>CM045989.1:122564512-123269171 GCA_025175895.1 Wurfbainia villosa | reverse complement strand
AATGTCGCTACGACCAAGATGCATTGACCAAATTGTCCTCCTCCTAGTCTAACTTGCTTCTTCTTCGAACAGTTTCTTAACGGCCTATCCCTACCAGCACCTTCCATCTATTTAGATATTTTAGACTTTTATGGACTACCCCTGAACCAATTCACCTCCAATTCCTTTCGGATTCTGTCGGGGACCTCTATAGTGTTTCAACATCTAAACCTCCCTTTAACCCCTGAAATATTCCATTGCTTCTTTCAACTGAAATCTTCCAAGGCAGGCCTTTTTTATCTGTCCAGACTGTCAATTCCTAGTGAACATGCCTACTTCCCATAAGGGATGGGAAGAATTATACTTCTTTGTACAGCTTCCAGCACCTTTACCTTACTCCGATACCTGGAAGGTGGAACTTCCCGAACTGCCTTCCTTCCGGGAAATGAGGACCCAATGTCCTTTCCCGGAAGTGTATAGAATATTAGGAGAGTCACATTACTGTTCGAATCACTTGATAAAAACTCCCCTTATGAGCCACTTCGGACTATCCCCCCTCCCTTCGACGACCTCAGTTGCTGTAGGTAGGATGATACTTTCCTTTTAATATAACTTTCTTCCTGCATTATTCATCTTTCTCACCAATACATTTTGCAGATAATCTAATGTAGGACGCTTTGGTAAAAGGAGAGGAGATTGAGGCTGCCAAGAAGAAGAAGGCCTCAACCAAGAGGGGTAAATCGCTGGCAGCTCCTTCTTCTCCTCGGAAGAAACTGCGGCTCGTTAAGAAAGGAGCCCCGAGTTCATCTGCTCTTCCCCCTTCCTCTTCCGGTCAACCTGGTTCGCAACCCTTAACCATCTACGAACCGAGGAGAAAGGATATTACCTTATCCGTCCCATCTTCATCTCCCCACAGAAGGGACTCTCCTTCCCATTCTCCCAATTCATCCCCCTCTGCACATGATTCTCCTTTGCCTTCCCGAACCGAGTGCATCTCTGCTCCTATCCCCTCCGACATGCTTACTTCTCCCGCCCCTCTTCAGCGCGTCGGACCCGCGCTTCCCTCCGAAGGAGAGGATCTTCCTATTTCGACCCCCTCAAGAGCTACATTGGGATCTCTGCTACAGATTCGTCACCCTTCGGAGGTGAAATTTTTCAATCAATTAGGCGTGCAAGGCCCCTACGAACAAGTAGGTAAATTACTGGCTGAGGTACCTACTGTCCCCTTCTCATCTTTACTGTACGTATCTCTGTGTGTCAGCATATACTGATGGTGCTGCTTCCTTTCCTCTAGGCCTTAACCCAGCACAGCAAAATGGTAGTTCACCTGGTTCAATTTCAGTCCAGCGTAGAGGCACGCCACTTCGCCTCTCTAGCGCAGCAGAAACAACTCGTTCGGCAGTTGAGCGAGAGAGGCGAAGGAATCTGACCTGAGGGGCCAATGTGAAGATGTTATGACACAATTGGCCCTGGTCCAAAGCGAAAAGGAGGAGCTTCAGCGAAGGAATGAAGATCTCAAACATCAAGTTTTCTTCCAGTCTAGTGAATTGCAGCAGGTGGATATCCTCGCCCACGAACTAAAAGAGTATAAGGGGCAGCTCGGGGACGCCATCATTAAAGCCGCTGATTCTTCAACTGATGTCGAACAGCTCCAGCAAGAACGCCAATTGCTTCGACTGGAACGACAAGCTTGGGAAGCCACCAGGAAATCTTGCATAGAGAAGTGCCAAGAACTCTCCTCCATGGTGGCTGCTCTCCCTCAAGCTCTGTCAGCAGCGGCTCAGCAACAGTCTTCCCTCTATAAAGAATACTCCGAAGCCCTTTCAACTCTGGGACGGCAAGCCATACAGGCAGCCACGGAGAAGGATGCCTTGGCGACCCAGCTAATGGAAAGCCAAGCCCACCGCTAGTCATGTGTTCAATTAACCACCGCTCCAGTGCAGAATGTGAAGTCGATCCGAAGGGTGATATGTCAAGAAGGGGGTGGACCTGTTCATCCTGGGCTTCGATGGGTCCTCGACTCTAAATGCCGAATGGGGGTATCCGCCTCCAGCCACGAACACCAGTTATTTAAATCCTGTAGATGCCTTATCCAAGTGTCCCCCCGAACTATTTAAATTATAACTTCCCACATCCCATTCCTTATAATGACTCTTTTCTTAGTGCTGAAAAGTAATTATGTTAACATAGCTTTTAAGTTGTTCTCTTTGCATGCCTTCTCGCGGGTCGGGAATTCTGAACCAATTTTGCACTTTTCTCTTTTACTGACGCGTTTCTTTTCTCGTGTCACATAGCGCAATTACCTTATTTGTTCGGGAACTTATTCAGAGGGTCTCAGATGGTCTTATTCATATCTGACCCAATTTTGGCTCGGTCAAAAATTAAATGACTTTCGCCTGTTGATCTTCACTATCTCTCTTACTGCTTCGGAAACGATATCTTGAGGAGTACCTATGCGACTGCCATTACGATATCAGTCTCTTCACCTTCTTCCCCTTCCCAAGAACTACTGCAGTTCCTTTCCCCCAACTATAAATTATCACCCTTCATGTCTTTGTCCTTCCATCTTACTCCCATGGCTTCAGCAGGACACCCCATTAAGATTTCTTCAGACTCCGAATCTTTCGAGCTGTGGGACTGGCTTTCCGGGGACACTGAAGATTCTGAAACCCGCTCGACAGCGACCTCATCTTTCCGCCCCTTCCTTTTCCGCCCCACACCACAGCTCCCTCCCCTCCCATGGGGAGGTATTATCGAGCACCCTTTCCTTCTTTCCGCAATCGGGTGTGGAACCCTCCCTTAACATGGGAGTACACAGTGGGAGATCCCCGGGCCTCTGTCGAACTTCCCCCACTTCCACCGACTCTAGCCTTCATTCCAGTTTCCCCGGCGGAGATCCGTCCACCTCCTTTTGATGAAGGTCCACCAGTTCTTCCAGTTTCCCCCGCGAGGATCCCTCCGCCTCCTCTTGATGAAGGTCCACCGGTTCTTCCTTTTGGTCAAGGCGATCACTACAGGGTCATCATGGCACCTTCCCCCAGGAGCCCTCTAACGCCCCCAGGAGTCCTCTAACGCTTCTTCTGTTAAGAGAAATCATAGGAAATCTTCATAGCTTAAATGATGTAATCATTTTAAGTATGCTAATAAAAATGGAGGGAATTGGTATTTGTTTTTGTCGTTTTCCTGTAGAAGTAAGGTTTCTGTCATCATCGGAAAGATCAGATCCGCTTTGAACATACTTTCTTTTACCATCTCATTTACAATTCTTGTATTCAGTGACTTTTCACCTACTGTCGTTACATTTCCCCTTCTTTACCAACATTCATTATCCTTACTTTTTCTGCTAATAAATGCACCCTCATCCTCCATCGTTATAAGGACCTCCAACCCCGGCTATATAACATCCATCTTTTCCCCTCTTTTCCCTTAGCCATGGACAAAATGTCTGAACAGGGCAGCAGTTCCTTTCCTTCTGAAGAAAAGGTGGACGAGCAACGTTATATTGCCAACCTGGAAGAACAAGTGAGGTATTTGCGCCGGCGTTGAGGGAGGTTTACGAAAGAATCGCTCTTTGCTAACTAGCGAGTGGTCCCAGAAGGAACTATCTAAGCAGATCTTTTTGCAGCAATCTTACTTTCGACAACTAATGTGCTAACCTCCGCCGCACAAAGAAACTCCGTCAGCACCTCCTAACAAGGAATTGTAATACCCTATATATATATATATATATATATATATATATATAAGGGTCTCTTATTTTCTTCTTGCAAAAAGAATCAGAATGTGTAATCCTTTCTAAAGTAATGGACTTTTCCCACTTGTTTTCTTCTTCCAGCATTTCTTGAGTTATGCCCCATTTCACCTTCCTCATACCCAAATAAGATGACACATAGTTGAGGTCTACTTCGGCGCTTCTGCTAGGAATATAATAATATAGAGTCGCTAAATGACCCAACTCTGCTGCTATACAGCTACACGGGGATAAAATAATATATAACTGAATAAGGACTTCAACTTCTTCCGCTTCGTGGGGATAAAAATAATATATAACTGAGGAGACCTCAGTTCTTCCGTTCCACCAATTCACGGGGATAAAATAATATATAGTTGAATAATAACTTCAACTTCTTCCGCTTCGCAGGGATAAAAATGATATATAACTGAGAAGATCATAGTTCTTCCGTTCCACCACCGCACGGGGATAAAATAATATATATTTGAATAATAACTTCAACTTCTTCCGCTTCGTGGGGATAAAAATGATATATAACTGAGAAGATCTACGTTCTTCAGTTCCACCACCGCTCGGGGATAAAATAATATATAGTTGAATAATAACTTCAACTTCTTCCGCTTCGCGGGGATAAAAATGATATATAACTGAGAAGATCTCAGTTCTTCCGTTCCACCACCACACGGGGATAAAATAATACATAGTTGAATAATAACTTCAACTTCTTCTGCTTCGTGGGGATAAAAATGATATATAACTGAGAAAATCTCAGTTCTTCCATTCTACCACCGCACGGGGATAAAATAATATATAGTTGAAGAATGAATTCAACTTCTTAAGCGAGGATAAAATGATATATAGCGAGAAGATCTCGGTTCTTAGTTCCACCACCGCACGGGATAAAATAATACATAGTTGAATAATAACTTCAACTTCTTCTGCTTCGTGGGGATAAAAATGATATATAACTGAGAAAATCTCAGTTCTTCCATTCTACCACCGCACGGGGATAAAATAATATATAGTTGAAGAATGAATTCAACTTCTTCCGCTTCGCGGGGATAAAAATGATATATAACTGAGAAGATCTCAGTTCTTCCGTTCCACCACCGCACGGGGATAAAATAATATATAGTTGAATAATAACTTCAACTTCTTCCGCTTCGCGGGGATAAAAATGATATATAACTGAGAAGATCTCAGTTCTTCCGTTCCACCACCGCACGGGGATAAAATAATATATAGTTGAAGAATGAATTCAACTTCTTCCGCTTCACGGGGATAAAAATGATATATAACTGAGAAAATCTCAGTTCTTCCATTCCACCACTGTACGGGGATAAAATAATATATAGTTGAAGAATGAATTCAACTTCTTCCGCTTCGCGGGGATAAAAATGATATATAACTGAGAAGATCTCAGTTCTTCCGTTCCACCACCGCACGGGTATAAAATAATATATAGTTGAATAAACTTCGCAGGGATAAAAATGATATATAACTGAGAAGATCTCAGTTCTTCCGTTCCACCACCGCACGGGGATAAAATAATATATAGTTGAAGAATGAATTCGACTTCTTCCGCTTCGTGGGGATAAAAATGATATATAACTGAGAAGATTTTAGTTCTTCCGTTCCACCACCGCACGGGGATAAAATAATATATAGTTGAATAATAACTTCAACTTCTTCCGCTTCGCGGGGTTAAAAATGATATATAACTGAGAAGATCTCAGTTCTTCCATTCCACCACTGCACGGGGATAAAATAATATATAGTTGAAGAATGAATTCAACTTCTTCCGCTTCGCGGGGATAACAATGATATATAACTGAGAAGATCTCAGTTCTTCCGTTCCACCACCGCACGGGTATAAAATAATATATAGTTGAATAATAACTTCAACTTCTTCCGCTTCGCGGGGATAAAAATGATATATAACTAAGAAAATCTCAGTTCTTCCATTCCACCACTGCACGGGGATAAAATAATCTATCGTTGAAGAATGAATTCAACTTCTTCTGCTTCACGGGGATAAAAATGATATATAACTGAGAAGATCTCAGTTTTTTCATTCCACCACCGCACGGGGATAAAATAATATATAGTTGAATAATAACTTCAACTTCTTCCGCTTCGCGGGGATAAAAATGATATATAACTGAGAAAATCTCAGTTCTTCCGTTCCACCACCGTACGGGGATAAAATAATATATATTTGCCCAAAGGCCTTCAGCATAAAAAGTGAGCTGCTTTTCCGCCGCTACTCTTCCTCCTTTCGTCCTGAAGAGCACACCCTCATCCATCCCCTCTATTGAGAACAAGGGTTTTACTATATAGCGGGCCATCAAAGAAATAAATCTCCGTTACTCTTCTGCTTAGGGCCTCCTTTTCTACTAATTAGGAGCCCAATAGTCATTATCGGCCCATTTCTTTCTCCTTTTATAAGGGATGCTTCATCTTCCTCTCTTTAGTTATCTTCATCCCTTCCTCCTTCTCGTCTTCCTTTCCTGCATCTGTTCTTCTTTCCGCCGCCATCTTCCAGCATCCCCAATCATCCCCTGTAGCCTTTTCCTTCCTTCTCCCACGGACAGGATGCATTCCTCCTTCTTCCGCGAAATAGCAAGCCGTTACCCACGGGTCCCACGGGGTGATGATCAGACACTATCTTCATCTTTGCCTTCGCCCCCGCCTACCACCGTCCCCCTTATCACATCTCTACCTTCTCCTCCACCTCCGTCTGAAACCCCTGCTACATCTACCCTGCGCGAAACTGCCATGATCAGCCCATCCTCCTCCCCTAGGCAACAGACAAACCCTAACTCTCCCCTTTCCTTCCACTCTGCCTCGGGTATGCAGGCGTCGCCTCCTCCCTCATCACAACCCGAAGATGATTCGGGGGAGATCGTGCGCTCATGCCATTCAACAGCAGATACTTGTGCATCCTTACCTTCATTTTCCCCGAAACACGCTTCCATCTTTGACCCCATGATAATTGATATCTCCCCACCGCCTATTTCCCCTTTCGCCCTTCAACTGAAGAACTCTTCACCTCCTATGGGCTTCAGCCCCCCTCCTTCTACTTCTCGCCTTCCCAACGAAGGCTCCTCCAGCCCTATGCTCATCATATCATCCTCTCCAGATTCTTCGCCAAATCACTTCCCTTTCGCAACTTCTGATGTGCCCACATCATCGCCAGCCGTGGCGCACTTTCCTCCTCCTGCTCCCGATTCTTTGCCCCCAACTTCGCCCCCTGTGAACCTTCTAGCCAGTATTCTTCCTTCTCTCCCCCTCGAACCCCCGGTTCAAACTATGGCTACCACCCCTATTCCTCCTCTCATCAGTGAACCTCCACCTTCAATATCGTCTGGCCCTTCTTCTTCATTTTCCCCTCGGAGTCTTCGAATATTGAATTTAGAAGAACTGACTCCTCGGATGGAAGGCTTGCACCATGCCCTAGAATTGGTATGTTTCTTCAATCGACTTTCTTAATTTTCTTACTGTATGATTTCCTTTCAACAACCGGCGTACAGGCCCTGACCAACTACCAAGAGTTAGATCACTCCCTCCAACAATATCGAGCTCAATCTCTACAGTTGGAACAGCAACAACGGGAGAATCTGGCGGCTGCTTTACATCGAGAACACCTCCTATCTCAACAACTGCAACAATGTCAGGAGCAACTGACAGAAGCTCGCCATCAACTTCAAAAAGATGCCGATATGATAGAGGCATTACAAGAACAACAACGAGCTGGCATGGAACCATCTTCACTCCCGCGAAACATTCAGCCGGCACATCCTGACCAGGAGTCTCCATCCTCTCAAGAATTGATAAATCTTCGAGACCAGGTAGCGGAGCTCCTTCAGGGGCAGCAACGAGATTCAGATACCATCGCCCATCTTTGGGTTCAGCACCAGAGAGCGGAGGATAAAATAGGGGACCTCCGCACCCACCTGTGAACGGAGGTACAAGAAAACTCCTCCCTCATAACTTCTAGGGCGCATGCTCACGCCCGTATACGCAGGCAGGAAACCTCCCTTCAGAGGCTGGGCACTGAGCTTACCTGCGTCAGATCTTACTCCGAGGCGGTAGAGGGAATTTCGGCCTCGATCGCGCTGTATGATGGACATGCGAGATCTTATCCAAAGCAAGATCATCCTCCGAAAGCGATATTTCCATCCTAGCCGATGCTATTATGGAGGTATCCCGACGCTATGTTGACATACGCCGAACCCTTCAAACGCAACAAGAGAAATGTCGTAGGCTTCATCGGGATCGGAGCCCGGACCGTCCAAACCGCCAGGAGCGGTTAACCATCCTGCTACGCGCCACTTATCAAGATGGGTTTAACGAGGCGGTTCGCCAATATGCTAACCAAGGGCTTCCTCCGGTGAACCATCCTACCTTTTCCTTAAATTGGGAGGCCGACGTTATCCCCCCGAATAGTTTAGGTTATAACCTAATGTATTATTTCGGGACGTAGTCCCTTTGTTATCTTCTTTTCTTCTTCAGAGTTCGCTATAAGAACTATGGTATCATTGTGAATCAATCAAACTCATATGTACTACGTATTGAATGAACACAACAAATTATCAAGTACATCCCCTCAAGGGTTCTCCAACTCCTTTTCTCTTATCCGTCATTTCTTATATAGTGTAAAAAGGTTTCAAATGAATAGTGTTCCATGGTCGTGGAAATTCCTTGCCCTGATCGTCCTTTAAATAATACGCCGACCCAGCTACGCGACGCATCACTTCATAGGGCCCTTCCATGTTTGGAGCTAACTTTCCAGGATCTCCAGTGGGATTAACTTTACGCAGAACCAGATCCCCCTCCTGAAATCTTCGAAGCATCACCTTCTTATTAAAGGTTTGCTGCACTCTCCGCTTATAAAACTCTGCTCGCTTCTTTGCCGTCTCCCGCTTTTCTTCCACTAAGTCCAACTCAGTGCTTCGAATAATTTGGTTCTGCTCCGGCTCATACATTTCTACTCGGGCGCTACTTAAAAGAGCTTTGACTGGAATAACAGCTTTCGTCCCGTATACTAAACCGAAAGGAGTCTCTCCTGTGGCAGTTTTTGGCATGGTTCGGTAAGCCCACAGGATTCCGGGCAATTCTTCCACCCAATTCCCCTTCTGAGTTCCCAGTTTAGTCTTCAACCCTTGAATGAGAATCCTATTAGTGACTTCAACTTGACCGTTAGCTTGAGGGTGGGCTACCGAAGTGAAGGTTTGCTGAATATTGAGACTTTGGCACCATTCTTTAATCTTTTTACCATGGAATTGACGTCCATTATCACTAACTATCCTCCGAGGAATACCATATCGACAGACAATATTCTTTTAATAAGAATTGTATTACAGCATTTTCGGTAATTTTGGCAAGAGGCTCTGCTTCCACCCACTTGGAGAAGTAGTCTACGACCACCAATAAAAATTTCTTCTGTAAAGGTGCCACTGGCATCGGACCCACTATATCCATTCCCCATTGATCAAAAGGACATGAAGCGACCACCACTTTCATTAATTCAGCCGGTCGTTCAGACCGATTGCTATGCTTTTGACAAGCTGAGCAAGTTTGCACTATACGAGCGGCATCTTGTTGGAGAGTAGGCCAAAAATATCCTGATAACAGGGCCTTCCTTGCTAAAGCTCTTCCCACAGATGGTTACTGCAACAGCCTTCATGAATCTCCCGGAGTACCCATTCAGCATCCTCGCTTCCTAAACATTTCAATAAGGGTCGTCCGAAAGATGTCTTATATAAGTCTCCGTTTAAGATGGTGAATCGTCTGGCTCTGCACATTAAAGAAGATGCTGCTCCTTTTTCTTCAGGAATCTTTCCATGCTGTAAATAAGCTATAATGTCGGTCCTCCAATCAGGGATTGGGTCTGGTTCGGGCGCCGTTTCCTCCACATTGCACATCGCTAGGGAAGTAGGGAGTTCCACATGGACCGTTCCCAATGATTTCACTCCTTCCATAGCGCTAGCCACCCGAGCCAATTCATCTGCCTTCCCATTATTCTCCCGTGGAATTTGCTTCAAGAGGACTTGCTGAAATTGAGCTCTTTCTTTCTCGAAAGCTTTCAAATACTTGTGCAACCTTTCCTCCCGAACCACGAAAGAACCTTGAAGTTGTGATATCACCAGCTGGGAATCCAAATGGATTATAATTGAAGAAGCCCCTACCGCCTTGGTAGCCTGCAATCCTGCTAGAATGGCTTCATACTCCGCCTCATTATTGGATGCCCGATATCCCAGGCGTACGGCTATGCGGGTCTCCTCTTTATCAGGGGAAATTAACAAAACACCAACACCGCTACCCGTAGATCCTGAAGAACCATCTACGAATATGTTCCATGCATCTGATCCTTCCTCTTTTGTTGTCGAACTATCTTCTGAGCCACAAGGTACCTCCGCCAGAAAGTCAGCGAGCGCTTGGGCCTTGATAACGGTTCGGGGTTGGTAGTAAATATCATATTCACTTAATTCTACCACCCATTTGGGCAATCTTCTGGAGAAGTTAGGCTTAGTGATGACCTTGCCCAGTTCACTGTGAGTTAGAACAATAATGGGATGAGCCAGAAAGTACAGCCTCAATTTGCGTGCGGTTAGAACTAGAATATACGCCAGCTTCTCTAACTCTGTATAACGGAATTCAACCCCCTTCAGAATGTGGCTGGTATAATAAATAGGTTGTTGGTGAGAGCCTTCTTGTTTCAATAAAATTGAACTAATAGCTCCCTCCGAGACGGCCAAATACATCCATAACGGTTCGCCGGCCACTGGTTTGGCTAACAGTGGGAGCCCAGCCAAATATTTCTTCAACTCCTGGAAAGCCTACTCGCATTGGTTGTCCCACTGAAATTTGGTAGCTTTACGCAGAATCTTAAAGAAAGGTAACCCTTTATCTGCCGATCTGGCTATGAATTGGGATAAAGAAACAATCCTGCCCACCAACTTTTGAGTCTCTCGCAAGTTAGTGGGTGACTTCATATTGCACAGTGCGTGCACCTTCTCAGGGTTAGCCTGCAACCCTTTCTCAGTGACTATATACCCCAAGAATTTGCAGCTTTTTACCCCGAACAAGCATTTTTTAGGGTTCAGCTTCATATTATATCGTCTAAGTGTAGTGAAGGTTTCATTTAAATCCTTGACCAAGTCCCGAGTGATTTTCGATTTGACCAGGATGTCATCCACGTAAACTTCCACATTTTTCCCTTTCTGCTCCGCAAAAATCTTGTCCATGAGGCGCTGATAGGTGGCCCCTGCGTTCTTTAAATTGAAGGGCATTACCACATAATCATACAACCCTCCTGCCGTCACAAAGCTAACCCTCTTCTGATCTTCTTTAGCCAAGGGTATTTGATGGAATCCTTGGTATGCATCCATCAAGGACACCACTTCATATCCTACCGTAGAATCTACTAACTGATCAATACGAGACAAGGGGTAGCAGTCTTTAGGGCACGCTTTATTTAAATCACGAAAATCAATACACATCCTCTAATGCCCAGAAGGCTTGGGGACCAAGACTACATTGGAAACCCATTCGGGAAATTGGATTTCCTTTACATGACCCGCCTTTAATAATTTGTCCACTTCTTCAGCTATGACCTTGTCCTTCTCAGGTCCGAAGTGTCGTCGCTTCTGTTGGACGGGTCGGGCTCCTCTGGTTATGTTGAGATGGTGTTTAGCCACACAAGGGTTAATCCCTGTGAGATCATGCATATCTTCCGCAAAGATGTCTTCGTTCTTCCTCAAGCAGGCCACCAGCTCCTCCTTGGCCTCCAGCTGCTACGCCACCCGTGTGGCCTTTCCCGGAGCTATTTCCACCAGCTCTCCTTCCTCTATTTTGTCTGCTTTGGGGGGGGATTCCTCCAAGACGCAGACATCAGAAATGATTATAGCTTTCCCTTTGAGATCATCGGTTCGGGCCTCCTTCTGGTCATCCCGAACCATTTGCACATAACAGCTTCGGGCGGCCTTCTGTTCCCCTCGGACTTCTCCCACCAACGGTCCAACTAGGAATTTCAACTTCTGGTGGTACGGGGAAGCCACCGCCTGAAAAATAGTAAGGAAAGGACGACCAAGAATGGCATTATAAGTGGACGGAGCATCCACGATGAGGAAAGGTATGATACTGGTTTTTTGGCTGGCCTTTACGCCCAGAGTCAGGGGCAACGAAATCTGCCCTGTGGGGTGGACCACATGCCCCGCGAACCCAAAAAGGGGTGTAGCTACATATTCTAGCTGAGCATTCCCCAGCTGCATCTGTCCGAAAGCCTCCTGAAAGAGGATATTGACGGAGCTTCCCGAGTCGACCAACACCCTAGCCACTTCATAATTGGCTAGGGATATTCGGATAACTAAGGTGTCCGTGTGGGGCAGTAGGACACCTTGAAGATCTTCCGACCCGAATGATACAGGAGGTGCGGTTTGAACAGTCTGGTCGGTGATGATGGTCAGACTCTCCATGAGACGGGCATATGACTTCCGTGCCCGATTGGAGTCCCCGTCGGTGGGTCCTCCGGCTATAACATGGATAACCCCCCGTGTGGGAGCGTTATTTAGATTGGATGAGGGGCCCTCACCTGACGGGCCCTCTTGAGAAACAACCTCCTGGGACGGCGTTTGGGGGAACGTAACTTGCGGTTGTTGATCATACAACCCTGGGCGGACCGTATTGGGTCGTTGCGTTGCCCTCGCCGTCTCCCCTCAAATCGCGCAATTGTGGGTATGCGGTTCGGAGGCGATCCAGCTCCTTTAAGATCCAATAAATTGATCATGACGTCTTTGAATTTGCGCACTATTTTGGATTCGAACAAACTGACTGGGCCTAACTTCCTGGACTGGCTTAGAAACCTGAGAATTGTTCTCAAGGCGGAAAAGCTTGCATATGTCCTTGAAGAGCCTCTTCCTGACCGTCCTAAGGACGATGCAACTCCAGACCAAATGTTGGTCTATCAGAAGCATGTGGCAGATTCTGAGCTGGCGAGTTGCATCATGCTAGCGGCGATGGTACCTAAGCTGCAGAAGCAGCATGAGCATATGGATGCTAACACTATGGTCTTCCATCTTCATGAGTTGTTCGATGAGCAAGCGAGATCCGAAAGGTTCGAGGTCTCTAGGCTCCTCTTCACCACGAAGATGCAAGAAGGTTCGTCTGTAGTACAGTTTGTGCTAAAGATGAACGGGTACATCGAGCGGCTAGCTACCCTCGGTTTTGTGATGGATCATGAGTTAAGTATTGACTTAATTCTGCATTGTTTGCCCAAGAGTTTCTCGCAATTTGTGATGAACTATCGGATGAACAAATTGGAATCCACCATTCGAGCTCCTCAATATCTATGTCAAGGCTGTGGAGCCTTCGTGAAGCATGAGGAGAAGGCGGTTCTGATAGTTGATTCCTCAAAGAAAGGTTCTAAGAGGAAGGCAAAAGAAGAAGAAAGGAAAGAAAAAGGCAAAGAAGGCGGAACTAAATAAGAAAAGGGCACTTGCCATCACTGTGGCAAGGAAGGCCACTGGCGAAGAAACTGCAAGATTTATCTTGAGTCCATGAAGAAGAAGAAGGCATCCGATGCCCCATCCTCTTCAGGTACCTTCGTTATTGATTGTCATTCTATTTCCTTAGACACTTGGGTATTGGATACTGGGTGTAGCTCACATATATGTAATGACATACAGGGGCTAAGGAATAGAAGAAGACTTGTCAGAGGGGAGTCAAATTTGCGAGTTGGCAATGGAGCAAAGTGGCCGCCATCGAAACTTATTTGTTGAAGCTCCCTAGTGGACTAGTCTTGGAACTGGACAATTGCTATTATGTTCCTTCTCTAATAAAGAACATTGTTTCTATTTCCTGTTTAAATAGAAATGGTTTCCATTTGACGTTTAGTAACAATTGTTGTTATATAACTTTGAATGGCGTACTTTATGGAACCGGAACTTTGAGTAATGACATTTATACGCTTGGACGATCGGACATTTTCAATATCGAAGCGAGCAACACGCGTGCTCAAAAGGATAATCACATAGACTCCTATATGTGGCATTGTCGTCTTGGCCATATAAGCAAGAAACGCATGTCCAAATTACACCGATGTGGAATTCTGGAATCGTTTGAATTGGATTCATACGATACATGCGAATCATGCTTAAATGGCAAGATGACTAAGTTACCTTTTACTGGAAAAGGTGAACGAGTGGGAGAGTTACTAGGTCTAATACATACTGATGTATGTGGACCTATGTCAACTCAAGCCTTCGGAGGCTATAGCTACTTCATTACCTTCACCGATGATCACTCGGTTTGGGTATGTGTTCTTGATGAAACACAAGTCCAAGCCTTTGAAAGGTTCAAAGAATTCAGAAATGAAGTAGAGAAACAACATGACAAGAGTATTAAAATACTTCGATCGGATTGAGGTGGTGAATACTTAAGTCAAGAGTTTCTTGATTATCTAAGAGACAATGGCATATTGTCTCAATGGACTCCGCCCTATACACCACAGCATAATGGTGTATCTGAGAGGCGCAATCGGACCTTGTTGGACATGGTCAGGTCAATGATGAATCATGCAACTCTTCCCAAGTCCTTTTGGGGCTATGCACTTCAGACAGCTGTTTACTTGTTAAACAGAATGCCTACCAAGGTAGTCTCAACTACTCCTTATGAGATATGGAATAGTAAGAAACCTCATGTATCTTACTTGAAGATATGGGGTTGTCCTGCTTATGTGAAGCGGATCAGATCGACAAACCGGATGCTAAGTCCGATAAATGTCTATTTATTGGATACCCTAAGGAAACAAGGGGTTACCAATTCTATCATCTGTGGAACAAAAGGTGTTTGTTTCAAGGCATGTGTTTCTAGAGAAAGAGTTTCTCTTGCAAGAAATTAAGGGAGTGTCGCCGAACTTGAGGAGGCTCGAGAGACTCAAATAGACATTAATGAGATACGGTGAGCACAAACAGCCTGACAACTCATAGTGATGAGCAATCGGTGGACCTATTGTAACACCACATCTTCGTAGATCCGTAGAACACGCAATATTCACGAGAGATATGGATTTCGTAGTTTAATCGAACGACGTGTTACTCATTGATGATGAGGAGCCTACCAGTTATGAAGAAGTGCTGACAAGTTCAGAAAGGGATAAGTGGCTTGGTGCCATGAAGTCGGAAATGGATTCCATGTACGAAAACCAAGTTTGGAACTTGGTTGACCCACCTGAAGGCATAAAGCCTATAGGGTGCAAGTGGGTTTTCAAGAAGAAAATCGACATGGATGGTAATGTGATTACCTATAAGGCTAGATTGGTGGCGAAAGGATATCGTCAAAAACAAGGTGTTGATTATGACGAAACCTATTACTGTAGCTATGCTTAAATCCATTCGGATGCTCGCCATGACTCATTATGATTATGAGATATGGCAGATGGATGTGAAAACAGCTTTCCTTAATGGAAACTTGCTCGAGGACGTGTATATGATACAGCCTGAGGGTTTCACATCGGTTGATAAAACCAAGGTATGCAAGTTGCGACGATCCATTTATGGATTGAAGCAAGCATCCAGGAGCTGGAATATCCGTTTTGATGAGACGATCAAAAGTTTGATTTCTCACAAAATCCAGACGAACCTTGTGTGTACAAGAAGGTTAGTGGGAGTGCAGTCATGTTCCTAGTATTGTATGTCGATGACATATTACTTATAGGAAACGATGTGTCAATCTTACAGTCAGTTAAGGTTTGGTTATCCAAGACATTCTCCATGAAAGACCTGGGAGAAGCAACCTACATCCTTGGGATTAAGATCTATAGAGATAGATCGAAACGGTTGCTTGGTCTTTCGCAGTCTACATATATAGACCGAGTGCTAAAGAGGTTTAGCATGTCGGAATCCAAGAAAGGTTATCTGCCCATCGGGCATGGGGTACACCTTTCAAGTCTATGTGTCCGCGCACGTAAGACGAGAGGATTTGCATGAGTAAGATTCCCTATGCATCCGCAATAGGATCTATCATGTATGCTATGTTATGTACGAGGCCCGATGTATCGTATGCTCTGAGTGTCACGAGCAGATACCAGTCTGATCCAGGAATGGATCATTGGGCGGCTGTTAAGACGATCCTTAAGTACTTGAGAAGAACTAAGGATGTGTTTCTAATATATGGAGAAGGGGACATGGTGATACGCGGGTATACAGATGCCAGCTTCCAGACAGACAAGGATGATTCCAGGTCTCAGTCTGGATACGTGTTCACCTTGAATGGGGGCGCAGTGAGTTGGAAAAGTTCCAAACAAGAGACTGTAGCGGATTCTACCACTGAGGCAGAATACGTTGCAGCTTTGGAAGCAGCAAAGGAAGTGGTTTGGATCAAGTAGTTCATCTATGAACTTGATGTGGTCTCATCAATGATCCAAACATGTGCTTCGCCGCTATCATCTTATCAGAGAGATCATAAGTAGGAACGAAATACAAATCGAGAAAATTCCCACTGAAAGGAACTTAGCGGATCCTTTGACTAAAGCATTACCTCAAAGTAAGTTTGAGGGTCATGGTGGTGCTTATGGTATTGGATACCGTAGCGATTGGCATTAGGCCAAGTGGGAGTCTGTTAGTAATATATGAGAGATGTCCTAAGGCAATCGCCTTATGTATGAACCATTTATATGATAAATGAAGATTCACTATTTGAGTATACATGTTTTATGTATTTGATTGGATCTTAAACTCATTTACTGAATGTCCACGATACGATTCACAGAATGAGAGAATTTGTGATTGGATCACAACTAGTGAGTATCTCTACATGTGTAATTGTGATGTATCGGAATTATCCCTAGTCGATGAATTGATGGATCTGGACACCATCAATTCTGTTGAGACTAGCACGAGGTATACTCCTTGGTGTATCCAAGCAGCTGATTCTCACTGGCTGGAGACATAGTGATGTCCGGAGTTAATCGTGGATGCTAGTTATGGTAACTAGTTCATTGGAGTGACCAGCCGTAAGACTTCATATGGTTCTCTACATATATAGATATGTCAATGAAGTTCTTACTGTGGCTTAAGTGCGATGTTCCTTTGACTTGCGGTATTCAAGTCATCTTGATCATGGAGACTTATGCTTTGACATCTTAAGCAAACATCTCTAAGGAGATGTGGACCCGGGATGATTGGGTATAAGTCGAAGTGATCGAAGGTGTTTGAATAGCCTATAAAGGATTCACCACTCCTTGCGAGGAGATGTATACCCATGGCCTCTCGTCAGATTGTTACTAAAGTCTTTGGCCAAAGCATTACATGTTTAGAGTAAGGTACTCTTCGATACATGTGGAGTAACTAGAATCCGTAGGACGAGGAAATGATACTTGGGCTAGGTGTGACGTAGTCGACCTAGTGGGACCGACACAATAAACCATATCCCGAACCAAGTGGGTATAAGATGAGTGAAGGGAATGGGGCACGATTCATTCGAGCTCAAGGGTTTCAGAAATAGTTCTGGATCAACCGTTGATCTTTTCGGTTAATTGGGGATCATGATGTACTACTAGGTGCCACTCATGATCGTTCTATAATTAATGGTTAATTATAGACGGCCAACATAAACTGAGAACCTATTTGGTCACACGCACAACGAGTGTAATCCAAAGGATTTAAAACGAGCTTGAGAATTGGATTCTCAGACCGAGAGAAACTAGGTTTGGTTGGACCAAACATAAAGCGAGCATGAAATCGTTTCAGTCGCAATGGAAGCGTGGATGGGCTGCGTCTTATGAAGACGTAATGGATGGACCAAAATGGTTTGGTTCTAATCCAATGGATAAGAATAAACCAAAGGGTTTGGTTTATTTTAAACGAATGAACCAAAAGTTGGTTCGGTTCGTTTTAACTTAAAATAAACCATCATGGTTTGGTTTATTTTAACTTATCTTAATGGAGCGGGTTAACGGGCTTTATGGATATGATCCATTAACCATTAAGAGAATTAGTTCTCTATAAAAGTGGGCTTAAGGGATTGTTAAACCCTAACTAATCCAAACCCTAGCCCCCCCTTGAGTTGCCGCCCACTCCTTGGAAGAGTTAATCGGCGCCCAACTACTAGCTGCCGCCGCCCAGCTTTGTGCCGCCGTCCAAGACCCTTGCCGGCGTCCAAGCTCCAGCCGGTGAACCTCCGGTGACCCTCCGGTGATCTCCTATAGGTTCGGCATCAAGGTGAGCCTTTTCTCTCCTTGTTTTGGCCGGCGCCTACTCCTCCACCAAGCTGTCCAGTTTTCTGGACAGCTTCTCCTCCTCTCGTCGGAGCGTCGTTTGGACGACGGTTAGTGCTCCGACAGCGGCTAACTTACCGGAGATTTGATCTCCGGTAATCCTCTGAGGTGGAGGACGAAGGATTCGTCAAACGGTTGACGAACACCTCTCCGGAGAAGCGAGTTTTGAGAACTCGTTTTGGATCCGAATTTGGATTCGGATCGTGATCATCTCTCGATCACGTCGTCTTCAACACGAGGATAGTAACCCGTACGAAGACGAAGCTCGTGACTTAGCGAAGTCATCCCGAGGAGCTCGGCGTGGATACGGATAGAGACGATTCTTACGAGGATCGTTCCGGTTGATGCCGTTCCCGCTACACGTCATACGAAAGGTATAACGTAGATAATTTCTTTTATTGCAAATTTTAATTTACGGTTATGTCTACACTTGTTGTAATAGCATGCGTGTGTTGTGTGTGTTGTAATAAATATAGATTTATTATTTTTAATTGCTTCCGCTGTGCTCATGTTTACGAAACATGATCGAACACACACACGCCGCTGTGCCGGAAATCCAACAAGATGGTAATGGGGTGTTCCTCCACTGCGGAGGCAACTGGCTATTGTATCTCTTCCAGCTGCATCTCGACGTCCAGCTCAAAGTTCCGCAACGCCAACGATGCGGCAAGGAAAAATGCGTTCACCTCCTTTCGATGCGACGAAGGCACGAAGGGGGTTTTTTTGGGGGTTCTCACAGGCCGCAACACTAAAAATGAGAAGATGAAGCAAAGAAATGCAAAACCAACACCAACAATGAAAACTAGAACACAAGATGTAACGTGGTTCGGAATGAGTATTCCTACTCCACGGAGGTGAGCTCTCTCACCGGGGACAATGCCCAAGCACTTTCCACTATGAACGTCCTCCTTTCCGGAAAGGAAACTTCCCGAGGCGGAGGAGAAATCCTCTTACAATTTAATCTCAATACAAGAAAGAGTACACGCAATGTGACAGCGAAGGTCGCTACTCTCCTTCTCCGGCGAGGTAGTGGTAGCTCTCCTCCTCCTGTATCTTCGTCTCTTGCTTGTTGGAATAATTATGGATCTCCTTTCTTCTGTCCTCCTTCTCCCTTTTATCCTCCTTCTCTGATCTATCGCTACCTCGTGGATTATCCCCATCGTACACGTGGCCACCACGTCCACCTGGAGAATAATTCTGTTACAGATACGAGGGGCGAAGGCTCCTCAGAATATTATGTGGGGACCTCTCCTTCTGTTACATAACGCCTCCTCATCTACATTTCAGGAAACTATGTTAGCCTGTCCCCCTCGACCATCCACTTTTGGTGAAACTAACTTAGGTCTATAGCTCACGGATGGTATAGCCTTTGGGCTCCCTACTAGCCTGAACCCACTCTCCTTCTTCCCTCACCGAACGACCTCTGGATTGCCTAGGCCGAACCGATTCTTATCCGTCCCGTTTGCCTCTATGATTATCTGGCCGAACTGATTCTTATCCGTCCCGTCTGCTTCTATGATTATCTGGCCGAGTCGATTCTCATCCGTCCCGTCTGCCTCTATGATTATCTGGCCAAACCGATTCTAGTTTATTTCCCACCGAAGTGTCTCCTCCCGCCTTCATCTTACCGTGTTGATTGCCTTCACTAGCTTTCCCATGCCAATTATTTCAGACGCTTGCGCCCGAACCGTTCCTCTCTTCTTTCTCCACTGAACCCGTTAATTGGTTCGGGTAACACCTTGCCTGTGAACTCATAGAGAAGAGGTAACGGCGGTATCACTTCTAAAGATTTAATTTCATCTTAATCATACTATCTCTACTAGTCCAATCACAATATCAACCGAAACAATAAATAGATAAGCATATACCAGTAGCATCTATCAATTTATACTGAATAGTAATATCAGTCAAACACTAGAATAAATAATTACATATTAATGATGAGCAAGCAACCCAGAAACCAAGTAGAGTATAAAAAAGTCAAGCAAATATAAGGTCAAAGTAATCCAGAAAGAACATAGAGTGGAAAGGTACTGTAAACTAAATAAACATCGTAACCAAAATAATCATGCACTTAGATCTAAAGAGGTCAAAGAAGGAATTATCCACCTCTAACTGCAGCACGTCCTAGCTATCTTTCAATCCGAGGATTTACTTCAGCTCCCAACTCTGTTATAATTAACTTATTATTTACTCAATCATCAATTAATCTATAAATTGATTATCTAATCAATGGTAAGTTCTCTTGTTAACTTAATTGACCCTTAATCTAATTATTTTATTATTCCATTAATTACACATGCTTTAATTAATTAACAAGTTATAAGTTAGTCAATTAACACCAATTTTCCAAAATTACTATTTACTCTAATCAGTTGCTACATATCAAATCTTATGAAATTAACTTAATTAATTTGGCCAATTATAATAATCAAATTAATTATTTAATCCAATTATTGGATGTAATCCGAACCTATTCGATTAATCATAATTAATCAATTATTCCAACCTATTTAACCCATTAAATTTATTAATAAATCTATCATTAATCCAACATAGTTAATTAATCTAACAGATTAGATCAAAGTTTAAATCATATATCTATCCCCTCGATAAATCTATATCTGATTGATCAACTCAATAAATTTTTATCACGATAAAGAACAATCAAACTTTAAATCAACTAATCCCAAACTCCTCTTAATTACTCCTTAATCCGGCTAGTTGAATTAATTAAACTGAATCAAAATCAATTAAACCTTAATCAATGTGCATGTATAGTAACAAAATTCTATACCGTCGACAGAACTGGATTTCCTACTCTAGCAGCCCCGACAGCCGGCGCCTATTTGCAGCTCGGAGGGAGACAACGGCGAAGTCGCTGGTGGCATCGAAAGACGACGGGGAAGTGCAATGGTCACCTGCAAGTTGCGCTCGGCATGTCGAGAAGCAGAGCAGCTCGTGACGGTCACACGCAACTGCCTTGAGCACCAAATTGGTCATGTCCGGAGGCTAGCCCCTTTGGTTGGGCGGACACTGGTGGTTTGCGGGCAGATGCCCGCAGGGCCACAGATGATATTGGACTTTGGCAATGACTACGGCTGGTAACAGATGGTGCGCATTACGGCAAGCAGCGGGCGGAGGTGTGGCGACGCGATGCGGGGCAAGTCACGACGGCGGAATCCAGTAGCGGTGTGGGGCAAGTCGCGTCGACCGAGGGTCAGCAACGCTGTGCACGGGTGTTGGGGTCGATGGGGCAAGCAACGACGAAGTGGATGGCGCAGCGGTAGGCGCACGGGGAGGAAAAGGGGAAATAAAACTTGGGTTTTAATTTCGCATTTAGGTTTAACTTATAACCTAGGAATCAAATTCCTATGATTGGATAAGGCTAATTAGGCCTAGTTAACACCTAATAAAATTATATCGAGATTTTCTAATAAATATTAATAACTCAATTTCATTTTAATAAAATTTAATAAATTTATTTTATTTATTTCATTATAAATTATATTATTATTACTTTATTTTATTTTAAGAATTTTTTTCGGTATATTACACGAGCACAGAATCTCTGGTAGTCGACTGGCCAGTCGACTACTGAGCATTAGTCGATTGTTGGTAAGGTCAGTTGACTGATGGTGTATCCGTTGGCTGGAATGTCAACATGAATTAAACTCATTGTGAGACAACGACACTGTAGGCAGTTGACTTGTGCCCTTTAGCAATCGACTATCTGACGAAAATCCAGATCGCATAGAGGCATAAAAAGAGCTCGAGAGAGGATTTTGGCAGTGGTTCTAGGGGTGATTTGAGGCGAAGTGTTGGTGCATTTCAGGATTCTTCAATCTCTCCCAAAGCAATCAATAAGCAAGCATTCAAAAGCCTTAACTTGTAAAGTGTGTTCACTTGTTTTTCATTTTCTTTTGTAAATATTGTATTTGCTTGTTGTATTTTATTCTTATTGTTTTAAAATACTTCTAAGAGGTTTCTCTACCTTCGATGACATATCGAGAAGGAGCGGTTTATTAGTGGTGGTGTGCATCACTAGAGTTCGCTATTGAGCTCACCCCATGGAGTAGGAACCCTAGTTTCGAACCACGTTAAATCTTATTGTTGTGCTTGTGTATTTGTATTTTGTATTTTATATTTGCATTCCACTGTGCATTAACATTTTGTAGATGAGCACAACACGATCGAGCATCGAAATGGAAACCCCTCCCCCCCCCCCCCCCTCCCTAGCACGATGTCTGATCCTCAATAGATAATAGAAGAGAACGTGTTGTTTCAACAATATGTCTATATTTTCTTTCAACGACATTGTTTTGTTCTAGAGTTTCAATACAAGAACTTATTGGTACAATTGACCCAGGTCACGATTGACCAAACTCAAATGAGACTCAAGTAAGGTTTTGATATTTGACAATGAGATTGAAAATTGGATTGTCAATGTGTTTAACAATGGGTTTGACCATCGTTTGATAATAAAGTTTGACCGTATAGACTCGAGTGAGACTCGAGGGAAAGTCCAAGTTTGGATACTTGGCAATTAGAAAGTCCAAGTCATGGTTACTTGACAATTAGAAAGTCCAAGCATTAATCTTGGCATGGAAAAGTCCAAGCATGGGTCTTAGCATTGGTAAAGTCTAAGTCATGGGTACTTGGCATGTGAAAATCCAAGTCATGGGCACTTGGCAAGGAAAGTATAACATGAAGTTAGCAATGGAAGTCCAAGCATGGGCTTGGCATGGAAAGTCCAAACATGGTCTTGGTAATTGAAAAGTCCAAGTAATGGTACTTGACAAAGGAAAAATCCAAGGGTAGGTTTGGCGGCGTAAAATCCAAACATGGGTCTTGGCGGTGTAAGTCCAATTGGATCTTGATAAGTAAGTCCAAGGGTGTAGATTTGACGGCGTAAAGTCCAAGCATGGGTCTTGGCAGTGTAAGTCCAATTGTATCTTGGCAAGTAAGTCCAAGGGTGTAGATTTGGTGGCGTAAAGTCCAAGCATGGGTCTTAGTGATGTAAGTCCAATTGGATCTTGGCAAGTAAGTCCAAGGGTGTAGATTTGGTGGCGTAAAGTCCAAGCATGGATCTTGGCGGCATAAGTCCAAATAAATCTTGGCAAAGGACCCGGTTATCATGACATAGTCAATGAAAGCACCTAAAGACTAACGCGAAGGATGAAGAGTCACGGACTCGAGGGATCCGAGAGGCGTGAGGCTGATGGAGGTGGCTAGAATGCTTAAGTCTAAGCTATGAATGATTATCAAATATGAGGAGATCATACTTGGGTTAAACATCATGTTTGAATTTTACCAGTCGACTGGGGTTATAAACCAGTCGATTGGTCGAGTGTTTGACACTTGGAAGCCTAGTTGACTTGGAGCAGCCGACTGGGGTTATGCCCTAATCGATTTGTCAAATAGTCAACTAAGGCTCAACTACTGATCTGTGACTCTGGCAGTTGACTGTTAAGGTTGAGTTGTCAATTGGTCCACAATAGTCGATTGCTAGGGTAGAGCAGTCGATTGAAATTAAGTGGCTAGGGCACAAAATATTGAGTAGTCGACTACTAGCCCATGACAGCCAACTGGTGGCTATGACAGTCGACTAATGGCCAACTTTTTTACGTGGATTAAGCCATTGTGAGGCAATGACAAAGTGTCTAGTCGACTGCTAGGTAAGAGTAGTCGACTAGAAGGCAGAGAATCAAACTATGCTGAGTTATAAAAGGAGTTCGATGGGAGGATTTGGAGCAGCCAGTTCTTAAGCTTTGAGGATGCATTTTGCTATTGCATTTCAGACCTTCCAAGACATTCAAAACAACCAATAAGCATTCAAAGCAAAGCAGACTTGTAAAGTAGTTTTTGTTTAGTATTTCATTTGTATCTTGTATTTGCTTATTTATGTTGTTGTTTACTGTTGTAAGCTTATTGTACGAGATTTCTCCACCTCCAGATTGTATTCTGAGAATGAGACGAGGTTTAGTGGAGTAGACACTAAAGCCTGACCATAGAGTAGGAACCCTAGTTCCGAACCACATAAAATATTATGTATTGTGTGTGATTGTGCTTGTATTTTTTTTTGTGTTATTTATTCTTGTATATTTCACTGTGCACTAACATTGGTGTAGATGAGCACAAGATCAAACGAAAAAAATCAAGAAAACGCTATTAACCTCTCCTCTAGCGCGACCATATCGGTTCCTATAGAACTTTGATGAAACGTACTATCTGAGACAAGTACTTCAGAAAAAAAAAGATTGAAGGTGTATTCACCACCCAAATCACATCAAAAGCATTTAATAATAACATTATGTTGAGTTTTGACCATGGCACAAAACATATGATAGATACCGAGAAAATCAGAGTGATGTTTCATAAG
Source organism: Wurfbainia villosa (assembly GCA_025175895.1). Classification (NCBI taxonomy): domain Eukaryota; kingdom Viridiplantae; phylum Streptophyta; class Magnoliopsida; order Zingiberales; family Zingiberaceae; genus Wurfbainia; species Wurfbainia villosa. The sequence continues at coordinate 123,244,799 of CM045989.1, read as the reverse complement.
ATAAACACAAGTGTAATGAGTACAATCATCAATAAAGGAAACATAGTAGCAGGATCCACCTTTTGTAAGAATAGGAGATTGACCCCATGCATCAAAATGAACCAACTCAAAACGGTGTAAGAGAAACACAAATACTTCTATAGAAAGATAAAGTAGGAAATTTTGCCAATTTGCAACCACAATAATCTGAAATATCATGAGGTTGCAATTTTCCTAAATTTCCCTTAAGAGGCTAAGTATTTCAAATGGAAAGAAGAAACATGTCCAAGACAAGAATGCAACAAATAAAAATCAGAAGAAGTAGAGTTTAACCGAAAGGATGACAAATCAACACAAGAAATTGTAACATCTGAAATTTTAGTTCTTCCAATACATATAGTCCCCCCTGTCTACGGCCTATCCCAATCTGCTTTTGGGACTGTGGATCTAACATATAACATGAAGATGCAATAAAAGAAACTGAAAAACTAGAATCATACAATTGAACAACTGAGACAAAATTCAAGGCAAGATTAAGAATATGATATACATCATATAGAGATAAATTAGGTGTACAAATAGAACCAACATTGGCTAATGGCATGAGAGTACCATCAGCGGTCATGATCGACACATAAGGAGATGAATTTATATATACAAAAGAGTTGGAATTAGGTGATATATAATGTGAAGCTCCGGAATCAAGTATCCATATAGGAGAAGGTATACCTATGTAAGAAGAGGCGGACATGACATGTCGCTGAGATGCAAGGAACTTCTGAAATTATTTGAAACGAGCAACAATTGTAGCATTGGATGATTGAGTCACTTCAGAATTTATAGGAGGAACTGCTGTTGCCATGTTGCGTATTCTAGGTTTAAGGAATCGTTGTTGTGGTTGACTATTGGATTTGCAAAGAGAAGACTATTATGGTGGTAACGTTCTATTTAATAACTCGGGACACTACGCCTTTCAATGTCCCTTTTGCTTGTAAAAACAAAATCAATAGTCATGTTTTTCCTTCGTCAAGTGGACTTAAAGAACTCAAAATCTAATTTTCACCATTCAAAATATAACCCTGGATGTGAGAAATGTTCCTTCAAAGTTTCAAAGTGATCCAACGATTGAAAATCAAGAAAATATAATTCTTCTATAGTTGCCTAAAAAAATTTTGATTTTTTTTTTTTGGTAAAATGAGATGCTACAATAAAATTTGCATCAAAAGATTCAGAATACAAAAATTTTCAATTTGAGATATATAGTCAAACTTATCCAAAACACGTTCTAAATATTTCTAACTAGAGTTTCTTTCACACATCTTGTCAGAGCTAGATTAAAAGAATAGTTCCTTCAATGCATCAAAGAGTGCGCACAAGGGTCAGCAAAATGCATCGAACAAAATCTCCAACTAATCTTCCTCCAAATTGTGCTCTGATACCACGTGAATAAAATAAAAAGAAGAAGAAATAAAGATAATCAAAGTGATAATCAGAAAGAGACGATTATATTCCGAAAATCTAGAATTTACAAAGAAAAAAGATATAAATAAACAAAAAAATAATAGCAAAAAGACCAATCTACCCTTACATAATAATAATCAACAAAATACCCAAGCAAAATCTAATTTAAATCCTTTTGTCTAAATATCAAAACTCGTTAGATCGCTTGGAGCACGATTACACCTATATAAACCAAATAGAATAGCTATATTCTTAGATCTCTTTGTTATTTGCACAATTTATTTTGCTGCCATATACACAAATTTTCTCAACATTTCCATTGCACATCTCCCTAACACAAAATATTTCATCATAATTTTTGAATTTTTTTTTCAATTTAAAACTTTTACAAGATAAGTTGAAAAACGTTTATTATTTTCACCCTGTCTTTAAATATTTTTAAATTTCTTTAATATAGCTATAATTTTTAGATTTCGAAAATACTTTTCCACTACGTTTAAAATCTAATAAAATTTTCATGATAAATTTTTTTATAACTCTATTCAACCACTTCCTCTAGCATTTATTTGGATCTAAGCTACTTGAATTTTGAATTTTATAAAAGGTTAAATAATTCCAATTGAATTTGAAATTTCAATTAAAAGTTTAATTAATTTCTTGTTATTGCAGAAAATATTTCTACCAATACAGTAGAAGTTTTAGAACATTATTTGATAACTTCAAAGATGTTTTTTTTTATTTAAAATTGATTTCCTATTAACTTGGTTTTTTAATTGCAAAAAATGATTTCAATGAATAAGAACTTGAGATATGATCTTCAAATGATTTTTTATAAAAATATTACCCTCTTCTATAGAGATCCGACCCTAGGTTGGGTCCACATAGCTCTGATTCATAAGTTCAACGAGTCAGGAGTTGTTAGGGCAATCTCTTGTCATGATAAAGTTTTGATGTGTGTGACAAAGGGTTTAAGTTAGGGTGTTAGTGTGATTTGATATGTGTGTTGGAGTCTTGCAGGACTTAGTAATTCGCACATGGAGCCATGGCGAGTTTCACAACTCATGACTCGGTCCTTGAGTCGGTGAAGGATGACTTTGCGGAAGCCATGCGCTTGGAGCATCCGAGGGACCGCCGGACGAGGAGCTTGGAGTGAAGCCGGAGGAAGTAGACTTCGAGGCAAGAGACGCGAAGGAGCATTGCGCAGCCGCGCTACTGATCTTTGCCAGGGGACGTGGCCGAGGACGAAGATAACCAAGGCGAGGACTCAGAGATGAGAGTGAGCGAATGTAACCCGGGAAGGGGTAGTAGCTCTAAGGTGAAACTTGGCCATTTGGCTAAGTGTCGGATGAGATTTCCTGACACCAGTCGACTGCCATGGAATGGTAGTTGACTGCTCTGAGTCGAACGTGGTTCGACTGGTTGTTTTGAGGCCTGACCGCTAAGACCATCTGATCAAGGCAACAATGATCGGGTCGAAAGGGTTTAGCCATTGAACCGCTGTAGCCGATCGGGCGATCGACTGGAGAGGCGAATGATCGGATGAGGTCCATCACCGATCGCTAAGTGTTCCGTTGGACTATAACGGTCGAGATCCAATGTGTTTGGAGGCCGTTGGAGTAGCGACAGTCGACTGCCAAGGGCAGCAGTCGACTGGTGGCGACCAACGGGAAGAAAAGCTTCCTCTCTATAAAAAGAGAGGGTGTGGGCTTTTGGATGGCTAATGCTTATGCTCTAAGTGATCTTCCAAGTGCCCCACAAGCTCTAAACTCTTCTTACTTGCTTTTACTCCATTCTTATTGTAAGAAGAGTGATCTTGATTGTAAAGGTTACCTCCACCTAGCTTGGTGCAAAGGAGAGACCATTAGTGGATTGGTTTTGACGGAGTGATTCACCGAGGACGAATCGGGGACCGTGGATTAGCGGCGTAGCCGTGAACCACGTTACGACATTGTGTTAGCATTGTCTATTTCTTTTGCTTTATCTTTATTTGTTTAATTTGCTTGTATTGTTGTTTCGCTATGCTAATCTAATTGTAGACGAGCAAATTACGACATCCATGTTGGAAATATTGGAATGGCTAGAGGGGGGGGGGTGATTAGCCTTTCTTTCTTTCTACAGAAATGTTAGCGGAAGCAATATAAATATAAACACAAATAAAAGCAAGAAACAAAGCTAGCACCCGATGTAACGTGGTTTGGAGATGACGCTCCTACTCCACGGCAATCCGTAAGGTGGATTAGCCCTAATTAATCCTCACTAGAACCTCCTTTGGATGAACCAAGGTGGAGAAACCTTATCTTACAATGCACTCCTCTTCTTTACAATGATGGAAGATTAGGATTAGAGAAGAGGAGGTTTTGGATTGCTAAAAACACTTGGAAAGCTTGGTGAGCACGTAGGTGTAGTTGGGAGCAAGAGCACTAGCTTCACCAAGCTCCCCATGACCCCTTTTTATAGAAGAGGGGCTGTTTTTCTCGTTGGGCCTTGATCGATCGGTGATGCTTGCCATCATTCGATCGCCGCTGCCAACTCAAACGCGCGATCTCTGTGGAGATTCTACGCAATCTCCAACGGCCAGTGATCGGTCGACCGATCCATACATCGATCGGTGATGGAGTGATCGATCGAGTGATTAAGGCGATCAGAATGAGTGAGAGCGCATTCTCGTGGCGATATTCCTTGATCGATCGGTGATGCCCTTGGCGATCGGTGATAGCAAGATATCGATCGTTTTTCTACCCGCATTGGTGATGGTTAGGTTTCACCGACTCGGTCCGACGCTTGACCCGGTCGTGATACATCGTATTAGTGATCGATACTCATCAAGTATGAGTAATTCATACTTGATTTTATACCTAGACCTAGACTCAACCTTCTATCTCCTCAATAAGCCTTGCGCCTTGGGATCCCTCCGAGTCCACGACTTGTTCATCCTTTGCTTCCAAGAGCTTCCTTTGGTTTCGTCATGTCTTGGGTTGCCAAATGCTTGGACTTTACGCCGCCAAGACTACAAGCTTGGACTTTTGCTGCCAAGACTTTTCTTTGGACTTCCTTTGCCAAGGTTCACTTGGACTTTACGCTGCCAAGACTACAAGCTTGGTCTTACACTGCCAAGTCCATCCCTTGTACTTCCTTTGCCAAGATCATACTTGGACTTCCTTTGCCAAGATCATACTTGGACTTCCCTGTCACTTAAACATTTTCGCAATTAGATCACAATATATTGCCTAACTTAGATGATTATCCAAACATCGAAACATATAAATGCTTGGAGCATTGTTGCACCAACAATCCATCGTAAGAGGGCTATTCACCCCCCTCTAGCCGGCCGTTTCGATCCCCAACATTGACTACCCATTGATCTAGTTAAATAGGTTGAAACTGTAATCGATTCATCATTTGACTAGTCGATTACGATTCAATGGGTTAAAACACGTTCAACTGAATTGTCAATTCAACCATATATGGTTCCAGCAGCTCAAATTGATGGTTTGACCATTGGAATTGATGGTTCAACCCATTGGAACTATCGATTCCAACAACCAAAATTTAATAATTTTTTTATTTTTTCAATGGTAAAATTTATTTGACCTTTTTTTTTATTAATGACTATGATTTAATCACTATTATTCTCCCAACTCTATATATAAGGATGCTCATTTCATCATTTTAATACTATCTTCTTTATTTTTCTCTTTGAATTTCAAAATATCAATCGCTTTCGACTTCGATTTTCCTATTCTAATGGAAAGGAGTTTATCTCGTTCTCGAAAGGGCAAGGAAACAACTATTTCGAATATCGATCCCAAGGACATTCAATTTACCAATGATAAATTAGAGAAACTTTCAACAGTCGATGCATAGAAAAGTATCAAAACTTCTAAAGTTCAGAAAACCCTGCTTTTAAAATTGTCTATTTTACTAAATATTTTGAGAAAATCATTCTTTCGTCTGGAGAAACATGGGAAAAATGTAAGTATTGTAATGCCTCTTATAAATTTGAATCGGGCGGCAACTATAAGTCATTGTAGTGACACGTCATAATAAAGCATCTGATAGAATTTGAAATTGAATATTCTTTGTTGGTGCAGTAGACACCTAAGTCGAACCTGAGTTTTGATTATAGAAAACGATACAAAGTTAAGCTTATATCATTATCTCACGAGCTGAATCGAGTGTGCAGAAAAGTACTATAGCTGGAGCTGAAGGCTAGCGACACCCGGAGGAAGCCGCAGTGGTCGGGCGACACTTGAGTGACTTCGGAGGGAGATGAAGGAATCGAGTGGAAGGTCGGAAGCGAAAGCGACACGGTAAGTATCGAGGTAAGCTCGTGTGTGTCCGAGTGTAAGTGAGGTCGTATCCTCCTTACGGGGATAGGCTTAAGCGTAGATCCGACCCAAGACATCCCATCGGTGGTCTAGGTCGAGATCGGACGGTCGGAGGTCGTCCAAATAATGTTTTTGTTTAGCCAACTTGTCATTTCAGCTAGCATCAATCGACTGCCATCTTGGAGGACTCGACCATCACAATCAATCGATGTCCTATGGTCGACGATTCGATCGTGATGATGCCATCGATCGATGATGGCTATCGATCGTGATGGTCAAGGATCGCCGAGAGTCAAGGCTTATCACCTCATTTCAAGGGGAGTGGTGCTCAATTTTGATTGGCTGAAGTTCCTCTCGAAAAGGGGCTCAAAGGCTATAAAAGGAGGGCCTATCCTAGGGTTTCATCATCAATTCTAAGCTTTCAAAAGCCTCCACAAAGCTACAACTCTCCGACAACGAAGTGCTTCCTCTCCGACGTCTAGGTTTAAATTGTTTTTATTTTGTTACGTCGGTATAAGCTTTATTTCAATTTATTGCTTTACTTTCTCGGTGTTTTTATCGTAACGAGTGTTGGTGCAATCGGCCCAGCAGTACCTTGATGGTATTTTGATGATAGACAAAACTCATGACATGGGAAAGTCCAACATGGGGTTGGCATGGAAAATCCAAGCATGGAACTTGGTGTGGAAGTCCAAGGGGGAAGCCTTGGCATGGTAAAGTCCAAAGCATTGCGGCCGCGGCGCTTGGTGCTTGGCATGGGAAATCCAAAGCATGGCCGCGTGCTCTTGGTGCTTGGTGAGAAATGCATTACGAAGCCGTGCGCTTGGTGCATATGGGAAGTCTTAAGGACTTGGTAAGTTCACTAGGCTCGGGGTCCTTGAGTCGGTGAAGGATGGCATTGCGAAGTCGTGCGCTTGGTGCATCCGAGGGACCACCGAACGGGGAGCGAATGGAGTGAGCCCAAAGGGAAGCATACTTCTAGGGCATGAGACGCGAAGGATGGCATTGCGAAGCCGTGCGCTTGGCGCATCCGAGGGACGTAGGCCGAGGGAAGAGAGCTTTGGTGGGGAACTCCATGAGGGATAAGGTGGACTTGGCTAAGTGGCTAAGACTGAGTGTCGGAGGCTCAAACTTGATGTTTGAGGGTTTACCCGACGGTCGGATGCTCAAACAACTTGGTGTTTGAGGTTTTGCCCGACATCAGTTGACTGGCATAGGTGCCGGTTCGACTGATCCAAGTCGACTAGAGTTCGACTGGTGTAAGGCTAGGGTTTTGTGCTTGGCGATCATTGCCATGGACATGGCGATCGGCCGAGGATGGCGATCGTGATGGGAGTCGCGACGCGACGTAACGCTCCGTGGTGATCGGGTAGTCGACTCTTGGGTCACCGGATCGTGATGGGCATCATCAGTCGACTGGTAGGTGATCCGTTGGAACTTGTCCGACGTGGATCTGGCCGTTGTGAGATATCGACTCAGAGGCGGCAGGGGCCTTTGGCGATCGACTTCTAGGCGAGCACTTGATGCAGGTTATAAATGGAGCACGAGTTGGAGGATTTCGCCAAGTCTTTTGTGGAGCTATTGGAGGGGAATTGCTGCTGCATTCCAGTCCTTCAAGAGCCAATCAAAGCAAGCAACAAGCAAAGCGATCAAAGCAATCGGTGAAAGTTTTCTTTTGTATTGTATTTGTGTATTTGCTTGTATTTCTATATTACATTGTAATTGCTTGTGAGAGGTTTCTCCACCTCCGACATGTTGTCGAGAAGGAGTGTTATAGTTAGTGTCGTGCGCATAACTAGAGCTCGGTGAGCTCGCCCATGGAGTAGGAACCATTCGGTTCCGAACCACGTATATCTTGTGTTGTGTGATTGTGTATTGTTGTTAGTTTCATTATTATTGTTATTCCGCTGCGCTAACGACAATCGTAGACAAGCAACGCAAGAAGAACGAACGAATTACGACATCCAACGAACGAGGGCTATTCACCCCCCTCTAGCCGGCCGTAATCGATCCCCTACAAGTGGTATCAGAGCCGAGGTCGCTCTTCAAGGACTAACCGCCGCGAGAGCACTACAAATGGCCGGCTTCATCCATCCACCGAAATTCGATGGAGATTTTGCTTGGTTATATCTAGAAACCGATTTTGATTTTATGATTATTATAGAAAACGGTTTTGAAATGCCTAGGGACAAGTACAACAAGCCAATTGAGAAGTCAAAATGGACCCAAGACCAAATCAAAGACTTCAAGACAAATCTCAAGGTAATCAAGTTGATTAGTGATTTGTTGCCTAACACTATTTGGTCTAGATTGGGTGATTATAGGGATGCAAGGGAATTATGGAATAAGGTAATGAAATTCCAAGAAAATTCCCAATCGGCACAAGTAGAGGAGAATGCCGAAGAAGAAGCACCCACAACATTTGAAGATGTTGATGATTTGGTGGAGACCTCCACCTCTAGCATTGAGGGGGAGGAAAGACAATCTTCCATCCCGGAGCAAGAACAAGAAGCATCCACATCCGGGAGAAGTGAAGATCATGAAGAGGCCTCCACCACCTCCCTAGGTAACTCAAGTGTTATTATTTTAAATAAAAATCACATAATATGCTTTGAGTGTAGGGAGAAAGGGCATTATAAGAGCAAATGCCCTAATTTGGCTAAGAAGAAGGCATTGACACCAAAAGTCAACCCAAAGTCAAACGATGCCGGTGTTCCCAAAATCAAGAGCAAAGAGCACATTGTGTGCTTCAAATGCAATCAAAAGGGACACTACCGAAGCCAATGCCCTAGGGGGAGGAAGAAAGGGCAAGAAGGTGCAATTCATGTAGGGGGAGCTCCTAAAGCTAACCCTAAGGTACATTTAGTTAATGCACCTTTAATTCCTAAAGTCAAAAAGCATGCTAAAAATTATTTTAGTTCTCTTGCTATTATCAATGAAAAGCATGCTAAGAGAAATAATAAGGTGTATTGTCTAGGTGCCAAGCATGTTCATATAACTAAGGACAAACCTAGGACCCAAAATACTAGACCTCTCCTACCTAGGAAATCAATTAGAAGAATTGAAGAGAATTTGGGTATTAATCCCAAGAAATCTAGGCATATGCCTAAGAAGAAAACCAACTCCCAAAAACCAAATGAAAATTCAAAATTGAGGAAATTGGAGTTAGAAAACCAAGTCTTGAGATCAAGACTTGAGAGAATGGAGAAAACCCTTAGAATCATAGAAAACTCAATTCTAGGGTCAAATACCCAAAAGTCAAGACCTAAGGTTCACAAACGGTCTAAGGGCAAGGAAGGTTTGGGTCACAAACCTAAGCCCAAGAAGACTTATCATAATGTTCCATTTAATTATGGAACTATTTCTAGGTCTAGGAAAACCAAGGCTAATAGGGAAATCATCCCTAAGTCTAGCCATGGTATGTGCTTAGTGGCTAACACTTCAAAGAAATCAAATGTAGCCACTAAGAAGGTCAATGGAGGAGTCACCTCTAGAGTTGACCTAGGAAAGACCCAAAAGACTATGGCTTCAAAGCCTAAAAGGGTCATTAGGAAGGTATCTAGGGAAGTTATCCTTAGGGAATACCTTGTTAACCCAAGGAGCTCCAATAGATATTGGGTTCCTAAGAGCGTGATTGATTCACGCTAAATGGGTTAGGGTGTGTCAACCCCAAGTGGATGGGTGGTTAACCTAACCATAGTAGAGTTGACACATTAGGGTGTGCCAATGTGCTTGAGAAGTTAAAAATGATTTAAATTGATACATTTAGGTCTTAGAGGTATTGGTGTGCCATTTTGGGTTTTTGGCACACTAGGAAAATGAATGGCAATAAGGCAAAATAGAATTGATCCCTAAAAATGGCAAATTGATTTTCACACTTAGGTATTCTATACCTTAGTATATTTTACTTGCCATGTTTTTGTTTGCCTTGCTATGTCATGACATCATTTTCATTTTTATCTATAAAATGTCATGATCATGTTTAGATTTATGTTTAGATGTCATGTATGCTTAAGTTTCATTCACATGCCATGATATCATGATATTGGCATATGTTTTTATCTATATCATATCTATGCCATAATCATATCATGCATGAATTAAAATGGAGTTAAGGACTATGGCATGATTTGATGGGAATCAAATAATATTGCCTAGAAATATGCATGAGACCATTTTAAAGAACAAAAACCCACATCTCACTAGATGAATTACCTTGAATGTGTTTTTATACATCTAGATATAAGTGAGATGTTTAAGGAAAAGAAATTAAAGGTTTTAAAAACTTTTTGAAAACATTTTGAAAAACCTTGGTGAAGCCAATCTTTTGATAGCTATCACCATTGAATGAGATGATACAAAGAGGGCTCTTTATTGAAGTTTTTCTAAACTTTTGAACTTTGTATCAATCTCCTAATTTAGTGGGTAAAATAATTTTCCAATATTTTTCACCCATAGTGTTTAGGATAAGTATTATACGTATGCATTTTCAAGATTTTTAAAATTACGTATATTTACTTATGGATTTCGGAAATCCATTTCAAATCTTAAAATCAATCTGATTATCGATCATTGCCATGGATTGGATCGGTGATGATAATGTGGCATGATCGATCGATTTCAGGTCGGTAAGCCGATTTCGTAAATCTCGTTGGTTAGGCCCATGTTCAGCTAGGTTAAGGTCCCCTAACCACTCCTAACCCTAGGATATGCTTGGGAGAGCATTAGAGAGGGTGGAAATCAATTGGATATGGATTAGGAGTTGGGTTGAGGGCGAGTATCAATTTTAAGGTGGATGTGAGTTCATTGTTGAACTTTGCCTTAATTTTGTTTGGTTTAATGTTCCTATTGGCTTAGGGACTCTCCAAGGACATTGTTGGTGCAATGGTCAAGGGGGAGCAAGCCTCTAGGGGGAGGTATCCATCATGGGAAGATGGATGTGTATTTCTTCATGGGAGGAAAATTGGGTTGCCTCTCTTTAAGTGATATGGGATCACTAGAATGATTGTAGGCATGTGCTCCTCCAAGGGAGAGATTGTAAGATCTCATTGGGATATGAGACATTCATACCCTTAGGGAGGACCTTTTTGATGTAATGTCAAAAAGGGGGAGAAGTTACCAAGTTACCAATTAGGGTTCGTTGGAATTCTCATTGGGATATGAGAATTGCCAATATGGGAGAATTGGTAGACTTGAGATGGTAGTTTTGTCAATCATCAAAAAGGGGGAGATTGTTGGTGCAATCGGCCCAGCAGTACCTTGATCGTATTTTGATGATAGACAAAACTCATGACATGGGATTGTCATGGGAAAGTCCAACATGGGGTTGGCATGGAAAATCCAAGCATGGAACTTGGTGTGGAAGTCCAAGGGGGAAGCCTTGGCATGGTAAAGTCCAAAGCATTGCGAAGCCGTGCGCTTGGTGCTTGGCATGGGATATCCAAAGCATTGCGAAGCCGTGCGCTTGGTGCTTGGTGAGAAATGCATTGCGAAGCCGTGCGCTTGGTGCATATGGGAAGTCTTAAGGACTTGGTAAGTTCACTAGGCTCGGGGTCCTTGAGTCGGTGAAGGATGACATTGCGAAGTCGTGCGCTTGGTGCATCCGAGGGACCGCCGGATGGGGAGCGAATGGAGTGAGCCCAAAGGGAAGCATACTTCTAGGGCATGAGACACGAAGGATGGCATTGCGAAGCCGTGCGCTTGGCGCATCCGAGGGACGTAGGCCGAGGGAAGAGAGCTTTGGTGGGGAACTCCATGAGGGATAAGGTGGACTTGGCAAAGTGGCTAAGATTGAGTGTCAGAGGCTCAAACTTGATGTTTGAGGGTTTACCCGACGGTCAGATGCTCAAACAACTTGGTGTTTGAGGTTTTGCCCGACATCAGTTGACTGGCATAGGTGCCGGTTCGACTGATCCAAGTCGACTAGAGTTCGACTGGTGTAAGGCTAGGATTTTGTGCTTGGTAGTCGACTGCCATGGACATGGCGATCGAGTCGAGCAGATGACGCCGAGGGATGGCATCGGTGATGGGAGTGTCGCAAGCGCGAGCGCTCCGTAGGCCGATCGCGGCGATCGATTATTGGGTCACCCATGATCGGTGATGGGCATCATCGATCGGGTAGGTGATTCGTTGGAACTTGTCCGACGTGGATCTGGCCGTTGTGAGACAACGGCTACTGGGCGATCGGGCCTTTTGGCGGTCATCGCTAGGCGAAACAGATGCAGGTTATAAATGGAGCACGAGTTGGAGGATTTCGCCAAGTCTTTTGTGGAGCTATTGGAGTGGAATTGCTGCTGCATTCCAGTCCTTCAAGAGCCAATCAAAGCAAGCAACAAGCAAAGCGATCAAAGCAATCGGTGAAAGTTTTCTTTTGTATTGTATTTGTGTATTTTCTTGTATTTCTATATTACATTGTAATTGCTTGTGAGAGGTTTCTCCACCTCCGACGTGTTGTCGAGAAGGAGTGTTATAGTTAGTGTCGTGCGCATAACTAGAGCTCGGTGAGCTCGCCCATGGAGTAGGAACCATTCGGTTCCGAACCACGTATATCTTGTGTTGTGTGATTGTGTATTGTTGTTAGTTTCATTATTATTGTTATTCCGCTGCGCTAACGACAATCGTAGACAAGCAATGCAAGAAGAACGAACGAATTACGACATCCAACGAACGAGGGCTATTCACCCCCCTCTAGCCGGTCGTAATCGATCCCCTACAACGAGGAGAGGGGGAGTGTGCCTCTACCTCAAGCTTTTGGTGTGTTCTTGTATCGATTAACTCCTACCTCTAATGAGGAGGAGTTCTTTTAGTGATTTTCCCTCCGTGCATGGTCAAGGACTACTAGGGCCTTGGAGTAGTAGCCGAAGGCTACGAACCAAGTAAAAAATATTATTGCGTCTTTATTTTTATTGTGTTTTTCTGCTACATTTACTCGTGCCTCAACGAACGATTTCGAACGAAAAGTTTCTATCGCTATTCACCCCCCTCTAGCGATCCGCTTCGATCCAACAATTGGTATCAGAGCCGGGGTGCTAAGATTTGGTGAAACCACCGATCTAGATTTTTACAGATTTTTTTTCTTTTTTTCTTTTGTTTATTTCGAATTTATTTCATTTGGATAATTTTTCTCCCGCACTACTAATCCAAGATGCGAGTCTTGGTACATTTCGTGTGTTTGTGTCATTGTTAAGTTTTTCGTCTTCATCTCCTTGTTTCTTTTATATCAATGGCCATCTCGAGGGTTTTAGCACCGTCCGACCTCCATTTTACAATGGAGATGACTTCCGTTATTGGAAGGGTCGGATGGAATGCTTTCTTAAAACTCAAATCGAGATGTGGATCATAATCCAAACGGGATTCACACTTCCGACTAACGAAGTGGGTGAATCCTTGGATTATGACCAATGGACCATTGTGACAAAAAGACAAGTCGAAGCCGACGCCAAGGCAACTCAAATCCTCCAATGTGGCTTATCCAAGGAGGAGCTTAATCGCATTGACCCCTTCATTAGCGCAAAGGACCTTTGGACAAAGCAAGTGGAGCTACACGAAGGGACCGATGAAGCCAAGGTATGTAAGCGCGATCTTTTGTTTAATAAATTATATAATCTAAAAATGCAGGAACACAAAACGGTGACACAACTTTACGCTCGCGTTCAAGACATAGTCAATAACCTACACGCGATCGGGCAAAAGGTCGAAAACCATGACCTTATAAGGTATGTTCTTAACTCCTTTCCGAGGACTACCTTGTGGGCATCCATGGTCGATGCCTACAAGGTCTCCAAGGATCTTTCGAAAGTTAGGTTAGATGAGTTATTTTCTAATTTTGAACTTCATGAGCAGTCCAACTCAGAATCCAAAAAGGGTATAGCATGTTGGTGCAATCGGCCCAGGTCACGATTGACCAGGACTCGAGTTTGACTTGAGTGATGTTTTGATGTTTCGACAAAAACATATGACAATGTAATTGTCATTTGGTAAAGTCCAAGTCTTGAGTACTTGGCATGGAAAGTCCAAGTGGGACACTTGGCACATGAAAAGTCCAAGCATGGTCTTGGCATTTGAGAAGTCCAACATGGGTTGGCAAGGGAAGTCCAAGCATGGGTCTTGGCATGGAAAGTCCAAGCATGGTCTTGGCATGGAAAGTCCAACATGGGTTGGCAAGGGAAAGTCCAAGCTTGAGCCTTGGCATTTGAGAAGTCCAAGGGTTTGATATTGGCAGCGTAAAGTCCAAGCGGGAGTCTTGGCAGCATAAGTCCAATGGTTGGCGGCGTAAAGTCTAAGCGGAGTATTGGCGGCGTAAGTCCAATGTGCCTTGGCGGTGTAGACACCGTTAGCATGACATAGCCGATGGAAGCACCTGAAGGCTAGCGCGATGGATGAACAAGTCATGGATAACTTGGAGGGATCCGAGAGGCGTGAGGCTGATGGAGGTGGCTAGAAGGCTTAGGTCTAGGCTAAGGGTGGTCTAGCAAGTATGGGGGAACCATACTTGGGTTAAAACCTCATGGTTGAGGTGTGTCAGTTGACTGATGTCATGTGGCAGTCGACTGGACCAAGTCAACTAGGGTTTGACTGCGGGAAGTGGCTTAGCAGTCGACTGCCATTGTTAGGCAGTCGACTAATGGACGAGCAGTCGACAGATCATGTGATCAGTCGACTGATGCTCGGATTTTCAGCCACATAATGGAGTCTCACTCGACTGCTGAGATGAGCAGTCGAGTGATGACTCATCAGTCGACTGATGGTCATGATCAGTCGACTGATGTCCTAGCCGTTGGATTTTTTCCAGCGTGGATTACACCGTTGTCTCACAGCAACAGTGTGATTAGTCGACTGATGGTCCCGATCAGTCGACTGATCGACCTTTTCCAACACAGTTTGAAGCTATATAAGGAGCTCGTGATGGAGGAAAAGATAGCCATTTTCTTGAGCGAAATTGAAGAGGGAAGTTGGTGCTTTCCAATCCTTCAAAGCTAGTTCAAGGCAATCAAAGATCAAGCAATCCAAAGCTCTTGTAAAGTGTTTTTCCTTTACTTGCATTTGTATTTCATATTGTATTTGCTTGTATCTACTTGATTATTGTTGTAATCATATTGTACGAGGTTTCTCCGCCTCCAGATTGTTCCGAGAAGGAGTTATTATTATAGTGGTGTGTGATTGGCATCGCTAGGGTTCGTACGAACCCGATCCGTGGAGTAGGAACCGTGCGGTTTCGAACCACGTTAAATCTTCGTGTCTTTGTGTGTGCTTGTCCATTTCGTTATTGTATTATATCTATATTCTGCTGCGCTAACGAAATTGTAGAGACGAACGCGATCGATTCAAAACTTGAGAACGACGCTATTCACCCCCTCTAGCCATTCCAATATTCCTAACAAGTGGTATCAGAGCCCGGCTCTTCTACTTACTAACCGGAGCTAAGACAAAAGGCTAGAGGGTGAAGATGGAATTCCAAGACAAGCTTGGATGGGATATCAATACTCCACCTCCATATGATCCAGAAGATTTTCCGGCGTGGAGAGCAAGAATGGAAACATTCTTGATGATAAACATAGAGGATTGGTTCATCCTCGTTGAAGGCCTTGAACCCCCTAGGGATAAGAAGGGGAATGTCCTAAAATTGAAAAAGTGGACCCAAGAGCAACGCCAAAAGCTCAAGACTGAAATTAAGGTAACGAAACTGTTGGAAGATTTAATCCCTAATGATGTTTTGTGCAAGCTAGGGGATTACATGTATGCCAAGGAGCTATGGAGAAAATTGGCAAGATTCCATGAGGAGAGTTCATCCTCAAGTGAAAGTGAGGAATCGAAAGTTGAGATGGAGTCAACTTCCGGATCGGAGAAAGAAGAAGTAGAAGAGATGGAAGAAGCATCTACTTCTAGGATTGAGGAGGAGAGACCATCCTCTACACCGGAGCAACCTCAAGAAGAGCCTTCAACATCCGATCAAGATGAGGAAGCTCAAAATTCAACTCCGGCACCTACCACCACCCTAGGTAACTCAAACACTTTATCTTCAAATAAAAATCATATAATGTGCTTTGAGTGTAGGGAGTATGGGCATTACAAGAGCAAATGCCCAAAGAAGGTTAGGAAAGCTTCTCCGGCGCCCAAAAGTCAAAGGATGCCGGTTCCCCAAGTCAAAAGAGCAAGGAGCATATTATATGCTTCAAGTGCCATCAAAAGGGACATTATAGAAGTCAATTCTCTAGGGGGAGGAAAAAGACCCAAGAAGAAGCATCACAAGTAGGGGGAGCTAAGGTTAACCCTAAGGTACATTTTAGTAGTGCATCTTCTAATTTAAATGTTAAAAAGCATGCTAGGAATTTAAATTCTCCTGCAATTTATGAAAAGCATGCTAATAGGAATAAATGTTTTTTATTAGGAGCTAAAAGTGTCCATTTTAGTAATAAGGAGAAATTTGGGACTAATGTCCCTAGAAAAACCATACCTAGGGAATCTATTAAGAAAATACAAGAACATCTAGGTGTTAATCCAAAATGGACTAGGCGATGCCAAGGAAGTCCAATGCCCAAGATTTAAATCAAAATTCTAAAATTGGGCAATTAGAATTAGAAAACCAAGCCTTGAGGTCAAGGCTTGAAAAACTTGAGAAAACCCTCAACACTATGCAAAATCATTTTAAAGGGTCTAATGGTCAAACTCCTAGGTCAAGAAGTCAAAGTCAACATCTAGGACCTAAGAGTCAAAAGTCAACCAAGGGCAAGAATGGTTTGGGTCACAAACCTAAGTCCAAGGTGACTTATCATAGTGTTCCATTTGACTATGGAACACTAACTAGGTCTAGGAAGACCAAGGTCAATGGGGAAATCATCCCTAGAGTTGACCAAGGTTTGTGCCTCGTGGCCAAGGTTTTGAAGAAACCTAGGGTGGCCGTTAAGAAGGTTGTTAGGGAGGCAATCCTTAAGGTTAACCTAGGCAAGACCAAAATGACCAAGGCTAATAAGCCTAGAAAGGTCATTAGGAAGGTATCTAGGGAGGTTATCCCTAAGGAATACCTAGTTAATTCAATGAGCTCAAATAGATTTTGGGTTCCAAAGAGCGTGATTGATTCACGTTAAATGGATTAGAATGTGCCAACCATGATTGGATGAGTAGTTAACTCAACCATGGTAAAGATGACACTTTAGGTTATTTTCAAGGTTATGGGTGCCTTGGAAAAACATTTGAGCTTTAATCCTAAAGGATTTTAGGATGTGCCAATATAGTTTTTGAAAAACATGAAAATCAATAAAAGTGGCACAATCTAGATTTAGAGGTCATAGTGTGTAACTTTGATTGTTGGCACACTTTAAAAGTTCATGCAAAAGTAACATCAAGAGTGATACTCAAGTGTCACACAACTTGATGTCTTGTACTCACCATGCTTCATATGTTTTACCATATGTTTGCATGGAAGGAATGTCTAGGATGGATTGCATCTCACAAAACAAGTCTTTTACCTTTGATTGTGTATTTCAACACTTAGAAAGGGTGAGATGTTAGGATTTGGAAATCATTGAATGTTAATGTTTGCAAAAATGAAATAAAACATTAAAATACATTAACAAATACATGAATGTAAGTGTAATATTAATATATTCGATATACAAGAATAAACATGATAAAATGGATTAATTAGATGAAGAAATCGAAATCGTAACACCGTATCAAGCGACATCGATACATGCTCATCACGAAAGTGCTAGCTTCATGACTCGACTGTTTGAACATCAGTCGACTGATGGGATACATCAGTCGACTGATGGTACTGTTCACCGAGGCTGAGGGTCATCAGTTGAGTGCTCGACGAGCTGAGTGATGCGCATATCACCGATCGATGAGCAACATCACGATCGATGCATCGTAGCACGCCACGTAAGGTTCGACATGATCGATTGCCGAGCCGGATCGATCGCCACGGCCAGAACCCGATTAAATCGCGATCACCGATCCGATGATGCACATCGCCGATCGCATCGCGATTTTATAACGCCGAACCGCTAGGGTTCGGCGTCTTCACGCGACGTGCCTTTCGTTCTCCTCTTCCTCTCCGATCGCCATCTCCTTCTCCGACCGATCCTTCCGCCGCTACCGCCAAGATGTTAGGTTTGATAGATAAGCCTCTCCTCTTTCGTTTTTCATGTATTTCGAGCCCTAGTTCACGCGTTTTAGGGTTTGTTTTTTCGATTAGGTTCCGGCGTCTGAGTTCTCTGACGAACCTTCCGGCGACACCTCAGCAATATCTGAGCATTTCCTCCGGCCACACCTCCAAATGGCGCCTAAGTAACGCTCTTCTTACCCAAGCCCTAATTTTTCTTTCCATTAGAATTTAGTTTTTATCTAATCATGTATTATGTCCTTGCATGTCATATCATTACATTGCATTCATAATAGGAGAGCCCGTAGGAATGATCCACCCGAGGGTGAATCTCGATTGTACCAACCTATGTTGGTTAGGTACATCGATAGGGACTTTTTCAACCGCCATTGTAGTGATGTCATGGAATTAATTGCATACTACAATCTCATGAAAATCGTCTTATGTACGCATCCAATTAATGATGACCTTCTTAAGGAATTTTATCAAAACCTAAAAAAGGTGGATGACGACCCTACCTACATTACTCGCATTGCAAAACGCGAGTTAGAGTTCACTCCTGCGATACTGCAGGAGTTTCTCGAGTGTAGGCCCTCAGATGATACCTTTATCTTTTTCCCTACCATGGATTTTCCTTTACCCGAGCCCTTTGACCATATCTCTATGGAGTCCATGCATGAGCATATCTTTGGTTATCCTCGTCCACCGGCCCAGAATTTATTCCCTATCACTGAGTTATCTGCACCTGACAATGTACTTTACAAGGTCATTGTTGGGTGTTTTCTTCCTATCGTCACTCGGGGTCTGGCCAAGATTCGGCCTCCCCATCTCTTTCTTTTATACGCCATGCGTCATAGTTTAGACATTAACTTTGCACTAAACATGTTTCATTGCATTGTGCATTTCACTTCCCCTGTACAAGGGAAAGTGCATATGCCATTTGGTCATATCATCACAGCATGGCTAGACTCCGTAGGCGTTAACATCCACAGGGGTTCTCTTAGAGCGCTATCTGAGGTGTACGACTGTATATCAGTTCGTAACTTCTCGTTAGCAAAGCTACGGATGGGGCCTGAACAGATGGAGTTGGCGCCTCGACCACCACCCAGGGCACGCAGAGAGCCTCCTCCGGTACCCAGAGAGGCGACAGAGGACTACAAGGATGCAGACGCCGCTGATGAGGATGATCAGCTGCCACCAGATGCATCAGCGGTAGGTCCATCAGATCGTCATGGCCGACTGGAGTCCAGATTTCAGGACTATCAGCAGTCGATTGACTCAGCCGCCGAGATATTGGCGGGCCGCATCTTCGCGCACGTCTTGATCGGATGGAGGAGTCCCAGAGCCGCATCGAGCAGCATCAGCTCGATATGTTAGAGATGATGCGGGCCTGGACCTTGAGTCAGCAGCCTCCTCCATCGCCACCTCCTGAAGACGATTAGATATTGAGGATATTAGATTTTCTGTGGTTGTCAGTTTTTGTAGTGAGATTGAGCATAGCCAATCTCCATTTTGAATGTAAAAGACTAAATTTTTAAGTTAAATGAAATTTGTGTTTCTGAAAATCTTGTGTGTCTGGATGAGTACTTGTATTATTGTATTGCTTATAAAAGTTGATATATCATGACATGAAATCGCATCCTATCATATACCATGTCATGTCGTTGTTTAGGGTTATTTTAGATGTCATGTGTTCTTAAAGTTCATCATATGCCATGACATCATGATCATTGGTCATGTTTTTATTTTGCCATCACTATGCCATGATCATTTCATGCATTAATTTGATTGAACATTGATTTAAGGAAAATGGCATGACTTGAAGTCTCACTTATAAGGGAATCAAGTAGAGTTGCCTAGAAAATGCATGAAACCCTAGATAAAGTAAATCAAAACCCACATCTCACATCACATTGACATGTATGTGTATTTATACACCCTAGATACATGTGAGATGCTAGGATAATAAGTTAGGTTCAAGGTGCATAGGTAGTGCATCTAGATGAACTCAAACTTATTTCAACTATCACCAAGAATCATAAGGAAAGCTAATATACAAGTTATGTATATTTAGACAATAAATTATGGTTCAAAATAGGTTTTCAAAAACATTTTAAAATCAATTTAGAAAACCTTGGTGAAGTATATCTTTTGATAGCCATCATCATTGTAGAAGTTGATACAAAGTGGATCAAAAACTTTAAAGTTTTTAATAGTTTTGAACTTTGTATCAATCTCCTATTTCAATGGTAAAAATATTTTTCCAAAATTTTTCACTGATTGTATGTGTGATAAGTAATATACGATCAAGTTTCGTGGTTTTTGATTTACGTAGAATTACTTATGAATTTCTAAAAGTTGAGTCTGATTTCTGAAAATCAGGTTTTGATTATCGATCGCGCTTCTGATCGATCGTGATGGGCGTTGGACTTGACTACACACATGTATCACTCATTGTGCCTTGTGCCGATCAATCGATGGACACATCGATCGGTAGTAATGACATAGCCGATCGATAGCTTTGATTTCGGGGTAACCAAAGTTGTTTAACCCGATTTCAGCTGCGGTTAAGGTCCCTAACCACTCCTGACCCTAGGATATGCCTTGGGAAGCATGATGAAGGGTGAAAATCCATTGGATATGGATTAGGAGAAGTGTTTAGGGTTTGTATCAATTTCAAGGTGTTGGAAAGTTTAATGTTGAATTTCTACCCTTAATTTTTGATGGCTTAGAGTTCCTATTGGCTTAGGGGCTTCCCAAGGACATTGTTGGTGCAATGGTCAAGGGGGAGCAAGCCTTTAGGGGGAGGTATCCATCTTGGGATGATGGATGTATTTTTTTTTTCTCCTTGAAAAGGAAAAGTTATTGGGAAAGTATCATCAATTGGGAAAATTGATGGGTTTTTGATACCCAATTTGGAAATTGGGAGAGTAAATAGGATTGCCTCTCTTGAGTGATATATGACTTATCACTAGGAAGATGGTAGGCATCCTAGGTATTTTTGGACCAAGGGGGAGATTGTAAGATCTCATTGGGACATGAGACATTGACCTCCTTGGAGAGAAAACCTTTTTGATGTTAGTCAAAAAGGGGGAGAATGTTTGGGGGAGAACATTTGGAGAGTATTTACCAATTTGGGATAATTGGTAAAGGATTTGAGTTAGTGTTCTAACTCAATCATTTGTTTGGTTTTTGTCAAACATCAAAAAGGGGGAGATTGTTGGTGCAATCGGCCCAGGTCACGATTGACCAGGACTCGAGTTTGACTTGAGTGATGTTTTGATGTTTCGACAAAAATATATGACAATGTAATTGTCATTTGGTAAAGTCCAAGTCTTGAGTACTTGGCATGGAAAGTCCAAGTGGGACACTTGGCACATGAAAAGTCCAAGCATGGTCTTGGCATTTGAGAAGTCCAACATGGGTTGGCAAGGGAAGTCCAAGCATGGGTCTTGGCATGGAAAGTCCAAGCATGGTCTTGGCATGGAAAGTCCAACATGGGTTGGCAAGGGAAAGTCCAAGCTTGAGCCTTGGCATTTGAGAAGTCTAAGGGTTTGATATTGGCAGTGTAAAGTCCAAGCGGGAGTCTTGGCAGCATAAGTCCAATGGTTGGCGGCGTAAAGTCCAAGCGGAGTCTTGGCGGCGTAAGTCCAATGTGCCTTGGCGGTGTAGACACCATTAGCATGACATAGACGATGGAAGCACCTGAAGGCTAGCGTGATGGATGAACAAGTCATGGATGACTTGAGGGATCCGAGAGGCGTGAGGCTGATGGAGGTGGCTAGAAGGCTTAGGTCTAGGCTAAGGGTGCTCTAGCAATTATGGGGGAACCATACTTGGGTTAAAACCTCATGGTTGAGGTGTGTCAGTCGACTGATGCCATGTGGCAGTCGACTGGACCAAGTCAACTAGGGTTTGACTGCGGGAAGTGGCTTAGCATGATCGCTATTGTTAGCGATCGGTGATCATGTGATCGATCGATGCTCGGATTTCAGAATGGAGTCTCACTCATCCCGAGACGAGCGGTCAGTGATGACTCATCGATCGATGGTCATGATCGATCGCCGATCGATGTCCTAGCCATTGGATTTTTTCCAGCGTGGATTACACCGTTGTCTCACAGCAACAGTGTGATCAGTCGACTGATGGTCCCGATCAGTCGACTGATCGACCTTTTCCAACACAGTTTGAAGCTATATAAGGAGCTTGTGATGGAGGAAAAGATAGCGATTTTCTTGAGCGAAATTGAAGAGGGAAGTTGGTGCTTTCCAATCCTTCAAAGCTAGTTCAAGGCAATCAAAGATCAAGCAATCCAAAGCTCTTGTAAAGTGTTTTTCCTTTACTTGCATTTGTATTTCATATTGTATTTGCTTGTATCTACTTGATTATTGTTGTAATCATATTGTACGAGGTTTCTCCGCCTCCGGATTGTTCCGAGAAGGAGTTATTATTATAGTGGTGTGTGATTGACATCGCTAGGGTTCTTACGAACTGAACCGATCGTGAGTAGGAACCGTGTGGTTCCGAACCACGTTAAATCTTCCTGTCTTTGTGTGTGCTTGTCCATTTCGTTATTGTATTATATCTATATTTCGCTGCGCTAACGAAATTGTAGAGACGAACGCGATCGATTTCCGACAACTTGAGAACGACGCTATTCACCCCCCCTCTAGCCGTTCCAATATTCCTAACATAGCACTTTTTGCAGGTTCGAGGAAGAAAACCGCAAGCAAGCCACCCCCGAAG
Organism: Wurfbainia villosa; assembly: GCA_025175895.1. Taxonomy (NCBI): domain Eukaryota; kingdom Viridiplantae; phylum Streptophyta; class Magnoliopsida; order Zingiberales; family Zingiberaceae; genus Wurfbainia; species Wurfbainia villosa. The sequence goes on along the minus strand of CM045989.1, from coordinate 123,222,182 downwards.
GAAGATGAGTCTGATTTGGAGGTCGACTCGAAAATGGAGGCCGAATTAGTCAACCTAGTTCAAAGGATAGTCAAGGGCCGAAAATGAACCGTCACTCGACCCAACGAAGGTAAGCCTAAAAGTTCGAATATTAGATGTTACGAATACAATAGGTTTGGACACATCAATTTCGAATGCCCAAAACTCAAGAGCAAAGCACTAAAACACAAAATGGCACTCAACGCTACATGGGAAGAAATGTCCGAGGAAGAAAATGACGATCACGTCCTCATGGCTAAACTGGTGGAATCAGAGACGGAGTTAGAATCGGAACATGAGTTGGAAACTGAAGACGAGTCAGACTATGAAGCGCTATTCAAGACAAGCCACATATACGCATCCGGTTCAAAAGATTCACTCAAGGTAAGTCGATCCCTTATTAGTAAGCTTTATAGTGCAATTAAGTTCTTAACTAGAAAATTAGCTAAGTCTGAGTCCAAGGTCGAGACCCTGGTTGAGGAAGTTAAACTCCTCAAACACGGGGTCTCCCTAACCTCTTCGACTAGTCGAGTTCGAGAGGAGGACTCAACTCAGGTTGAAAAACTCGAAGTTGAGAACTCACTCTTGAAGAGTCAAGTCGAATATCTTAGGAACACGTTGGAAAGGTTTACTTTGGGATCCAAAGGACTTGACCTCCTACTTGGATCGCAAAGGGCCGTGTACAATAAGACCAGACTAGGGTTTAACTCAAATATGACCAACAAGTCGTATATGTCAATTGTGAGTCGACACAAAAAACATGTCCAAGCATGGGTCCCTAAGACCGCCTTGATTTCAAACTTAGGATCGAACAAGTATTGGGTTCCCAAGGACCAAATCCACTATGTGGAAAGACCGAACCGATTCAACGGTCTAGGGGGAGCCAGTACAAAACTTGTTTGTATTTTAACTTAGAAATTGGATGCTTAGGTTCTTTATTTTGATTTTTCTTTTTAGAATGGATAGATAGGACTATAACTCATCAATACTTGATAACATAGTACCAGGACGCGGCGAGATGATAGTACGCTAGGAAAGCAGAGTCTTGTGTATTCGGGCTAGATAAGGCGTATCTAGTTTGGTGCATTTGACCTAGCGAAACTAGCTGAAGCTACCTCGCCGTATCCTAGACTAGTTAGACCAGGAATTGGTCTTAGGTAAGTCAAGTTTCTATTTTCTTGAAAATGGCTTTGTCTAAGGAAGTGGTCGTTGTTCTGATCAAAGAAGGCCTCTATGCCTCGCCACGACCTGGAAGCCATGATCTTGAAAAAGTGACTTGATGAGCCAAAGGTCAAATCTGAATCTAACGCAAGATTGACAAGTGTTTAATTCATTAAACCTAAATCAAGTAAAATTGGAAGTCATCTCACAAGAACATATAGGGTTAACATGTTTGATCATGTAGACATGGGTGAGATGATTTAGGTTAATAAACTTCAACCAATCTTTAATAAATCCAATATCCGATCCAACTACCTTGCGTGTAGGATCAATGGATGTTGGATAGTGGTTTCTTCTGACATATGACCGAGGATCAACTCAAATGTTCGAAGCTTTGATTCAAACGACAAGGATCGGTAGCCTTTGGAAACAATGGGAAGCTCAAAATCATCGGATCAGGTGATATTGAGCTCAACTCTAACTTTATTATTTAAAATGTCTTATTAGTAGAAAATTTTCAATATAATTTACTTAGTGTAAGCCAATTGTGTGATAATAACTAAAAGGTCATATTTCTAGAAAATGAATGCATAATTAATACAAATGAAACCTCTAAAACAATCCTTAAGGGAACCAAAAATAACAATATTTACGTAATTAACTTAACTAACTCCTCAACTAAGTGTCTTATGACACGACAAGAGGAATCATTATTGTGGCACCGATGACTCAGTCACTCACACCCAAGACTCATCCACAAGATGAGTCAGAGTGACTTAGTCAGAGGTTTGCCTAACCTCAATAACTTGGATAATACAATATGTAATGCTTGTCAACAAGGTAACCAATCTAGGACACAACAACAACTAACTAATCAAGAACGAACCAAAAGTGTTCTTGAGCTCCTACACATGGATCTATTTGATTCACACGAAGATAAGTAACTTAATGAGAGTAAATTCTGCTTAGTCATAATTGATGACTATTCTAGATTTACTTGGGTTAGGTTCATCAAACATAAAAGTGATACCCTAGATCAATTAATCAACCTATTTAAGTTAATAGAAAATCAACAAAGCATTAAAATCAAAAGACTTAGGACTGATCATGGTGGTGAATTCGAGAACCACAGGTTTATAGAATTCTTTAACCTAAATGGATACCACCATGAGTTCTCTTGCCCTAGAACTCCACAACAAAATGGCCTAGTAGAATGCAAAAATAGAACCCTACAGGAAGTCGCTAGGACAATGTTAAACGAGTATAATGATGTGTTATTTTCCGCAAGTGCACGGTTGTCGTCAAGTAATAAAAATATCGATCCCACAGGGATTGGGATAATTACCGAATGATCATGATACCAAGTTATCTAGTCAATCAATTTGTGGATTAAGCAAAGAAACTAAGCAGTCAAGAACAACGAATGAGAAGAACGAGCTAAAAGTCAATAGTTGAGGAGAATCTCAGGATATGGGTTTCACCACGTTGACGATTTATAAGGTGATTTAATTCTTTCCTACCCCTATTAGAGTTGTTTGATGGAACCTATCCTAAGGTAAATCAACGGCCCCTTTCGAGGTCTACGCTAACTGTACCTATCAAACTCAATTTACCTATCATGGTATTCGAGCGTAGGAGATCATAATCAGCTAAGGGGACCTGTCACGAGACCCCCGCAAACCTCCCTAGTCTTACCTCCGTTACTTGGTAAAAACTGAATTTGATAGATCCATTAAGTCCATAAGAGTTCCTTTAGAGTCTAAATTTCCTTTTCATAATAGGTTTGCACACGGGACCATAATCAGCTAAGGGGACCTGTCACGAGACCCCCACAAGCCCTCAGAGATACACTACCGCTACTTGACAGGAGTTTATCCTTAGTTGGTTCTGGGTTTCGGGAACTTGGGTTCACTGTTAGGTACTTCCCCTTATCTCCTTAGGTTTATCAATAAGAATCCAAAAACAGATCAAAATAAACAATAATTCAAGTAGTATAGATTACATCATCCATCATAAATCGTCAAGGGCTACTCCCCCATCCTAAGATTATAGGACACTACTCCATGGTCGAACAAGAATTGCTAGAGAAAGAAATTACGATACTTAGTGCCATCTGTGTTCCTCTGTCGTCGATTCCTTCCTTCTTCTGTCGTCCTTTTTGACCCTCTGTCGTCCTCCTTTAGGGTTAGAATATCCCCTCTTTTATAGCCTTGGCCTCCTCTTTAATTAAGGCAAAAGATTTTCCTTTAATTGAGACGAAGATCGCGGCTTCGTCGAGTTGCTAGTAGAAAAGGAAATCTGAAATCAGGACAACACGCCCATGCCAAATGAGGGCACAGGCGTGTCGCGCAATTCCCATCGACCATGTTGCGCTTGAACGAGGCGTGTCGAAGGCTGAACTGGGGCGTGTTGAGCACTGGAACTCCTGACACGGACATGTCACTGATAACACGCCTGTGTTGTTTTGATACGCCAGCCGTGTCAATGCTTTGAACGGGGTGTGTCGGCTGCTGAACCAGGGCGTGTTGAAGGCTGGAACCCCTGACACAGACGTGTCACTGATGACACGCCTGTGTTATTTTGATACGCCTGCTTCTTTGCCCTGTTAACACGAAAAACACCCAAAAGCAGTCTCTTTGTCCAAAATATGCTAAACTTAACTAAATCATGATAAAATACATGCCTATGACATGAAATGAGATAAAATGCATGTATATGGAGTAGTGAAAACATAACATGATTTACACACATCAAAATCCCCTAGTCCTAAACTTTTGCTTGTCCTCAAGCAAAGAAAACTCAAAAGACAACTTATTTGTGGGAATGCTAGACACCATCCAGAGGTATACAATCTGATCTTAATCTTTTCAAATAATTCCTAGTTGCCAAGTTTGAAAGATTCCTATATAGTGCACGTGAAAAGTTGACTAAAGTCATTGGACACCAATCCAGATTTGACATCCCTTCTATCGTAGAGCATTCTTATTTCCGGCATAGAGGCACTTACCTGCCTTAATACATGGATCATCCTTACCTATCATCAAAAGGTCTTAAAGGAGCACTTTCTAAGAAGAAAGAAGGAAAGGAATTTATAGAGAGCATTTCCCCAGTAACTAGTTAGTCTCAAAGGGGCACCTTTTAGGTGTTTCCCCAGTAACTACTTGGTCTCAAAGGGGTGCTTGAAAACAATTCCAGTTTTCATTTTTTTTTTACTTCTAGTGAAAGTGTTTCTCTAGTAACCAAGTTGCGCAGGCAAGTCTCCAATGGAAAATCGAGTACTCGTCCGATATGGGGGGTTTAAATCTTTTTTTGGATACCTCAGACCTATAGACTGTGTTAGAAGTGAAATAGGGTTCTTATCAAATAGGCAAAAAGGAATATCATGATCCGACCAATGTTCAGTTGTATTATGCTAGATGATATAAAAATGCAATGTTATGATATATGAAAAGATGCAAACAAAATAGCACTAACCAAACTAAAAATCTAAGTAGAGACAACATAAGCAGTAAAGGATGTGCATCGAAACTCACAAAATAGTTCAAGGTGGTCAATGGTCATCGTCTTTGCTACTAGCATCCTCCTCTACCCACCTACGTCGCTTCTCCTAGTAAAACTCCCGGGACTCCTGTCGAAATCTATCATCATCTTCCCTCCGGGGGGACTCAACAGTGAAAAACTCATCATCTCTCCTGTAAAAATCAGCTGCCCTATCCAAATGTTGTGTCACCATACGATGGTGCTCCTCTGTAGCTTGGGCATACCGATCCCACACACCTATGTGCGAGGTATGCTCGACCCTGAAAGCTTCGAATGATGATCGAAATCCTGAAAAATCAAAAGAAGAGTACCCTCCAGAAACATTGTCAGTAGGAAACCGTAGGGGTTCAGGAGTCGAATGTGATGGCTCAGGGGCTATGTGAGATGGCTCCCTAGGAGAGGGTGATGGAGCATGGGCAGTGGGGGTAGGAAAGGGTCCCTGGACATCTCTAAAAAGCCAATTGGATGAATTACGTACAGTCATCCGCTTAGGGTTTGGAAGAGGGATTTTAATTCTATTTCTTAACACCAAACGATATCCCTCGTCACATGCCTCAATCATCTTCATATTTATACAAGCATCCAAATCCAATCTAGGGCTAGCAGGACAATATTCAAGGTCATCCAATTCACATGCTAAGGCCACAACAATCCTAGTGATGATACCACCTATGACTATGACCCCAGATGGGCTATTACTAACCTTAACTAAATATCTAACCATATGGGCTCCAGAATCAATATTAACTTCATTTAGCATGGCCCATAAAAATTGTAACTCACTCTGCCTAGCCACCCCTGCACTATCATATCTTCCAGAGATTGTATTAGCCATAAACCTAAGGAGATAACGAAAAGTAGGATTAGGGATGTTAAATGATTTAGACCTAGATGCATCATAAGGGCGAGGGTCATCAGAAATTAATCTCCAAAATTGATGATCAATAAAATGTCTATGAATTTGCCTCTTCCCTCCGCAAGGAAAATCAAATATCATATTAAAATCACTTAAAGAAAGGGTAAACTCATGGTTCATTAATCTAAATTTGATTTTTCCTTCCTCACAATCCTTTCCTTGCAGTATTTCAGCGGATAGGGAGCTAAGGAATTCAAGAGTGATACTAGGGTAAGTAAGATGATGATGCGTGATAAATTCGGTCCAGCCTATCCTATTGGTTAACCAAGTTATGTCATCTCTTAACCCTAGGGTGGTCAACGTGTAGAAGTCTATAGTTCTTGTAGATACTAACTTCCTTTTTTCAAGCTTACTAAATTTAGACTTCATAACCTCATCCATAAAAACAATTCCATATGGATGGCAGGAGGTTGGAGGAGGATCGTTACCCAAATCCTGAGCTTTTCTCTTTCCCTTATCCCTTGACGAGGTGGAAGAAGCTCCTCCTCTAGTCTTCACTCGCTTGCTCATGGCGATTGTGTTGGATCGAAAGTGTCGCTAGAGGGGGGGGGTGAATAGCGATACGGTGTCGTTAAAAACTTTTGCAATAAGTAAAAAGCAAGTAGAGAATGCACAGTGGAAATATAAAGTAGACAAGATATTTTTACGTGGTTCACAATCTTTCGATTGCTAATCCACGGCCCTAGTGATCCTTGATCACGTACGGAGGGCAATTCACTAAAACCACTCCTCTTCGTTGGAAGTAGGAGCAACGATTACAAAAAGAAATCAAGGCAAAGGGACACTCCCCCTTTCCTTGTTACGATTAAGGCACAAAGACAATTTAAAGAAGTAGAACTTAAATAAATATACCGACAACTCTTATAAGTAGAAGATGTAGCTTTCGTTGTCGGCGGCACTTCGTCGTAGCAAATGTGAGTAGTAGTAGCGGCGTTACGACGGCGTGTTGAGAGCTCTTGAATTCTTATTTTTTGCTTGGCTTGAACATGTCTATTTATGGATATTGATCTATGAATTTAGACATAGGTAGTGTCCAAGGTGAGGTTCTTATCCCCCAAGACTTGTTCATCCACATCCTTTGCGCCAACTCAAGGATGAGGTGTTTCATCCAACCACCTTGTGCCACCTCCAACCTCCTTGTGCGCCAACTCAAGGATGAGGTGTTTCATCCAACCACCTTGTGCCACCTCCAACCTCCTTGGGCGCCAACTTGAGGATGAGGTGTTTCATCCAACCACCTTGTGCCACCTCCAACCTCCTTGGGCGCCAACTTGTTGGAGCCATTCAACTTGTGCCACATCATGGGAGCCAACCATCTTGTGCCAACTCACCTTATCTTGGGCGTCCACCACAAGGAAGCTTGGTGATGGTTTGGATGTCCACCTTGATGCCACATCACCCTTTGTACCAAAACACGAGTCAAGTCCAAATTCACCCCATTGAAATTCGAGCTCTTCTCGAGGCAGGACCTTGACTAGCACTTGACTGTAGTCAAAGGGTTTTGTACTGTGATACAAGTTAGCTTAAAATATAAAGTACGATGGTTCTAACCATCCGATCTCGACCTAGACCTTCCATTATTGGAGTGGGATCTACGCTAACGACCTTGCTTCGCGCTTTCACGAGCTTACCTTGTAGCCTCGCTTCCGGTCTTCACCCGAGTACCTCGGCTTCCTCCGAAGTCCCTCTGGCGTTGCCCGACCACCTCGGTTCCCACCGGGTGTCGCAGACCTTCCGCTCAACTTTAGCATTTCTGCACACTTAATTGAGCTCGTAAGATAACAAATATACCCTTAACTATTGAGCCTTTTGCCATAATCAAAATACCGGTTCGACTTTGGTGCCCACTGCACCAACAATCTCCCCCTTTTTGATTCATGGCAAACCGACACAAAAGTTAAGGAAAAATTAAGCATAACAGTAAGCTAGCATAATGATTAAGCATGAATGAGCTAGCATAAAGATTAAATATGAATGAGCTAGCATAATGATTAAGCATGAATGAGCTAGCATAAAGATTAAAAATGAATGAGCTAGCATAAAGATTAAATATGAATGAGAAATATTATTGTTTCAAGTTCTCCCCTTTGAGGTAACCTCCCCCTTGACCGAAGGTGAGTTCTTGAAAAATAATTTTTACTCCCCCTTAATAGTTGCTTAAGTAAACGGAATTACTTAATATAAAAGGTAATAATTTTGTTTACTTTCTTCCTTACTTTTGTGACTTTCTCCCCCTTTTGCCTTAACTCAAAAAGTTTGTAAATATATTTTAGGGTTTGTAAGTCCAAGCAAGTTCCCAATATAAATATATATTTTTTTTAAAATAATAATAAGCTTGAAAATATGTTCATCTAAAATGTACAACTCCGGTTGGACTTGATTGATATCTAATGATCAATAAGTCTTGAAGGAGTTGCTTAATGTTATGTAATTATACTACATGGTTCATGTCGATGCCTTGAATCTACGTGCCGAACTGGAGTAAGGTCCTAACATCTCACGCCTGCTCGTGGCTAAGTACACAAACACATTAGTCCTATGTGTTGTGAGATGTGTTGGCTCCTTAAATCTATAGGTATATGATTTCTATGGTAAGACTTAGGCTAATTTCATAAAAAGAAGCAAAAGTAGAGTACATATATAGAAAAATTTAAATCCTACTCTATTACGCACATACCTAACTTTCGTCTTAATAAACCAAATTCGGCTTCGGGTAGTGGTTTGGTGAAGATGTCCGCTAGGTTTGATTTGGACTCAACATACTCTAGTTGTATAGTTCCATTAGTTACATGTTCCCTAATGAAGTGGTGTTTAACTTCTATATGTTTTGTCCTAGAATGACATATTGGATTTTTAGTTAAGTTAATTGAACTAATGTTATCTATGTAGGTTTTAATGTTGTTAAAGATTAAGCTAAAGTCTTGGAGAGTGTGCTTCATCCACAGGAGCTGAGAGACACACTCACCCATCGCAACGTATTCGGCTTCGGTGGTAGATAAGGCAACGCAATGCTGCTTCCTACTGCACCAACTTACTAGACTCGAGCCGAGGATTTGACAACAACCACTCGTGCTCTTTCTATCGAGTTTACTACCGGCATAGTCGGAGTCGGAGTAGCCGATTAGATTAAACTCGGTAGATCTAGGGTACCAAATACCTACGTTTAGCGTGCCCTTTAGATATCTAAGGATACGCTTGACTAGGGTTAGGTGAGACTCCTTGGCACAGGTTTGTAACCTTGCGCACATACTTACCGCGAATAAAATGTCGGGTCGGCTCGCGGTTAAGTATAGGAGACTTCCTATTGCGCTCCTATAGTATTTTAGGTCAACGGGTTTTCCTTCTACATCTTCGTTTATATTAACATTAGTTGCCATAGGTGTATTGATTATTTTAGCATCTTGCATTCCAAATCGATTTATTAAGTCCTTAGTATATTTTTGTTGATGTAAATAAATTCCATCTTTAGTTTATTTAATTTGTAAACCTAAGAAAAAACTTAACTCTCCCACTAAATTCATTTCAAATTCACTTTCCATAAGTGAGATGAATTCGTTTAGCAGGATCGAGTTGGTAGTTCCAAAAATTATATCATCTACATAGATTTGGGCTATAAAGATTTCTTTTCCTACGGTTTTAACGAATAAGGTTGGGTCGACTAAACCTTGGTTGAATCCTTTGGACTTAAGATAGATCGAAAGACTTCGTACCAAGCTCTTGGGGCTTGTTTGAGTCCATATAGGGCTTTCTTAAGTCTAAGGACATGGTCGGTTTATCTAGATTTTGAATCCGGAGGTTGGTAGCGTAAACTTCTTCCTTAATGTATCCATTCAAAAATGCTGACTTGACATCCATTTGAAACAATTTAAAACCTCGATGTGCGTGCATATGCTAACAACATTCGGATGGACTCTAGTCGCAGCTACGGCGTAGGTCTCATCGTAATCTAAACCTTCGACTTGACTAAACCCTTTGCGACTAACCTAGCTTTATTTCTAACTACTTCACCTTTATCATCAAGTTTATTTGAAATACCCACCTTGTTCCAATAATTGATTTTTCTTTAGGTGGTGGTACTAATTCGGACTTCATTTCTAGTGAATTGAGCTAGCTCTTCTTGCATAGCAATAATCGATCGGGATCAAGAAGTGCTTGTTCAATAGTTTTGGGTTCGATTTTGGAAATTAACGAGATTTGACTAAGGTTTCGATATGAAGCTCTAGTTCGAACCCCTAAATTTGGATCACCTATAACTTGATTGATAGGATGATTTGTTTGAGTCTTAGTGTGACTCGGGTTAGGGTCATCTATCACTTGGTCGATAGGATGACTTGGGTGAGTTCTAGTTTGACTTGGGTTAGAGTCATCTATCACTTGGTCGATAGGATGACTTGGGTTAGGACGAGATTCAAGTTCAAGATCAGAGTCGGGTTCGCTATAAGTTGATTTGCTAGTTGGTTTTGTTAAGGATTGAACGGGTTCGTGTCCTTCGTCGAAAACTATATTAATGGTTTCTTCGACTCTAAGAGTGTCGTGATTGTATACCCTATAAGCTCTCCTGGTGGTTGAGTATCCTAGAAAGGTTCCAGTAGAGGTTTTGGATTTGAATTTTCCTAGGTAATCCTTAGTGTTTAAGATATGTACCTTGCATCCAAATACCCTAAAGTACTTGATGTTCGGTATTTTATCGTGATAAATCTCGTACGAGGTCTTTTGGTGCCTCTTTACCATAAGGATCCTACACATAAGGTAGTTGGATCGGATATTGGAATTACTAAAGGGTTGTTTGTAAGTTTTTAAACCTAAATCATCTCACCAATATCTACATGATCAAAACATGTTATTCCTATGTGTTATTGTGAGATGACTTTCAATTTTACTTGATTAATTTTAATGAATTTAAATTAACCAACATTAGGTTAGATTCGGATTTAGTCTAAGCTCATCAAGTAATCTTTTCAAGAGATTAGCTTCGTGTCGTGGCGAGGCACAGAGGCCTTCTTTGATCGGAACAACGACCACTTCCTTAGACAAAGCTAATTTCAAGAAATAGATAACTCGACTTACTTGAGACTACGTCTTGGTCTAACTAGTTATTTTTGAAAAGAGGCTCCCCGAGGCTCAATCTTTTCGTAGGATTTTAGTTGGTTTATTTTTGAAAAGAGGCTCCCCGAGGCTCAATCTTTTCGCAGGATTTTAGTTGGTTATGAGTCCTATCTAACCATTCTAAAAATAAAGGAAAAACTAAGCATGCAATTTCTAAGACTTAACAAAAATACATTTTGTATTGGCTCCCCCTGGACCATTGAATCGAGTGGGTCTATTCACATAGTGAATTTGGTCCTTGGGAACCCAATACATGTTAGATCCTAAAGTTGAAATCAAAGTGGTCTTAGGGACCCATGCTTGGACATTTTTCTTATGTTGGTTTACTATAGACATATATGACTTATTGGTTGTATTTGAGTTAAACCCGAGTCCGGCCTTGTTGTACACGGCCCTTTGTGATCCAAGTAAGAGGTCAAGTCCCTTGGATCCCAAAGTGAACCTTTCCAACGTGTTCCTAAGGTCTTCGACTTTTGTTTTCAGCGAGTTCTCAACTTCAAGCTTTTCAACAGGTTGAGTCCTCCTCTTGAATACGAGTAGTCGAAGAGGTTAGGGAGACCTCATGTTTGAGAAGGTTAACCTCCTCAATTAGGGTCTCGACCTTGGACTCGGACTTAGCTAGTTTCTTATTTAAAAATTTGATTGCACCATACAAAGTATTAAGTAACCGACTTACCCTTAATGATTCTTTTGAACCGGATACGGATCCGTGGCTTGTCTTGAATGGAAGCTCATCATCGGATTCGGACTCGGACTCTTCTTGGTTTCGAGTCGTGCTCGATCGGCTTGGCCATTAGAGCTTGGATATCGCCTTCTTCCTCCGACAACTCCTCCCAAGTAGCGTTTAGCGCTTTCTTGGTCTTTGATGCGTTATTCTTTAGCTTTGGGCACTCGGACTTGATGTGAGGAACTGTTGCACTCATAGCATCTAAAATTAGAAGTATTTGAATTAGGTTTAGGCTTACCTTGAGTTGTTGGTCGTTTCGTCTCTTGATCATCTTAGAACTAGATTGACTAGTTCGGATTCTATTCGAGTCTACTTCCGATTCGGACTAAATCTTCTTCCTTGGGGGTGGCTTGCTTGCGGCTTCTTCTTCTTGGAACCGCAACTAACGCAATACTCTTCTCGGCCCGACCACGTTAGTTTGCTCATGTAATTCAAGTTCAAAAACAATTCGTCTAACCTAATTTTAGAAAGGTCCTTGGAGACCTTGTAGGCATCGACCATGGATGCCCACAAGGTGGTCCTAGGAAACGAGTTAAGAGAATACCTGATAAGGTCGCGATTCTCGACCTTTTGTCCGATGGTATGGAGTTGGTTGACGATGTCTTGGATACGAGCATGTAGTTGAGTTGCGGTCTCGTTTTCCTGCATTTTCAAGTTATACAATTTATTTAAAAGTAAATCTCTTTTACATACCTTCGTGTCGTCGGTGCCTTCGTGTAGTTCCACTAGCTTGGTCCATAAGTCCTTTGCACTAATGAAGGGGCCGATGCGGTTGAGCTCTTCCTTGGACAACCCACATTGCAAGATTTGAGTTGCCTTGGCATCGGCTTCTACTTGTTTTTTCATGGAATTTGACCATTGATCGTAACCCAAAGATTCACCATCTTCATTAATAGGAAGTGTGAAACCGGTTTGGATTACGATCCACATCTCGATTTGGGTTTTAAGAAAGCATTCCATCCGACCCTTCCAATAACGAAAGTCATTACCGTTGTAAAACGGGGGTCGGGCGGTGCTAAACCCTTCGAGATGGGCCATTTAAAAACAAGAAGAAGAACGACGAAAAGAATCTTGCAAAACACACACGGAAAGAATATTCCAAGACTTTCGTCTTGGATTAGTAGTGCGGGAAGTAAAAAAGGATATATAAAATGTAACTTGCAAAAAGAAATAAACAATCAAATGCGAATGTCGTTGAAGTTCCGGAGGACAACCTTACTCGGGATCTAATCCGAAGGACAACCTTATCCGGATCCTAAAGCCTCTAATGCAATTCTATATGTAGGAGAAGATAAGCAAGTGAAATAATTATACGAAAACAGAAATAAATAAATAAAAAATCTGTAAAAAAAGAAAAACAAAGCTAGATTGGTGGTTTCACCGAATCTTAGCGCCCCCGGCTCTGATACCAATTGTTGGATCGAAAGTGTCGCTAGAGGGGGGGGTGAATAGCGATACGGTGTCGTTAAAAACTTTTGCAATAAGTAAAAAGCAAGTAGAGAATGCACAGCGGAAATATAAAGTAGACAAGATATTTTTACGTGGTTCACAATCTTTCAATTGCTAATCCACGGCCCTAGTGATCCTTGATCACGTACGGAGGGCAATTCACTAAAACCACTCCTCTTCGTTGGAAGTAGGAGCAACGATTACAAAAAGAAATCAAGGCAAAGGGACACTCCCCCTTTCCTTGTTACGATTAAGGCACAAAGACAATTTAAAGAAGTAGAACTTAAATAAATATACCGACAACTCTTATAAGTAGAAGATGTAGCTTTCGTTGTCGGCGGCACTTCGTCGTAGCAAATGTGAGTAGTAGTAGCGGCGTTACGACGGCGTGTTGAGAGCTCTTGAATTCTTATTTTTTGCTTGGCTTGAACATGTCTATTTATGGATATTGATCTATGAATTTAGACATAGGTAGTGTCCAAGGTGAGGTTCTTATCCCCCAAGACTTGTTCATCCACATCCTTTGCGCCAACTCAAGGATGAGGTGTTTCATCCAACCACCTTGTGCCACCTCCAACCTCCTTGTGCGCCAACTCAAGGATGAGGTGTTTCATCCAACCACCTTGTGCCACCTCCAACCTCCTTGGGCGCCAACTTGAGGATGAGGTGTTTCATCCAACCACCTTGTGCCACCTCCAACCTCCTTGGGCGCCAACTTGTTGGAGCCATTCAACTTGTGCCACATCATGGGAGCCAACCATCTTGTGCCAACTCACCTTATCTTGGGCGAACACCACAAGGACGCTTGGTGATGGTTTGGATGTCCACCTTGATGCCACATCACCCTTTGTACCAAAACACGAGTCAAGTCCAAATTCACCCCTTGAAATTCGAGCTCTTCTCGAGGTCGGAACTTGACTAGCTGACTCAGTCAAAGGGTTTTGGACCGCAAAGATAAGTTAGCTTAAAATATAAAGTACGATGGTTCTAACCATCTGATCTCGACCTAGACCTTCCATTGGAGGTATTGGGTCGGATCTACGCTTAACGACCTTGCTTCGCTTTCACACGAGCTTACCTTGTAGCCTCGCTTCCGGTCTTCACCCGAGTACCTCGGCTTCCTCCGAAGTCCCTCTGGCGTTGCCCGACCACCTCGGTTCCCACCGGGTGTCGCAGACCTTCCGCTCAACTTTAGCATTTCTGCACACTTAATTGAGCTCGTAAGATAACAAATATACCCTTAACTATTGAGCCTTTTGCCATAATCAAAATACCGGTTCGACTTTGGTGCCCACTGCACCAACAGATTGGGGAGGGAGAGACAACAGGTTAGCTCCTCGGCTGCTCGAGAGAGACCAGCGGTAGCTGCTTCAAGCTTGTATCGCGAGTGGAAAATTAGGGCATGCTCGGGCCGACTTTAGAGGGCTATCTGCAACATAAGCGTGTCGGGCATCCTCTTACGCAAATATCCGACCCGTTTAAGTGCGACATAGGCGTGCTTCCATCCAACCCAGGCGTGCCTCTGTCTGGCCCAGGCGTGTCGTAGGTGAGAAAGGTGCGACACGGGCGTGCTCAGTAGCACGCTCAACCTGTGTTGTCTTCGGGTAACCTCAACACGCCTGTGTCGTTCGACATAGGTGGGTCGTGTCAATCTGGCACGCAGTGGCACGTTTAACATGTCGTGTCTTGTAAACCTGAAAAATATATAAAACTCAAAATAAAAAAAAATAAAATGACTAAAAAAAATGAAAATAGCTTGGGTTGCCTCCCAAGAAGCGCTTGTTTAAGGTCGTTAGCTTGACCCCTCAGTTACTCCCTAGTTTTGGGGATATGGCTCGAGGAGTGTACTCTGCCCCTCTTCCTCCTCAACCAGCTCAGATTAGCATTAATGATCACAGGATAAGTAGAGTTTTCGCCAAGAAATTCATACCTGAGTGTTGATGGAAGAGGCTTAAGTTCTACCTGTGGTGTTAGGTTGGGGTCGGAAATCTCCAGCTCTTTATCCTCAAAATCCCCTTCGAGCTTATTAAGATAAGTTTGTTCTGGTGCTCCTTCTAGTGCTATTGACTGGAAACTGTCAATCCTACAACAAACATCAAAAATAGAAGGTTGTTTAACAGCTTTTGAAAGGTCGAATTCAATTTTGTCGTTTCCAAATGCAAGTGAGAGTTTGTGGTTCTTGACATCTATCATTGCCCTTGCAGTAGCCAAGAAAGGTCTCCCCAAAATGAGTGGAATGCATGAGTCTTCATCCATGTCAAGCACTACAAAATTGGCAGGAATAATAAAATTTCCCACCTGCACTGGTACATCTTCTAAGATTCCCAAAGGATATCTAATGGAGCGATCGACTAACTGCAAGGCCATAGTAGTTAGTTTCATTTCTCCCAAATCCAATTTCTTGCATATGGAAAGAGGTATCAGATTGACACTGGTGCCCAAATCGCAAAAAGCCTTATCAAAATTTGAGTCATTAATTATGCAAGGGATAGAAAAGCTACCTGGATCATTTAGTTTGGGAGGTACCATGTTCTTAATTAAAGCGCTGCACTCCTCAGTAAGAGCCACTGTTACATGCTCCTCGACTTTTCTTTTATTGGTTAAGATATCTTTCAAGAACTTGGAGTAGGTAGGCATTTGTTGAAGAGCTTCTATAAAAGGTATGTTGATATATAGCTTCCTAATTACCTCAAGGAACTTACCAAATTGTTCATTCAATTTTTCCTTAATCAGCCTCTGAGGGAACGGGATAGGGGGCTTATACGTTTTTGGTTCCTTATTCAGCACGCCTGTGTCGTTCGACACAGGCCGGTCGTGTTGGCTGCTGGAGTGACCCGACATGGATGTGTCGGGTGACATGCGCTCGTGGGCATTCTCTTCCCCAGGCGTGCTGCTGTTTTCTTCCAAGTCTGACACGCTCGTGTCCTTTAGCACAGGGGCCGCTTGTTGAGCTCTGTATCCTTCTAAAATCCTTCCACTTCTCAAACTTATGGAATTACAATGCTCAGCTGGGTTTACTTCTGAATTTTCAGGAAATCTGCTGGGCATCCTTGATGCTGAGCTGGCAATTTGGGAAATTTGATTTTCCAGCATTCTTGTGTGATTAGTCAAATTATCAACCTTGCCTCCCAATTGCTTGATTGCCTCGGTATTAATTTGATGTTGCCGATTTGATTCTACAATATGCTGTCGAAATTCATCATTTATCTTCCCCTGACACGTAATAAAATTCTCCATCATCTTTTCTAAGCTTGACTTGGGTCCTGGCTGAAATCCTGAAGGTGCTCCAAAACTGTTCTGTCCAGAAGAATTTTGATTGGCTCTATACGAAAAGTTGGGATGATTCCTCCAACCGAGATTGTACGTGTTCGAATAAGGGTTACCACCATTAGGCTTCTGATTAAAATTATTTAGTGCATCTACTTGCTCAATCCCATCTCCCGATGATGGTGTGTGTAGGATTTGGCAATTCATCGCTACATGTCCTATTACACCACAGATCTCGCAAGTGACATTAGATGAGTTTACAGCTGATACATTAAAATGTTCGAGCTTTTGAGTTAACGCATCGACTTTTGCACTGAGTAGATCAAGGGTACTTACCTCAAACTTACTTGGCATTTTAGTTTGATATCCTCGTTCTGTAGCCCATTGGTGAGAATTCATTGCCACATTCTCGATGATCTCAAATGCTTCATCCAACGTTTTGTTCATAAGAGCTCCTCCTGCAGCAGAATCAAGAGAAACTTTAGTAGCATATGAGATTCCATTGTAGAAAGTATGAACAATGAGCCACTTCTCCAGCCCATGATGAGGGCATTACTGTAGTAATCCCTTAAATCTGTCCCATGCTTCAAATAATGTTTCTCCATCCTTTTGCGCAAAATTAGTGATTTGATGACAAAGACTTGCAGTTTTGCTGGGTGGAAAATACTTGTCTAAAAATCTTTGCTCCAGCTGATCCCAGGTAGGTATGCAATCTGCTGGAAGAGAGTGTAGCCAAGCTCTAGCTTTGTCCTGCAATGAGAAAGGAAACAAGCGAAATCTAATAGCATCAGCTGAGGCTCCATTCAGTTTTAAAGTTTCGTAAAATTCCAAAAATACTTCCAAGTGCAGATTTGGATCTTCAGTGGGTGGTCCTTCGAATTGATGTTGTTGGACCATGGATAGTAGAGCCAGTTTCAATTCAAAATTGTTCGCTTCAATAGGGCGTCTTCTAATACTCGATCTCAATCCCCTTGTACTAGGTGCTGCATAATCCCTTAAAGGTTTATTCTTGTTCTGGTCAGCCATGTCGGAGGTCAGATTGTCTTCCTGACGTTGCTGAAATCGTCTTCTAGCAAGGAACGTTCTCTCTATCTCAGTATCAATATCGAGAATTTCCCTATTAAGTCTGTGCATGCAACAACAAGAGAGGCTCCCAAAACAAGAGTTCAGAATAGACACAAAGAATAGAAACAAAAGCAATCTAGATTAACTAAATCACGCTAATTCAATATTGAGTGCCAATCACAACGGCGCCAAAAACTTGATGTGTTATTTTCCGCAAGTGCACGCGGTTGTCGTCCAAGTAATAAAAATATCAATCCCACAGGGATTGGGACAATTACCGAATGATCATGATACCAAGTTATCTAGTCAATCAATTTATGGATTAAGCAAAGAAACTGAGCAGTCAAGAACAACGAATGAGAAGAACGAGCTAAAAGTCAATAGTTGAGGAGAATCTCAGGATATGGGTTGAACCACGTCGACGATTTATAAGGTGATTTAATTCTTTCCTACCCCTATTAGAGTTGTTTTGATGGAACCTATCCTAAGGTAAATCAACGACCCCTTTCGAGGTCTACGCTAACTGTACCTATCAAACTCAATTTACCTGTCACGGTATTCGAGCGTAGGGGATCATAATCAGCTAAGGGGACCTGTCACGAGACACCTGAAACCTCCTAGTCTTACCTTCGTTACTTGGTAAAAACTGGATTTGATAGATCCATTAAGTCCATAAGAGTTCCTTTAGAGTCTAAATTTCCTTTTCACGATAGGTTTGCACACGGGACCATAATCAGCTAAGGGGACCTGTCACGAGACCCCCACAAGCCCTCATAGATACACTACCGCTACTTGACAGGAGTTTATCCCTAGTTGGTTCTGGGTTTCGGGAACTTGGGTTCACTGTTAGGTACTTCCCCTTAGCTCCTTAGGTTTATCAATAAGAATCCAAAAACAGATCAAAACAAACAATAATTCAAGTAGTATAGATTACATCATCCATCATAAATCGTCAAGGGCTACTCCCCCATCCTAAGATTACAGAACACTACTCCATGGTCGAACAAGAATTGCTAGAGAAAGAAATTACGATACTTAGTGCCATCTCTGTTCCTTTGTCGTCGACTCCTTCCTTCTTCTGCCATCCTTTTTGACCCTCCACCGTCCTCCTTTAGGGTTAGAATATCCCCTCTTTTATAGCCTTGGCCTCCTCTTTAATTAAGGCAAAAGATTTTCCTTTAATTGAGACGAAGATCGCGGCTTCGTCGAGTTGCTCGCAGAAAAGGAAATCTGAAATCAGGACAACACGCCCATGCCAAATGAGGGCACAGGCGTGTCGCGCAATTCCCATCGATCGTGTTGCGCTTGAACGGGGCGTGTCGGCTGCTGAACCAGGGCGTGTTGAAGGCTGGAACCCCTGACACAGACGTGTCACTGATGACACGCCTGTGTTGTTTTGATACGCCTGCTTCTTTGCCCTGTTAACACGAAAAACACCCAAAATCAGTCTCTTTGTCCAAAATATGTTAAACTTAACTAAATCATGATAAAATACATGCCTAAGACATGAAATGAGATAAAATGCATGTATATGGAGTAGTGAAAACATAGCATGATTTACACACATCATATAACCTACCCGATAGGTTTTGGGCGGAAGCCGTAAGTACGACATGCTATGTCCAAAATAGGATCCTTATGGTAAAGAGGCACCTTAAGACCTCATACGAGATTTATCATGATAAAATACCTAACATCAAGTACTTTAAGGTATTTGGGTGTAAGATACATATTCAAAACATTAATGATTATCTAGGAAAATTTACATTCAAAATCTCGATCAGGATCTTTCTAGGATACTCGACTACAAGTAGAGCTCATAGAGTATATAACCATGACACCCTTAGAGTCGAGGAGACTATCAATGTAGTATTTGACGAAGGACACGAACCTACAAAACCCCCGGCAACCCCAATTAGTGAGTCGATTCATACTAGACCTAACTCTGATCCGGAGATCAAGTCTAGTATTAATCCTAACCTAAGTCAACCAAGTCACTCTATCGACCAAGTGGTAGAAGATTCTAATCAAACTAGGACTCAAATGAGTCATCCTATTGACCAAGTGGTAGATGACCCAAACCCAAATCAAACTAGGACTCAAACCAATCATCCTATCGACCAAGTGATAGGTGATCCAAGTCTGGGAGTTTGAACTAGAGCCTCATATAGAAACCTTAGTCAAATCTCCCTGATTTCTAAAATTGAACCCAAAACTATTGACCAAGCTCTTCTTGATCCCGATTGGATTATTGCAATGCAAGAAGAGCTAGCTCAATTCACTAAGAATGAAGTATGGGAATTAGTACCACCACCTAAAGATAAAACAATCATTGGAACAAGGTGGGTGTTTAGGAATAAACTTGATGATAAAGGTGAAGTAGTTAGAAATAAAGCTAGATTAGTTACAAAATTTTCTAACTAAATCGGAGTTTAAATGTCCGCTGGAATCTTTTTCATAACTCTAGCAATACGTAACTGAAACGAAGTACAATCATATCTGCACATCAAGGATTTAAGTTATTTCAAATGGATATAAAGTCAGCATTCTTGAATGGATACATTAAAGAAAAAGTTTATGTTAGTCAACCCCCCGGTTTCGAAAACCTAGATAAACCCGATCATGTCCTTAGGTTAAAGAAAGCCCTCTATAGACTTAAACAAGCTCCTCAAGCTTGGTACGAGAGACTTTCAGTGTATCTTAAGTCCAAAGGATTTAACCAGGGTATAGTTGACCCAACTCATTTCGTAAAAACCTTAGGTAAAGACATATTCATAGCTCAAATCTACATAGATGATATTATTTTCGGAACCACCAACTCGATCCTACTAAATGAATTCATTTCACTTATGGAAAGTGAATTTGAAATGAATTTAGTAGGAGAGTTGAGTTTCTTCTTAGGTCTACAAATTAAACAAATTAAAGATGGAATATACCTACATCAACGCAAATATACTAGGGAATTAATTAAACGCTTTGGAATGCAAGACACTAAAATTATTAATACTCCAATGGCAACGAATGTAAATATAGAAGAAGATGTAATCAGAAATTCAATTGATTTAAAATACTATAGGAGCGTAATAGGGAGTCTCCTTTACTTAACTGCAAGCCGACCTGATATCTTATTTGCAGTAAGTATGTGCGCAAGGTTCCAAACCTGTGCCAAGGAGTCTCACCTAATTCTAGTCAAGCGTATCCTTAGATATCTAAAGGGTACACTTAATGTCGGTATTTGGTACCCTAGATCTACCGAGTTCGAACTAACTGGCTACTCCGATTTGGACTATGCCAGTAGTAAGCTCGATAGAAAGAGTACGAATGGTTGTTGTCAACTTCTCGGCTCGAGTCTAGTGAGTTAGCGCAGTAGGAAGCAACACTGTGTTGCCTTATCTACCACCGAAGCCGAATACATCGCGATGGGTGAGTGTGTCACTCAGTTTCTTTGGATGAAGCACACTCTCCGAGACTTTAAGTTAGATTTGACAAACACTAAACTCCACGTAGATAATATT
The DNA here is from genome assembly GCA_025175895.1 of Wurfbainia villosa. Taxonomy (NCBI): domain Eukaryota; kingdom Viridiplantae; phylum Streptophyta; class Magnoliopsida; order Zingiberales; family Zingiberaceae; genus Wurfbainia; species Wurfbainia villosa. The sequence goes on along the minus strand of CM045989.1, from coordinate 123,201,418 downwards.
AGCTCAATTAACATAACTAAGAATCCAATATGTCACTCTAGTACCAAACATATAGAGGTCAAACACCATTTCATTCGAGAACATGTGGCCAACGGAGCCATACAACTCGAATACGTCGAATCGAAGTCTAACTTGACAGACCTATTTACTAAACCCCTACCTAAAGTCGAATTTAGTCTATTAAGATGAAAATTGGGCATGTGCGTAGTAGAATAGGAACTTACAAATTATATTTTCTTACTACTATTTCTTACTTTTCATTTTCATGGAACTAGCATAGGACATACCTTAGATGTCATGCACCTATAGATTTAAGGAGCCAATACATCTCACAACACATAAGACTAATGTGGTTGTGTACTTAGCCGCGTAGATGGGCGTGAGATGTTAGGACCTTAATCCTGGTTCCAGATGTAGAACTAGTGCATCGCCATGAACCACAGAGTATAATCATACATATTAACCGACTCTGACCAGGATTGGTTGATCTTTCATATCAATCAAGCCAAATATGAGTCGAACATTTTATTGATGAGCTTATTTTCAGTATATTATTTTCAAAATAATATGGAACATGCTTTGACTTTAAATTTAATATTTATTTTTGTTTTTCACACACCCTCACTCTTTTCGATATATGACAAAAGGGGGAGAAAAGGCCAAAGTTAAGGGATCAAAATTTTTAATTTTTGATAACTTAACTTCATATTTAGTTACATGACCTAAAGTTAAGTAAATGGGGATCAAAATTTTTAATTTTTGATAACTTAACTTCATATTTATTTACATGACCAAAAGTTAAGTAAATGTTTACTTAACTTTAAGTTTTGAAAATTTACTTAACTTGTTAACAAAAAGGAAGTAAAGACCAAGTTAAGAGAATTCTTAACTTAAACTTATTTTTAAACACTATGGCCAAACGTTAATGTTTTACCTAAGAAAGGGGGAGAAAGGGCCAAGTTAAGAAGTCCTCTTAACTTAAATGTATTACTAAGGCCAACTTTAAGTAATGTTAAATTACTTAAACTCTTCCTAAATAGCAACCCTCAAGGGGGAGGATTAAGGTCTTTCTTCAAGACTCACCCTCGGTCAAGGGGGAGGTTTCCTCAAGGGGGAGTACTTGAAGAAAATCCTTACTACTCCAACTTAATCTTTATTTATGTTTCTTATGCACATTATTATTCTTCATGCATGCTTTCTTAACTTTGTATGTGGGTTTGCCATAAATCAAAAAGGGGAAGATTATTGGTGCAGTAGGCACCTAAGTCGAACCTGAGTTTTGATTATAGCAAACGATACAAAGTTAAGCTTATATCGTTATCTCACGAGCTGAATCGAGTGTGCAGAAAAGTACTATAGCTGGAATTGAAGGCTAGCGACACCCGAAGGAAGCCACAGTGGTCAGGTGACACTCGAGTGACTTCGGAGGGAGCCGAAGGAATCGAGTGGAAGGCCGGAAGCGAAAGCGACGTGATAAGTATCGAGGTAAGCTCGTGTGTGTGCGAGTGTAAGTGAGGTCGTATCCTCCTTATGGGGATAGGCTTAAGCGTAGATCCGACCCAAGACATCCCATCGGTGGTCTAAGTTGAGATCGGACGGTCAGAGGCCGTCGAAATAATATTTTTGTCTAGCTAACTTGTCATTTCAGCTAGCATCAGTTGACTGCTAGCTTGGAGGACTCGACTGCTGTCAATCAGTCGACTATCTACGATCAGCATTTGACTGATGCTGCCATCAGTCAACTGATGATGGCTACCAGTCAACTGATGGTCAAGGATTAGCTTCGAGGAGTCAAGGCTTATCACCTCATTTCAAGGGGAGTGGTGCTCAATTTTGATTGGCTGAAGTTCCTCTCGAAAAGGGGCTCAAAGGCTATAAAAGGAGGGCCTATCCTAGGGTTTCATCATCAATTCTAAGCTTCCAAAAGCCTCCGCAAAGCTACAACTCTCCGACAACGAAGTGCTTCCTCTCCGACGTCTAGGTTTAAATTGTTTTTATTTTATTACGTCGGTATAAGCTTTATTTCAGTTTATTGCTTTACTTTCTCGGAGTTTTTATCGTAACGAGGAGAGGGGGAGTGTGCCTCTACCTCAAGCTTTTGGTGTGTTCTTGTATCGATTAACTCCTACCTCTAACGAGGAGGAGTTCTTTTAGTGATTTGCCCTCCGTGCGTGGTCAAGGACTACTAGGGCCTTGGAGTAGTAACCGAAGGCTACGAACCAAGTAAAAAATATTATTGCATCTTTATTTTTATTGTGTTTTTCTGCTGCATTTACTCGTGCCTCAACGAACGATTTCGAACGAAAAGTTTCTATCGCTATTCAACCTCCCCTCTAGCGATCCGCTTCGATCCAACATTCTCAGACACAACTCTCTATATTTTCATCATCATTTAAATATTCTAATATTAAATTAAGAAAATTATTAGCTAGATTATTTATATAGAATATTTTCCTTTTAGTTTTAGGTCTAAACACACCTTTTAAGATTTTTTTTTAAAAAGAATCCCTTAATTCATCTGCTAAATTTATTCCACAAACTATATTTACTCACACAATTAAAAAATTAGTAAGATAAAAAGAGATTTAATTGAAGATTTTGATAAATTAAATAATAAAATATCTCTATGTTCTGATATTTTGAGTGATAATTGGCAAACTCATTCATATATGTTGGTGCAATCGGTCCAGGTCACGATTGACCAGATTCAAGTGGGACTCAAGTAGGATTTTGATGTTTGACAATGGATTGACAATGGTTTTTACCATTGTTTGACAATATGATTTGACCATATGTTGACTATATGATAAGTAGATGTTTGGGATATCCAAGGTCATATGAGGGAGATTGTTAGGAGGCGATTGTTGAAGTAATCAACCTTAGATCAAGGGTGACCTCGCTTGAGTGAGACTCGACTGGAAGTTTAAGTTTAGAGACTTGATAATTGAGAAGTCCAAGTATGGATACTTGGCAAGAAAAAGTCCAAGGGTGAAGTCTTGGCAAGGGAAAGTCCAAGGATGGATATGATGTGTGCAAATTATATAGGATTTTAGGAGTAGTTTTAGTATATATCTAGTTAAATTTCATACTTGTTTAATGCATATTATCCTTATTTTGTACTTATTTGTTATTTTCTAGTTCAGAGATTTGCTTTTGTGACTTTTATGTGTAGGACGACATTTTTGGAGCTAAATGACTCAACAAAGGGAGCTCAAGGGAGGTGAGCATGCTCTAGCCGTGTCCCTAAGACATGGTCACACTTTAGATGAAAAGACTGCATCCATACAAAGTTCTAGAGAAAGACACGGTCATGCTTTTTACCGGATAGGGCACATTTTTCAGACTTCCACATGGCTGGCCGTATGAAAATCACATGGTTATGTGGTGATGTCGCTATTTCAAGAAATTAGGGATTTTTTTAGCATTGATGGAAAGTCGAAGCTGCCTCTATATATAGGAAACTCATCCAAGAGGCAAAGGGGAACGAAAGGGAGCCGCCCTAGGGCTCTCAAAATCTTGAGGGAGGCTTGATGGCTGGGACGGACCGAAGACTCGCAACGAGGAGAGAGGAAGTGGCTCAAGGACCAGAATCGACACTCCAACACATTGCCCTGTTGGCTCAAAGACCAGAATCGACACTCCAATACATGATCGAATCCTTCAATGTGTTGGAGTGTCGATTCTGGTCCTTGAGCCACTTCCTCTCTCCTCGTTGTGAGCCTTCGGTCCGTCCCAGCCATCAAGCCTCCCTCAAGATTTTGTAATCTATATTGGTTAGATCAATGAAAGATTATGTATTGGATCCAACAGGGCATATAATTCATCTTTTTAATTTTGTTTAGATTGTAATGATTGATAAAATGATATCTTGTGTTTGCTTTTCTATTTTCATAAAGTAGATACTTTGATTCTATAATTAGGGAGTAACTTATGCAAGTTGGACATACTAGTTTGAATATCTATTCACTGCCTTTTGAATTATATTTGTAATCTATATTGGTTAGATCAATGAAAGATTATGTCTTCATTTTATTTCTACCGTACGTAGTCGATATAAAGGTGGAAGACTCTTATATTGAAATTTAGGAGAATCAAGGAGGAACCGAATGGTCATCCTCCCTCCCATCACCATAGAAAATAGTTTGTGAAAGAGTAGGACATGAAATATGGTCCACCTGTTCATAGGGACCCATAGGACATCTTAGAACTGCATGAACTTACTCCAGTAGAAGTCCCAAAGTAGGAGAAATCAACTCAATGGTTGTGGGACCCATGACAGGGGCACCCTAGTGACAACAACCTTTTGAGATCCATCGATCTGAAAGGGAAATTTAGTTAGGAATAGGTAATTCTCAGTAGAACCAAAAGTTCATCGGGATTACACACGATGATCCTCCCGGAAGATCGTAACTAGAAATCTTTGGAGCATTAAATTGATAGCATGTTCAACAATGCATAAGTGAAATCGAAATCTTGGAATCTTTTAATCAACTTTAAGTCACCCCTTACCCTCTCCGAGTGACACCGGAATTGAGTCAAGACTGTCGCCAACCACACTTCTAACTCGTAAGAGACTCACTTCAAATGATATACGTTCACTGGACACCCAATACTCAAATCACAATATCTGTGGGATCGATAGATAATTTATTACTTGACGACAATCGTGCACTTGCGGGCATTGAGCGCAAGCACATGCTTCAAGCCCTTGGCAATCTCGGCAAAAGATTTAAGGTCATGCTTGTGGGCATCAGAATACTTGGCAATAGAAAAGTCCAAGGGTGAAATCTTGACCACGTAAGTCCAAGGGTGTAGTCTTGGTAGTGAATGTACAAAAAGGAAAAGACCAAAGGTGTAGTATTGACTATGTAAGTCCAAGTGTATAATCTTGGCAACGTACGTGTAAGTCCAAGTGTGTAGTCGCGCTAAACGGGGGTGAATGGCGCATTCATCTGCTTGATGGAATTCGATCGCGTTTGTCTCTACAAAGCTTGTTAAGCATAGCAAAAATAATAAAAAACAATAACAAAATAGACAAACACTCACAATATACAAAGATATAACGTGGTTCGGAACCTTAGAGTTCCTACTCCACAGGTTGAGCTCAAACGAGCCCTAGTGATGCAAAACACCACTAATCAACCTCTCCTTCTCGGAAAACACTCCGGAGGTGAAGAAAATCTCTTACAACAATAAGAAAGAAATACAAGCAAATACAAGTAAAATACATAAAACAACATAAAGAAAACTTTACAAATGTGAACTTGAATGCTTGATCTTTGGTTGCTTGCAGAATGACTTGAAGGTTTGGAATGTCGCAACAATTCCTCTTAAAATCGCCTCAAGAACCATGGAAAAATTCCTCCTCTTCGAGCTCCTTATAAAACTACAACTTGGGCTTATTTTCGCCTAGTAGTTGACTACTCCTATAGTCGTTGTGAGATAACGGCTTAATCCATGTTGACATTCAAGCCAATGGATACATTGACAGTCGACTGCCATTACTAGCAGTCAACTGTCAAGTCCGTAGTCAACTGCTCAATCGTCTATCGAGCTTTCTATACCCGTGTCCTTGACCAGTAGTCGACTTCCCTCTATGGCAGTCAACTGTTCAAGGCCAGTCAACTGCCCAAAGATGGGAGTCAACTGCCAAGGCCACATGGCCATAGTCGAATGACATTCGACTGGTCACAATCCCAATCGACTGCTCAGAGTCGACTTAGCTACTGAGTGTCAAAACACTTGATCAGTCGACTAGTCCATAACCCCAGTCGACTGCTAAACCTCAACCATGAGGTTTACCCCATGTATGATCCCTTCATACTTGCTAAACTACTCTTAGCCTAGACCTAAGCCTTCTAGTCACCTCCATCAGCCTCACGCCTATCGGATCACTCCAAGTCATCCATGACTTGTTCATCCATACGCTAGCCTTCACATGCCTCCATCGGCTATTGTCATGCTAACCGGGTCTACATCGCCAAGACACATTTGGGCTTACGCTGCCAAGACATACGCTTGAACTTTACGCCGCTAAACATTGGACTTATGCCGCCAAGAATACCGCTTGGACTTTACGTTGCCAATATCACACCCTTGAACTTCCCTTGCCGACTCCATGTTGGACTTTCCAATTTGCCAAGACCCATGCTTGGACTTTCCATTGCCAAGTACCCATGACTTGGACTTTCCAATTGCCAAGTACCCATGACTTGAACTTTACCATTGCCAAGACCCATGCTTGGACTTTCCATGCCAAGCACTCAAGACTTGAACTTTTCATGCCAAGTACACAAAACTTGTGTTGGTGCAATCAGCCCAGGTCATGATTGACCAGACTCGAGTTTGACTCAAGTAGTATTTTGATGTTTGACATTGATGTTTGATAATATTTTGGGGAGATTGTTGGTGCAATCGACCTAGGTCATGATTGACTGGACTCGAGTTTGATTCGAGTAATATTTTGATGTTTGACAATGGTTTGACCATTGTTTGACTATATGATTGACATGGAGTTAACCATATGTTGGAAAGTCCAATCATGGGTCTTGGCAAGGAAAAAGTCCAAGCTTGAGTCTTGGCAATTGGAAAGTCCAACATAGGTTGGCAAGGAAAGTCCAAGGGGTTTAATATTGGTGGAGTAAAGTCCAAAGGTGGAGTCTTGGCAGCATAAGTCATATGGTTGGTGGTGTAAAGTCCAAGCGGGAGTCTTGGTAGCGTAAGTCCAATGTGCCTTGGTGGTATAGACTACATTAGCATGACAATAGCTGATGGAAGCACCTGAAGGCTAGCGTATGGATGAACAAGTCATGGATGACTTGGAGGGATCCGATAGGCATGAGGCTGATGAAGGTAGCTAGAAGGCTTAGGTCTAGGCTAAGGGTGGTCTAGCAAGTATGAGGGCATCATACTTGGTGTTAAAACCTCATGGATGAGGATATCAGTCGACTGATATTATGGGCAGTTGATTAATGTAAGTCGACTGATGTTTGCCTGCAGGAAATAACCTAGCAGTTGATTGATAGCCTGAGTAGTCGACTGATATGGTGATCAGTCGACTGATGGTCGAGTTTCGGAGATAGAAAGTTTCCGAGTTGACTGTTAGGGTTTGACAGTCGAGTGATGGCTAGATCAGTTGACTGATGGGTATGATCAGTCGATTGATAGCCTATCCATTGGAGTGATCAGTCAATTGATGGTCGAGTTTCGAAGACAGAAAGTTTCCGAGTCGACTGTTAGGATTTGACAGTCGAGTGATGGCTAGATTAGTTAACTGATAGGCATGATCAGTCGACTGATAGCCTATCCGTTGAAACTTATCCAACGTGGCTTGGGCCGTTGTGAGACAGCGGCTACAGGATGAGTCGACCGATGGTCTCGATAAGTCAACTGCTAGGCGAAATCCAATCCGAATGCAGGTTATAAAAGAAGCTCATGGAAAGGGATTTGGCTATTGATTTCTTGGACGATTTGGAGCGATTTACTGGTGCAAATCAGAGTCTTTAAGACTAGTCCAAGGCAATCAACAAGCAAGCTTCCAAAAGATCTTTTGTAAAGTGTTCTTTACATTCTTTTGTTGTATTTACTTGTATACGCTTGTTGTTTATTTATATTGCTGTTATAATCTCTTGTACGAGGTTTCTTCGCCTCCGACTTGTTGTCGAGAAGGAGTATTTTGATTAGTGGTGTTGTTCACATCGCTAGAGCTCATTTGAGCTCAATCCGTGGAGTAGGAACCCTAAAGTTCCTAACCACGTTACATCGCTTGCGTATTTTTGTGTGATTGTGTATTTGTCTTCATAGTTGTATTATGTTTCATATTTCCACTGCACTAACAAGTTTTGTAGAAACGAATACGATCGAAATCCATGCCAAGTGTCCCACTTGGACTTTTCATGCCAAGTACCCATGACTTGGACTTTCCTTGACAATCACATGTCATACGTTTGTCGAACATCAATGACAATTACATTGTCATATGTTTTGTCGAACATCAAAATACTACTCGAGTCAAACTCGAGTCTGGTCAATCGTGACCCAGGCCAATTGCACCAACAATCTCCACCTTTTTGATATTTGATAAAAACCACAAAAACCTTTGAGTTAGGCCACCTAACTCAATTCTCCCAATTCTCCCAATTGGACAATTCTCAAATTCTCCCCTTTTTTTACATACATAAAAAAGGCTCTCTCCAAGGGTATCAATGTCTCATATACCAATGAGATCTTACAATCTCCCCCTTGGTCCCAAAAACATCTAGGATTGATGTCTTCACTCTTCCTAGTGATAAGTCTCATATCACTAAAAGAGAGGCAATCCTCATTCTCCAATTCTCCCTCTTTGGTGAGCACAATGAAGATTTCCAATCCCTTCATGTCTCCCCCTTGAGGAATATACATCCATTATCCCATGATGGATAATCTCCTCCTAAAGGCTTACTTTCCCTTGACCATTGTACCAACAATGTCCTTAGAGACTCCCTAAGCCTATAAGAACACTAAACTATCAAAATTAAGGACAAAAGTTCAAACTTAAACTTTCACACACCTTAAAATTTGATTCTCACCCTAAACAACTCTCCTAATCCATTTCCAATGGATTTTCACCCTTCCAATGCTTTCCAAAGCATATCCTAGGGTTATGAGCAGTTAGAGTAGCCTAACATGGCTGAACCTGGGCTAAACAACATTGTTTACCCGAAATCAACATTGGCAGCCGACTCGGTTAGCAACCAATCGACTGCACTCAACGCCAGTCGACTTCCCAAGGCGGTAGTTGACTGATTTTTGCACTGTGCAAAAATCAAAAATCAGAAAACAAATTTGAAAAATTCATAAGTAAATATACGTAATTTGAAAAATCATGAAACTTCATACGTATAATCTTAAGTCAATCATTATGGGTGGAAAATATTTGAAAAATAAACTATCCATAAAATAGTGAGATTGATACGAAGTTCAAAAACAAAGATAGCTTCAATGTTTTGAGCCTACTTTGTATCAACTTCATCAATGGTGATTGCTATCAAAAGATAGGCTTCACCAAGGTTTTTCAAAATAATTTTGAAATAATTTTAAAACCTTATATTGGACCATAATCTATGGGCTCAATACATAAGATTTGCACATTAGCTTTCCCCATGATCTATCATTAGATTGAAATGAGTTGGAGTTCATCTAGATGCAAAATTTATGCACCTTGAACCTAACTCACTTTCCTACCATTTCACATGTGTCTAGAGTGTATCAATACACACACATGTCAATTTGATGTGAGATGTGGGTTTTGGTTATTTCTATACTAAGGTCTCATGTATTTTCTAGGCAACACTATTTGATTCCCTTATACATGGGACTTTAAATCATGTGATAGTCCTTAAATCAATTTTAATTAACCTAAATGCATGAGTGATGATTATGGCATATAAAGTGATAGCATAAATAAGCATATGCCAATAATCATGATGTCATGACATAAACATGAACCTAGGCACACATGATATTAAAAATTAAACTTAAACATTATCATGACATTTTTTATAATAAAATGAAATATGATGTTATGACATGGTATACGGCAAGCAAAGAATGGAAAACAAAATGTAAAGGCATAAGAATACCTAGATTTTAGTATTAATTGTCATTTGTTAGAATTAAGTCCACTTTGCCATAAATACTACTCATCTCCTAAGTGTGCCAAAACCCAAAATTGCACACAATGACCTCTAAACTTAATTGTGTCAATTTTGATTGACTTTTCAACCTTTTCAAATTCTATTAGCACATCCTAATCCTTTAGGATATAAATTCAATCCTATTTCCAAAGTATCCCATTACCTTGGAAATGATTTAAAGTGTCAACTTTGCTATGATTAGGTTAACTACCCATCCATTCAAGGTTAACACAACCTAACCCATCTAGCGTGAATCGATCACGCTCCTAGGAACCCAATACCTATTGGAGCTCTTTGGGTTTACAAGGTATTCACTAGGAATGACTTACCTTAATACCTTCCTAATTACCCTTCTAGGCTTTGAAGCCTTGGTCATTTTGGTCTTACCTAGGTTAACTCTAGGGATAACTCCCCTTGTAACCTTCTTAGTGACTTCCCTAGGTTTCCTTGAAACCTTAGCCACTAGGCACACACCATGGTTAACCTTAGGGATGACTTCCCCATTAACTTTGGTTTTCCTAAACCTATGGATGGTTCCATAATCGAATGGAATGCTATGGTAGGTCTCCTTGGGCTTAGGTTTGTGACCTAAACCTTTCTTGCCCCTAGATGGTGTTAGTTATATATATGAGAGGTGTCCTAAGACAATCACCTTATGTTTAAACCATTCATATGATAAATGAAGATTCACTATTTGAGTATACATATTTTCATGTATTTGATTAGATCTTAAACTCATTTACTGAATGTCCACAATACGATTCACAGCATGAGAGAATTTGTGATTGGATCAAAACTAGTGAGTATTTCTACATGTGTAATTGTGATGTATTGGAATTATCCCTAGTCGATGAATTGATGGATTTGGACACTATCAATTCTGTCAAGACTAGCATGAGGTATACTCGGTGTATCCAAGCAGCTGATTCTCACTAGCTGAAGACATTGTGATGTTCGGAGTTAATCGTGGATGCTAGTTATGGTAACTAGTTCATTGGAGTGACTAGCTGTAAGACTTCATATGGTTCTCCGCATATATGGATATGTCAATGAAGATCTTACTGCATCTTAAGTGCGATGTTCCTTTGACTTCCATTATTCAAGTCATCTTGGTCATGAAGACTTATGCTTTGACATCTTAAGCAAGCATCTCTGAGGAGATGTGGACCCGGGATGATTGGGTATAAGTCAAAGTGGCCGAAGGTGTTTGAATAACTTATAAAGGATTCACCAATCCTTGCGAGGAGATGTATACCCCTGGCCTCTCATCGGATTGTTACTAAAGTCTTTGGTCAAACCATTACATGTTTAGAGTAAGGTACTCTTGGATACATGTGCAGTAACTAGAATCCGTAGGACGAGGAAATGATACTTGGGCTAGGTGTGACGTAGTCGACCTAGTGGGGATAGACACTATAGACCATGTCCTGAACCAAGTGGGTATAAGCTGCGTGAAGGGAACGGGGCATGATTCATTGTAGCTGCTAAAGAGTTTCAGAAATGGTTCTGGATCAACCGTTGATTTTTCGATTAATTGAGGATTATGATGTACTACTAGGTGTCACTCATGATCATTCTATAATTAATGGTTAATTATAGATGGCCAACATAAATCGAGAACCTATTTGGTCATACGCACAACGAGTGTAATCCAAAGAATTTAAAACGAGTTTGAGAATGAGATTCTAAGATCGAGAGAAACTAGGTTTGGTTGGACCAAACAAAGAGCGAGCATGAAATTGTTTCAGTAGCAATGGAAGTATGGATGGGTTGAGTCTTATGAAGACATGATGGATGAACCAAATTGGTTCGGTTCTAATTTGATGGTGGAGAATAAACCAAAGGGGTTTGGTTTGTTTTAAAAGAATGAACCAAAGTTGGTTCGGTTCATTTTAACTTAAAATAGACCAACTCAGTTCAGTTTATTTTAACTTAAGTTATTGGAGTGGGTTAACGGGTTTTAGTTATGAACCAATAACTCTAAGGAAAAGGTTTCTTAATGGTTAAGAAACACACGCTCTATAAAAACGCGATTAGAGGTTTGGAGAGCTCAAGTTTTATTTTTGGAAACTTCTCATCCTCTCCTCTCCCTCTCTTCTCCTTGTCGCCGCCTAAGGAAACCAGACCCAGCTCTTGAGTCGCTGCCCCTTTGTGCTGTCGGCGTCCAACTGCTGTCGGCCTCCCCTCCGGTGACCCTCCAGCGATCCACCTTGGCTCCGGTGACCAAGGATTAGCCGACCACCTCCTTTGGTCGACGCCAAGTCCTCCACCAAGCTATCTAGTTTGTGGACAACTTGTTTCCTTCTTGTCGTAGCATCGTTTGGACAACGTTTGGAGCTCCAACAGTGCCTTCCTTGTCGAGGATTGAATCTTTGGTAATCCTCTTAGGTGGAGGACCAAGGATTCGTCAATCGGTTCACGAATACCTCTCCGGAGAAGCGAGTTTTTTGGGACTCATTTTGCATCCGAATTTTGATTCGGATTGTGATCTCCTCTCGATCACATCGTCTTCGACACGAGGCTAGTGACTCCTACAAAGACGAGGCTCGTAGCTTGACGAAGATATCCCAACGGTATTCGTCGTGGATACAGATAGAGACAACTCTAGCGTGAGTTGTTCCAGTTGATATCATTCTCGCTGCACGTGATACGTCAGGTATAACTAGCATAATTTCCTTTTATTGCAAAATTTGATACTGCGATTATGTATACACATATTGTATCTTGCATGTGTGTGATGTATGTATTGTAATAAATTAGATTTATTGCTTTTAATTCTTCTACTGTGCACATGTTTACGAAAAATATTCAAACACACACTCACCGCAGTGCCGGGGAAACCCAACAGTGGTATCAGAGCTCATGTTGTGTTTCGACATAATCGTAAAATTATTTTGTGATAGTCATAATTGTATTTATGGAAATTTTCTACTTTTGTAAAGTTTAGAAGTATTTATGGAAATTTTCTAATTTTGGAAAGTTTAGAAGTGTTTATGGAAATCTTCTACTTTTAGAAAGTTTAGAAGTATTTATGAAAATTAATACTTTCCATAAATATGTGATTAGATTTGGAAATTTGTTTCCTAATTTAATCATGATTTGATTTGGGAATCAAATCTAAAACATATTTTATTTCTATAAATAGTTTTGACAATTTAGGAAATTTGTTTCCTAAATTAAATTTGACTTTCCTTAATTAAGACTTTCTATAAATAAAATATGTTATTAGATTTGAAAATTTGTTTCCTAATTTAATCATGATTTGATTTGGGGAATCAAATCTCAAACATATTTTATTTCCATAAATAATTATGACATATAAGGAAAACTTATACATGTCATAATTGTATGTCATGTAATTGCATTAGATGCATATCATTATGTCATGTGTGTCGTGACATATAGATGCATCTCATGTATGTCATGCCATGTAGATAATAGTTATTTTCTTGCAAAGAGAATGAGATATTAAAACCCTTGCACAATATTAAAGCTTACACCTTCCATTAATATGGTTAGAACTAGTGTTCTGTTTCTTGTTTGGGTTGTTGGACTCTCTCCAAGCCCGGCTCAAACCTAAACATATTCAAACCATGGAATAGTTTAATACTAATATGGTAAGAGTCAGAGGTCAATCGTTAGCTTTGGTTGTTAGACTCTCTCCAATCTGGGCTAATTGGTTGAATGTGCTCTAACTATATTAAAACTATTTCTCGATTAATGGGTTGACTTTAACCTGGAGCATTGGCTTGTTTGACTCTCTCCAAGGTCGATGTGAAGGGAGGTGAAGTTGGGTGCTATGCATATGATGCATACTTGTTAATGAGTTAACAACCCGATGTATGTATGAACATTGAATTAGTTGATAGCACATTGTGATAGTTGCATATATGTGATATGCAATTGGTATACTTGATACCTACTATCATAGCTAAGAATGACTTGTTGGACTCTCTCCAAGGTTGTTCTTATCTATGTTGGATATCAACCCATTCGGAGATGGACCTATGATCTCCCGAATTAATTTTGAGGGTTTTTGAAATTCGAAAAATGAATGGGATTTTGTAAATGTATGTTGATGCATTTTAAAATTATTTTCTCATATATGCTTGATTTTTATTTCTAGGTTAATCGCTTGATCATGATGTCTTTGAATTTGTAGTCTATTTTGAATTCGAATAAATTGACTGGGCCGAACTTCTTGGATTGGCTTAGAAACTTGAGAATTGTTCTCAAGGCGGAAAAGCTTGCGTATGTCCTCGAAGAGCCTCTTCCCACCCATCCTAGTGATGATGAAACTCTGGACCAATTGTTGGCCCATCAGAAATATGTGAGTGATTCTGAACTAGTGAGTAGCATCATGCTAGCTATGATGGTACCCGAGCTGCAGAAGCAGCATGAGCATATGGATGCTCATACTGTAGTCTTTCATCTCTATGAGTTGTTTGATGAGCAAGTGAGATCCAAAAGGTTCGAAGTCTCCAAGCTCCTCTTCACCTTTGAGATGCAAGAAGGTTCATCTATGGTACTGCTCAACATGCTGAAGACTGTGGAGCCTTCTATGAAGCATGAGCAGGGGATGGTGCTGTTAGTTGATTCCTCGAAGAAATGTTCTATGAGGAAGTCAAAGGAACAACAGAAAGGGAAGAAGAAAAAGGCTAAAAAGGCAGAACCAGCTCAAAAGGGCACTTGTCATCATTGTGGCAAGGAGGGTTATTAGCGAAGAAACTGCAAAATTTATCTTGAGTCAATGAAGAAGAAGAAGGCATCCGATGCCCCATCCTCTTCAGGTATCTTCGTTATTGATTGTCATTCTATTTTCTTAGACACTTTGGTATTGGATACTAGGTGTGACTCACATATATGTAATGACATACAGGGGCTAAGGAATAGAAGAAGATTCGTCAAAGGGGAGTCAAATTTACGAGTTGACAATGGAGCAAAGGTTGTTGCGGTCGCTATCGGAACTTATTTTCTGAAGCTCCCTAGTGGACTAGTCTTAGAACTGGACAATTGCTATTATGTTCCTTCTCTAATAAAGAACTTTATTTCTATTTCTTGCTTAAATAGAAATGGTTACCATTTGACATTTAGTAACAATTGTTGTTATATAACTTTGAATGACATACTTTATGGGACTGGAACTTTAAGTAATGATATTTATACGTTGGACATATCCAGTGACATTTTCAATATGGAAGCGAGGAACAAGAGTGTTCGAAAGGATAATCAATTAGACTCCTACATGTGGCATTGTCGTCTTGGCCATGCAAGCAAGAAATGCATATCTGAATTACACCGATGTGGAATTCTGGAATCGTTTGAATCTGATTCATTTGATACATGCGAATCATACTTAAAAGGCAAGATGACCAAGTTACCTTTTATGGAAAAAGGTGAACCAGTGGGAGAGTTGCTTGGTCTAATACATACTGATGTATGCGGATCTATGTCAACTCAAGCTCTAGGAGGCTATAGCTACTTCATTACCTTCACCGATGATCACTCATGGTTTGGATATGTGTTCTTGATGAAACACAAGTCTGAAGCCTTTGAAAGGTTCAAAGAATTTAGAAATGAAGTAGAGAAATAACTCGGCAAGAGTATTAAAATACTTCGATCGGATCGAGGTGGTGAATACTTAAGTCAAGAGTTTTTGGATTATCTAAGAGACAATGGTATATTATCTCAATGGACTCCGTCGTATACACCACAGTATAATGGTGTATCTGAGAGGCGTAATCAGACCTTGTTGGACATAGTCAGGTCGATGATGAATCATGCAAATCTTTCTAAGTCCTTTTGAGGCTATGCACTTCAAATGACTGTTTACTTGCTAAACAAAATATCAACCAAGGTAGTCTCTACTACTCCATATGAGATATGGAATAGTAAGAAACCTCATGTATCTTACTTGAAGATATGAGGTTGTTCTGCTTATGTGAAGCGGACTGTATTACACAAACTGGATGCTAAGTCTGATAAATGTCTATTTATTGGATACCCTAAGGAAACGAGGGGTTACCAATTCTATCATTTTGTGGAACAAAAGGTGTTTGTTTCAAGATATGCTGTGTTTCTAGAGAAAGAGTTTCTCTTGCAAGAAAATAGTGGGAGTGTCGTTGAGCTTGAGGAGGCTCAAGAGACTCCAATAGACATTGATGAGATACCTGGTGAATCACCACAACCGATAACTCATAGTGATGAGCCATCGACTGGACCTATTGTTGTTGGGTTTCCCGGCACCGTGGCGAGTGTGTGTTCGAACATGTTTCGTAAACATGTGCACAGCGGAAGAAATAAAAATAATAAATCTACATTTATTACAACACACACATCACACGCATGCATAGTACAACATGTGTAGACATAACCGTAAATTTAGATTTGCAATAAAAGGAAATTTAACTACGTTATACCTTTCGTATTACGTGTAGCGGGAACGGCATCAACCGGAACGATCCTCGCTAGAATCGTCTCTATCCGTATCCACGCCGAGTATCCTCGGGATGACTTCGCTAAGTCACGAGCTTCGTCTTCGTACGGGTTACTAGCCTCGTGTTGAAGACGACGTGATCGAGAGATGATCACGATCCGAATCCAAATTCGGATCCAAAACCGAGTCCTCAAAACTCGCTTCTCCGGAGAGGTATTCGTCAACCGTTTGACGAATCCTTCGTCCTCCACCTCAGAGGATTACCGGAGATCGAATCCCCGGTAAGTTAGGCGCTGTCGGAGCTCTAACCGTCATCCAAACGACGCTTCGACGAGAGAAGAACAAGCTGTCCATAAAAACTGGACAGCTTTGGTGGAGGAGTAGGCGCCGGCCAACCAAGGGAAGCCAAGTGCTCACCTTATCGCCGAAGCCTAGGAAGATCACCGGAGGGTCGCCGGAGGATGACTGAAGCTTGGGCCTTGGCAAGGAGTTGACGGCAGACAAAGGGTGGCGGCAATCCTAGGGTTGGCGCCGAAAATCCAAGGAGAGGATGGAGAGGTGGGCGGCAACCACAAGCTAGGGTTTTGGATTAGAGCTTAACTATACCTTAAGCCCTCTTTTATAGAGAACTAATTCTCTTAATGGTTATTGGATCATAACCATGAGGCCTGTTAACCCGCTCCATTAATATAAGTTAAAATAAACCAAACCATGATGGTTTATTTTAAGTTAAAACGAACCGAACCAACTTTTGGTTCATTCGTTTAAAATAAACCAAACCCTTTGGTTTATTCTCCTCCATTGGATTAGAACCAAACCATTTTGGTTCATTCATTATGTCTTCATAAGACACGGCCCATCCACGCTTCCATTGCGACTGAAACGATTTCATGCTCGCTTCTTGTTTGGTCCAACCAAACCTTGTTTCTCTCGGTCTGAGAATCCCATTCTCAAGCTCGTTTTAAATCCTTCGGATTATGCTCGTTGTGCGTGTGACCAAATAGGTTCTCGGTTTATGTTGGCCGTCTATAATTAACCATTAATTATAGAACGATCATGAGTGGCACCTAGTAGTACATCATGATCCCCAATTAACCGAAAAGATCAACGGTTGATCCAGAACTATTTCTGAAACCCTTCAGCAGCTCGAATGATTCGTGCCCCATTCCCTTCACTCATCTTATACCCACTTGGTTCAGGACATGGTCTATAGTGTCAGCCCCCACTAGGCTGACTACGTCACACCTAGCCCAAGTATCATTTCCTCGTCCTACGGATTCTAGTTACTCCACATGTATCGAAGAGTACCTTACTCTAAAAATGTAATGCTTTGGCCAAAGACTTTAGTAACAATCCGACGAGAGGCCATGGGTATACATCTCCTCGCAAGGAGTGGTGAATCCTTTATAGGCTATTCAAACACCTTCGATCATTTCGACTTATACCCAATCATCCCGGGTCCACATCTCCTTAGAGATGTTTGCTTAAGATGTCAAAGCATAAGTCTCCATGATCAAGATGACTTGAATACCGCAAGTCAAAGGAATATCACACTTAAGCTACAGTAAGAACTTCATTGACATATCTATATATGTAGTGAACCATATGAAGTCTTACGACTGGTCACTCCAATGAACTAGTTACCATAACTAGCATCCACGATTAACTCCGGACATCACAATGTCTCCAGCCAGTGAGAATCAGCTGCTTGGATACACCAAATAGTATACCTCGTGCTAGTCTCGACAGAATTGATGGTGTCCAAATTCATCAATTCATCGACTAGGGATATTTCCGATACATCACAATTACACATGTAGAGATACTCACTAATTATGATCCAATCACAAATTCTCTCATGCTGTGAATCGAATCGTGGACATTCAGTAAATGAGTTTAAGATCCAATCAAATACATGAAACATGTATACTCAAATAGTGAATCTTCATTTATCATATAAATGATTCATACATAAGGCGATTGCCTTAGGACATCTCTCATATATATTACTAACAGACTCCCACTTGGCCTAATGCCAATCGCTACCGTATCCAATACCATAAGCACTAACATGACCCTCAAACTTACTTTGAGGTAATGCTTTAGTCAAAGGATCCGCTAAGTTCCTTTCAGTGGGAATTTTCTCAATTGGTATTTCATTCCTACTGATGATCTCTCTGATAAGATGATAGTGGAAAAGCACATGTTTGGATCGTTGATGAGACTTTGGCTCTTTCGCCTGTGCAATTGCTCTATTGTTGTCGCAGTAGACCGGTATTGCTTCAACAATGGCCGGAATCACACCAAGTTCATAAACGAACTTCTTGATCCAAACCGCTTCCTTTGCTGCTTCCGAAGCTACAATGTATTCTGCCTCAGTGGTAGAATCCGCTACAGTGTCTTGTTTGGAACTTTTTCAACTCACTGTGCCCCCATTCAAGGTGAACACGTATCCAGACTGAGACCTGGAATCATCCTTGTCTGTCTAGAAGCTGGCATCCGTATACACGCGTATCACCATGTCCCCTTCTCCATATATTAGGAACACATCCTTAGTTCTTCTTAATTACTTAAGGATCGTCTTAACAGCAACCCAATGATCCATTCCTGGATCAGACTGGTATCTGCTCGTGACACTCAGAGCATACGATACATCGGGCCTCGTACATAACATAGCATACATGATAGATCCTATTGCGGATGCATAGGGAATCTTACTCATGCAAATCCTCTCGTCTTCTGTGCGCGGACACATAGACTTCGAAAGGTGTACCCCATGCCTGATGGGTAGGAAACCTTTCTTGGATTCTGACATGCTAAACCTCTTTAACACTCGGTCTATATATGTAGACTGCGAAAGACCAAGCAACCGTTTCGATCTATCTCTATAGATCTTAATCCCGAGGATGTAGGTTGCTTCTCCTAGGTCTTTCATGGAGAATGTCTTGGATAACCAAACCTTAACTGACTGTAAGATTGAAATATCGTTTCCTATAAGTAATATGTCATCAACATATAATACTAGGAACACGACTGCACTCCCACTAACCTTCTTGTACACACAAGGTTCGTCTGGATTTTGTGAGAAATCAAACTTTTTGATGGTCTCATCAAAACGGATATTCCAGCTCCTGGATGCTTGCTTCAATCCATAAATGGACCGTCGCAATTTGCATACCTTGGTTTTATCAACCGATGTGAAACCCTCAGGCTGTATCATATACACGTCCTCGGCGAGGTTTCCATTAAGGAAAGCTGTTTTCACATCCATCTGCCATATCTCATAATCATAATGAGCCGCTATGGCCAGGAGCATCCGAATGGATTTAAGCATAGCTACAGGCGAATAGGTTTCGTCATAATCAACACCTTACTTTTGACGATATCCTTTCGCCACCAATCTAGCCTTACAGGTAATCACATTACCATCCATGTCGGTTTTCTTCTTGAAAACCCACTTGCACCCTATAGGCTTTATGCCTTCAGGTGGGTCAACTAAGTTTCAAACTTGGTTTTCATACATGGAATCCATTTCCGACTTCATGGCACCAAGCCACTTATCCCTTTCTGAACTTGTCAACACTTCTTCATAACTGGTAGGCTCCTCATCATCAATGAGTAACACGTCGTTCGATTCACTTACGAGAAATCCATATCTCTCAGGAATATTGCGTGTTCTACCAGATCTACGAAGATGTGGTGTTACAATAGGTCTAGCCGATTGCTTATCACTATGAGTTGTCGGCTGTTGTGCTTCACCAGGTATCTCGTCAATGTTTATTTGAGTCTCTCGAGCCTCCTCAAGCTCGATGACACTCCCACTGTTTTCTTGCAAGAGAAACTCTTTCTCTAGAAACACAGCATGCCTTGAAACAAACACCTTTTGTTCCACAGGATGATAGAATTGGTAACCCCTTGTTTCCTTAGGGTATCCAATAAATAGACATTTATCAGACTTAGCATCCAATTTGTCCGATATCCGGCTTCACATAAGCAGGACAACCCCATATCTTCAAGTAAGATACATGAGGTTTCTTACTATTCCATATCTCATATGGAGTAGTTGAGACTACCTTGGTAGGCATTCTGTTTAACAAGTAAACAGCTGTCTGAAGTGCATAACCCCAAAAGGACTTTGAAAGATTCGCATGATTCATCATTGACCTGACCATGTCCAACAAGGTCCGGTTACGCCTTTCAGATACACCATTATGCTGTGGTGTATATGGCGGAGTCCATTGAGACAATATATCATTGTCTCTTAGGTAATCAAGAAACTCCTGACTCAAGTATTCACCACCTCGATCCGATCGAAGTATTTTAATACTCTTGTCATGTTGTTTCTCTACTTCATTTCTGAATTCTTTTAACCTTTCAAAGGCTTCAGACTTGTGTTTCATCAAGAACATATACCCAAACCGTGAGTGATCATCGGTGAAGGTAATGAAGTAGCTATAGCCTCCTAAAGTTTGAGTTGACATAGGTCCACATACATCAGTATGTATTAGACCTAGTAACTCTCTCACTCGTTCACCTTTTCCAGTAAAAGGTAACTTGGTCATCTTGCCTTTTAAGCATGATTCGCATGTATTGTATGAATCCAATTCAAACGATTCCAGAATTCCACATCGGTGTAATTCGGACATGCGTTTCTTGCTTATATGGCCAAGACGACAATGCCACATATAGGAGTCTATTTGATTATCCTTTCGAGCACGCGTGTTGCTCGCTTCGATATTGAAAATGTCACTGGATACGTCCAACGTATAAATGTCATTACTTAAAGTTCCAGTTCCATAAAGTACACTATTCAAAGTTATATAACAACAATTGTTACTAAACGTCAAATGGAAACCATTTCTATTTAAACAGGAAATAGAAACAATGTTCTTTATTAGAGAAGAAACATAATAGCAATTGTCCAGTTCCAAGACTAGTCCACTAGGGAGCTTCAGCAAATAAGTTCCGATGGCGACCGCAGCAACCTTTGCTCCATTGCCAACTCACAAATTTGACTCCCCTCTGACAAGTCTTCTTCTATTCCTTAGCCCCTGTATGTCATTACATATATGTGAGCCACACCCAGTATCCAATACCCAAGTGTCTAAGGAAATAGAATGACAATTAATAACGAAGATACCTGAAGAGGATGGGGCATCGGATGACTTCTTCTTCATGGACTCAAGATAAATCTTGCAGTTTCTTCGCCAGTGGCTTTCCTTGCCACAGTGATGGCAAGTGCCCTTTTGCGCTGGTTCTGCCTTCTTTGCCTTTTTGTTCTTTCCTTTCTTCTGTTCTTTTGCCTTCCTCTTAGAACCTTTCTTTGAGGAATCAACTAACAGAACCGCCTTCTCCTCATGCTTCACAGAAGGCTCCACAGTCTTAAGCATATTGAGGAGCTCGGGAATGGTGGATTCTAATTTGTTCATCCGATAGTTCATCACAAATTGTGAGAAACTCTTGGGCAAACAATGCAGAATTAAGTCAATACTTAACTCATGATCCATCACAAACCCGAGGGTGGATAGCTGCTCGATGTACCCGTTCATCTTTAGCACAAACTGTACTACAGACGAACCTTCTTGCATCTTCGTGGTAAAGAGGAGCCTAGAGACCTCGAACCTTTCGGATCTCGCTTGCTCATCGAACAGCTCATGAAGATGGAAGACCATAGTATTAGCATCCATATGCTCATGCTGCTTTTGTAGCTCATGTACCATCGCCGCTAGCATGATGCAACTCGCTAGCTCAGAATCTGCCACATGCTTCTGATAGACCAACATTTGGTCTGGAGTTGCATCGTCCTTAGGACGGTTGGAAAGAGGCTCTTCAAGGACATATGCTAGCTTTTCCACCTTGAGAACAATTCTCAAGTTTCTAAGCCAGTCCAGGAAGTTAGGCCCAGTCAGTTTGTTTGAATCCAAAATAGTGCACAAATTCAAAGACGTCATGATCAATTTATTGACCTAGAAATACAAAACGAGCATATATGAGAAAATGATTTTAAAATGCATCAATATACATTTATAAATCCCATTCATTTTTCGAATTTCAAAAACCCCAAAATCACTTCGGGAGATCGTAGGTCCATCTCCGAATGGGTGATATCCATCATAGTTATGAACAACCTTGGAGAGAGTCCAACAAGCCATTCATAACTCGACGGTAGGTATCATCTATACGATTGCATATCACGTATATGCAACTATCACAATGTGCTATCAACTAATTGAATGTTCACACATACATCGGGTTGTTAACACATTAACAAGTATGCATCATATGCATAGCACCCAACTTCACCTCCCTTTACATCGACCTTGGAGAGAGTCCAACAAGCCGATGCTCCAGGTTAAAGCCAACCCATTAATCGAGAAATAGTTTTAATATGGTTAGAGCACATTCAACCAATTAGCCCGGCTTGGTGAGAGTCCAACAACCAAAGCTAATGATTGACCTCTGACTCTTAACATATTAGTATTAAACTATTCCATGGTTTGAACATGTTCGGGTTCGAGCCGGGCTTGGAGAGAGTCCAACAACCCAAACAAGAAACTGAACTCTCGTTCTAACCATATTAATGGAAGGTGTAAGCTTTAATGTTGTTTAAAGGTTTTTATGTCTCATCCTCTTTGCATGCAAATAACTATTATCTACATGGCATGACATACATGACATACATCTACATGTCACGACACGCATGACATAATGATATGCATCTAATGCAATTACATGGCATACAATCATGTCATGTACATAATTTCCTTATTTGTCACAATTATTTATGGAAATAAAATATGTTTAAGATTTGATTCTCCAAATCAAATCATGATTAAATTAGGAAATAAATTTCCAAATCTAATCACATATTTTATTTATGGAAATAGTTGATTAAGGAAAATCAATTTAGGAAACTAATTTCCTAAATCATCAAAACTACTTATGGAAATAAAATATTTTAAGATTTGATTTCCCAAATCAAATCATGATTAAATTAGGAAACAAATTTCCAGAATCTAATCAAATATTTTATTTATGGAAAATATCAATTTCCATAAATACTTCCAACTTTCCAAAAGTGGAAGATTTCCATAAATACTTCTAGACTTTCCAAAATTAAAAATTTCCATAAATACTTCTAAATTTCCAAAATTATAAAATTTCCAGAAATAAAATTATGACTATCGCAAAACCATTTTATGATTATGTCGAAACACAACCTGGGCTCTGATACCACTGTTGGGTTTCCCGGCACCGCGGCGAGTGTGTGTTCGAACATGTTTCGTAAACATGTGCACAGCGGAAGAAATAAAAATAATAAATCTATATTTATTACAACACACACATCACACGCATGCATAGTACAACATGTGTAGACATAACCGTAAATTTAGATTTGCAATAAAAGGAAATTTAACTACGTTATACCTTTCGTATTACGTGTAGCGGGAACGGCATCAACCGGAACGATCCTCGCTAGAATCGTCTCTATCCGTATCCATGCCGAGTATCCTCGAGATGACTTCGCTAAGTCACGAGCTTCGTCTTCGTATGGGTTACTAGCCTCGTGTTGAAGACGACGTGATCGAGAGATGATCACGATCCGAATCCAAATTCGGATCCAAAACCGAGTCCTCAAAACTCGCTTCTCCGGAGAGGTATTCGTCAACCGTTTGACGAATCCTTCGTCCTCCACCTCAGAGGATTACCGGAGATCGAATCCCCGGTAAGTTAGGCGCTGTCGGAGCTCTAACCATCGTCTAAACGACGCTCCGACGAGAGAAGAACAAGCTGTCCAGAAAAACTGGACAGCTTTGGTGGAGGAGTAGGCGCCGGCCAACCAAGGGAAGACAAGTGCTCACCTTATCGCCGAAGCCTAGGAAGATCACCGGAGGGTCGTCGGAGGATGACCGGCTGAAGGGCGGCAATCCTAGGGTTGGCGCCGAAAATCCAAGGAGAGGATGGAGAGGTGGGCGGCAACCACAAGCTAGGGTTTTGGATTAGAGCTTAACTATCCCTTAAGCCCTCTTTTATAGAGAACTAATTCTCTTAATGGTTATTGGATCATAACCATGAGGCCCATTAACCTGCTCCATTAATATAAGTTAAAATAAACCAAACCATGATGATTTATTTTAAGTTAAAACGAACCGAACCAACTTTTGGTTCATTCGTTTAAAATAAACCAAACCCTTTGGTTTATTCTCCTCCATTGGATTAGAACCAAACCATTTTGGTTCATCCATTATGTCTTCATAAGACACGGCCCATCCACGCTTCCATTGCGACTGAAACGATTTCATGCTCTCTTCTTGTTTGGTCCAACCAAACCTTGTTTCTCTCGGTCTGAGAATCCCATTCTCAAGCTCGTTTTAAATCCTTCAGATTATGCTCGTTGCGCGTGTGACCAAATAGGTTCTCGGTTTATGTTGGCCATCTATAATTAACCATTAATTATAGAACGATCATGAGTGGCACCTAGTAGTACATCATGATCCCCAATTAACCGAAAAGATCAACGGTTGATCCAGAACTATTTCTGAAACCCTTCAGCAGCTCGAATGATTCGTGCCCCATTCTCTTCACTCATCTTATACCCACTTGGTTCAGGGCATGGTCTATAGTGTCAGCCCCCACTAGGCTGACTACGTCACACCTAGCCCAAGTATCATTTCCTCATCCTACGGATTCTAGTTACTCCACATGTATCGAAGAGTACCTTACTCTAAACATGTAATGCTTTGGCCAAAGACTTTAGTAACAATCCGACGAGAGGCCATGAGTATACATCTCCTCGCAAGGAGTGGTGAATCCTTTATAGGCTATTCAAACACCTTCGATCATTTCGACTTATACCCAATCATCTCGGGTCCACATCTCCTTAGAGATGTTTGCTTAAGATGTCAAAGCATAAGTCTCCATGATCAAGATGACTTGAATACCGCAAGTCAAAGGAACATCGCACTTAAGCTTCAGTAAGAACTTCATTGACATATCTATATATGCAGAGAACCATATGAAGTCTTACGGCTGGTCACTCCAATGAACTAGTTACCATAACTAGCATCCACGATTAACTCCGGACATCACAATGTCTTCAGCCAGTGAGAATCAGCTTCTTGGATACACCAAATAGTATACCTCGTGCTAGTCTCGACAGAATTGATGGTGTCCAAATTCATCAATTCATCGACTAGGGATATTTCTGATACATCACAATTACACATGTAGAGATACTCACTAGTTGTGATCCAATCACAAATTCTCTCATGCTGTGAATCGCATCGTGGACATTCAGTAAATGAGTTTAAGATCCAATCAAATACATGAAACATGTATACTCAAATAGTGAATCTTCATTTATCATATAAATGGTTCATACATAAGGCGATTGCCTTAGGACATCTCTCATATATATTACTAACAATTGTGACACCACATCTTCGTAGATCTGGTAGAACACGCAACATTCCTCTGAGATATGGATTTCTCGTAAGTGAATCGAACGACGTGTTACTCATTGATGATGAGGAGTCTACCAGTTATAAAGAAGTTTTAAAAAGTTCAGAAAGGGATAAATGGATTAATGCCATGAAGTCGGAAATGGATTCCATGTATGAAAATCAAGTTTGGAACTTGGTTGACCCACCTGAAGGCATAAAGCCTATAGGGTGCAAGTGGGTTTTCAAGAAGAAAACCGACATGGATGGTAATGTGATTATCTATAAGGCTAGATTGATGGCGAAAGGATATCGTCAAAAGCAAGGTGTTGATAATGACGAGACCTATTCACCTGTTGCTATGCTTAAATCCATTCAGATGCTCCTGGCCATAGCGGCTCATTATGATTATGAGATATGACAGATGGATGTGAAAACAGCTTTCCTTAAAGAAAACCTACTCAAGGACATGTATATGATACAACCTGAGGGTTTCACATCGGTTGATAAAACCAAAGTATGCAAATTGCTACGATCCATATATGGATTGAAGCAAGCATCCAGGAGCTGGAATATTTATTTTGATGAGACAATCAAAAAGTTTAATTTCTCACAAAATCCGAATGAACCTTATGTGTACAAGAAGGTTAGTGGGAGTGCAATTGTGTTCCTAGTATTGTATGTCGATGACATATTACTTATAGGAAATGATGTTTCTGTCTTACAGTCAGTTAAAATTTGGTTGTCTAAGACGTTCTCCATGAAAGACCTGGGAGAAGCAACCTACATCCTCGGGATTAAGATCTATAGGGATAGATCGAATTGGTTGCTTGGTCTTTCGCAGTCTACATATATAGACCGAGTGCTAAAGAGGTTTAGCATGACGGAATCCAAGAAAGGTTTCCTTCCCATCAGGCATGGGATACACCTTTCGAAGTCTATGTGTTCGTGCACAAAAGACGAGAGGATTTGCATGAGTAAGATTCTCTATGCATCCGCAATAGGATCTATTATGTATGCTATGTTATGTACGAGGCCCGATGTATCGTATGCTATGAGTGTCATGAACAGATATCAATCTGATCCAGGAATGGATCATTGGGCGACTGTTAAGATGACCCTTAAGTACTTAAGAAGAACTAAGGATGTGTTCCTAATAAATGGAGAAGGGGACATGGTGATACGCAGGTATACGGATGCCAGCTTGCAGACAGACAAGGATGATTCCAGGTCTCAGTCTGGGTACGTGTTCACCTTGAATGGGGGCGCAGTGAGTTGGAAAAGTTCCAAACAAGTCACTGTAGAGGATTCTACCACATAGGCAGAATACATTGTAGCTTCGCAAGCAGCAAAGGAAGCAGTTTTGATCAAGAAGTTTATTTATGAACTTGGTGTGGTTCCAACCATTGTTGAAGCAATACCGATTTACTACGACAACAATGGAGCAATTACACAGACGAAAGAGCCAAGGTCTCATCAACGATCCAAATATTTGCTTCGCCACTATCATTTGATCAGAGAAATCATAAGTAGGAAGGAAATACAAATCGAGAAGATTCCCACTGAAAAAAACTTAGCGGATCCTTTAACTAAGGTCTTACCTCAAAGTAAGTTTGAGGGTCATGTTAGAGCTTATGGTATTGGATACCATGGCGATTGACATTAGGCCAAGTAGGAGTTTGTTAGTTATATATATGAGAGGTGTCCTAAGGCAATCGCCTTATGTTTAAACCATTTATATGATAAATGAAGATTCACTATTTAAATATACATATTTTCATGTATTTGATTAGATCTTAAACTCATTTACTGAATGTACACAGTACAATTCATAGCATGAGAGAATTTGTGATTGTATCACAACTAGTGAGTATCTCTACATGTGTAATTGTGATGAATTGATGGATTTGGACACCATCAATTCTGTCAAGATTAGCACGAGGTTGTTGGTGCAGTAGGCACCTAAGTCGAACCTGAGTTTTGATTATAGAAAATGATACAAAGTTAAGCTTATATCGTTATCTCACGAGCTAAATCAAGTGTGCAAAAAAGTGCCAACGCTGGAGCTGAAGGCCAGCGACACCCGGAGGAAGCCACGGTGGTCGGGCGACACTCGAGTGATTTCGAAGGAATCGAGTGAAAGGCCGGAAGCGAAAGCGACACAGTAAGTATCGAGGTAAGCTCGTGTGTGTGAGCGTAAGTGAGGTCGTATCCTCCTTATGGGAATAGTCTTAAGCGTAAATCTGACCCAAGACATCCCATCGGTGGTCTAGGTCGAGATCGGACGGTCGGAGGCCATCGAAATAATGTTTTTGTTTAGCTAACTTTTGATTTCAGCTAGCATCGATCATTGCCGACTTGGAGGACTCAATCGCCCATCAATCGACTATCTGCGGCCAAGATTCGACGATCGGTCGATCTGCCGATCGATCGGCCCGATGATGGCCATCACCGATCGATGGTCAAGGATCAGCCTCGAGGAGTCAAGCTCTATCACCATTTTTCAAGGAGTCTTGTGCCCAATTTCTATTGGTTGAATATCCTCTTGAAAAGGGGCTCAAGGGCTATAAAAGGAGGGCCTCTCCTAGGGGTTTTCATCAATTCTAAGTGCTCAAAAGCCTCTGCAACGCTGCGACTCTCCGATGACTCTACAACGACAAAGTGCTGTCAACAACCATAGCTTAATTTCTATTCTCTAGTTGTTGGTATAACTTTAATTTGTCCTCTCTTTAATATTGCAATTCTTTTTGTTAATCAAGGTTTTCTATCATTGCATTTTACCTTAATAGAAGAGAGGGTTTTTCTCTCTATCTTTTTCTTTCGAAGGTTTTGTAATCGTTAAACTCCTACCTTCAATGAGGAGGAGTGTTTTAGTGAATTGCCCTCCGTACACGGTCTAGGACTATTAGGGCCTTGAAGTAGTAGCCGAAGGCTATGAACCAAGTAAAAATCCATTTGTCTCTCTTTATTTGTCATTTATCTTTCCGCTGCAATTAATTATCTACTCGGGTTTTAACGAACGAAACGAAAGAAAAGTTTTTATCGCTATTCACCCCCCCTCTAGCGATCCGCTCGATCCAACAATTGGTATCAGAGCCGGGAGTGCTAAGATTTGGTCTAACCACCAATCTAGCTTTTTACATATTTTTTTTTTGTTTATTTCGAATTTATTTCATTCACTTAGTTTTTCTCTCGCACTACTAATCCAAGACGTGAGTCTTGGTACATTTCGATTGTTTGTGTTATTGTTAGGTTTTCCGTCTTCATTCTCTTGTTTGTTTTTGTATCAATGGCCCATCTCGAGGGTTTTAGCATCGTCCGACCTCCATTTTACAACGGTGATTACTTCCGTTATTGGAAGGGTTGGATGGAGTGTTTTCTTAAGACCCAAATCGAGATGTGGATCATAATCCAAACGGGATTCACACTTCCAACTAACGAAGTGGGTGAATTTTTGGATTAAGACCAATGGACCAATGCTACAAAAAGACAAGTCAAAGCCGACGCCAAGGCAACTCAAATCCTCCAATGTGGCTTGTCCAAGAAGGAGCTTAATCGCGTCGGCCCCTTCATCAGCGCAAAGGATCTTTGGACAAAATTAGTGGAGCTACATGAAGGGAAGGATGAAGCCAAGGTATGTAAGCGCGATCTTTTGTTTAATAAATTATATAATCTAAAAATGCAGGAACACGAAACGGCGATGCAACTTCACGCTTGCGTTCAAGACATAGTCAATAACCTACACACGATCGGGCAAAAGGTCGAAAACCGTGACCTTATTAGGTATGTTCTTAACTCTTTTCCTAGGACTACCTTGTGGGCATCCATGGTCGACGCCTACAAGGTCTCCAAGGATCTTTCAAAACTTAGGTTAGATGAGTTATTTTCCGATTTCGAACTTCATGAGCAGTCTAACTCAGAACCTGAGAAGGGTATAACACTTTTTGCAGGTTCAAGGAAGAAAACTGCGAGCAAGCCACCCTCGAAGGAAGAAGAAGATGAGTCCGATTCGAAGGTCGACCCGGAAATGGAGGCCGAACTAGTCAACCTAGTTTGGAGGATAGTCAAGGGCCGAAAGCGAACCGTCACTCGACCCAACGAAGGTAAGCCTAAAAGTTCTAATATTAGGTGTTACGAATGCAACAGGTTTGGACACATCAAGTCTGAATGCCCAAAACTCAAGAGCAAAGCACCAAAATACAAAAAGGTACTCAATGCTACATGGGAAGAAGCATCCGAGAAAGAAGATGATGATCGCATCCTCATTGCTAAACCGGTTGAATCAGAGACAGAGTCACAACCGAAACATGAATCTGAGACCGAAGACGAGTTGGACTATGAAGCACTATTCAAGGCAAGCCACGGATACGCATTCGGTTCAAAAGATACACTCAAGGTAAGTCGATCCCTTATTAGTACACTTTATAGTGCAATTAAGTTCTTAACTAGGAAATTAGCTAAGTTCGAGTCCAAGGTCGAGACCCTGGTTGAGGAAGTTAAACTCCTCAAACACGAGGTCTCCCTAACCTCTTCGACTAGTCGAGTTCGAGAGGAGGACTCAACTCGGGTTGAAAAGCTTGAAGTTGAGAACTCACTCTTGAAGAGTCAAGTCGAAGATCTTAGGAACACGTTGGAAAGGTTTACTTTGGGATACAAAGGACTTGACCTCCTACTTGGATCGCAAAGGGCCGTGTACAACAAGGCCGGACTAGGGTTTAGCTCAAATACGACCAACAAGTCTTATATGTTGATTGTAAGTCGACATAAAAAACGTGTCCAAGCATGGGTCCCTAAGACCGCCTTGATTTTAAACTTAGGATCGAACCAGTACTAGGTTCCCAAGGACCAAATCCACTATGTGGAGAGACCGAACCGATTCAACGGTCCAAGAGGAGCTAGTACAAAACTTGTTTGTATTTTAACTTAGAAATTGCATGCTTAGGTTCTTTATTTAGTTTGATTTTTCTTTTTAGAATGGTTAGATAGGACTATAACTCGTCAATACTTGATAACATAGTACCAGTATGCATCGAGATGATAGTACGCTAGGAAAGCGAAGTCTTGTGTATTCGGGCTAGATAAGGCGTATCTAGTTTGGTGCACTTGACCGAGTGCAACTAGCTGAAGCTACCTCGCCGTATCCTAGACTAGTTAGACCAGGAAGTGGTCTTAGGTGAGTCAAATCTCTATTTTCTTGAAAATGGCTTTATCTAAGGAAGTGATCGTTGTTCCGATCAAAGAAGGCCTCTGTGCCTCGCCATGACCTGGAAGCCATGATCTTGAAAAGGTGACTTGATGAACCTAAGGTCAAATCCGAATCTAACGCAAGGTTGACAAGTGTTCAAATCATTAAATTTAAATCAAGTAAAATTGGAAGTCATCTCACAAGAACATATAGGGTTAACATGTTTGATCATGTAGACATGGGTGAGATGATTTAGGTTAATAATCTTCAACCAATCTTTAATAAATCCAATATCCGATCCAACTACCTTGCATGTAGGATCAATGGATGTTGGACAGTGGTTGCTCCTGACACATGACCAGGGATCAACTTAAGTTTTCGAAGATTCGATTCAAACGATAAGGATCAGTAGCCTTCGAAAACAATGACAAGCTCAAAATCATCGGATCAGGTGATATTGAGCTCAACTCTAACTTTATTATTCAAAATGTCTTATTGGTAGAAAATTTTCAATATAATTTACTTAGTGTAAGCCAATTGTGTGATAATAACTATAAGGTCATATTTCTAGAAAATAAATGCATAATTAATACAAATGAAACTTCTAAAACAATCCTTAAGGGAATCAGAAACAATAATATTTACACTATTAATCTAACTAACTCCTCAACCAAGTGTCTTATGACACGGCAAGAGGAATCATGGTTGTGGCACCGACGACTCGATCACTCACACCCAAGACTCATTCACAAGATGAGTTAGAGTGACTTAGTCAGAGGTTTGCCTAACCTCAATAACTTGAACAATAAAATATATAATGCTTGTCAACAAGGTAAACAATCTAGGACACAACATCAACTAACTAATCAAGAACGAACCAAAAGTGTTCTTGAGCTCCTACACATGGATCTATTTGATTCACACGGAGCTAAGTCACTTAATGGGAGTAAATTTTGCTTAGTTATAATTGATGACTATTCTAGATTTACTTGGGTTAGGTTCATCAAACACAAAAGTGATAACCTAGATCAATTAATCAACCTATTTAAACTAATAGAAAATCAACAAACCTTAAAATCAAAAGACTTAGGACTGATCATGGTGGTGAATTCGAGAACCACAAGTTTACAGAATTCTGTAACCTAAATGGATACCACCATGAGTTCTCTTGCCCTAGAACCCCACAACAAAATGGCCTAGTAGAACATAAAAATAGAACCCTACAAGAAGCCGCTAGGACAATCTTAAACGAGTATAACTTACCCAATAGGTTTTGGGCGGAAGCCGTGAGTACGACATGCTATGTCCAAAATAGGATCCTTATGGTAAAGAGGTACCTTAAGACCTCATACGAGATTTATCATGATAAAATACCTAACATCAAGTACTTTAGGGTATTTGGGTGTAAGGTACATATTCCAAACACTAAGGATTACCTAGGGAAATTTACATCCAAAACCTCGATCGGGATCTTTCTACGATACTCGACTACAAGTAGAGCTTATAGAGTATATAACCATGACACCCTTAGAGTCGAGGAGACTATCAATGTAGTATTTGATGAAGGACACGAACCTACAAAACTCGTGGCAACCCAAATTAGCGAGCCGATTCATACCAGACCTAACTCTGATCCGGAGATCAAGTCTAGTATTAATCCTAACCTAAGTCAACCAAGTCATTCTATCGACCAAGTGGTAGAAGACTCTAGTTAAACTAGGACTCAAACGAGTCATCCTATTGACCAAGTGGTAGATGACCCAAACCCAAATCAAACTAGGACTCAAACCAATCATCCTATCGACCAAGTGATAGGTGATCTAAGTCTTGGAGTTTGAACTAGAGCCTCATAGAGAAATCTTAGTCAAATCTCCTTGATTTCCAAAATTGAACCCAAAACTATTGACCAAGCTCTTCTTGATCCCGATTGGATTATTGCAATGCAAGAAGAGCTGGCTCAATTCACTAGGAACGAAGTATGAGAATTAGTACCACCACCTAAAGATAAAACAATCATAGGAATAAGGTGGGTGTTTAGAAATAAACTTGATGATAAAGGTGAAGTAGTTAGAAATAAAGCTAGACTAGTCGCTAAAGGGTTTAGTCAAGTCGAAGGTTTAGATTACGATGAGACCTATGCTCCAGTAGCTAGGTTAGAGTCCATTCGAATGTTATTAGCATATGCTTCTCATCGAGGATTTAAGTTGTTTCAAATGGATGTAAAGTCAGCATTCTTGAATGGATACATTAAAGAAGAGGTTTATGTTAGTCAACCCCCCCGTTTTGAAAGTCTAAATAAACCTGACTATGTTCTTAAGTTAAAGAAAGCTCTCTATGGACTTAAACAAGCTCCTCGAGCTTGGTATGAGAGGCTTTCGGTTTTTCTTAAGTCCAAAGGATTTAATCAAGGTGTAGTTGACCCAACTCTTTTCGTAGAAACCGTAGGTAAAGACATATTCATAGCCCAAATCTACGTAGATGATATTATTTTCGGAACCACCAACTCGATCCTACTGAATGAATTCATTTCACTTATGGAAAGTGAATTTGAAATGAATTTAGTAGGTGAGTTAAGTTTCTTCTTAGGTCTACAAATTAAACAAACTAAAGATAAAATATACCTACATCAACACAAATATACTAGGGAATTAATTAAACACTTTGGAATGCAAAATGCTAAAATTATTAATACCCCAATGGCAACTAATGTGAATATAGAAGAAGATGCAATCGGAAATTCAATTGATTTAAAATATTATAGGAGTATAATAGGGAGTCTCCTTTACTTAACTGCGAGCCGACCTGATATCCTATTTGCAGTAAGTATGTGTGCAAGGTTCCAAACCTATGCCAAGGAGTCTCACCTAACTCTAGTCAAGCGTATCCTTAGATATCTAAAGGGTACACTTAATACCGGTATTTGGTACCCTAGATGTACCGAGTTCGAACTAACTGGCTACTCCGATTCGAACTATGCCGGCAGTAAGCTCGATAGAAAGAGTATGAGTGGTTGTTGTCAACTTCTCGGTTCGAGTCTAGTAAGTTGGTGCAGTAGGAAGCAACACTGTATTACCTTATCTACCACAGAAGCCAAATACATCGCGATGGGTGAGTGTGTTACTCAGCTTCTTTGGATGAAGCACACTCTCCGAGACTTTAAGTTAGATTTTACAAACACTAAACTTCACGTAGATAACATTAGCTCAATTAACCTAACTAAGAATCCAATATGTCATTCTAGGACCAAACATATAGAGGTCAAACATCATTTCATTCGAGAACATGTGGCCAACGGAGCCATACAACTCGAATACGTCGAATCGAAGTCCAACTTGGCAAACCTATTTACTAAACCCCTATCCGAAGCCGAATTCAGTCTATTAAGACAAAAATTGGGCATGTGCGTAGTAGAATAGGAACTTACAAATTATATTTTCTTACTTTTCATTTTCATGGAACTAGCATAGGACATACCTTAGATATCATGCACCTATAGATTTAAGGAGTCAATACATCTCACAACACATAGGACTAATGTGTTTGTGTACTTAGTCACGTAGATGGGCGTGAGATGTTAGGACCTTACTCCTGGTTCCAAATGTAGATCTAGTGCATCGCCATGAACCACGGAGTATAATCATACATATTAACCAACTCTGACCAGGACTGGTTGATCTTTCATATCAATCAAGTCAAATATGAGTCGAACATTTTATAGATGAGATTATTTTTAGTATATTATTTTCAAAATAATATGGAACATGCTTGGACTTTAAAATTAATATCTATATTTGTTTTTCACACACCCCCACTCTTTTCGATATATGATAAAAGGGGGAGAAAAAGGCCAAAGTTAAGGGATCAAAATTTTTGATAACTTAACTAATCAATTTTGATCCCTTAACTAATCAAAATTTTTGATAACTTAACTCACTTCATATGGCCAAAAGTTAAGTAAATGTTTACTTAACTTTAAGTTTTGAAAATTTACTTAACTTGTTTTTGTTAACAAAAAGGAAGTAAAGGCCAAGTTAAGAGAATTCTTAACTTAAACTTATTTTTAAACACTATGGCCAAACGTTAATGCTTTACTTAAGAAAGGGGGAGAAAGGGCCAAGTTAAGAAGTCTTCTTAACTTAAACGTTTCACTAAGGCTAAGAGAATTCTTAACTTAAACTTATTTTTAAACACTATGGCCAAACTTTAATGCTTTACTTAAGAAAGGGGGAGAAAGGGTCAAGTTAAGAAGTCTTATTAACTTAAATGTTTCACTAAGGCCAACCTTAAGTAATGTTAATTACTTAAACTCTTTCTAAATAGCAACCCTCAAGGGGGAAAATTAAGGTTTTCTTTCAAGACTCACCCTCGTCAAGGGGGAGGTTTCCCCAAGGGGGAGTACTTGAAGAAAATCCTTACTACTCATACTTAATCCTTTTATTATTGTTTCTCATGCACATTATTATTCTTCATGCATGCTATTTTCTTAACTTTGTATGTGGGTTTGCCAAAGATCAAAAAGGGGGAGATTGTTGGTGCAGTAGGCACCTAAGTCAAACCTGAGTTTTGATTATAGCAAACGATACAAAGTTAAGCTCATATTGTTATCTCATGAGATAAATTAAGTGTGCAGAAAAGTGTCAACGCTGGAGCTGAAGGCCAGCGACACTCGGAGGAAGCCGCGGTGGTCGGGCGACACTCGAGTGATTTCGGAGGAAGCCGAAGGAATTAAGTGGAAGGCTGGATGCGAAAGCGACACAGTAAGTATCGAGGTAAGCTCATGTATGTGAGCGTAAGTGAGGTCATATCCTCCTTACGGGGATAGTCTTAAGCGTAGATCCGATCCAAGACATCCCATTGGTGGTCTAGGTCGAGATTGGACGGTCGGAGGCCGTCGAAATAATATTTTTGTTTAGCTAACTTTTGATTTCAGCTAGCATCAGTCGACTGCCAGCTTGGAGGACTCGACTGTTGTCCATCAGTCGACTATCTGTGGTCATCATTCGACTGATGTTGCAATCAGTCGACTGATGATGGCCATCAGTCGACTGATGGTCAAGGATCAGCCTCAAGGAATCAAGCTCTATCACCATTTTTCAAGGAGTCTTGTGCCCAATTTCTATTGGTTGAAGATCCTCTCGAAAAGGGGCTCAAGGGCTATAAAAGGAGGGCCTCTCCTAGGGTTTTTCATCAATTCTAAGCGCTCAAAAGCCTCTGCAATGCTGCGACTCTCCGACGACTCTACAACGACGAAGTGTTGTCAACAACCCTAGCTTAATTTCTATTCTCTAGTTGTTGGTATAACTTTAATTTGTCGTCTCTTTAATATTGCAATTCTTTTTGTTAATCGAGGTTTTCTATCGTTGCATTTTACCTTAATAGAAGAGAGGGTTTGTCTCTCTATCTTTTGCTTTCGAAGGTTTTGTAATCGTCAAACTCCTACCTCCAACGAGGATGAGTGTTTTAGTGAATTGCCCTTCGTATATGGTCTAGGACTGTTAGGGCCTTGGAGTAGTAGTCGAAGGCTACGAACCAAGTAAAAATCCATTTGTCTCTCTTTATTTGTCATTTATCTTTCTGCTACAATTAATTGTCTACTCGGGTTTTAACGAACGAAACGAAAGAAAAGTTTTTATCGCTATTCACCCCCCTCTAGCGATCTGCTCGATCCAATAGAGGTATACTCCTTGGTGTATCCAAGCAGCTGATTCTCACTAGCTGGAGACATTGTGATGTCCGGAGTTAATCGTGGATGCTAGTTATAGTAACTAGTTCATTTGAGTGACCAGCTATAAGACTTCATAAAGTTCTCTGCATATATGGATATGTCAATAAAGATCTTACTGTAGCATAAGTGTGATGTTCCTTTGACTTGCGGTATTCAAGTCATCTTGGTCATGAAGACTTATGCTTTGACATCTTAAGCGAGCATCTCTGAGGAGATGTGGACCCGGGATGATTGGGTATAAGTTGAAGTGGCCGAAGGTATTTGAATAGTCTATAAAGAATTCACCACTCCTTGGGAGGAGATGTATACCCATGGCCTCTCGTCGGATTGATACTAAAGTGTTTGGCCAAAGCATTACATGTTTAGAGTATGATACTCTTGGATACATGTGCAGTAACTAGAATCCGTAGGATGAGAAAATGATACTTGGGTTAGGTGTGACGTAGTTGACCTAGTGGGGACTGACACTATAGACCATGTCCTGAACCAAGTGGGTATAAGATGCGTGAAGGGAACGGAGCACGATTCATTATAACTGCTGAAGGGTTTCAGAAATAGTTCTGGATCGACCGTTGATTTTTCGATTAATTGGGGATCATGATGTACTATTAGGTGTCACTCATGATCGTTCTATAATTAATGGTTAATTATAGACGGCAACATAAACCGAGAACCTATTTGGTCACACGCACAACGAGTGTAATCCGAAGGATTTAAAATGAGCTTGACAATGAGATTCTCGGATCGAGAGAAACTAGGTTTGGTTGGACCAAACAAGGAGCGAGCATGAAATTATTTCAGTTGCAATGGAAGCATAGATGGGCCGAGTCTTATGAAGACATGATGGATGAACCAAATTGGTTTGGTTCTAATCCAATGGTAGAGAATAAACCAAAGGGATTTGGTTTGTTTTAAACAAATGAACCAAAGTTAGTTCGGTTCGTTTTAACTTAAAATAGACCAACTCGATTCGATTTATTTTAACTTAAGTTATTGGAGCGGGTTAACAGGTTTTGGTTATGAACCAATAACTCTAAGGAAAAGGTTTTTTAATGGCTAAGAAACATGCGCTCTATAAAAACGCGGTTAGAGGTTTGGAGAGCCCTAAGTTTTATTTTTGGAAACTTCTCATCCTCTCCTCTCCCTCTCTTCTCCTTGCCGCCGCCCAAGGAAGCCACGCCTAGCTCTTGAGCCGCTGCCCCTTTGTGCCCTCGGCATCCAGCTACTGCCGGCCTCCCCTCCGACGACCCTCCGGCGATCCACCTTGGCTCCGGTGACCAAGGATTAGCCGGCCACCTCCTTTGGCTGGCGCCAAGTCCTCCACCAAGCTGTCCAGTTTTTGGACAGCTTGTTTCCTTCTTGTCGGAGCATCATTTGGACATCATTTGGAGCTCCGACAGTGACTTCCTTGATGGGGATTGGATCTCCGGTAATCCTTATAGGTGGAGGACCAAGGATTCGTCAATCGGTTGACGAATACCTCTCCGGAGAAGCGAGGTTTTGGGGACTCGTTTTGCGTCCGAATTTTGATTCGGATTGTGATCTCCTCTCGATCACATCGTCTTCGACACGAGGCTAGTGACTCCTACAAAGATGAGGCTCGTAGATTGGAGAAGTTATCCCGATGGTACTCGGCGTGGATACGGATAGAGGCAACTCTAGCGTGAGTTGTTCCGGTTGATGTCATTCCCGCTTCACGTGATACGTCAGGTATAACTAGCGTAATTTTCTTTTATTGTAAAATTTGAAATTTTGATTATGTCTACACATATTGTATCTTGCATGTGTGTGGTGTGTGTTGTAATAAATTAGATTTATTGCTTTTAATTCTTCCACTGTGTACATGTTTACGAAACATATTCGAACACACACTCGCCGCGGTGCCGTGGAAAGCCAACAGATGGTTCTTGCCTCTTAGACCCTAATTTTTGATCATTTGACCCTTAAATTGGATTTTGCATCTTCCTAAGGGTTTTTTTTTTCTAATTTCTCAAGTCTTGACCTCAAGACTTGTTTCTCTAACTCTAATTGCCTAATTTTTGAGTTTTCATCTATTCTTTGGGCATCGTGCTTTCTTTTAGGCATATGCCTACCTTTCTTAGGGTTAATGCTTAAATGATTTTTTACCTTCCTAATGGCTTTCTTAGATAGAATTGTCTTAGGACTATTGTTTCTAGATTTGTCCTTAACCCTAATATTGCATGATTTAGCACCTAAGCAATAAGATCTATTTCTAATATGCTCCTTATGATTATGCACAATTGCAAGTAAATTGAAAGCATGCTTTTGAACATTAAAATTTGAAGGTGCATTACTAAAATATACCTTAGGGTTTGCCTTAGCTCCCCCTACATGTGATGCTCTTTCTTGGCCCTTGGGTTGCTTCCTCCCCCTAGGGAATTGACTCTTATAATGCCCCTTTTGATGACATTTGAAGTACACCACGTGCTTCTTGCTTTTAATTGTTGGGGCATTGGGTTCCTTGACCTTTGGCACAACTTGTGTCATTTTCTTGACCCATTTCGGACACTTGCTCTTGTAGTATCCGACTTTCCTACATTCAAAGCATACAATATAATTTTATTTTTAAATAAAATACTTGAGTTACCTAGATCGGTGGTAGGAACCAGAGTTGGTTCTTCATCTCTACTGGAGGTTAATGGTTCTTCTTGCTCTTCCTCCGGCATGGAAGGTCTCTCCTCTCCTCAATCCTTGAAGTGGAAGCTTTCTCCAATTCTTCCACCTCTTCCTCGGATGTTCATTCCCTTTCAACCTCTGAATCCTCAACCTCTTGGGATGACAATGTTGTGCTTTCTTCTTGAGCTTGAGAGGATGAGCATTCCTCCTTGGACTCCTCTTCTACTTCATGAATCGGTGATGGATTTTCATGGAACTTATCTAGCTTTCTCTAGAGCTCCTTGGCATCCTTACAATCTCCTAATCTACACAATATATCATTAGGAATTGCACTAACTAAGATACCCATCATCTTATTATTTATGTTGAAGTATCGGAGTTGCTCTTTGCTCCACTTCTTCTTCTTGAGTATCCTTCCATTCTCATCCTTCGGAGAGTCAAACCCTATTATCACATTAATCCAATTATCATAATCGCACATAAGAAAATATTTCATTCTTACCGCCCATTGCTCAAATTCCTTGGCTCCATAGAGTTCATATGGAGGAGGCACATTGATGTCATCACCCAATCATTCTTCAACCACCATTTTCTATCTTCTCCACCTCTAGTGTGCTCCCTTGGTTGTTAAGCCTTGAAGAGCGACCTCGCTCTGATACCACTTGTTGAGAATCGATGGTCATGCTAGAGGGGAGT
This sequence comes from Wurfbainia villosa, assembly GCA_025175895.1. NCBI lineage: Eukaryota > Viridiplantae > Streptophyta > Magnoliopsida > Zingiberales > Zingiberaceae > Wurfbainia > Wurfbainia villosa. The sequence goes on along the minus strand of CM045989.1, from coordinate 123,161,625 downwards.
GAATGGCGGGTTCGTTTGCTTGATGAAATTTGATCGCGTTTGTCTCTACAAAGCTTATTAAGTGCAGCGAAAATAATAATAAAGAAATAACAAAGTAGACAAACACTCACAATATACAAAAATATAATGTGGTTCAGAACCTTAGGGTTTCTACTCTACGAGTTGAGCTCAAACAAGCCCCAGCAATGCAAAACACCACTAATCAACCTCTCCTTCTCGAAAAATACTCCGGAGGTGGAGAAAACCTCTTACAACAGGTCTTACAATAATAAGAAAGAAATACAAGCAAATGCAAGTGAAAAATACAAAATAACGTAAAGAAAACTTTACAAATGTGAACTTGAATGCTTGATCTTTGGTTGCTTGTGGAATGCCTTGAAGGTCTAGAATGCAGCTGCAATTCCCCTTCAAATCACCTCAAGAACCATGGCTAAAATCCTCCTCTTCGAGCTCCTTATAAAGCTGTAACTCGGGCTGATTTTTGCCTAGTAGTCGATTACCCATACCTAGCAGTCGACTACTTCTGTAGTCATTATGTGATAATGGCTTAATCTACATTAGCATTACAACCAATGGATACACTGGCAGTTGACTGCCATTACCAGCAGTCGACTGCCAAGCTCGTAGCCGACTGCTCAATTATCTACCAAGCTTTCTGTGTCCGTGTCCTCGACCAACAGTCGACTACCCTCCATGGTAGTCGACTGCTCAAGGCCAGTCGACTACCCAAAGCTGGCAGTTGACTGCCAAGGTGATGAGGCTATAGTCGAATGTCAGTCAACTCCTAACTAGTCGACTGGTCATAATCCCAATCGATTGCTCAGAGTCGACTCAACTGCCTAGTGTCAAAACACTTGACTAGTAGACTAGTCCATAATCCCAATCAATTGCTAAACCTCAACCATGAGATTTACCCCAAGTATGATCCCCTCATACTTGCTAGATCACCCTTAGTCTAAACCTAAGCCTTCTAACCACCTCTATCAGCCTCACGCCTATCAAATTGCTCCAATTCATCCATGACTTGTTCATCCATATGTTAGCCTTCAGGTCCTTCCATCAACTATTGTCATGCTAACCGGGTCTACACCGCCAAGGCACATTTGGGCTTACGCTGCCAAGACACATGCTTGGACTTTATGCCGTCAAACATCGGACTTATGCTGCCAAGACTACCGCTTAGACTTTACGCCTCCAATATCACACCCTTGGACTTCCCTTGCCGACTCCATGTTGGACTTTCCAATTTTCCAAGACCCATGCTTGGATTTTCCATTGTCAAGTACCCATGACTTAGACTTTACCATTGCCAAGACTCATGCTTGGACTTTGCATGCTAAGTACTCAAGACTTGAACTTTTCATGCCAAGTACACAAGACTTGGACTTTCCATGCCAAGTACACAAGACTTGAACTTTCCATGCCAAGTGTCCCACTTAGACTTTTCATGTCAAATGCCCATAATTTGGACTTTCCATGACAATTACACTGTCATACATTTTATCAAACATCAAAATACTGCTTGAGTCATACTCGAGTCTGGTCAATCGTGGCTTGGGTCGATTGTACCAACAGGAATGACATAGCCAATGGAAGCACCTAAAGGCTAGCGTGAAGGGTGAATGAGTCGTGGAGGTCTCGGATGGACTCTGAGATTAGAGTTGTCAAATGGGCCGACTCATGGCGGGGCAGGCCAACCCGTCATAAATCCAACATTTAGCGGGGAGGGACAGACCGACCCGCCATCCTCGTGGGTTGAAAAATCTCCAAGCCAACCCAACCCAAGGCGGGTTGCAGATTAGACGGGTCAACCTATGGGCTAGAAAAATAAAAAAAATCCAAAATTATTGAGACATTGAAGGCTTGAGGTGATAACTGACAAGGAGGATAGAATACCATGATAAGAAAATATGCATTTGAAGGAACTAAAATCTTATAATTGAGATCCAATTATTGATCGATAATATTAGTTACCGATGTTTCTTATTCTTCCAATACTCTAAAATATCCAAATCTTGATCATATACAAACTCAAAATTTGGCTCATCTAAATAGAGATCTAATTGAGATTTTTCAGCACTTGTAATTAATTGACCCTGATATGTATTATTTTCTATATTAATTGAAATAGTAGTGACAAAATAATTATAAACTAATTAGAGTATACTAAATAAATTTATTAGACTACTTAAATCAAATATTTTTTCTCTCTAACTTCTCCTACACTTTGTACCGAGTTATATGTGTAATAGAAGAAAATTATGATTATGAGCTTGTTAATATTAGACTATTAGTAAAAAATCTTAAGCAATTTTTCTTTCACAAGGTTTATCTTCTTTTGACATTTCTCAACCCACGGGCCAACCCAAGCTCACCGTGGGCCAACCCGTCTAAACCCGTAATCCACGCGGGTTGATTTGTTTAGGCCTGCTAAAATGACGGGTTGATAAAATTTTAACCCAACCCGCTTAAATTACTTGGCAGGGTAGGCCAATCTAGGGGGTCTAACTCAACTTGACAACTCTACCTGAGGTTGTGAGGGTGATGGAGGTGGCTAGAAGGCTTAGATCTAGGCCAAGGGTAGTTGATCAAGTATGAAGGGAACATACTTGGATCAAATTTTATGTTTGAAATTTAACAATCGACTGGAGGTTTTGCCCAGCTAACTGGTCCAGTATGGTCGACTCTCATTGTGGGGCTCAATTTTCAGACTGGGTGCTCAACACTCTGTGGCTCGAGAAATAGTCATGGTGTTCGATAGTTGACTAGTGGTTGAGCGAGGGGAAGTCCGACTGTATGACTCGGCATTGCGATGCTCGATAATCGACTGCTGAAGAAGAGCAGTCGACTGGGCATAGGTAGTCAGGAAGTCTGAAGGGTGGTTGGGCAATGTGCGAACCAGTATCTTTGACAAGTAGTAGATTGGAAGCTTGACAGTGGCAGGTCAGAAGCAAGGCGCACTCGAACAGCTCCTTGACTGGGATTCAGTCGAGGTGGCATCTCGACTGCCAAAACAATCGTTGAGCGGTAATGGTCAAAAATCAGCCCGACACAAAGCTATAAGAGGAGGAGCTCGGAGGAGACTTAGGTATCGGTTCTTGAGGAATTTGAAGGGGAAATGTTGTTGCTTTCCAGATCTTTAAGGCATTCCAAAGGCAACCAACAATCAAGTAATCAAAAGTTTTCTTTGTAAAATTTTCTTTATATTTGTATTTCGTTCTTCTTGTATTTTCTTATTTTTTTCTAATTTTTTTGTAACTCCATTGTACGAGGTTTCTTCACCTCCGGAATGTTTCTAAAAAGGAGAAGAATTGTTAGTGATGTGGACACTAGAGCTTGCCGTGGAGTAGGAACCGTAGGTTCTGAATCACGTAAATCTTCATATTGTGACTGTATGTGTGTTTGTCTTTATTTTTGCTTTGAATTTTATTTCTATATTCCGCTACGCACTAACGTATTATAGACAAACACACGATCCATCAAAGCGAAAGTGAAAAACTCTATTCACCCCCCTCTCCTCCCTCCCTCTAGTGCACCAATCGGTCCCAACAATATACAGGTGTGATCTGTCATTAGATCGATAATTCTTGGACAATTCAAAAAATATTTATTAGTTTATCAAAATTTTGACTAATCATATACGTTGGTAACTATTGCCCACTATAAGGCATTCAAATGGACCACCCATTATCCCATGACTCCACTATCTATGAATGATAGTAACTCCTATGACTCCACTAACATAAATGTATGTTAGTAATCTCTCACTTTATCTTCTCATATATATAAACATACTTCGTGTAAAGTGCAAGTACAAGTGAAAGAGGATAGAAAAAGTGGTAGAGAAAAAGGGTGAAGAGAGGAAGTGCTTCTTTCATCTCTTGTTGAGAATAACAAGAAATAACTATTACACATCACCGGGTTGAGAGTTGTGATGTTGTGATTTAGTATGATAGTTTGATCTTCGTGATTATCATCAGACTGCGAGTGTTATTTGTGATCATAATCTGCAGTGCTAGAGTTTTCTACTCTACGATTAAAGTATATTTTGTTCCGTAAATTTTCCTTTCATCGATTAACATATACTGCTTATAATATTTTTTAATTATTATGTTCAATTTTAGAAGAATATGAATTATCTAATAAATATTTTCAATTTCATTTGATAATGCTAATTTTAATATTAATATTGATGAACTTAAATTTATATGTCATTGTTAATGTATTTTTTTCATATTTATTATGTATATCATATTTTAAATTTATGTATTTAAGATAGATTAAAAACTAAAAAAATCAAATTAAACTAATTAAAATTTCTAGTTCATATTTATAGTCACATCTTAATACAATGAAATAATAGAATAAATTTTATAAAATTAACATGATGAGACAAAAAAATTTCACATGATATACTACTACATTAGAATTCACAATATATATATATATATATATATATATATATATATATATATATATATATATATATATATATATATATATATATATATATATATATATATATATATATATATATATTTGTAAAATTGTATTTAATGATATAATTGAATAACTTTTAAATATTTATTATCTTATTTTTCATTTAATTATGATGAATTTTTATAACATAACTTTAATTTTAAATAAATATATTAATTATGAATTTTTATCTCCTTGCATGTTAATAATGAAAGAAAAATGAGAAATATATTTTATAATATTTTTGATATTTATTTAATTATATTTGTTTTAGATTCTAGACTAAAGTTAAATATTTTACATGAAACACTAGTTATATATTATGATACTTTAATTTTAATAAAAGATTATTCTTTTTCTAATTCTGCTAATATAAAATAAAATTTTAGAAATAATTTATATGATATTTATAAAGAATATAATTTAAAATATGGATTAAAAACTAATGTATCTAAAATTCAAAATATTAGTATTAGTAGTTCAAATTTATAAAAATATAACTTTTATTAAAAGAACGAGCAAATCATTCCCGAGAATTCTCAAGTCTAAGATAGAAATTTGAAAATTATTTTATAATTTTTTTAAATTCTAGTGAAACAAATAGTGAAGCAGATTTTAATGTTTTACGATAGTGATTGAAGAATTCTCAAAGTTTTCTTATCCACCCTATTATCATAAAAAAAAAATTAGTTAATATGGTGGCAACGATTGTTGTAGAATATAATAGATGTTCAATTCTGGAGGTAATATATTAGATGAATAATGATTTACTTTATCTTCTGATTCTTTAAAAGGATAAATATTATTTGATGATTAGACAAGAGTTAGAAAAAATTATAAGAAATATAATTTTTTAAAGAGGAAGTAAAAGAATTTAATATAAAAAAAAACTATTACTATGAGAAAGAAAAATAAAAATGAGTAACAATGATACTTTCTAATGAAATCACAATGGCCGGATGACAACCCTCATAACTCCCTTAACTTTGGTAACCAACTCTCCAACGAAATCACAATCATAGACTTTTTCTTTGTCTAAAGATTATGGTTTAGGGTTTGAGAATTGCATGATGTATCCAATTCTCAACTCTATAATATATTTTTTCTTCTCGAACTCACTTTTTCTCTTCTCATTATTTTTTAAATTTTCGTTTGGGAAAACAAGAAGTTAAGAATTAAGACGGTTCAAATATTCGCAGAGCTCCGAGTCCAACGTGGCAACAAGCTTGGACGATCTCTCATCTGTTGCACCTGGCCAATCAAAATTGATGTTGTGGGTCCAAAGATTTGGGAGGTCTACCAATAGCCTTCACGCAATCTTGTCACCTTATCCACATTCCCACTTCCCTCTTATCTCCACAAACATCCTTTTAAATTGCCAATTGCACACTTCGATGGCATTGGCATTGGCATTGCATCGTTTCCAGCCACATTTAATTAAGCAATGGCCTCCATGAACTCCACCGTGCTGGCCTGCAGCTACGCCCTCCCGGGTACTTCGGATTCAGCCCCAAAGCTCGTCGCCGCCCCTTCGTTCCCACCGCCTTCTTCTTCCTCCTTCAGGTTGCCCGTTATCAGAGCGCAACAAGCTCGACCGGCGGCTGCTAGAGAGGACGCGCAGAGGGAAGGAAGAAGAGCTGCTCTCGTCGGCCTCGCTGCTGCCCTCCTCGCTTCCGCAGCGACCACTTCATCGGCGCATGCCGGCGTCATCGACGAATACCTCGAAAAGAGCAAAGCTAACAAGGTCCTCAAATCTATCTATATTTATATTTTAATAGTCGATTTCATAAAAAAAAAGAAAAAATTAAAGAGGATTAAAATGTGAATTGTGCAGGAATTGAATGACAAGAAGAGGTCGGCGACCACAAACGCTAACTTTGCACGCGCATACACAGTAGAGTTCGGAACCTGCAAGTTTCCTGAGAACTTCACTGGCTGTCAAGACCTGGCAAAGCAAAAGGTATTTATAATAACTCAATTAATTAACAAGTTTGATTGCCTTCTTCCATATTCTCCTACTAACAATTTAGTTATCGTGTATGTTTCTTAATTGCGCCTGGGAATATAGAAAGTGCCTTTCATCAGCGATGACTTGGAGATTGAGTGCGAGGGCAAAGACAAGTTCAAGTGTGGATCCAATGTCTTCTGGAAATGGACAAAATAGAAACCTAATAATTAAAGCAACTTCATTGTAATCGCTCAATTACTATTTGTCTTGTAGAAACATAATTAATGTAACCTTTATTATAATTTTGTGTAGTCACTCAATTACTCTCTAAACAGTCTTCTTGGTTGTGTTTATTGTATTTCATTTTTCATTTTCTGTTCTATTTTATATCGATACTACCATAATATGACTTAGAAATTTAAGAGAAGAGAATCATAGTGGACAAGATGAAATTGGAGGAAAAAGGTATAGGGTAAGATATATGATCCAGCCTGACAAAATCTAACTCGGGAAAGTAGGCCGAGTTGATGACGTGACAATTCGAAAACAACCAGTGGGTAAAGTAGAGCTGGAGAGCAAATAGGGAAAATAAGTCGAGTCAGTGACGAAGCCACACGGAAGATAAAGCCGAGTTAGGGTGGAGATAAGAAAAGGTGATTAAGAGAAAGAATGGTTCAGGGGTAAGGTGAGGGTAAGGAAAAGGGAAGGTATTTCTTACTATACACTAACATATGAGTTTATTACACATTATAATAAATCAAAGTACTTAGAGGATTCCGCAAAAGATTCTCAATAACCTTCGCTCGCTAACATCACAATAGAAGGATTCCTCAGAGGAAAAGGACTCTCCAGATGGATGGTGATCCAGGTAGTTTGTTACGCAACAGCTGGCTCTAGAGGCAGAGGTATAAAAGGAAGAGGGGGGAATTGAACTCAACTTCATCTTCAACCTGTGAGTAGAGGGAAGAAGAGGAAGGAGCTTTCAGAAGGAAGGCTAGTGACCAGGGAAAGAGAGGAGATCAGAGGCAAAGGAAGGAGGCGGACTATTACACTGACCTTACTTGTTCCTACTTTGTACACATATTTTCTCTGTAAGGGGTTTTCTCCACCTCCGAAAGTACTTCTGAGGAGGGATTCATAGTAAAGGTGTCTAACGCCATAGCACACTAGCGAGCTCACCCGTGGAATAGGAATTGAAATTCTAAAACATGTTAAATCTCCTGTTATCATCTTCTATCATTCTTGTCATCATCATTTTCTTACTGTTGCGGTAGGAGAGGACCTCAAACCTCCTTGACGTTTTCATCCCGAAGGAGGTAGAAAATCCGTTGCCACATCAGTTGGTGTCGTATGTGGGAAACATTTTTGCTGACAAAGACGTAGAGATGCATTCACAAGAGATCCATCCTCCTGTAGCTTCTTCCGCAGAGAAAACCCCCATCACACTGTTGCCATCCCAACTGAGATTCATGGTAGATACGACAGTATCTGAAGCCCTAGTAAGAGAAAGGAAAATGATGGAATATCTCCATCCACATTCCGATGAACCTTCTCAGAGGGAACAACCACTTGAAGGACCTTCTCATGTCCCTCCACCTAGTCCACAGGAAACTAAAATATTGTCAAGAGAAATGTCGACGGGGAGAGCGTATCAGTATCCTTTCCCCATGGTGCCGACGAGACGTGAAGACCAGGGAGAAAGTCAGTCCACAAGGGTGCTTGAACCTTACAAGCCTTGTTCCTTCACTGAAGACATTATGGTAGAGCAACCACCACCATATTTTCGAGCTCCCCAGTTGGGGATGTACAATGACACTTCTGATCCGGAGGAACACCTATTTCAATTTGAGGGTGCAGCCTCCCTCTATTGATATTCTGACACCCTTAAGTGCAGGGCTTTCCGTATTACTTTGGCCACCTCTCCTCAGAGATGGTTTAAGTCTTTACCTCCTAGTTCCATTACATATTTTGCTAATTTCAAGAGAGTTTTTCTTCAACAGTTTGCTAGTTGTAAAACCTATTAGCAAGATGCTTCTATTTTACTTCATTTAAAACAAGAACCCTCAGAATCTTTAAGAAGCTATATCCATCGCTTCACCGCTATTGCCCGGGAAATACCCTCAACAATACCTGATCTCTTGAGGGTCGCTATCCCTCATGGGTTGAAGGAGGGGTCATTCCTTAGCTCCCTGTTGAGAAAGCTGACCACCAATTATGAAGAGCTCTTGGCCCGTGCTGAAGAATATATTAATGAGGAAGAAGGGTTGAGGGTAAGAAGGGCAGAAAATAAGCCTACCTCTACAACTGTAAAAAGGAACCTCTTTCCTATCCAGCGGGGGCTTCCCAGATGGGAATATGTCAGACCCTTTTTGTACGAAGCCCGTCGGATGCGACCACTAATGCTGGGAGTTCGCCCTCGCCCTCCCTTGCGAATTATGGCTACAGAAGCCTTACCCCCCTGTGGACATGGAAGGAATGGGAGATGGAGGCGTACGATCAGTAGGGTATCCTTCAACGCCCGACAGGATACAGAGGGGTCCCTCGTAATCCCCCAACTCCATTCTTTTGCCAATACCACACAGAGTATGGGCACACTAGCAACCATTGTTTCAAGCTACAAAGTGAGTTGGAGCGTATCAAAGCTGAATATCCGCACTTACAACCACAGATGGGAGGGCAAGTGAGAAGAGGTTATCGACAAAATATTTCTTGTTCGGGGCCTTAGAACATAAGACCCCAGGCTCTCCCCCCACCAGGCTTGCGGGCATCCAACATGGGAGGTGTCTCATAAGAAGGGTCAGCTAGTGAAGGCGCATTAGCTGTTTCGGGTGACACCCCCACTCAGGGAGTCATCAATGTTATTGCAGGAGGACCCACTGATGGGGATTTCAATAGAGCCAAAAAATCCTATTCTTATCTAATAGAGAGTTTGGCTATTGGAGAAGACTGGGCCATCCAGAGTATGCCCTGGATATACTTTGGACCCGAAGATTTGCAAGGCATACTCCTACCTCACACCGATGCCTTAGTGGTTTGGGCCTCCTTGGCGAATTATGAGGTAGCCCGAGTCCTGGTGGACTCAGGAAGCTCTGTTAATATTCTCTTCCAAGAAGCTTTCGAGCAAATGCAACTAGGGAATGTGCAGTTGGAAGATGTTGCTACCCCTCTATTTGGATTTGTCGGACATATGGTGCATCCTATAGGGAAAATCTCTTTACCTCTTACCTTGGGCATAAAGCCCAGCCAAAAGACTAATATGATTCTTTTCCTTGTGGTGGATGCTCCCTTCACCTATAATGCTATCTTGAGTCATCCTTTTCTATCAATCTTTCAGGCGGTGATTTCTCCCTACCACCAGAAGGTCAAGTTCCTGATAGACCATGCTCATTAGAGAGGTATGAGGGGAGCAGAGGGGAGCTCGAAGTTGTTACATCTAGATGGTGAGAGACGACCAGAAGAAAACCCAAAGGGATGATCCCAAAGGAAAGGTTATTGCAACTTCAGGAGTGTATGTGTTGGAAGAAGCCTCACCCAAGACAAAGAAGATGGAAGAAGGCGAGCCCCATGGAGATAGCCCCTGGGAAAATCACTTGGATAGCCCAGCAACTGGAGATGAAGGAAGAACTCATCGCTTTCTTACAAAAGAATGAAGATATCTTCTCCAAAGATGTGCATGAGCTCACGGGGATCGATCCCCGAATCGTCGAACATCATCTAAACCTTATTCGGGGAGCTCGACTAGTTCAATAGAAGAGGAGGCACTTCAGACCAGAGAAAGACCAGGTTATTGCCGAGGAGGTGGATAAGCTGCTGCAAGTTGGTCACATTAAAGAAATCCAATTCCCTGAATGAGCCTCAAATGTAGTATTAGTCCCCAAGCCTTTCGGATAATGGAGGATGTGTATTGACTTTTCGTGATTTAAATAAAGCATGCCCTAAAGACTACTACCCCTTGCCTCATATTGATAAGTTGGTAGATTCTACTGTGGGATATGAAGTGGTATCATTTATGGATGCTTATCAAGGGTATTAACAAATCCCCTTGGGCCAAGATGATCAGAAGTAGGTTAGCTTTATCACAGCAGGAGAGTTATATGCTTATGTGGTGATGTCTTTTGGGTTAAAGAATGCAGGAGCTGTTGGTGCAACAATGCCCCAAGAACTTATGTATTTTGATGTTTGGATAATCATTTATAGTTAGGAAATATTTATGATCTAATTGTGAATGTGTTAAGTGACAGGAAAATCCAAGTGTGAATCTTGGCAAGGAAAGTCCAAGGGAAGGTCTTGGTAGTATAAGCCCAAGCATGTAGTCTTGTCGGAGTAAAGTCCAAGTGAACCTTGGCAAAGAAAGTCCAAAGGCAAGGTCTTGGCAGCATAAGTCCAAGCATATAGTCTTGGCAGCATAAAGTCCAAACAGACTTTGGCAAAGAAGAAACCCAAAGCATGATGAAATCGAAGGAAGCTTTTGAAGGCAAGCGCAAGAATGAATGAGTCGTGGACTCGGAGGAATCCTGGAGGCACAAGACTGATGGAGAAGCTAGAAGGTTAAATCTAGGCTTAGGGTATGACTTCAAGTACGAATTACTCATAATTGAGGTGTGCCAGTCAACTGGCATATTGTGTCAGTCGAACTAGTCTCGAGTGTGCAACACTTGAGGATTCGAAAGACATTGGCACTCGATTGGGGTTATTCCCTAGTTGACTGGTCGTAGTCGACTACGGATCAAACTGCCAAACATAAGTTGGCAGTCGACTGGTGTGTAATAACAATCAACTGGTCAATCTAATTTGGAAAAGGTGCTCATTTCTGACAGACTTGAACTTAGGGCTAGAAGCTGAGTCAAGGTTTGGCAGTTTACTACCATTACGAGTAGTCAACGCCAAGCCTGAAAGGTTGATAAGCCAGTGATCGATCGACTAAGGAGACACCCGGTCGATTCTTGATTATGGCAATCGGTGGTCGATTGCATTCATCAGAAGTCATTGGATTTGATCAATAGTAGCAGCAATCGACTGATGGTATGCAATAGTCGACTGTTGTCGGGCTCAATAGGCAAAAATAATCTTTCTCTATAAATAGAAGCTAGGGAAGCTTAGAGGAGGTAAATGCTTTCATTCTGAACAATCATACTAAGCTCCACAAGTTCTTCCCATAGCTTTCAAGTGTTCTAACCTCTTCTTCCTAAACACAAATCCATTATCTTGTAAGAAGAAGAGGAGTGATTGTAAGAAGGCTTCTCCACCTTGGTGTGTTGCATCAAAAGGAGGTTTTAGTGGAAGATGGCTAGGGGTTATTCACCTTACGAATTGTCGTGGAGTAGGAGCATCATCTCTGAACTACGTTAAAGATTGGTGTTAGCATTGTGTTCTTTGTTTTCCTTTCAATTATATTTTTCTATTGCTTCCGCGAATGATTTCTTATAGAAAACAAAGAGTTGCTATTCGCCCACCCTCTAGCCAATCCTCACAGTTCTACAAGTGGTATCAAAGCCCGGATCACATAAGAGGATCTAACCATTAATCGAGGCATCACAATAGCATTTTAGGAGGGGCATAGCATCGTGCGACCACCACTCTTCGACGGTGATGGCTTCACCTATTGGAAAGATAGGATGAATTATTTTTTGATGAATGATATTAAAAATTGGGTTAGTGTTGTCAAGGGATATGAAGAACCGGTGGATCAATTTGGAACACCCATTCTAATCGAGGATTGGACAAAGGAGATGTACGATAAGGCTCAAGAAAATAGCAAAGCGATAACCACACTTCATTGTGGGTTTTCAAAGGAGCAATTCAACAAGGTGAGACCTTTCAACACCGCAAAGGAGCTCTGGGAGAATCTCATCAAGCTAAATGAAGGGTCAACGAAATCAAAAAGAGTAAGAGGGATCTATTGATAGGTCAACTACAAACCTTCTCCATGAAAACCAACGAAAAGGTAAGTCAAATGTATGGTAGGTTCAAGGAGATCGTCAATGGACTCCATGTCATAGGTGAGAAAATAGATAATCGGGACTTAATAAGGTATGCTCTTCAATCTTTCCCTAGGAACACCTTATGGGCATCAATGGTTGATGTCATTAAGGTTTCTAGGGACCTTTCTTTGGTTAAATTAGATGAATTATTTTGTAAATTCGAATTGCATGAGCAAGCTAACACTTTATCAAAGGAGAAAAGTGTAGCACTTTTTGTAGGAAAGAAGGAGAAGAAGAAGAAGGAGAAGAAGGAAGAATCATCTTCATCCAAGTCAAAGGATGAAGAACCAAGTAGTGAGGAAGAAATGTCGGCAAACAAGATAGCTAACTATGTCAAGAAGTGGACCAGAAAATTTAGAAGACTCACAAAGAAGGATGTAAAGAAGATGTTCACAACTTCAAAAAGTAAATCAAGTTATAATCCAAATTTTAATCCTAATATTGTTTGTCATGGATGCAACAAAAAGGGGCACATTAAGGCAAATTGCTCGGAGTTAAAGAAAAAGGAAGAAAAAGAAAAGAAGAAGAAGGACAAGAAGGAGAAGAAGAAGAAAGAGGTCATGGTAGCATAAACGACATGGGACATACAAAGTGTTGAAGACTCATCTGATGAGGAGGAGCTATGCCACATCACACGCCATGTGGCACTCATGGCATTGGAAGATGAAGCCGAGAGCTCAAGCCAAGAGGATTCTTCATCATCTAGTGATGATGAAGTAAAAGACTCCCCTAGAGTAGAATTATTATACAAAACTATTGCCTATCTTAAGAATGCATTAGATAAATCAAAATCTAGGATTAAGGACTTGAAGGTAGAAATTAAGGCAATTAGAAATAAAGAACTTTCATGTAATGATTCTTGCATGTTTAGAAAGGAAAATGAAAAACTCAAGGAAGAAGTTTGTGAATTAAGGACATTTAGAAAAATTCACTAGTGGGTCAAAATACCTTGACATGATTCTTAGGGATCAAAGGGTCGTTTATAACAAGGCTGACATAGGATATAAACCTAAAGACAAGGAAGTATCTTATATCTCCCTAATTAGTAGAAAGGCAATAATTAGGGGTAAGGTTAAGAAGACTTGGGTTCCCATGAAGTTTTTTATTAATGTTACTGGTCCAAACATTTGGGTGCCTAAGGAATTTATTTTTCATGTTGTTTAGGTAGGTAGACCAAGTATATGAATTGTGGATAGCAGTTGCTCAAGACATATGACTAGAGATATGAGCACGTTTTTCACAATCAACTACATTAACAAGGGAACCGTGTCTTTTGGGAATAGTGGAAAACTCAAAATTCTAAGTAAAGACACAATTGAGGTATCCCCTAAAATTATTATTCATAAAGTCTTATTAGTTAAAAGCATGAAATTCAATTTACTTAGTGTTAGCTAACTTTGTGATGTCGGCTATAGTGTTGAATTCAATTCCACAAAATGTTTAATTAGACACAAGAATTTGAATGATTACATATTAGTTGGATATAGGAAATCAAATATTTATTATGTTGATTTATCTTATGTTTCTAAAATTTTTACTAAGTGTCTTATGGCAAAAGAAGAGGAAGAGTGGCTATGACATAGAAGGCTAGGGCACATCAATATGAAGAACATAGCCAAGATAGCTAAATTGGAGTTAGTGAAGGGGCTACCAAATATCAAGTACATCAAAGACAAATTGTGTGATGCATGCCAAGAAGGAAAGCAATCCAAATCATCACACAAAGGTAAAATCCTAACCAGTACCTCATTATCTTTAGAGCTTTTACATTTGGATTTATTTGATTGTGATAGTATCCCTTCAATAATGGTAATAAATATTTTTTAGTGAGAGTTGATGATTTTTCTAGGTTTACATGAGTTTATTTTATGAAACATTAGGATGATACCTTAGAAATAATCATAGGATTTAGCAAAAGGGTTGAAAATCAAAGAAATCTCAAAATCAACCGGATCCGAAGTGATCATGGTGGAGAATTTGATGTTGGTGCAGGGGAACCAGGTAATCGAACCTAGGTTTTGATTATGACAAAGATCCAAAGTTAAGGTCATATTATTATCTCATGAGCTGAATTAAGTGTGCAGGAAATTGCGACACCGGGAGAACTTCGTGGGAGTCGAAGAACCCAGGTGAAGACCAAAAGCAAAGCGACAGGTCATAAAGGATCAGAGGTAAGCATGAGTGTGAAGAGAGATGGTAAGGTCGTGTCCTCTGTACGGGGACGATCCTAGGCGGCGATCCGACTAAGACTTCCCATGGAAGGTCTAGGTCGAGATCGGACAGTAAGGAACCATCATATTTACCGTATTCCATGCTAACTCTTATTACAGGAAAGTAACCAGGCTGATAGTCGACTACTGCACATCAGTCGACTGATAGTGACGAATCAACCTTTTGTGCTAGGTCAAAAAGGATAATGTTTGACGCCGCCACTTCGCGATAAGATAAGGTGTCACCTTGTGATAAGTTCCACAAATTGAAGATCTGGATCCAGACTAATTCCAAGGCATGAGTCTATAAAAGGAGGGGAGGAATTGAACCTAAAGATCATCAATTGTCTCCTAAATGCTCCCACAATGCCAAGGTTCTGCATCAACGTTGCAATGCTGTAACGCCGACGCCGCACCAAGTTTCAACTCCTTAAGTGTTGGTAGCTCAACTAATTATTTCATTACTTTGTACTCGAAGCTTTTTTCGTAAACGAGGTGAGGTAGGCTTGTTGCCTCATCCTCGAGTTTTTGATTTTGTTGTGATCGTTGTCTCCTACCTCCAATGAGGAGGAGACTCTATAGTGAATTGCCCCTACGTATGCGGTCAAGGATCGCGAGGCCTTGGAGTAGCAACCATTGGGTTATGAACCAAGTAAAAATAAATTTGTCTTATTTATTTTTCCATTTTGTATCTCTTTATTTTTAATCGAACGAACGAAAAGATTTACGTGTGCTATTCACCCCCCTTCTAGCGCTCTTTTTCGATCCAAGAATTGATATTAGAGCAGGGCCGCTAAGATTTGGTGAAATCACCAATCTAGCATTTTTTTTTGTTTTCTTTTCGTTTTAAGTTGTTCTCCCGCACTACAAATCCAAGACAAAGTCTTGGTACTTTTTTTGGTTGCATGTTTGCAAGGATCAATCGAACTATTCGCTTTTGGAGTAGCCGACGGTAAAATAGGCATAACTTTTCATACAAGTGTACCCACAAAACGTGCTACCCACTAAATCAAAGCTCTCTCAGAGATCTACACTTTTTACTAGGATTTACTCTTGTAACAAGCTATTTTCATCCCCCAAAACCAACTTTTATTATCCTTTCGGGGGCATCGAAGGTCGTAAGTGCGTAGTTTTTTATTTAGCCTTTTATCTCTTGTTTATTCCTTATTATTTCCTGCATTACTAATCCAAGACCAAGTCTTGGAATTCCTTTTGGTTTTTATTCTTGTTTTGCAAGAATAATTAATGGCTCACATTGAGGGGTATAGCATCACCCGACGTCCGTTCTTTAACGGAAATGATTTCTGTTATTAGAAAGGTCGGATGGAGTGTTTCTTGAAAACACAAGTCGAGACTGGGATAATATTCCAAATCAGCTTTGCTCTACCCACCAATGATCAAGGGGAGCCTTTGGACTTCGACAAATGGACCAACTCAACCAAGAGGCAAATCAAAGCCGATGCAAAAGCAACCCAAATGTTGCAATGTGGCTTGTCCAAGGGGGAGCTCAACCGAATTGGATCGTTCATTAGCACCAAAAACCTCTGGACCAAGTTAATCGAGCTACATGAAGGGGTATCCGATGCTAAGGTATGCAAAAGAGACTTACTATTGAATAAATTGTATAATCTAAAGATGTAGGATCACGAGACCGCTTCACAACTCCATGCACGAATCCAAGACATCTTGAATGGTTTACATGCTATTGGACAAAAGGTAGACAATCGAGACATAATAAGGTACGCACTAAATGCCTTCCTTAGGACCACCTTGTGGGCATCCATGGTTGATGCCTACAAGGTTTCTAAGGACCTTTCTAAAATTAGGTTAGATGAGCTCTTTTTGGAATTCTAACTTCACGAACAAACTAACAAAGTCCGGGCTGAGAGAGGTATTTAGGTCAAAGAAGAAAGGAGAAGAGCAAGCCACCTCCCGAGCAAGAAGAAGGATATGAACCCGAGGGCAAACTCGAGTCCGAATCTAAAGAGGAGGCCGCAATAGTAAACATGGTCCGGAGAATAATCTGAAAAAAAAGGAGCAGTCGAAGAACAAGAAGGGGCATTGCAAATGAAAAATGGAGCCAAAGCAAATGGGATCTAAGAAGGCCTTTCATGCAACTTGGGACGACGAAGAAGAAGGCGTCGACGTAGCATTCATGGGAAAACCGGTAGAGTCCGAGTCCGAAGCCGAATATGAATCCAACTCCGACTCTGACTCTGAGGATGAATTTGAGTCAAGACTCAAAGCCGAATCAAAAGAAAAGATTAAGGTAAGTCGTTCATTAATTGCGACCTTATATCATGCAATTAAGTTGCTAAATATGAAATTGACTAAGTCTGAGTCTAGAGTTGAGTCGTTATTTGAGGAGGTTGAAATCCTCAAGTAAGAGGCTACTCTAACCTCTTCAACTAGTCAAGTTCAAGAGGGAAACTCAACTCAAGTTGAAAAACTTGAGGAGGAGAATTCTCTCTTGAAAGGACGAGTTCAAGAGGTTGAGGCTAGGTTGGAAAGGTTCACGTTGGGATCCAAG
Organism: Wurfbainia villosa; assembly: GCA_025175895.1. NCBI lineage: Eukaryota > Viridiplantae > Streptophyta > Magnoliopsida > Zingiberales > Zingiberaceae > Wurfbainia > Wurfbainia villosa. The sequence goes on along the minus strand of CM045989.1, from coordinate 123,144,477 downwards.
AATCTTAACCGACTACTTGGAACTCAAAGAGTCATGTACAACAAAGTCGGACTCGAATTTAGGTCAACGACTACGAACAAATCGTACATGTCTATTGTGAATCGTAGTCATCAAAGAGTCCAAGCATGAGTCTCAAAATTTTTATTAAATTCACATATAAGGACCAATAAGTATTGGATTCACCAGGATCAAGTCCACTATGTGGATAGACCATGTTGGTTCAATGGTCTAGGGGGAGCTAGTACTAACATAGTGTACCCACTTTCTTCGTTAAAGTTTTGCATGCTTAGTTAATCCTTGTTTTAATTGTTAGAACGGTTAGATAGGACAAATATTTAATCAATCTTGACAACATAGTATTAGGATGCGGCGAGATGATAGTACGTTAGGGAAACAACGTCTCGTGTATTCGAGCTAGATAAGACATATCTAGCTTGGTGCACTTAGCTGAGTTGAACTAGCTGAAGCTACCTCACCGTATCCTAAACTAGTTAGACCAGGAAGTAATCTTAAGTAACTCAAGTAATCAATTTCTTGAATTTGACTTTGTCTAAGGAAGTGGTCGTTGTTCTGAACAAAGAAGACCCCTGTGCCTTACCACGACCTGGAAGTCAATTTCTTGAAAAGCTTACTTGATGAACTAAGGGTTAAATCCGAATATAACCCAAGGTTGACTAACTTTAATCAAGTTAAAATCATCTCACAAAACATGTAAGGCGAATGCATTTTTGAGACACATAGAATGGGTGAGATGTTAAGGATAATTGAAATACACTTAACATAACTTTTTCAAAATGCTACTTATTTTATTGCACTTAACGAATAATTATAACTTCGATTGACCAATACTAAGTATACAACTCTCTAGGCTAAAGTTTAGTGCCCCCTAAATCTCTTATACTTCATATATTTGACTAAAGGGGAGAGCAAACTAACCCTAAGGGTTATATTACAAACCTTTGAAGTTCTTTTTGAAAATAAACTTATAAGTATTTTGAAAAGTATGTTTCAAAAACTTATTAAATTGTTGGTGTAGAGGGACACACCTCGAACCAATCTATCTAACTAATGTTAGACGCATGCTTGGACTCATAGTTGATTTATCCTTAATAATTTTAGACGCGTGTTGTTTTTCAACCTCTATTTTATATAAACACCCCAACATTTTTTTTTATTTATGGCAAAAGGGGGAGAAGAGCAAAAGTTGAGGGGGAGTTTTTAAAAGAGCATTTATCATTTACTCTATTTGTTTTATGCTTTAAATTTCCCTTAACTTTGTATCGGTTTGTCATAGATCAAAAAGGGGGAGATTGTTGGTGCAGGGGCACCAAGTAATCGAACCTAAGTTTTGATTATGACAAAGATCCAAAGTTAAGGTCATATTGTTATCTCAAGAGCTGAATTAAGTGTGCAAGAAATGGTTAAGCTAAGCCGAAGGTCAGCGACACCTGGAGAATCCTGAGTCGGAAAATCGTGGTGGTCGGGCGACACCGAGAGAACTTCGTGGGAGTTGAAGAACCCAGGTGAAGACTGGAAGCAAAGCGATAAATCATAAAGGACCAGAGATAAGCATGAGTGCGAAGAGAGATGTTAAGGTCGTGTCCTCTGTGCGGGGACGACCCTAGGCGGCGATCTGACTAAGACTTCCCGTGGAAGGTCTAGGTCAAGATTGGACGATAAGGAACCGTCGTATTTACCATATTCCATGCTAACTCTTATTGCAGGGGAGTAACCAGGCTGGCAGTCGACTGTTGGCTATTGGCAGTCGACTGTTGCACACCAGTCGACTGATGAAGGGCATCAATCGACTGATGGCGACTAATCAACCTTTTGCGCTAGGCCAAAAAGGATAACGTTTGACGTCGCCACTTCGCGATAAGATAAGGTGTCATCTCGTGATAAGTTCTACAAATTGAGGATCTAGATCCAGACTAATTCCAAGGCACGAGTCTATAAAAGGAGGGGAGGACTCGAAACCAAAGATCATCAATTTGCTCCTAAGTGCTCCCACAATGGCAAGGTTCCGCATCAACACTACAACGCTGTAACGCCAACGCCGCAACAAGTTTCAACTCGTTAAGAGTCAGTAGCTCAGTTAGTTATTTCATTACTATTGGAATGTTGGTGGCCGGCTAGAGGGGGGTGAATAGCCCTCTTTGTACGATGGTGGTAATTGCTTCGTTGATTGTCTACAAATTCTATTAGCATAAGCGGAAATGTAAAAGCTAAAGTAAAACAATGCAAAGAAACAAAAAAGAATACAAACGCTAACACCAAGTCGTAACGTGGTTCACGACCCTTACCGCTAATCCACGACCCGATTCGTTTCAAGGTGAATCACTCCTTAAAGCTTTCCACTAATCTCTCCTTGGCATTAAACAAGGTGGAGGCAACCTTTCTTACAATCTCCCTCTTACAATATGATTGAAATAAAATCTAGTAAGAGAGGTTGAAAATGTTTGGGCACTTGAGAGGATGTTTAGAGATCAAGCATTAACCTCCCCAAGCGTCCAAAGGCCCCATTTTATAGGGAAGAACTCATTCTTCCCATTGGGCGCCTGGTAGTCGACTGATGCCCTGATCAGTCGACTGCTCCTGTAGTTGTTTCCCAATAACGGCTTCTTCCACATTGGATTTCATCCAACAACTCTCACATCAGTCGACTGATCATCCCATCAGTCGACTGATAAAGCTACTGATCGAGTCTTTGAAGGCGAGCACTCGATCGATCAACATGCGTGCCCCAAAACCCATGCGACGGTCGGTGATGCCATCATTAGTCATGGTGGTTTCATCGATCATTGCCAATCCTTGCGGTCGGTGATGGGACACAAAATGGACTCGAACACCAGTCGAGTCATAGTCGACATGGAGCAGTCGACTACCATGACATGGAAGTCGACTGATATCGAGAAATCACATCCAACACTTAGTCAAATGGCCAAGTTTCACCTATGATCTACCCTGTCTCGGGTTACAATCTCTCACTCTCATTCCCTTGGAGTCCCTTGCCTTTGAAGTTGTCTTCATCCGGCCACGTCCCTCGGATGCGCCAAGCACACGGCTTCACAGCGCCATCCTTTACATCTCGACTTGAAGTCTACTTCCTCCGGCTTCACTCCAATGCTTCTCGTCCGACGGTCCCTCGGATGCCCCAAGCGCACGGCTTCCGTAAAGCTACCCTTCACCGACTCAAGGACGGAGTCATGAGAGGTGAAACTCGCCAATGCTCCATATGCAAATTACTAAGTCCTGCAAGACTCCAACACACACATCAAATCCAATATCAAACCTAACTTAAATCCTTTGCCATACACATCAAAACCATATCACATGGGTTGATTGCCCTAATAATCTCCCCCTTTTTGATGTGTGGCAATCCGTTTAAGTTAGGTAAACAAATAATAATAGCAACATAAGGCAAGAAAGCATGTAAATAATATAAGCATCAAAACTCCCCCTTAAATATGCAACTCCCCCTTAAGACATGCTAAATTTTCCCTTTTAGCATGATTAACTTAAACTTATCAATTCTCCCCCTTTGACACCATCAAAAATATTATCCAAATGTTATAATCCAAGGCATCAAAGTTTAAGGGTCGAAAAACCATCAAAACAACCTGAAAATATTGAAATCAGGCTATGAACAGTGCCACCAGTCGACTGAATCAGACATCAGTCGACTGGCACACTAGTTTCAGCAATTTCTGATTTTCGGACCGAAATTCAGAAATGCACCAGAAATTCTAGAAAATTTGAAAAATTGTGAATTTTTTAAAACACATTTCTTTTAAAGTCCTTTATCAGTGAAAAATGATTTTTCATGAAAATTACTTATATTTTCAATTATTTGCCAAAAATTCAAAAGTTTCAAAAAGAACTAGTATTTGATCAAGTTTGTATCAATTTTAACACCTAGTTTTGCTTTAGATTATTTCAAAATATGAAAACACAGATTTTAAAGTAAGGAATGGTTTTGAAAACATATGAAATATCCAACCATGATCTTTGGACAATATGTCTATGAATTAAACATAAATCTTCCCTATGATTGGTCTATTATTACTATTTTGATACTTTAAATGACCATCTAAATGCCATAGGCATTAGTGGACCATTAGTATTATCCTAACATCTCACCCATGCTAAGTTTTCAATCAAGGTTATCCTTATGGTGAGTGTGAGATGTTCCTAAAGGTATTTATATACTTAACCTTCAAATTCATGCAATTCTACACAAGGCTAAGTATCACACTAACATACCACATGATCGTAAAGACATATATGCATTGATTTCACATTATGATCATGAAACAAATGTATCAATCAATTTGTGATCACGAATTAGGTATAAAATCATGATAATAAGTCAAGTATCACCCAAAGCATGATTTAAGCTATTTATGAGTGCATTATCATCACCCAACACTATTTCAAAAATTAAGTCCCATACCATCCTAAGTTAACCAATCAATATGATATAGGTAAAATCCTCATGGTTGACTATCCTAGGGTTTTTCTAACCCTTAAGGATGAATTTAGGAACCCAATACAAGTTCTTTCCTATAGGGTTCACTAAATATTCTTTAGGGATCCATTTTCTAGCTATTGTCTTGTTCTTGGCTTGACCCCTAGCAATTAAACAATGATAGACCTTTTCATTTTTGTTCCCCTTGTAACCTAGGCCTTTCCTATTGAAGCTTGCCCTTTGGCTCCCTATGATCATGTTCAAGGTATTGGAGCCTATTGTAAATTTTTCTAGGGCTTTAGTCAAATGGTCTACCTTTTCCCTTAAAACTCTATTTTCTTCAATACATGCATCATTTACATCAAAAGACATATAATGATCATGTGAGCATGCATCATCATCATTAATATTTAAACATACTTTTTCTAGTTTATCTTCTAGAGCCTTAATTTGATTAAGCATGCACTTATTCCTTTTCTTAGCCCTAAACAAATCCCTAGTTAAGCTAGAAATCATGGCAACTACTTCTTGAGTGGGAAGATGTTTTACCATAGTTACCATGTCTTCTTCTTCGGATGATGAAGAGCCTCCCCCTTCAATTGAGCTCTCCTCACTTGAGCTTCTTTCTTCTTTTTCGGAGGAGGAGGTGTCCACATCTTCTATTGCCATAAGGGCAAGGTTTGAGACGAAGGCATTTTCTTCCTCCGATGATGATGATAAAGGATCATCCCATGTCCTTGCTTTGAGTGCTTTTGCCTTCCCTTTCTCCTTGACTTTCTTCTCTTCTTCCTTCTTCTTGCTCCCCTTCTTCTTTTCTTCTTTTCTCCTTTCTTCTTTGCTCTTGTTCAAGAGGGGACAATTATCCCTTATGTGTCCCTCTCCTTGGCAATTATAGCATATGATCTTTCTTCTAGGCCTTCTTCCCCTATCATGAGATTTATTAATTTTAAAGCTTCTAAGTGCACACCTTACCTTCCTTACCATATATGCATCCTCATTGCTATCCATGGAGGAGGAGGATGATTCATTGGATGAGGAAGGTGGTGTATCCTTCTTCTTCTTCTTTCCCTTGTCGGCAAATAATGCTACTCCCCTTGTTGGCTTGATTTGCTCTTCTACTATCCCTTCAAGCCTTGTCTCATGCAACTCCATGGCGGAGAAGAATTCCTCTAGGGTGCTCACCTCTAGATTCTTTGATATGTAGGAGTCCACCATGGAACTCCACTTTGAGGACCGGGGAAAGACATCTATAGCCTTCATTACCATATCCCTGTTGGAGAGCTTCTCCCCTACACTAGACAAACCGTTAAGAATTTCTTTAAATCTAGAATGTAGAGATGTTACCTTCTCCCCTTTATCGAGTTTAATATTGTTGAGTTGGGAGCGAAGGACATCTCTCCTTGCTAGCTTGGCCTCGGATGTGCCTTCATGAAGCTCCACTAGCTTCTCCCACATCTCTTTAGCGCTAGCACATTCTCCTATTCAGTTGATCTCTTGTTGGGGAAGCACATTGAAGAGGTGGTGCTTGGCCTTTGAGTTTGCAAGGTGCTCCTCCCTTTGCTTCTTGGTCCACCTTGACTTCTCTAATACTCTTCCCTCTTCATCCCTAGGCATCTCGAAATCATTCTCCATTATGAGCATAATATCAAAGTCGGTCTCAAAAAATACCTCCATTCTCTTCTTCCACAAAGAGAATTCTCCTTCAAACTTCGATGGGTGAATGTTTGAGCCGACCATCGTTGTTGTTGTGCTTGTTGTGGCGGTTAGTCCGGTGACAAGCGACTTGACTTTGATACCACTTGTTGCAACGTTGGTGGCCGGCTAGAGGAGGGTGAATAACCCTCTTCGTACGATGGTGGTAATTGCTTCGTTGATTGTCTACAAATTCTATTAGCGCAAGCGGAAATGTAAAAGCTAAAGTAAAACAATGCAAAGAAACAAACAAGAATACAAACGCTAACACCAAGTCATAACTTGGTTCACGGCCCTTGCCGCTAATCCACGACCCGATTTGTTCCAAGGTGAATCACTCCTTAAAGCTTTCCACTAATCTCTCCTTGGCACTAAGCAAGGTGGAGGTAACCTTTCTTATAATCTCTCTCTTACAATATGATTGAAATAAAAGCTAGTAAGAGAGGTTGAAAATGTTTGGACACTTGGGAGGATGTTTACAGATCAAGCATTAGCCTCCCTAAGTGTCCAAAGGCCCCATTTTATAGGGAAGAACTCATTCTTCTCGTTTCACGCCTGACAGTCGACTGATGCTCCAATCAGTCAACTACTCCTGTAGTCGTTGCCCAATAACGACTTCTTCCACATTGGATTTCATCCAACGACTCTTACATCAGTCGACTGATCATCCCATCAGTCGACTGATGGAGCTACCAGTCGAGTGCCAAAAGCGAGCACTTGACTGATCAACATTCTGTGCTCGAAACCCTTACGACCAGTCAACTAATGTCATCATCAGTCGATTGGTTGTTTCGTTAGTCGACTGCCAATCCTTGGCAGTCGAATGATGGGACACAAAATGGACTCGAACACCAGTCGAGTCATAGTCGATTTGGAGCAGTCGACTGCCATGACATGGCAGTCGACTGATGTCGGGAAATCTCATCCGATACTTAGCCAAATGACCAAGTTTCACCTACGATCTACCCCGTCCTGGGTTACAATCGCTCACTCTCATTCCCTTGGAGTTCCTCGCTTTTGAAGTTGTCTTCATCTGGCCATGTCCCTCAGATGCGCCAAGCGCACGACTTCATAACACCATCCTTCGCGTCTCACCCTAAAGTCTACTTTCTCTGGCTTCACTCCAATGCTTCTCGTCCAGCGGTCCCTCGGATGCCCCAAGCGCATGACTTCCGCAAAGCTATCCTTCACCGACTCAAGGATGGAGTCATGAGAGGTGAAACTCGCCAATGCTCCATGTGTGAATTACTAAGTCCTGCAAGACTCCAATGTACACATCAAATCCAATATCAAACCTAACTTAAACCCTTTGCCACACACATCAAAACCATATCACATGGGTTGATTGCCCTAACAATTACTTTGTACTCAGAGCTTTTTTCGTAAACGAGGTGAGGTAGGCTTGTTGCCTCATCCTAGAGTTTTGGTTTTGTTGTGATCGTTATCTCCTACCTCCAATGAGGAGGAGACTCTATTGTGAATTGCCCCTTCGTACGTGGTCAAGGATCATGGGGCCTTGGAGTAGCAACCATTGGGTTGTGAACCAAGTAAAAATAAATTTGTTTTATTTATTTTTTGACTGTGCATCTCTTTATTTTTAATCGAACGAACGAAAAGATTTACGTGCGCTATTCACCCCCCTCTAGTGCCCTTTTTCGATCCAACATTCGAGAATTCTAATTTTTTTAAATTTTGCTTAGAATAAGGGTACAAGCATGAGTTCTCTTGTCCTAGAACACCCCAATAAAATGGAGTGGTGGAAAGAAAAAATTGTGCCCTACTAGAAGAGGCCAGGACAATGTTTAATGCATACTCCTTACATAGCTATTTGTGGGCGGAAGCAGTTAACACCACTTGTTATATCCAAAATCGAGTTTTAATCCATAGGTTTATAGGTAAAACACCTTTTGAATTATGGAATGACACAATTCATACAATTCATTATTCCAAGGTCTTTGGATGCAAAGTATACATCTTAAATACAAAAGACAACTTAGGAAAATTTGAGTCCAAAGCAAATGAGAGAATCCTAGTTGGATACTCATCCACTAGTAGAGGATATATAGTCTACAACAAGAGGGCCCAAAAGGTTTAGGAATTCTCTAATGTACAATTTGATGAATCTACTAGTACTTACCCTAGGAAATCCTCCATTGATAAGGATATCAATGATAAAAATCAAGACATTACACAAAAGCTTCAAAATCTAACCTTAGGGGGTAATAGTCAAGGGGGAGGTATGGGGAGTATTAATCAAGGGGGAGGAAGAGAAGATTCCGATGATGAAAGGAGAAAGGATAATCATGATCAAAATTAAGTTGATTCACCCCCTAGAACATTAAGGATTCATCAAAAACATCCTCTAGATCAAGTTGTAGGAGAACTATCCCAAGGAGTTAGAACTAGGTATTTTTATAGAGCTCCTACTAGTCAAGTAGCTCTCATCTCACAAATTGAGCCTAAATCAATTAATGATGTATTACTTGATCCAGATTGGATTCTAGCAATGCAAGAAGAATTAATTCAATTTGAGAGGAGTCAAGTATGGGAGCTAGTTCCTAGACCCAATGATAGCACTATTGTTACCACAAGATTGGTCTTTAGGAATAAGTTGGATGATCAAGGGAATATAACTAGAAACAAGGCTAGATTAGTGGCAAGAGGATTTAATTAAGTTGAAGGACTTGACTATGATGAGACCTATGCACCGACTGCTAGGTTAGAGTCAATTAGGATCCTATTAGGTTATGTCATTCACATGGGATTTAAGCTTTATCAAATGGATGTGAAATCGACATTCTTAAATGGATTTATTAAGGAAGAGGTGTATATAGAACAACCTCCTAGGTTTGAGAGTGTCGATTACCTAAACCACGTATATAAGCTAAAAAAAGCTTTATATGGGTTAAAATAAGCTCCCTGGGCTTGGTATGAAAGATTATCATCTTTCTTAATCTCTAAGGATTTTAGAAGGGGCCAAGTTGATCAAACTCTCTTCATTAAGTCAAAGCCAAAGGATATTTTTATTGCCCAAGTATATGTTGATGATATCATTTTTTGGATCAACAAATGATGATTTCCTCGAAGACTTTATTAAAAATATGAAAAATGAGTTTGAAATGAGTCTAGTTGGGAAATTAAGTTTCTTCTTAGGTCTACAAGTTAAACAAACTAATGAGGGGATCCATACATACCAAACCAAATATGTCAAAAAATTGATCAAGAAATTTGGTTTGAAAAATGCTAAGGTAGTAACCACTCCTATGGCAACCAACACTAAGATAGACAATGATCTTGAAGGTAAATCAATTGACTTAAAACTTTATATGAGTATGATTGGTAGCCTACTCTACCTAACCACTACTAGACTCGATATTTTATTTGCGGTATGAATGTGTGCAAGATACCAATCTTGTGCCAAAGAGTCTCACTTAGTGGTCTTTAAAAGAATCTTAAGATATATTAAAGGCACACTAAGTGTAAGACTTTGGTACCCTAAGAGTAGGTCTTTTGACTTGGTTGGGTACACCGATTCTAATTATGTGGGTTGCAAATTGGATCGGAAAATACTAATGGTGGATGCCAATTTCTTGGATCCTCCCTAGTTAGTTGGAGTAGTATGAAACAACCTTATATTGCTTTATCCACCACCGAGGCGGAGTATGTAGCCATGGGTGACTGTGTAGCTCAATTGCTTTGGATGAGACATACTCTAGAAGATTATGAGCTACAATACTCCAACATCAAAGTTTATTGTGATAATGTGAGTACCATTAATTTGACTAAAAATCCGATACATCACTCTAGAACCAAGCACATTGAAGTGAAGCATCACTTTATTAGAGATCATGTGACAAAGAGGGACATTGAACTCAACTACATAGAATCTAAGTCCAACCTTGCCGACATTTTCACCAAGGCTCTCCCCCGAAGCAGATTTTTCGTCACTTAGGAGGGAACTTGGAATGTGCTTTGTAGAGTAGAGGTTTAGATTTGCATGATCCTATAGAAAATCTAGGACTATACCTCTATGTATCTCACAAAACATCTAAGAATCCATGATTTTTGTATTGAGCCACTTAGACATAATGTGAGGTGTTAGGAAGATAACATGATTGGAAATGTCAAACAAAATATCCTTTAAACTATGTTTAACATATTTTGAAAAAGAGTTTTCACTTGATAAGCAAAAGTGGTACAAAGTTGTGAAAAACCTTAAAGCTTTTGCTAGATTTCAAATTTGTGTCAATTTCAAAATTTGGAAAATATATATTTTTCGAATTATTTTTCTTTGATATGAAATGACTTCACAAATGGTCCACAAAATTTCATGAATTTTTGACATTTTTTTTAATTAGTTACATATTTCATAATTTTGACTGAAAAACCAATCAGACTGATAGCAGTCGACTGGTGTATGTCACCAGTCGACTGGTAAGCTTGCTCTGGACTAGGTTCATCCTAGTTCACTGAGCAGTCCACTGCAATTATGGCAGTCGGCTGTCATTTCTTGGCCAATCCACAGAACCCTTCGTAGTCAACTGACCAGTTCGACAGGTCTCCATTAGTCGACTGACGATATTCGATAGTCGACTGCTGCTATTGGCCACACCCATAGAACCTTTCATAGCCGACTGATTAGTTCGATTGGTCTATAGCAGTCGATTGGTGATATTCGGTAGTCGACTGCTATTGTGGATATTAGGGCCACCCGACCCATTCGACTCGCAAAAATCCCAAGCCTTCTCTTTTTCCTCTCCGCCGTTTTCCACCGCCAACTCCTTTCTCGCCTCTCTTCTTCCTCTCCGGTGCTTCCATCACTGGTTCTCGTGCTGCTCACCTCTTCTTCGCCTCATGATCCCTTCTCCAAGATCCCTAGATCTGGAGATAGCACTCCGGCTAGGGTTTCTTTGGTCCAGTGTTTTTCGGTAACCGTTTAGTCCTTCCTTCTGTCTTCTTCGATCCATATGGCAGCTAGGTAACCTCTAAACCTTAATCTTGGATGAGTTGTTTCTTCAACTGTGAGTACACTAACCATTGTGTGTTTTTGTTGTACATTCATTAATCGTCATGCCTTTTCATTACGCATGTTTATAATTAAGCATTTAGCGTCGAAGCCTTGCCCTCCACCTTCCGGTGAGGGCACGTCAGACCCTATCCCATCCATTGATGCCCGTTTTCTTACCCTTGGGCATGTACTAGCTTATAACTCCAATAAATTCCAACTTATTCCCCCTAGGTCACTTGATGATAAGTTATTTCAAACTCATTGTTTTTATATCATCCAAGTCATCAAGTATTATAAGTTAGAGTCATTACTATTTTGTGAACATCCCATAAATTCTACATTACTCTCCAAATTTTTCAACAACTTGTGCTAGGTTGGGGATGGGTTGAAGTATTGGACTCGTGTTGATCAACACGATCTAGACTTCACTCTCCAAATTTGGGAGGACTTTCTCGAATGTCGCCCATCCGAGAGTGAGTTTGTTTTTTATCCATCTCTCATCGAGCCTCTCCCATCCCCTTTCGAGGCCATTACCCTAGATTCACTTTATGATCATTTCTATCATAGCCCACATCCATTAGGAGTCAATATTTTCCCTTCAAATGATCTTTCCGCTTCTGATAATGTCCTTTACAAGGTCATTATTCACTGCATTCTTTCGATAGTTACTCGTGGGTTGGTCATAGTTCTACCCCCACATCTCTTCCTCATGCATGCCTTTTGTCAAGCCTTAGATGTAAACATTAGTTTGAATACATTTCATTACATAATCCATTTCATCAATCCCAATAGCGGGAAAGTCCACATTCCATACGGACATGTGATCACTGAGTGGCTTGGTTATGTCGATACTAGGAGGATGGGCGGTAGTTGGCGGGTGGTGCTCGACCTGTCCCTGACACCGCTGCAGATGATGACATTGTGCCAGACTTAGACATCGCTGCACACCTTGAGGCGTTTGAGGAGTCTATTAACACACGCTTCGAGGAGCTTTGTCTGGAGCTCCAGAAGTTTCGAATTTTGGTTCTCTCCTAACTGAGAATGTTAGACCGACAGCAACAGGAGATACTAGCGCTTCATCACCCTCCTACACTTGGACATCTACCTACTGCCGACTGTTCACACTCGATGGTGATGGAGACTGATGATGATGACTCTTAGATAGCCATCATTGTGTATTTTTTTTTATTTTTTGACATATGTAAGGCATTGCCTTTGGAATCTTGTTAGTAACTTCTTTTTAATGAAATGAATCTTTTTGTTACATTTCTATATTCTTATTGATGTTCTTATGGATTGGTAATTTTAAAATTAAAGAGTTGATAACAATTTAATAGGTATTTTTGAAAACCTTGATAAAGTCAATCATTTGATTGCACTCATTGTTGATAATATTGATACAATGATTACAAACAAATTGACAATTTTTTACTGTTTTGAATTTTATCTCAATCCGTTAATATAATGGGTAAAATTTTATTATTCTATTTTTCTCCCATTATACCGAACATAAGTAATGTGTATGCCAAGTTTCATGAATTTTAAAAATTCATAGAATTACTTAAGCATTTCTTAAATTCATTTGAAAATCACTGATTTCAGAACTATCAAATATCAATTGACTGCTCCTTATGGCAGTCGACTGCCAGTGTTCGCAATTGATTGGCGACTGCCTCAGTTGACTGACGACTACCTCAATCGACTGGCGACTGTCTCAGTCGACTAATGACCCTATTTAGGGCAGAATATTTTGTGTTCATGCTTCAAAATTTCATCCTCGATGTTCTAACTTCATACTATGATTACTACATGTTGGATCGAGAAGCGTCGCTAGAGGGGGGGGGGGTGAATAGCGATCGTAAATCATTTCGATGTTTCGTTCGAGTAGACAATTAAACGAGTAAGAGCAGCGGAAAATAAAGGAACACGTTTATTTTTACTTGGTTCACAACCCAGCGGTTGCTACTCCAAGGCCCTATCGGTCCTAGACCACGTACGGAGGGCAAAGCACTATAACGTCTCCTCCTCATTGGAGGTAGGAGACAACGATCACAAAAACCGAATGTACGAGGATGAGGCAACAAGCCTACCTCACCTCGTTATGATTAAAATAAAGAATACAATAAAAAAAATTACTTGCTACTGCTGCCGACGAAGGAGATTTGAACTTGTCGTCGCGTCGACGTTATGACGGCGTTGTAGGAGCACTTGATGAATAAACTTGATGATGCTTGGAGTTGGAATCCTCCCCTCCTTTTATAGATTTTGGCCTCTGAATATGTCTCCTCTTTTTTCAGAACAGATCACGAAGTTGTCCAAACTTTATCGCGAAGTGGCCACGTCAAACCTTATCCGTTTTAACCTAGCACGAAGGCTGATTCGTTGCCATCAGTTGAATGATGCCTCCCATCAGTCGACTGATGAGCATCAGTTGACTGCTTGATGTCCAGCAGTCGACTGCCAGCCTAGCCACTACCCTGCAGTAAGAGGTTAGCTCGAAAAATGATAAATGCGACGGTTTCTGACCGTCCGATCTCGACCTAGACCTTCCATGGGAAGTCTTAATCGGATCGCCGCCTACAGTCGTCCCCGTAAAGAGGACACGACCTTACAATCTCTCACTCACACGAGCTTTCCTCGATACTTACCTTGTAGCTCTCACTTCCGGCCTTCCACTCGATTCCTTCGGCTCCCTCCGAAGTCACTCGAGTGTCGCCCGACCACCGCGGCTTCCTCCGGGTGTCGCTAGCCTTCAGCTCCAGCTTTAGTACTTTTCTGCACACTCGATTTAGCTTGTGAGATAACGATGTAAACTTAACTTTGTGTCTTTGCCATAATCAAAACACAGGTTCGATTATCTAGTGCCCCTGCACCAACAATCTCCCCCTTTTTGATCTATGGCAAACCAACACAAAGTTAAGGAAAATTAAAGCATAAAATAGGTATAGTAGAAGATGAATGTGAAGATGAATATCATTTCCAAAAACTCCCCCTCAACCAAAACTCCCCCTTAACCCTAGGTGAGTTTTGAAAGAGATAATTTAATTTTCAAAATTAAATTTTATGTTACTTCCCCTTAACTTTTGCTCTTCTCCCCCTTTTGCCATAAATAAAAAAAAATTGGGGTTTTTGTATAAAATAGGGTTTTGAAAACAATATCGTATATGCATGCATCTAGATAAATCAAATATGAGTCCAAGCATGCGTCTAGCAGTAGTTAGATAGATTGGTTCGAGGTGTGTCCCTCTGCACCAATAATCTAAAGGTTTATAATATAACCCTTAGGGTTAGTTTGCTCTCCGCCTTAGTCAAATATATGAAGTATAAGAGATGTAGGGGGCGCTAAACTTTGGCCTAAGAGTTGTTAAGTACAATAGTTGAGAAAATAAGTAGTATTTTGAAGAGATTGTTTTAAGTATATTTCAATTATCCTTAACATCTCACCCATCCTATGTGTCTCAGAATTTGCTCACCTTATATGTTTTGTGAGATGATTTTAAATTGATTAAAGATAGTCAACCTTGGGTTAGATTCGGATTTAACCTTTAGATCGTTAAGTAACTTTTCGAGAAACTGGCTTCCAGGTTATGGCGAGGCACAGAGACCTTCTTTGATCGGAACAATGACCACTTCCTTAGACAAAGCCAAATTCAAGAAAATATCACTTAAGTCACTTAGGGTTACTTCCTGGTCTAACTAGTTTAGGATACGGCGAGGTAGCTTCAGCTAGTTCCACTCGGTCAAGTGCACCAAGCTAGATATGCCTTATCTAGCTCGAATACACGAGACTTTGTTTCCCTAACGTACTATCATCTCGCCGCGTCCTGATACTATGTTGTCAAGAGTTGACTAACTATTTTTCCTATCTAGCCGTTCTACAAATTAAGGTAAGATATTCAATGGTTTTGCTAAGTAAGCGGGTATACTATTTTAGTGTTAGCTCCCCCTGGGCCATTGAACCAATATGGTCTATTCAAATAATGAACTTGATCCTGAGGAATCCAAAACTTATTAGTCCTTATATGTGAATTCAATAAAACCTTTGGGACCCATGCTTGGACTCTTTGATGACTACGATTTACGATAGACATATAAGACCTATTCGTAGTCTTTGACTTAAATCCGAGTCCGACTTTGTTGTACATGGCTCTTTGGGTTCCAAGTAGTCGATTAAGGTTCTTAGATTCCAATGTGAACCTTTCCAACCTAGCCTCAACCTCTTGAACTCGGTCTTTCAAGAGAGAATTCTCCTCCTCAAGTTTTTCAATTTGGGTTGAGTTTCCCTCTTGAACTTGACTAGTTGAAGAGGTTAGAGTAGCCTCTTGCTTGAGGGTTTCAACCTCCTCAAGTAACGACTCAACCCTAGACTCGGACTTAGTTAATTTCCTATTAAGCATTTTAATTGTATTGTAAAGCATATGAATTAGTGAGTGGCTAACCTTAATTTTCTCTTTTGGTCCGGCTTTGAGTTGCTTCTCGAAGTAGTTCTTGAGTTCGGAGTCGGTGTTATAGTTGGACTCGGCTTCGGATTCTGACTCAGACTCCTCCGGTCTTTACATATAAGCTATGTCTTCTTTGTTGTCCCAAGTTGCATGGAAGGCTTTCCTTGCTCCCTTTTTCTTTTGGTTCTCGTACTTCAATTTCCTTCTTTCTTTTCGAACTATTCTCCGCACAACGTTCACTATTGCTTCCACCTCTTCTGATTCGGACTCTGATTCATCTTCGGGTTCGAGTTCATCTACTTGCCTAGTAGGTGGCTTGCTTCTTTGTCCTGCAAGTAGAGCAATACCTCTCTCGGCCTGGACCACGTTAGTTTGCTCATGAAGTTCAAACTCGGAAAATAATTCGTCTAACCTAAGCTTTGAAAGGTCCTTAGAGACCTTGTAGACATCGACAATGGATGCCCACAAGGTAGTCCTAGGGAAAGCATTTAAAGCGTACCTTATAAGGTCCCGATTCTCTACGGCTTGCCCGATCGAGTGAAGACCATTGACGATGTCTTGGATCCGCGCATGTAATTGGGTGGCAGTCTCACGATCCTGCATCTTTAGATTGTATAGTTTATTTAAAAGTAAATCTCTTTTACATACCTTAGCATCGGGCGTCCCTTCGTGTAGATCAATCAATTTGTTCCAGAGGTCTTTGGCGCTAATGAATGGACCGATGCGGTTGAGCTCCTCCTTGGACAAGCCACATTGTAATATTTGAGTTGCTCTTGCATCGGCTTCGATTTGCCTCTTGGTTGTATTTGTCCACTTATTGAAATCCAAGGGCTCTCCTTGATCATTGGTGGGTAGAGCAAAGCCGGTTTGGATTATTATCCAAGTCTCGACTTGTGTTTTCAAGAAACACTTCATCCGACCTTTCCAATAACGAAAATCATTTCCGTTAAAGAACGGAGGTCGGGTGGTGCTATACCCATCAATGTGAGCCATTAAGTCTCTTGCAAAAATACGAATAAAAACCAAAGAGAATTCCAAGACTTGGTCTTGGATTAGTAGTGTGGGAAATAATAGGAAATAAATAGAAATAAATAAGAAGAATAAGAAACTAACAAAAACTAGAAACTTACGACCTTCGGTGTCCCCGAAAGGCTACTGAACGTTGGATTTTGGGGCTGGAAACAACTTTTTACAAGGGCTTCGATTTGGTAGGTAGATCGTTACGTGAGTCCACTTGTGCGAAAAGTTATGGTCGTTTTACTGTCGGCTACTCCAAGGGAGAATACTTGCAAGCACACAACCAAAAGAAACGTACCAAGACTTCGTCTTGGATTAGTAGTGCGGGAGGAATAAAAACCTAAGAAATATACGAATCGAAAAATACGAAAAGAAAACCAAAACGTGCTAGATTGGTGGTTTCACCAAATCTTAGCGCCCCCGCTCTGATACCAATTGTTGGATTGAGAAGCGTCGCTAGAGGGGGGGGGTGAATAGCGATCGTAAATCTTTTCGATGTTTCGTTCGAGTAGACAATTAAACGAGTAAGAGCAGCGGAAAATAAAGGAACACATTTATTTTTACGTGGTTCACAACCCAGCGGTTGCTACTCCAAGGCCCTATCGGTCCTAGACCGCGTACGAAGGGCAAAGCACTATAACGTCTCCTCCTCGTTAGAGGTAGGAGACAACGATCACAAAAACCGAATGTACGAGGATGAGGCAACAAGCCTACCTCACCTCGTTACGATTAAAATAAAGAATACAATAAAAATAATTACTTGCTACTGCTGCCGACGAAGGAGATTTGAACTTGTCGTCGCATCGGCATTATGACGGCGTTGGAGCATTGGCATTGTAGGAGCACTTGATGATGCTTGTGTTAGTAATATATGAGAGATGTCCTAAGGCAATCGCCTTATGTATGAACCATTTATATGATAAATGAAGATTCACTATTTGAGTATACATGTTTCATGTATTTGATTGGATCTTAAACTCATTTACTGAATGTCCACGATGTGATTCACAGCATGAGAGAATTTGTGATTGGATCACAACTAGTGAGTATCTCTACATGTGTAATTGTGATGTATCGGAATTATCCCTAGTCGATGAATTGATGGATCTGGACACCATCAATTCTGTCGAGACTAGCACGAGGTATACTCCTTGGTGTATCCAAGCAGCTGATTCTCACTGGCTGGAGACATAGTTAAGTCCGGAGTTAATCGTGGATGCTAGTTATGGTAACTAGTTCATTGGAGTGACCAGCCGTAAGACTTCATATGGTTCTCTGCATATATAGATATGTCAATG
Organism: Wurfbainia villosa; assembly: GCA_025175895.1. Taxonomy (NCBI): domain Eukaryota; kingdom Viridiplantae; phylum Streptophyta; class Magnoliopsida; order Zingiberales; family Zingiberaceae; genus Wurfbainia; species Wurfbainia villosa. Next base: position 123,126,552 of record CM045989.1, on the reverse strand, counting down.
AAGTTCTTACTGTGGCTTAAGTGCGATGTTCCTTTGACTTGCGGTATTCAAGTCATCTTGATCATGGAGACTTATGCTTTGACATCTTAAGCAAACATCTCAGAGGAGATGTGGACCCGGGATGATTGGGTATAAGTCGAAGTGATCGAAGGTGTTTGAATAGCCTATAAAGGATTCACCACTCCTTGCGAGGAGATGTATACCCATGGCCTCTCGTCGGATTGTTACTAAAGTCTTTGGCCAAAGCATTACATGTTTAGAGTAAAGTACTCTTCGATACATGTGGAGTAACTAGAATCCGTAGGACGAGGAAATAATACTTGGGCTAGGTGTGACGTAGTCAGCCTAGTGGGGACTGACACAATAGACCATGTCCTGAACCAAGTGGGTATAAGATGAGTGAAGGGAATGGGGCACGATTCATTCGAGCAACTGAAGGGTTTCAGAAATAGTTCTGGATCAACCGTTGATCTTTTCGGTTAATTGGGGATCATGATGTACTACTAGGTGCCACTCATGATCGATCTATAATTAATGGTTAATTATAGACGGCCAACATAAACCGAGAACCTATTTGGTCACACGCACAACGAGTGTAATCCAAAGGATTTAAAACGAGCTAGAGAATAGGATTCTCAGACCGAGAGAAACTATGTTTGGTTGGACCAAACATAAAGCGAGCATGAAATTGTTTCAGTCGCAATGGAAGCGTGGATGGGCCGTGTCTTATGAAGACATAATGGATGGACCAAAATGGTTTGGTTCTAATCCAATGGATGAGAATAAACCAAAGGGTTTGGTTTATATTAAACGAATGAACCAAAGGTTGGTTCGGTTCGTTTAAACTTAAAATAAACCATCATGGTTTGGTTTATTTTAACTTATCTTAATGGAGCGGGTTAACGGGCTTTATGGATATGATCCATTAACCATTAAGAGAATTAGTTCTCTATAAAATAGGGCTTAAACCCTAATCCAAAACCCTAATCTATTTTGGCCGCCCAACCTAGTTGCCGCCCACCCCTTGTTGGTGATTTCGGCGCCCAACTACAAGCTGCCGCCGCCCAGCTTTGTGCCGCCGTCCAAGACCCTTGCCGGCGTCCAAGATCCAGCCGGTGAACCTCCGGAGACCCTCCGGTGATCTCCTATAGGTTCGGCATCAAGGTGGGCTTTTTCTCTCCTTGTTTTTGGCCGGCGCCTACTCCTCCACCAAGCTGTCCAGTTTTCTGGACAGCTTCTCCTCCTCTCGTCGGAGCGTCGTTTGGACGACGGTTAGTGCTCCGACAGCGGCTAACTTACCGGGGATTTGATCTCTGGTAATCCTCTGAGGTGGAGGACGAAGGATTCGTCAAACGGTTGACGAATACCTCTCCGGAGAAGCGAGTTTTGAGAACTCGTTTTAGGATCCGAATTTGGATTCGGATCGTGATCATCTCTCGATCACGTCGTCTTCAACACGAGGCTAGTAACCCGTACGAAGACGAAGCTCGTGACTTAGTGAAGTCATCCCGAGGAGCTCGGCGTGGATACGGATAGAGACGATTCTTACGAGGATCGTTCCGGTTGATGCCGTTCCCGCTACACGTCATACGGAAGGTATAACGTAGATAATTTCTTTTATTGCAAATTCTAATTTACGGTTATGTCTACACTTGTTGTAATATGCATGCGTGTGTTGTGTGTGTTGTAATAAATATAGATTTATTATTTTTAATTGCTTCCACTGTGCTCATGTTTACGAAACATGATCGAACACACACACGCCGCGGTGCCGGAAACCCAACAGTGGTATCAGAGCCCAGGATGTGTTTCGACATAATCGTAAAATGGTTTTGCGATAGTCATAATGTATTTCTGGAAATTTTCTAATTTTGGAAATTTAGAAGTATTTATGGAAATTTTTCAATTTTGGAAAGTCTAGAAGTATTTATGGAAATCTTCCACTTTTGGAAAGTTGGAAGTATTTATGGAAATTGATATTTTCCATAAATAAAATATTTGATTAGATTCTGGAAATTTGTTTCCTAATTTAATCATGATTTGATTTGGGAAATCAAATCTTAAAATATTTTATTTCCATAAGTAGTTTTAATGATTTAGGAAATTGGTTTCCTAAATAGATTTTCCTTAATCAAATAATTCCATGAATAAAATATGTGATTAGATTTAGAAATTTGTTTCCTAATTTAATTATGGTTTGATTTGGAGAATCAAATCTTAAACATATTTTATTTCCATAAATAGTTATGACATATAAGGAAATATAGACATGACATAATTGTATGCCATGTAATTGCATTAGATGCATAACATTATGCCATGCGTGTCGTGACATGTAGATGTATGCCATGTATGCCATGCCATGTAGATAATAGTTATTTGCATGCAAAGAGGATGAGACATAAAAACCCTTAATCAATATTAAAGCCTACACCTTCCATTAATATGGTTAGAACCAGAGTTCTGTTTCTTGTTTGGGTTGTTGGACTTTCTCCAAGCCCGGCTCGAACCTGAATATGTTCAAACCATGGAATAGTTTAATACTAATATGGTAAGAGTCAGAGGTCAATCGTTAGCTTTGGTTGTTGGACTCTCTCCAAGCTGGGCTAATTGGTTGAATGCGCTCTAACCATATTAAAACTATGTCCCGATTAATGGGTTGGCTTTAACCTAGAGCATCGGCTTGTTGGACTCTCTCCAAGGTCGATGTAAAGGGAGGTGAAGTCGGGTGCTATGCATATGATGCATACTTGTTAATGTGTTAACAACCCGATGTATGTGTGAACATTCAATTAGTTGATAGCACATTGTGATAGTTGCATATACGTGATATGCAATCGGTATAGATGATACCTACCGTCGTAGTTATGAATGGATTGTTGGACTCTCTCCAAGGTTGTTCATAACTATGATGGATATCAGCCCATTCGGAGATGGACCTACAATCTCCCGAAGTGATTTTGGGGTTTTTGAAATTTGAAAAATGAATGGGATTTATAAATGTATATTGATGCATTTTAAAATCATTTTCTCATATATGCTCGTTTTGTATTTTTAGGTCAATAAATTGATCATGACGTCTTTGAATTTGCGCACTATTTTGGATTCGAACAAACTGACTGGGCCTAACTTCCTGGACTGGCTTAGAAACCTGAGAATTGTTCTCAAGGCGGAAAAGCTTGCATATGTCCTTGAAGAGCCTCTTCGATGGCCCTAAGGACGATGCAACCTGCATCAAATGTTGGTCTATCGAATGTGGCGATTCGAGCCGGCGAGTTGCATCATGCTAGCGGCGATGGTACCGAGTGCAAAGATGAGCATATGGATGCTAACACTATGGTCTTCCATCTTCATGAGTTGTTCGATGAGCAAGCGAGATCCAAAGGTTCGAGGTCTCTAGGCTCCTCTTCACCACGAAGATGCAAGAAGGTTCGCTCAGAGTACTGCTTTGTGCTAAAGATGAACGGTACATCGAGCGGCTAGCTACCCTCGGTTTTGTGATGGATCATGAGTTAAGTATTGACTTAATTCTGCATTGTTTGCCCAAGAGTTTCTCGCAATTTGTGATGAACTATCGGATGAACAAATTGAATACACCATTCCCGAGCTCCTCAATATGCTGAAGATCGTGGAGCCTTCGTGAAGCATGAGGAGAAGGCGGTTCATAGTTGATTCTCAAAGAAAGGTTCTAAGAGGAAGGCAAAAGAAGAAGAAAGGAAAGAAAAAGGCAAAGAAGGCGAATCCAAATAAGAAAAGGGCACTTGCCATCATTATGGCAAGGAAGGCCACCGGCGAAGAAACTCGCAAGATTTATCTTGAGTCCATGAAGAAGAAGAAGGCATCCGATGCCCCATCCTCTTCGTGTATCTTCGTTATTGATTGTCATTCTATTTCCTTAGACACTTGGGTATTGGATAATCGGGTGTAGCTCACATATATGTAATGACATACAGGGCTAAGGAATAGAAGAAGACTTGTCGAGGGGAGTCAAATTTATGAGTTGGCAATGGAGCAAAGGTTGTCGGCCGCCATCTGAACTTATTTGTCAAGCTCCCTAGTGGACTAGTCTTGAACGACAATTGCTATTATGTTCCTTCTCTAATAAAGAACATTGTTTCTATTTCGCTTAAATAGAAATGGTTTCCATTTAACGCTTAGTAACAATTGTTGTTATATAACTTTGAATGGCGATTTTATGGAACCGAACTTTGAGTAATGGCATTTATACGCTGGACGATCCAAAGGACATTTTCAATATCGAAGCGAGCAACACGCGTGCTCGAAAGGATAATCACATAGACTCCTATATGTGGCATTGTCGCCTTGGCCATATAAGCAAGAAACGCATGTCCGAATTACACCGATGTGGAATTCTGGAATCGTTTGAATTGGATTCATACGATACATGCGAATCATGCTTAAAAGGCAAGATGACTAAGTTACCTTTTACTGGAAAAGGTGAACGAGTGGGAGAGTTACTAGGTTTAGTACATACTGATGTATGTGGACCTATGTCAACTCAAGCATTAGGAGGCTATAGCTACTTCATTACCTTCACCGATGATCACTCACGGTTTGGGTATGTGTTCTTGATGAAACACAAGTCCAAGCCTTGAAAGGTTCAAAGAATTGAAATGAAGTAGAGAAACAACATGACAAGAGTATTAAAATACTGATCGGATCGAGGTGGTGAATACTTAAGTCAAGAGTTTCTTGATTATCTAAGAGACAATGGCATATTGTCTCAATGGACTCCGCCTATACACCACAAAGATAATGGTGTATCCGAGAGGCGAATCGACCTTGTTGGACATGGTCGTCAATGATGAATCATGCAACTCTTCCCAAGTCCTTTGGGTTATGCACTTCGCATACCGCTTACTTTGTTAAATGTAATGCCTACCAAGGTAGTCTCAACTACTCCATATGAGATATGGAATGGTAAGAAACCTCATGTATCTTACTTGAAGATATGGGGTTGTCCCGCTTATGTGAAGTGATCAGACGTATAAACCGATGCTAAGTCCGATAAATGTCTATTTATTGATACCCTAAGGAAACAAGGGGTTACCAATTCTATCATCCTGGAACAAAAGGTGTTTGTTTCAAGGCATCGTTTCTAGAGAAAGAGTTTCTCTTGCAAGAAAGCAGTGGGAGTGTCGTCGAGCTTGAGGAGGCTCGAGAGACTCAAATAGACATTAATGAGATACGGTGAAGCACTGACGGTAAATGACTCATAGTGATGAGCAATCAATTTGGACCTATTGTAACACCACATCTTCGTAGATCACGGTAGAACACGATATTCCTGAGAGATATGGATTTCTCGTAAGTGAATCGAACGACGTGTTACTCATTGATGATGAGGAGCCTACCAGTTATGAAGAAGTGCTGACAAGTTCAGAAAGGGATAAGTGGCTTGGTGCCATGAAATCGGAAATGGATTCCATGTACGAAAACCAAGTTTGGAACTTGGTTGACCCACCTGAAGGCATAAAGCCTATAGGGTGCAAGTGGGTTTTCAAGAAGAAAACCGACATGGATGGTAATGTGATTACCTATAAGGCTAGATTGGTGGCGAAAGGATATCGTCAAAAGCAAGGTGTTGATTATGACGAAACCTATTCGCCTGTAGCTATGCTTAAATCCATTCGGATGCTCCTGGCCATAGCAGCTCATTATGATTATGAGATATGGCAGATGGATGTGAAAACATCTTTCCTTAATGGAAACTTGCTCGAGGACGTGTATATGATACAGCCTGAGGGTTTCACATCGGTTGATAAAACCAAGGTATGCAAGTTGCGACGATCCATTTATGGATTGAAGCAAGCATCCAGGAGCTGGAATATCCGTTTTGATGAGACAATCAAAAAGTTTGATTTCTCACAAAATCCAGACGAACCTTGTGTGTACAAGAAGGTTAGTGGGAGTGCAGTCGTGTTCCTAGTATTGTATGTCGATGACATATTACTTATAGGAAGCGATGTTTCAATCTTCTGATCGATTAAGGTTTGGTTATCGAGACATTCTCCATGAAAGGCACAGGAGGAAGCAGCACCCATCCTTAGGGATTAAGATCTATAGAGATAGATCGAAGCAGTTGTAGTCTTTTCCCGATCTACATATATAGGCCAGTGCTAAGAGGTTTAGCATGTCGGAATCCAAGAAAGGTTTCCTACCCATCGGGCATAGGGTACACCTTTCGAAGTCTATGTCATGCGGAAGGCGAGAGGATTTGCATGAGTAAGATTCCTATGCATCCATAGGATCTATCATGTATGCTATGTATGTATATACGAGGCCCGATGTATCGTATGCTCGAGTGTCACGCGGCGGATACGATCCGATCGGGAATGGATCATTGGTAGGTATTAAGATGATCCTTAAGTACTTGAGAAGAACTAAGGATGTGTTCCTAATATATGGAGAAGGGACATGGTGATACGCGGGTATACGGATGCGGCTTCGAGACGGACAAGGATGATTCCGGTCTCGGATGCGGATCGTGTTCACCTTGAATGGGAAGCGCGATGAGTTGGAAAAGTTCCAAACAAGAGGCGTAGCGGATTCTACCACGAGGCGAGAATATATTGCGGCGGGCGTGAAGGCGGTTTGGATCAAGAAGTTCGTTCATGAACTTGGTGTGATTCGACCATTGTTGAAGCAATACCGGTCTCTGCGACAACAATGGAGCAATTACCTGACGAAAGAGCCAAGGTCTCATCAGCGATCAAACATGTGCCGCGCTATCATCTTATCGAGAGATCATCGGTAGGAGCGAAATACAAATCGAAAATTCCCCTTTGAAAGGAACTTAGCGGATCCTTTGACTAAGCATTACCTCAAAGTAAGTTTGAGGTCATGTTAGAGCTTATGGTATTGGATCAGTAGCGATTGGCATTAGGCCAAGTGGGAGTCTGTTAGTAATATATGAGAGATGTCCTAAGGCAATGCGCCTTATGTATGAACCATTTATATGATAAATGAAGATTCACTATTTGAGTATACATGTTTCATGTATTTGATTGGATCTTAAACTCATTTCTTGAATGTCACGATGTGATTCACGGCATGAGAGAATTTGTGATTGGATCACAACTAGTGAGTATCTCTACATGTGTAATTGTGATGTATCGAATTATCCTAGTCGATGAATTGATGGATTTGGACACCATCAGTGCAACAGAGACTAGCCTTGGTGTATCCAAGCATTTGATTCTCATTGCCGGAGACATTGTGATGTCCGAGTTAATCGTGGATGCTAGTTATGGTAACTAGTTCATTGGAGTGACCACCGTAAGACTTCATATGGTTCTCTGCATATATAGATATGTCAATGAAGTTCTTATCGTGGCTTAAGTGCGATGTTCCTTTGACTTAGTATTCAAGTCATCTTGATCATGGAGACTTATGCTTTGACATCTTAAGCAAACATCTCTAGGAGATGTGGACCCGGATGATTGGGTATAAGTCAAGTGATCAAGGTGTTTGAATAGCCTATAAAGGATTCACCACTCCTGCGAGGAGATGTATACCCATGGCCTCTCGTCGGATTGTTACTAAAGTCTGGCCAAAGCATTACATGTTTAGAGTAAGGTACTCGATACATGTGGAGTAACTAGAACTGTGAGGACGAGGAAATGATACTTGGGCTAGGTGTGACGAGTCACTAGTGGGGATCGATACAATAGACCATGTCCTCAACCAAGTGGGTATAAGATGAGTGAAAGCCGGGAATGGGGCAAGCACCATTAATTCTGAAAGCCATCGGAATACGGGTTTCAGCGTTGATCTTTTCGGTTAATTGGGGATCATGATGTACTACTAGGTGCCACTCATGATCGATCTATAATTAATGGTTAATTATAGACGGCCAACATAAACCGAGAACCTATTTGGTCACACGCACAACGAGTGTAATCCAAAGGATTTAAAACGAGCTAGAGAATAGGATTCTCAGACCGAGAGAAACTATGTTTGGTTGGACCAAACATAAAGCGAGCATGAAATTGTTTCAGTTGCAGAGGAAGCGTGGATGGGCCGTGTCTTATGAAGACATAATGGATGGACCAAAATGGTTTGGTTCTAATCCAATGGATGAGAATAAACCAAAGGGTTTGGTTTATATTAAACGAATGAACCAAAGGTTGGTTCGGTTCGTTTTAACTTAAAATAAACCATCATGGTTTGATTTATTTTAACTTATCTTAATGGAGCGGGTTAACGGGCTTTATGGATATGATCCATTAACCATTAAGAGAATTAGTTCTCTATAAAATAGGGCTTAAACCCTAATCCAAAACCCTAATCTATTTTGGCCGCCCAACCTAGTTGCCGCCCACCCCTTGTTGGTGATTTCGGCGCCCAACTACAAGCTGCCACCGCCCAGCTTTGTGCCGCCGTCCAAGACCCTTGCCAGCGTCCAAGCTCCAGCCGGTGAACCTCCGGCGACCCTCCGGTGATCTCCTATAGGTTCGGCATCAAGGTGGGCTTTTTCTCTCCTTGTTTTTGGCCGGCGCCTACTCCTCCACCAAGCTGTCCAGTTTTCTGGACAGCTTCTCCTCCTCTCGTCGAAGCGTCATTTGGACGACGGTTAGTGCTCCGACAGAGGCTAACTTACCGGGGATTTGATCTCCGGTAATCCTCTGAGGTGGAGGATGAAGGATTCGTCAAACGGTTGACGAATACCTCTCCGGAGAAGCGAGTTTTGAGAACTCGTTTTAGGATCCGAATTTGGATTCGGATCGTGATCATCTCTCGATCACGTCGTCTTCAACACGAGGCTAGTAACCCGTACGAAGACGAAGCTCGTGACTTAGCGAAGTCATCCCGAGGAGCTCGGCGTGGATACGGATAGAGACGATTCTTACGAGGATCGTTCCGGTTGATGCCGTTCCCGCTACACGTCATACGGAAGGTATAACGTAGTTTAATTTCCTTTTATTGCAAATTTTAATTTACGGTTATGTCTACACTTGTTGTAATAGCATGCGTGTGTTGTGTGTGTTGTAATAAATATAGATTTATTATTTTTAATTGCTTCCGCTATGCTCATGTTTACGAAACATGATCGAACACACACATGCCGCGGTGCCGGAAACCCAACAGCTTGGAGTTGGAATCCTCCCCTCCTTTTATAGATTTTTGCCTCTGAATATGTCTCCTCTTTTTTCGGAATAGATCACGAAGTTGTCCAAACTTTATCGTGAAGTGGCCGTGTCAAACCTTATCCATTTTGACCTAGCGCAAAGGTCGATTCGCGCCATCGATCCGATGCCTCCCATCGATCGATGAGCATTAGTCGATCGCTTGATGTCGATCATCGTCACCGGCCACTTCCTGCGATAGAAGAGGTTAGCTCGGAAAATGATAAATGCGACGGTTTCTGACCGTCCGATCTCGACCTAGACCTTCCACGGGAAGTCTTAATCGGATCGCCGCCTACGGTCATCCCCGTAAAGAGGACACAACCTTACAATCTCTCACTCACACGAGCTTTCCTCGATACTTACCTTGTAGCTCTCACTTCCGGCCTTCCACTCGATTCCTTTGGCTCCCTCCGAAGTCACTCGAGTGTCGCTAGCCTTCAGCTCCAGCTTTAGTACTTTTCTGCACACTCGATTTAGCTCGTGAGATAACGATGTAAACTTAACTTTGTGTCTTTGCCATAATCAAAATACAGGTTCGATTATCTAGTGCCTTTGCACCAACACTACAGTGTTTTATGATAACTTTTATGGAAAAATAGGACTAAATTGATGCAAGGGTTAAGGGGGAGTGTTTTATGAATATTATATATTCCCATAACTTAAAATTGTTGGTGCAAAGTTTGGCTCTATTCTCATTTATGATTTTTTGCTTTGCTCAACATATCATTCACACATGATAAACTATGTTTTGGATTAAGGGAGAGCGTTATGTCTATTTTATACCTTAGTTCAAGCCATGACCCATTTTAATTATTCATGAACTCATTTTCTATGTACCTTTCTCTTTTTGATGTGTCAAAGGAGGAGAAAGGGGATTTAAGTTAGACTTACATATTGGATATTGGACTTATGATGCATTTATGATGTCCTTATTGCATATTTCAAGACCCAACTTAAATGATTGCCAAACATCAAAAAGGAGAAGATTGCTGGTGTAACAATGCCCCAAACACTTATGTATTTTGATGTTTGGATAATCATTTTTAGTTAGATAATATTTGTGATCTAACTGTGAATGTGTTAAGTGATAGGAAAATTCAAGTGTGAATCTTGGCAAGGAAAGTCCAAGGAAAGGTTTTGCTAGCATAAGCCCAAGCATGTAGTCATGGCGGCGTAAAGTCAAAGCGGACCTTAGCAAAGGAAGTCCAAAGGCAAAGTCTTGACAGCATAAGTCCAAGCATGTAGTCTTGGCAGCGTAAAGTCCAAGCAGACTTTAGCAAAGAAGAAACCCAAAGCATGACGAAACCGAAGGAAGCTTTTGAAGGCAAGCGCAAGGATGAAGGAGTCATGGACTTGAAGGAATCCTAGAGGCGAAAGGATGATGGAGAAGCTAGAAGGTTAAGTCTAGGATTAGGGTATCACGCCCCAAGAGTATGCTGAACTGAAAAACAAATGGACAGCATCTCCCCTCTATGTGGCAACATATCCTATTTATACAAGGCCATTTGGCCGCAATCACAACAACATATAAATGTAAATACATTAAAACACAGCGAAAACTAATACAACGACATCAAAAACTACACCCAGTGCATATCGGTATGACTGACACCACGACATAAAGGAAACATTGGCAAAACCCCAATCCACAAGTGTGTACATCACATAACAAGTCCAACACATAAATCCAGATCAAAATAAGAAACATACAAAATCAAAAGAAAACATAAATCCATGCTGGGACCCTCGGAGATGAGATGAGATATTGCTAGCCTGTAAAGCTCCAAGCCTATCACGAAGTCGAGTACTTGTTACCTGGGCGACAAGAAACCCAGGATCTGTGGTAGTGAGTATAACTCAGCGGTAATAAGAATAAAAGTGCATGGATAATTTATATATATCACATGCGAGTCAATAATATGTTGTCTAATGGTATAACAGTTATACACCAGCATGATATAACAACTGTATACTAAACTGATTAACAATAACATCATAGGGTACTGACATACCTGAAGATCGGCAACGATGCAACTCATACCACCTGAGTATAAGTAACATAATATAATACCTAAAACATGGTAGAATAAATCTAACTCTATAAGCGACAACCCACCATACTAACATCCTATGGCAAATACAACGATGAACTGGGTCCATCCCGTACCCGTATCATCTCAAGGTACTGGTCAAAGGTATACTACAGTCTGACCAACTCATACACAGGTATCCCACACACTATCATTTAGCAAATGCAGTAGCATGTATGATGATGTACAAACAAATGCAGCAAGCATAGTACAAACAAATGTAACATCACAATAAACATACATATAAACTGCATCTATATATACACTAATCACAATCATCCGTATGTATATATATATATATATATATATATATATATATATATATATATATATGACAATATGCAAAACACCATAAGACAAAGCAATGGAGAATGCATGGTCATGCTGGCTCACCCTAAAGCTACCACGACCCCAGTGTAGCCTCGGTGGCTCGACATGATAACTATCCCAACTCAACACCAACCACTACTCTCGAGTGGCCGAGTGGGCAGTATTGTCAAGTAGCATATAAGCATAAAGACCAAGCTACTCGACGGGGGTCCCTGATGTTGGCCACTCTGACAATCATTACCCATGAGTGGTCGAGTGCCACACACGCAGGACAACTGCACGCAACTCCAACTACCACTGTCTATAGTGGTTGAGTGCGGCTCATCAAATGCTCTGCCCTCACACCAGTTACTCCTCCTATGAGTAACTGTAGAGGCAAGATGACTGACGACCCTCTCAACCACAAGGGAGACCAAGTCGCCAGCATGCATGTAAATGATATGAATACATAGTCACACATACAGACATCCATCACAGACTCTATTCTATAGAGAGTCGTACACAACTGATTATAACACTCTCTATCCTGCAGAGAGGTGTACTCGACTGATCCACACACTCTATCCTGCAGAGAATCATACACAACTGATCATAACACTCTCTATCCTACAGAGAGTCATATATATATACATATATATGGAAATATGAAAAACGCCATAAGACACAACAATGCAGAATGCATGGTCATGCCGGCTCACCCTAAACCTACCACGATCCCAATGTGGCCTCGGTGGCTCGACATAACAACTGTCCCAACTCAACACCAACCACTACTCTCGAGTGGCCGAGTGGGCAGTATGGTCAAGTAGCATATAAGCATAAAGACCAAGCTACTCGATGGGGGTCCCTACTGTTGGCCACTGCGACAATCACTACCCATGAGTGGTCGAGTGCCACACATGTAAGATAACTGCACGCAACTCCAACTACCACCGTCTATAGTGGTTGAGTGCAGCTCATCAAATGCTCTGCCCTCACACTAGTTACTCCTCCTATAAGTAACTGTGGAGGCAGGATGACTGACGACCCTCTCAACCACAAGAGAGACCAAGTCGCCAGCATGCATGTAAATGACATGAATGCATAGTCACACATACAAACATCCATCACAGACTCTATTCTACAGAGAGTTATACACAACTGATTATAACATTCTCTATCCTGCAGAGAGTTATACTCGGCTGATCCACGCACTCTATCCTGCAGAGAATCATAAATAATTGATCATAACACTCTCTATCCTACAGAGAGTATATATATGACAATATTCAAAACGCCATAAGACACAACAATGCAGAATGCATGGTCATGCTGGCTCACCCTAAAGCTACCACGACCCCAGTGTGGCCTCGATGGCTCGACATGATAACTGTCCCAACTCAACACCAACCACTACTCTTGAGTGGCCGAGTGGGCAGTATGGTCAAGTAGCATATAAGCATAAAGACCAAGCTACTCGATGGGGGTCCATGCTGTTGGCCACTCTGACAATCACTACCCATGAGTGGTCAAGTGCCACACACGCATAACAACTACACGCAACTCCAACTACCACCATCTATAGTGGTAGAGTGCGGCTCATCAAATGCTCTGCCCTCACACCAGTTACTCCTCCTATGAGTAACCGTAGAGGCAGGATGACTGACGACCCTCTCAATCACAAGGGAGACCAAGTCTCCAACATGCATGTAAATGACATGAATGCATAGTCACACATACATACATCCATCACAGACTCTATTCTACAGAGATTCGTACACAACTGATTATAACACTCTCTATTATGCAGAGAGTTATACTCGACTGATCCATGCACTCTATCTTGCAGAGAATCGTACATAACTGATCATAATACTCTCTATCCTACAGAGAGTCATACTCGACTGATCAACGCACTCTATCCTGCAAAGAGTCGCACACAACTGATCATAACACTCTCAATTTAACAGAGAGTCATACTTGACTGATCGACACACTCTCTATCCTGCAAAGAGTTATACTCAATTGATCCCAACCAAGCTAGGACCACCGGTCTGTAGCGATGCTGTATCGACAATCACACGTCCATACACGACTACCTGATTCATAGTGGGTATGTACACATCATCAGGATATAACATGGAAACTCAACTTTACTTCTAGAATCCTACTCATCCCCGAATGATTTATCTAGATTGCACAATTCAGTTTTATAACCGAATTTAGCTACGTACACATAGGTAAACCACTACAGGTCCACTTACTATAATATCTATAATTCATAACAAAGATAAATGAATAGATGACAACAATAATAGAGTATTTAAGTGTAAAGGCAAGTATCAAGCATTAGAAAAACTAGAGTGGATTTAAGGTCAAAGTGACAATAATATGGAATTATATACTCCAGGGTTTAGCTGCTACCTGACCAGGGTAGAAAATTACCCACCTGATATATAGAATATCTAAATAAATCTCCACGACCAGAATCCTATTCCGAATCAAGGTCTTACAAGAAGAAGCAAGGAAAATAACTAAGATCCACCATTATCCTACAATAGAATCAAACCCATTCAGTAACCCCTTGATAACTCGTCAATTCATTTCCCATGGATTATGCTCTATCTTCTCACCCAGCTGATCCATTTATCCAATCACAGAATATCAACTCAAAAATTCAACCAAAGAATTATCCCCTTGTTCGTGGACTTTTAATAATCACATCCACAACGAACTAACGGTAAGAATATTACACAAACATATGATATCAAGTATGAACTTACCGAGTTTGTATCATCCACACCACTTCCTACACCAAGTATAGGATATTAGATCTGTATTTACTCAAATCGTATATGGGAATCACCCTCCTCGGATCACCCTCTTCACCTAATTGCAGTTGTACAACTATCCCAATATTAAACACACTGTAAATCAAATCTCATATTCTAGAATACCAAGATCTACATTAACCTAGCCTTATTCCAATCATCCACAGCAGGTGTATAGCCAACCAATTGCCAACTCATCAACCCAAGCTCTCAAGCTCACAACTTATCAACAAGAAAAGATCCAGGAATCGGAACTACAACCATAGATTTTCTCCTCGTCGCATCAGCATTTAGACCATCGCAAGCTACAACTGTGTCATGCTTCCCGATCACAATGGCAGCGCAGCTGCTCCTCCACAAATCGCAGATCACAGCTCAATCAACCATCTACAAATAAATTCCATCCCAATATCCCAACATAGCTGAAATCACAGTAACCTCTTGGTCCAAATCTTACTATGATCGAAGCAAACATCCAGATCAGACTTAGCTTGCACAAGGAGATCCGACGACGACAGTGTCATTGCTCGCGACAAAGGTGGTTGACCATCGAGCTATTCAAGGCGGTGGGCTAGGCACCGAAAGTAGCAGCTGAGGAAGAAGGATGACATGCAACTGATGATTGACCAAGCAGCGACTGGACCTCACTCACAGTGAGAAGAAAAGGTTGTCGACGAAGCAAGGAAGAGGAGAGGAAGGCAACGATGTCAGGCTCACATCGATCAATAGCGACGAGTGAGTAGGAGGCCTGAGACCGATGCGATGGGCCAGCAAGAGGGGCAGTGACACCGGCAAGATCAAGCTTCTGTGATCAGAAGGACGGCTGTGTGAAAGAGAGGAGCCTACGATGAGAAAGAAATTGAGAATGAGGAAGGTTGCTCGCTGTGGTCGGCATTGCTTACGGTCGGCGATGCCGCTTGCGGTGTTGAGGAAAGGGGCGGCGAAAGGGAAACTAGGGCACGAGAGATGGATCGAGAGAAGAAGAGAAGACGATCAATTGGCTCTCGCGACGAGAAGAAGTGAAAGGAAGTAACGTCGATTGGGGAAAAAAATGCTCGGGAAAGCGTCGACACAGGAAATGAAGGAGCGGGGAAACGGGCGGCATTAATAAATGAAACGGATCCACTTAATCCCTAACCATGGTTTAATTAATCATTAGGATAAGTTCCCTAATTAATGAATAATAGGGATAATAATCCGCTGTAAATTTATTCGTGGTATTTTACATAGGGTATGGTTTCAAGTATGAATTAGTCATACTTGAGGTGTGCCAGTCGACTGGCATATTGTCAGTTGAATTGGTCTCGAGTGCGCAACACTTGAGGATCTGAAAGACATTGGCAGTCGACTGGGTTTATGACCTAGTCGACTGGTCATAGTCGACTACATATCAAACTACCAAACATAAGTTGGAAGTCGATTGGTGTGTAACACCAGTCGATTGGTCAATCTAATTTGGTAAAGGTGCTCATGTCTGACAGACTTGAACTCAGGGCTATAAGTTGAGTCAAGGTCTAGCAATCGACTGCCATTATGGGAAGTCAACTATCGCAAGCATAGAAAGGATGATAGTCGACTGATTAGTCAGCTAAGGAGACACCAGTCGATTATTGATTATGGCAGTCGACTGGTCAAGTAGACATTGAGCCGTGACGATTGCAATCAGGCTTCGTCAGAAGCTGTTGGATTTGGTCAACAGTAGCAGCAGTCGACTGATGGTATGTAGCAGTCGACTGCTGTCAGGCTCAACAAATAAAAACAACCTTTCTCTATAAATAGAAGCTAGGGAAGCTAAGAGGAGGTAAATGCTTTCATTCTAAACAATCATACTAAGCTCCTCAAGTTCTTCCCTTAGCTTTCAAGTGTTCTAACCTCTTCTTCCTAAACTCAAATCCATTATCTTGTAAGAAAAAGAGGAGTGATTGTAAGAAGGATTCCCACCTTGGAGTGTTGCATCAAAAGGAGGTTTTAGTGGAAGATTGCTAGAGGTGATCCACCTTACGTATTGCCATAGAGTAGGAGCGTCATTTCTTAACCACATTAAAGATTATTGTTAGCATTGTGTTCTTTATTTTCTTTTCAATTGTATTTTTCTATTGCTTTCGCTAATGATTTCTTGTAGAAAACAAAGAATTTCTATTCACCCCCCCTCCTCTCTAGCCAATCCTCATGGTCCTATAGGAGCCACCTATCAGAGGGTCATGGATAAGATTTTCACTGAGCAGAAAGGCAGGAATGTGGTAGTATATGTTCATGATATTTTGCTGAAGTCGAGGGTCACTCGGAATTTAGTGAAGGATCTTGAAGAAACATTTGCCACCCTTAGACGCTACAACATGAAGTTGAATCCCAAGAAGTGTTTGTTCAGGGTGAAGAGTGGGAAGTTTCTGGGATATATTGTAATAGAAAAAGGGTTGCAAGCCAATCCTGAAAAAGTGCAAGCATTGTGCAATATGAAGACACCTACTAATTTGTGGGAAACCCAAAAATTAGTAGGAAGGATAGTCTCTCTGTCTCGGTTCATTGCAGATCGCCAAATCAAGGTTTACCCTTTTTTCGTATTCTAAGAAAAGATACTTGGTTTCAATGGGATAAAAAGTGTGAATAGGCTTTCCAAGATCTAAAGAAATACTTAGCGGGACTCCCGTTATTAGTCAAACCTATTTCGGGAGAACCATTGTGGGTGTATCTGGCCATAACTGAGGGAGCTATCAGTTTATTCCTATTAAGACAGGAAGTTGTGCAAAAGCAACCTATTTATTATACTAGTCACATACTGAAGGGGGCTGAGTCGAGATACACTGAATTAGAGAAGATGGCATATATACTCATCCTGACTACTTGCAAATTGAGGTTGTACTTCCTGGCTCATCCGGTGAATGTGCTGACAAATACTGAGTTGGGTTGGATAGCCACCAAACCAAATTCCTCAGGGAGATTGGCCAAATGGGCAGTGGAGTTAAGTGAGTATGATGTGCTCTATCATTCCCGAACTACCATCAATGCTCAGTCACTGGCAAATTTCTTAGCCGAAGTGCCCATGGATATGGAGAACAGTTCGGCAAAAGAAAGAGAGAGGAAGAATGTTGGGACATCTTTGTGGTTGGATCTTCATGAGCTGGAGGAAGTGGAGTCAGAGTGGTACTAATATCTCCCTTAGATGAACGTATCGCCATTCGCTTAGGGTATAAAATATCCAACAATGAAGCCGAGTATAATGCAATTCTGGCTGGACTATAGGAAGCTAGGGCAGTGGGAGCCACCTCAGTCATAATTCATTCAAATTCTTAATTGGTCATGTCACAACTCAAGGGTACTTTTGTCATTAGGGAGGATAGATTACAGAAATACTTTGCAGCTTTTGAGAAAGGAAAGACTCATTTGTAAGAAGTAACCCTACAGTAAATCCCGAGATAAGAGAATTGAAGAGCAGATGAGTTGGCTTGGTTAACCAGTGCCTTAGAGGATGAAGGCTTTCAGATTATGTCTGTGTGAAAGTTCCTCATTCCTTGGTGGTACATAATGTGGAAGATGTGATGTCGGAAAGTAATAATACATTCGACTGGAGAATCGACATCATTGCTTATCTACAGCATGGCACTATTCCAGCCAAAGGTGGGGCAACCTCAACTTTATTAAGAAGGGTGAAGCGATTTGTAATTATTGATGGAACTCTATACAAGACATCTTTTGGTCGGCCTCTACTGAAGTGTCTCAGAAAAGAGGACGTCGAGTGGGTACTTAGAGAAATACATGAAGGATGTTGTAACAATCATTTGGGAAGAAGGGCACTAACTCAGAAAGTGTTATTAGTCAGATACTTTTGGCCTACCCTTCATCAAGATGAAACACATCTAGTTCAAGCATGTCCGTCTTGTCAAAAGCATAGCAATAGATCAGAGTGGCCCACCGAGTTAATGAAGGTCATAGTTGCTTCCTTCCCCTTTGATCAGTGGGGAATGGATATAGTCAGCCCGATGCCTACAATCTCCTTACAGAAGAAGTTCTTATTAGTGGCATTGGATTATTTCTCTAAATGGGTGGAAGCTAAATCTCTAGCCAAGATCATAGAGAGTGCAGTAATACAATTTCTTTAGAAGAACATTGTTTGCCATTATGGAGTTCCCCGAAAGTTGGTCAGTGATAATGGACATCAGTTTCAGGGCCGAAAGATTAGGGAGTGGTGCCAAAGTCTCAACATTCAGTAAGCCTTCACCTCGGTAGCTTACCCCCAAGCCGTCAGGTGGAAGTAGTCAACAAAATCCTCATTCAAGGGTTAAAAACCAAGTTGGGTGACAAATGAGGAAATTGGGTAGACGAGTTTCCCGGGATATTATGGGCTTATCGAACCACACCCAAAACAGTTACTGGAGAAACTCTATTCAATCTGGTGTACGGAACTGAAGCCGTCATCCTGATGGAAACCATTTTGAATAGTGTCAAAGTTGAAGCTTATGAGCCAAAGCAGAACCAAATTATGAGATGTAATGAATTAGATCTGTTGGAAGAAAGGTGGGAGCAAGCTCGAATCCTGGTTGAAGCATACAAGCAAAGGATACAACAGGTCTTTAACAAGAAGGTAGTGCCGAAGAGGTTTCAAGAGGGTGACTTAGTTTTTCACAAATTCAATCCTGCCGAAGGTCCTGAAAAGTTAGCCCCTAATTGGGAAGGACCCTATACAGTCACTTGCCGAGTTGCTGGGTCGACATATTACTTAAAAGATACTAAGGGCAAGGAGTTACCTAGGCCCTGGAATACTTTGCATTTGAAATATTTTCATGCTATGTAATTAGGAGACATCAATGAAAAGAGTTATTTGTTACATGTTTGTTGTTACTTATAAAAAGGAGGAATGCAATTTGATCACAGTTTCCTGTCATTGCAATCAGTAGTTCGCTACACTTATAAAGAGAAGGAAAGTAAGGAAATCGCAGTTTAAAAGGGTCAGGAAGATTTGCTATTAAGAAGGAGTAATGCAATTCAAATATTGTTCTGCATCATTGAAATCAGTAATTGTCCACAACCACAAGAAGAAGAAAGAGAATAGTAAGAAAATTATAGCTTAAAATGGTTGGGGGGATAACATCTAAAGCCAAGTTCCCAGCTCAAAAAAGGAACTGGTTGATGAGCCGGAGGGAACCCTTGAGCAACATACTGTCTGACTGCCTTATTGAAACCATCCTTGTAAGTGGCTTGCATCAGGGGTTTCAGGCATTCTTGTCGGCGTTGTTCAGCAGCCTGTACATCCTGTCAAAATTTTATACAACATTCCCTATGCTCCAAAAAATCCTGACGAACTCAGCGGTATTAGCGTGATACTTGGGTTATAGTATCAGTCAAGATGAGCATACCCTAAGATTGGGAGGCATGATCTTGTTGTACGACCCTTGACATATCCACCAAATCCCATCACATCGAGGCTGAAATTCCTCCCATAGCCTCAGTATAGGCCCTGGTGCGGGCGACTTCATTCCTCACTTACTGCAAGGAAACTTCATGCTAGTGCACTTGAGAAAGGGCTCGATTTCTTTCTAATAGTAAAGTTGAGTTGTGGCTGATCTCCCTACTTACTTTGGTTAGTAGGGTAGATATGGTCTCTGCATCCTTCTACTACTGCTATTGGGCTTCTGATACCTGGGCATGACATTGTGCCAATTCCTGAATCAAGGAAGTTTCTCTTTGTCTAAACATCTCTTGAGATGCTGAACTGGCGATAGATTACTGCAGAGTTTGTTGCTGAAGTTGTACTTGGTAATGGGAGAAGGAGCACTTCATCCCTTGGTAATTCATCATCGCCTAAATACAGTAAATTAGGGAGAGAGTTGTTACTGAAGATGCAAGCAGAAATGGCTTAGAGAAACTTACCAATTCCATAGCATCTTGCAAGCTTTCCATCGGAAGGATTAATTCATCCAAATTGAGGATGCATGAGTCCCTTGTAGAAGGAGAATAAGGAGTAGAAGCAATGAGGAGGGTCAACTCACTCATAATGGGTGAAGAATGATGTGGCATAAGGAACTGTTCCATTGGCATGGAAGGAAAAGGAAATGAAGTTCCGGAAGAAAAAGGGAAAATGTCACTACAAGGTGGGGGGATGGGGTGTTGACTAGAAGAGGAAGAACTTGAAGGTCCTGAAGACGAAGGAAGGGAAAGGGACGATGTCACAAGCGGTCGGGAGGCAGGAATATCAGTGGCAAGGGAGGATGTGGAAGTGATGGGGAAAAGGGCCTTAGCCAAAGAGCTTCCTTCGGGGCAAATGGAAGAGGAGGATGGAAAGGTGAGGCTTAACAGTGGAGGGAGGAGGTCTGAGATTACCTGCTAAATAATTAAAGAGGGGGAACCTTCTAAAGATGGATGGGAAATGGGAAGAGGGGAATTTAATGGTCTGGGTGACATGGACATTAGGGAGGAAGCTGTGACAGAAGGTGTATGGGTAGCCGAGGAAGATGTGACTATTGGCAACTTTTCTTCGGCCAAAGAAGGGGCACCAGAGAAGAAAGCAGGGATGGACCCTTTGTTAGTAATATATGAGAGATGTCCTAAGGCAATCGCCTTATGTTTGAATTATTTATATGATAAATGAAGATTAACTATTTGAGTATACATATTTTCATGTATTTGATTAGATCTTAAACTCATTTACTGAATGTCCACGATATGATTCACAGCATGAGAGAATTTGTGATTGGATCACAACTAGTGAGTATCTCTACATGTGTAATTGTGATGTATCAGAATTATCCCTAGTCGATGAATTGATGGATTTGGACACTATCAATTATGTCGAGACTAACACGAGGTATACTCCTTGGTGTATCCAAACAGCTGATTCTCACTGGCTGGAGACATTGTGATGTCCGAAGTTAATTGTGGATGCTAGTTATGGTAACTAGTTCATTGGAGTGACCAGCTGTAAAACTTCATATGGTTCTTTGCATATATTGATATGTCAATGAAGTTCTTACTGCAACTTAAGTGCGATGTTCCTTTGACTTGCGGTATTCAAGTCATCTTGGTCATGAAGACTTATGCTTTGACATCTTAAGCAAGCATCTCTGAGGAGATGTGGACACGGGATGATTGGGTATAAGTCGAAGTGATCGAAGGTGTTTGAATAGCCTATAAAGGATTCACCACTCCTTGCGAGGAGATGTATACCCAAGGCTTCATGTCGGATTGTTACTAAAGTCTTTGGCCAAAGCATTACATGTTTAGAGTAAGGTACTCTTGGATACATGTGCAGTAACTAGAATCCATAGGACGAGGAAATGATACTTGGACTAGGTGTAACATAGTCAACCTAGTGGGGAATGACACTATAGACCATGTCCTGAACCAAGTGGGTATAAGATGCGTGAAGGGAACGGGGCACGAATTATTATAGCTGCTGAAGGGTTTCAGACATAGTTCTGGATCAACCGTTAATCTTTTCGATTAATTGGGAATCATGATGTACTACTAGGTGCCACTCATGATCATTCTATAATTAATGGTTAATTATAGACAGCCAACATAAACCGATAACCTATTTGGTCACACGCACAACGAGCGTAATCCGAAGGATTTAAAACGAGCTTGAGAATGAGATTCTTAGACCGAGAGAAACTAGTTTTGGTTGGACCAAACAAGGAGCGAGCATGAAATCATTTCAGTCGCAATGGAAGTGTGGATGGGCCGTGTCTTATGAAGACATGATGGATGAATCAAATTGGTTTAGTTCTAATCCAATGGTGAAGAATAAACCAAAGGGGTTTGGTTTGTTTTAAATGAATAACCAAAGTTGGTTCGGTTCGTTTTAACTTAAAATAGACCAAATCAGTTTGGTTTATTTTAACTTTAGTTGATGGAGCGGGTTAACGGGTTTTTGGTTATTAACCAATAACCATTAGGAGAATTTGTTCTCTATAAAATAGGGCTTAAGGGTTTTGTGAAAGCCCCAACCCTAATCTTGCCGCCCCCTCTCCCTCTTCTCCTTGTGTAGCCGGCGCCCAACCCCTTGCCGCTGCCCAGCCCTTGTGCCACCGTCCAAGTTGTTGCCGGCATCCAAGCTCCTGCCGGCGATCCTCCGGCAACCCTCCGGTGATCTTCCTTGGCTCCGACGACAAGGTGAGCATCTAGCTTTCCTTATTTGGCCGGCGCAAGTTCTCCACCAAAGCTGTCTAGTTTTCTGGACAGCTTGTTTCCTTCTTGTCGGAGTTTCGCTTGGACGATGTTTAGAGCTTCGACCGTGGCTACCTTACCAGGGATTCAATCTCCAGTAATCCTCATAGGTGGAGGATGAAGGATTCGTCAAACGGTTGAAGAATACCTCTCCAGAGAAGCGAGTTTTGGGGACTCGGTTTTGAATCCGAATTTTGATTCGGATTGTGATCTTCTCTCGATCACATCGTCTTCGACATGAGGCTAGTGACTCGTACGAAGACAAGGCTCGTGACTTTGTGAAGTCATCCCGAAGATACTCGGCGTGGATACGGATAGAGGCGATTCTAGCGAGGGTCACTCCGGTTGATGTCTTTCCCGCTACACGTGATACGTTAGGTATACGTAGAATAATTTTCTTTTATTGCAAAATTTGAAGCTATGGTTATGTCTACACATGTTGTACTATGTATGCGTGTGGTGTGTGTGATGTGTGTGATGTTATAAATTAGATTTATTGCTTTTTATTTATTCCACTGCGCACATGTTTACGAAACATGTTCGAACACACACTCGCCGCGATGTCGAAAACCCAACAGTGGTATCAGAGCCCAGGTTGTGTTTCGACATAATCATAAAATTATTTTGCGATAGTCGTAATTGTATTTATGGAAATTTTCTACTTTTGAAAATTTAGAAGTATTTATGGAAATTTTTAATTTTTGAAAGTCTAGAAGTATTTATGGAAATATTCTACTTTTGAAAAGTTAGAAGTATTTATGGAAATTAACATTTTCCATAAATAAAATATTTGATTAGATTTGGAAATTTATTTCTTAATTTAATCATGATTTGATTTGAGAATCAAATCTTAAATATATTTTATTTTCATAAATAGTTTTAACAATTTAGGAAATTTGTTTCTTAAATTAAATTTGACTTTTCTTAATTAACACTTTCCACAAATAAAATATGTAATTAGATTTGAAAATTTATTTCCTAATTTAATCATGATTTGATTTGAAGAATCAAATCTCAAACATATTTTATTTCCATAAATAGTTATGACATATAAGGAAATTTTGTACATGCTATAACTGTATGCCATGTAATTGCATTAGATGCATATCATTATGTCATGCGTGTCGTGACATGTAGATGTATGCCATGTATATAATAGTTATTTTCATGCAAAGAGGATGAGACATAAAAACCCTTACTCAATATTAAAGCCTACATCTTCCATTAATATGGTTAGAACCAGAGTTTTGTTTCTTGTTTGGGTTGTTGGACTCTCTCCAAGCCCAGCTCGAACCTGAACATGTTCAAACCATGAAATAGTTTAATACTAATATGGTAAGAGTCAGAGGTCAATCGTTAGCTTTGGTTGTTGGACTCTCTTTAAGCTGGGCTAATTGGTTGAATACACTCTAACCATATTAAAACTATTTCTCGATTAATGGATTGGCTTTAACCTGGAGCATCGACTTGTTGGACTCTCTCCAAGGTCGATGTGAAGGGAGGTGAAGTTGGGTGCTATGCATATAATGCATACTTGTTAATGTGTTAACAACCCGATGTATGTGTGAACATTCAATTAGTTGATAGCACATTGTGATAGTTGCATATATGTGATATGCAATCGGTATATTTGATACCTACCATCGTAGTTATGAATAACTTGTTGGACTCTCTCCAAGGTTGTTCATATCTATGTTGGATATCAGTCCATTCGGAGATGGACCTACGATCTCCTGAAGTGATTTTTGGGGTTTTTGAAATTTGAAAAATAAATGGGATTTATGAATGTATATTGATGCATTTTAAATCATCCTTCTCATATATGCTCGATTTGTATTTCTAAGTTAATCGCTTGATCATGATGTCTTTGAATTTGCGCTCTATTTTGAATTTGAATAAATTGACTGGGCCTAACTTCTTGGACTGGCTTAGAAACTTGAGAATTATTCTTAAGGTTGAAAATCTTGCGTATGTCCTCGAAGAGCCTCTTCCCGCCCGTCCTAGTGATAACGCAACTCTGGACCAATTGTTGACTTATCAGAAACATGTGAGTGATTCTGAGCAAGTGAGTTGCATCATGCTAGCCGTGATGGTACCCGAGCTGCAGAAGCAGCCTGAGCATTGATAACTGCCATTTTGTTGTATTAGTTTGGTCCTTAATATCACTGTTTTTATCCTCTCGAGTGATTTATTATTGATTATCTGCATGTTTTATGAGTTTGGATTCATTTTGGACCTTATTGTAAATTCTCCTAATTTTTGGACTTATATGTAAATTTTATCTTTATTTGTAGGAGATCGAGATGAGCCATTGGACTAGACTCAAGTTAGATCAAATATGGCTTCATCTGAGGTCATAATGGACATTTCAAGATTATTTAATCTGAACCCTTCATCCAGATTAGAAGGCAAATCAAATCAAGGGTTCAGATCTGAGCATTATAGACCATCCGAGGAAAGTGATTGATTCTGAGCCATCCATTTGGATCTGGAGCGATCCGGCCCGTACATTAAGATCTACACGTCTTGGCCGTTCATCCGGACCGTTGGATCGTGATTATACCTTCAGACGGATTAGATCCGTCCACTTCAAATCAGACTGATTTCAGCCGTTGGATTGAGCAGCCAAATGAAGCCTATTTAATCGATTAATTAAGCCCTAGATCAAGGAACGGCTGAGATTGAGTGGGCGGAATGATCGAACGGTTCACAAATTTCATTTAATAAACCTTACCTCATCGAATTGGCAGAATCGGCAGAAGCTCCAACAGAGCGCGCGACAAAACAGTGCGGGCGGCGGCGTTTTCCTCTGGCGAGCGCGGCGACAGCTCCACATAGCACTCCGGCGATAATTCCAGCAATCCCAGGGTCTTCCCCAGTCCATTCCATCCTGCGTACTTTTCCCTCTTGATCGGTGAGCTCGCGGCGGCATTTGGCGGCGGCGACCATCGGCCGGCAGGAGGAAATCGTCGCGTCTTCACCGGCGATCTTCCGATCCATTACCACCGGAGCTGAGCATTCCAGCTGGACGTGGTCGCAGAAGGCTGGAGGTGATTTGCTACTGCCGTGGTAGCGGCAGAATATATTCCCAGTTCCGGCAGCATCACTTCTTTCGATCCAATGGCGGTCTTGATGCTTGGCGATGATACCCTTCATTCCCAGTTCCGATCCCATCCACAATAGCGGCCGTGATTCGTGCTGTGCCATCTCCGCAGAGCCATTCAACCTGCTGCCGTGGTAGCGGTAGCATCGCATCCATCATCGGAGCTGTGGATTACCGAATCGATTCACCTCTCACCGAATCCAAGCGAGAGATCCGCATCCCTGAGACCCTTTGGTATTCGATATTGTCGAGGTCACCGGAGAGGTGGTACCTCTTCGGTGTTTGTGGTTGACTGTTGATTTATTTTATTGTGATTACTGTTGATTCAGTATTTTGTTTTCATTTGCATTTGCACTTGTGTTTTCCTTCGTATTTGCACTTGTGTTTTCATTTGTGTTGTCACTGGTGTTATTACATTGTGTTTGCATTAGTGTTTTCAATTGTGTTTTCGCTAGTGTTTTTAATATGTGCTTTCACCAGTGACCTTGAATTGTATTTTTACTAGTGTTCGTAACTTGTGTTTTCACTAGTATCTTACTTTGTATTTTAATCATGGTTTAACTTGTATTTTATTACTCAGTATTCTAACTTGTGTTTTAACTCGGTCGTAGTTAGAGTTTGATTTGTGTTATGCTTTAGTTGTTAGGTTAGTTTCATTTACATTTGACGATTATCAGTATAGTAGTAAGGTCACGGTTACTGGTTGAATTGCATTCGTTTCTTGCATTCTTGCATTTTTAGTGAATGTTTAGCTCTTGTATCGTATAGTGACATGATCGGTGCATGGTTGAATTATTCACATTTATTTGATCATCATGTCGTATAGTGACATCTGCGGTGCTTGGTCGCTTTCTTTTTACATTAGTTTAGTTTTTCAGTGACTGTTTGACTACTGTGTCGTATAGTGACAGTGCGGTGCATGGTTGAATTGTTCACATTTGTTCGATCATTGTACCGTATAGTGACAGTGCGGTGCGTGATCACTTACTTTTGCGCATTAGGATAGTTGTTTGTTACTTGTTATTTGGTAGTTTGATTTACTTCTTGCATGCTTAATTCCCATGTTTGCTTTTGATTTTGCATTTTGATTGTTTTGATAAATTGTGAAAACCCCCAGTGTTTACTTCTGTTTAAAAACAAACGTCCAGCCATTAGGTTCGTTGGGAGATGACCCGAGTCAGTCCTATACTGCATTAGTGTAGTTAGGGGGTTCGGTAAATAATTTGGGAACGGTATTGCGACACTAATTCACCGTTCATATCAAATTTTGGCGTCGTTGCCGGGGAACTCTAATGGGTTCGTTTGTCTTTAAACTGTAGTTTGTTTGTTTGTTTTCTTTTTCTTTTGTTATTATTGTCTTTCTTATCATTTATATTTGTTTCTCATTATATTTGTTTGTGTGGATGACTAGGTCTTCAGGTGATCATCTATTTGAATTTTGCAGCAGTTTTTCTCTTCCCTCAGAGGCCCAGCCTAGGAAGGGGGTTGTTGAAGAAAAAGGCTAGGGAAGCAGATTCCCAAGTATGCCGAGGTTTTGTTTCACGAGAAGTTGTACTCTTTCTATGGAGGACCTATCTGTGGGCCCTCTTTTTATGTAGACAGGGATATGGATTGTGTAGGGACTAGCGCTCTTCAGGCGATGCCCCAAGGATCACTTCCATCAGATGTTTGTAAGAAATGTCATTTCATGGTCGAGTATGGGATATCTTGGATTATATTATCTCTGTGTATGATATTGAAGTAGATCCTGCTAAAATTCATGCTATATATTCTTTATCTTACCCCGCTTCTGTGCGGGAAGTTGTGCTTTTCTAGGTCATGCAGGTTTCTACAGACATTTTATCAGAGACTTCAGTCAGATTGCCCTACCCTTGACCAAATTGTTGCAGAAGGAGATGATATTTCAGTTTGATAGGATTGCGATAGAGATCGAGCCCACCCCCATAGCAGATTCTTTTCCAGATGAGCAACTTTTTTTCACCTGTAGGGTAAGACACCATGGTATGCAGATCTTGCTATTTATTTAGTTGCCGTGTTGTACCTTCACATTTTACTCATGCACAAGTCCAGAAATTGAAAAGTGATGATAAGTATTATGTATGGGATGATCTTTATCTTTGAAAATTGTGTAGTGATCATATTATTAGATGATGTGAACTTGATTATGAGTTTCATTCCATACGTACTTACTTTTTATTATTCTATGGCTTGTGGGGGGCACTTTGGACCCCAAAGAACTGCTAGGAAAGTTTTAGAGTTTGATTTGTATTGGCCCACCTTATTTCATGATGTCTCTGAATTCTACAAGTCTTTTGAGCGATGTCAACGAACAGGGAACATAGGACGTAGAAATGAAATGCCTCAAAAACTTTTGTTATTTTGTGAGATTTTCGATATTTGAGGTATTGATTTTATGGGTCCTTTTCCTGTATCTTTTGGATTTCCATATATTCTTTTGGCATATGATTATATTTCTAAATGGGTGGAGGTCATCCCCACCAGGACTGATGATTCTCTAGTTGTTGTGGATTTTGTTAAGTCTCACATATTTTGCAGATTTGGAGTTCCCAGGGCGATCATTAGCGATCAAGGGTCTCACTTTTGCAACAGACTCATGAAGTGTTAAGCAATGAGATCAAGTCTATTATAGAGAATACGGTGGGGCCAGACATGATGATGCTTCTTCTCCGACATGAAAGGGGAGTGTGTTCTTTTATTTACTGCATTTATTTTCTTCCTTTCATGTTCGGAATAAATTGCATGGGTTGTGTGTTTGTTTGCCTGTTTACCTAGGTTTGTTTGTCTGTTGTTGAGTCAAATAATATTCTCTATGCATGCCTTAATATCATTTCAGAGGTGGTAAAAATTAGTTAAGTTTGATCATCAAATTATGGATTTTTGTGTGTGATAGGAGACTTCACTTGCATGCAGTCACTTGTTATGATGGTGAACTTTTTATTGATAGTCTAAGCTTGATGTTTATTCGCCTAGTGAGGTTGCAAGCCATTCTTATCATCTACCCACTTTTGTGTGATAACACATGTGATTCTTGTTACTCTAGAACTTGCTTTGAATCTTTTCAAAACTGCAGTAACATTTACTTGCATGAATATGATGAAGGATTTCATTCTTGACTCTTTTCTGACTTGGTTTGATTGTCTAATCCACTTGATACTTCCATCTTCTATGTCTTACTTATCATATCTTTTCATTTGCTATCCATTTTCTTTGTATCTCTGTGGATTATCTTTTGTATATCTATTATTTTCCATATTGGAGGAATAGTTTGATGGGTTGTATTGTCCGAGACGGACAAAATTTTAAGTGTGGGGGAGGAGTTATATTATTTGTGTTGGAAACATGATATGGAAGATATAGTTTTCAGAGGTCATTGGTTCTGAGATATATTTGTCTGTGATTAGTACTTGAGTTTCTGCACAAAAAAAAAAAAAAAAAAGGCGCCATTGATGTTTCTTTTGTAAAAAAAAAAAAAAAAAAAAAAAAAAAAGTGCAATTGTAATGCAGGCAAATTGAATTGCAATGTGTTGGATAGAGTCATTTGATCCTGAATCCAATTCTAAAGTTTCTAATTGTCTTAGCCTCTTCCCATATTGCTGGTTACTGAGCATTTCACAGAGCAACTCATCAGATTTATTTCTCCAGTTCTTCTCTTGTTCCCTATTCATTTGTACCTTTGTCTTGTACTTCTCTTTGCATACTTTATCTGCACTCTACTTTTGATCTTATTCTGATTCATGTTAAATCCTTTTGATTCATGTATGAGATGTATTGATAGCAGTAGAGAAGTAGATGATAAGCAAGCATATGGTAGTACAAAATTGCATGTTGTTTTGAGGGCGCCCCACTCCTACGTTATTATGTGAGCATCAGTGCATATATCCATTTTGGGAGGTTTTGTATTAGGCTTAGTCTATTTGATTTTACTGTAAATCATCATACATGTTGACTGTTGTAGGAGTCGGATCTTTTGAATACCCTAGATCCTGATGAATTTGGTGATCCTAAGTAACTTATTTTTTCTGTCTCTGAATTATTGATCTAGGTATTGCTAGGGGAATGAGTTAGGGTGTTAGTGTTTCTTTATTTTCATTATTGCTCGGGACGCGCAAAAATAAGTGTGGGGGAATTGATAACTGCCATTTTGTTGTATTAGTTTGGTCCTTAATATCACTGTTTTTATCCTCTCGAGTGATTTATTATTGATTATCTGCATGTTTTATGAGTTTGGATTCATTTTGGACCTTATTGTAAATTCTCCTAATTTTTGGACTTATATGTAAATTTTATCTTTATTTGTAGGAGATCGAGATGAGCCATTGGACTAGACTCAAGTTAGATCAAATATGACTTCATCTGAGGTCATAATGGACATTTCAAGATTATTTAATCTGAACCCTTCATCCAGATTAGAAGGAAAATCAAATCAAGGGTTCAGATCTGAGCATTATAGACCATCCGAGGAAAGTGATTGATTCTGAGCCATCCATTTGGATCTGGAGCGATCCGGCCCGTACATTAAGATCTACACGTCTTGGCCGTTCATCCGGACCGTTGGATCGTGATTATACCTTCAGACGGATTAGATCCGTCCACTTCAAATCAGACTGATTTCAGCCGTTGGATTGAGCAGCCAAATGAAGCCTATTTAATCGATTAATTAAGCCCTAGATCAAGGAACGGCTGAGATTGAGTGGGCGGAATGATCGAACGGTTCACAAATTTCATTTAATAAACCTTACCTCATCGAATTGGCAGAATCGGCAGAAGCTCCAACAGAGCGCGCGACAAAACAAGCGATCGCGGCGGCGTTTTCCTCTGGCGAGCGCGGCGACAGCTCCACATAGCACTCCGGCGATAATTCCAGCAATCCCAGGGTCTTCCCCAGTCCATTCCATCCCGCGTACTTTTCCCTCTTCGGTCAGGCGGAGCTCGCAGCAGCATTTGGGCGGCGGCAGCCCATCGACCGAGCAGGGGAGTGCGTGCGTCTTCACCGGCGATCTTCCGATCCATTACCACCGGAGCTGAGCATTCCAGCTGGACGTGGTCGCAGAAGGCTGGAGGTGATTTGCTACTGCCGTGGTAGCGGCAGAATATATTCCCAGTTCCGGCAGCATCACTTCTTTCGATCCAATGGCGGTCTTCAATGCTTCCAGCCGGTGGCGATGATACCCTTCATTCCCAGTTCCGATCCCATCCACAATAGCGGCCGTGATTCGCGCTGTGCCATCTCCGCAGAGCCATTCAACCTGCTGCCGTGGTAGCGGTAGCATCGCATCCATCATCGGAGCTGTGGATTACCGAATCGATTCACCTCTCATCGGAATCCGACGAGAGATCCGCATCCTGAGACCCTTTGAGCTGTTCGGTATTGTCGTAGGTCACCGGAGAGGGTGGTACCTCTCCGGTGTTTGTGGTTGACTGTTGATTTATTTTATTGTGATTACTGTTGATTCAGTATTGTGTTTTCATTTGCATTTGCACTTGTGTTTTCCTTCGTATTTGCACTTGTGTTTTCATTTGTGTTGTCACTGGTGTTATTACATTGTGTTTGCATTAGTGTTTTCAATTGTGTTTTCGCTAGTGTTTTTAATATGTGCTTTCACCAGTGGCCTTGAATTGTGTTTTTACTAGTGTTCGTAACTTGTGTTTTCACTAGTATCTTACTTTGTATTTTAATCTACGGTTTAACTTGTATTTTATTCTGTATTCTAACTTGTGTTTTAACTCGGGTCGTAGTTAGAGTTTGATTTGTATTATGCTTTAGTTGTTAGGTTAGTTTCATTTACATTTGACGATTATATAGTATAGTGACAGTGCACAGTTGAATTGCATTCGTTTCTTGCATTTCGTTTCGCATTTTTTAGTGAATGTTTAGCTCTGTCGTATAGTATAGTGATGCGGTGCATGGTTGAATTGTTCACATTTATTTGATCAGCATCTTAGTATATAGTGACGGCGGTGCTTGGTCGCTTTCTTTTACATACATTAGTTTAGTTTTTGGTGTGTTTGACTCTGCGTATTATAGTAATGATCGCGGTGCATGGTTGAATTGTTCACATTTGTTCGATCATTGTACCATATAGTGACAGTGCGGTGCGTGATCACTTACTTTTGCGCATTAGGATAGTTGTTTGTTACTTGTTATTTGGTAGTTAGATTTACTTCTTGCATGCTTAATTCCCATGTTTGCTTTTGATTTTGCATTTTGATTGTTTTGATAAATTGTGAAAACCCCCAGTGTTTACTTCTGTTTAAAAACAAACGTCCAGCCATTAGGTTCGTTGGGAGATGACCCGAGTCAGTCCTATACTGCATTAGTGTAGTTAGGGGGTTCGGTAAATAATTTGGGAACGGTATTGCGACACTAATTCACCGCTCTATCAAGCATATGGATGCTCATACCATAGTCTTTCATCTTTATGAGTTATTTGATGAGCAAGAGATATTCGAAAGGTTCGAAGTCTCCAAACTCCTCTTCACCTCTGAGATGCAAGAAGGTTCATCTGTGGTACTGCTCAACATGCTGAAGACTGTGGAGCCTTCTGAGAAGCATGAGTAGGGGACGATGTTGTTAGTTGATTCCTCGAAGAAAGGTTCTAAGAGGAAGTCAAAGGAACAGCAGAAGGGAAAGAAGAAAAAGGCTAAAATGGCAGAACCAGCTCAAAAGGGTGATTGCCATCATTGTGGCAAGAAAGGCCATTGGCGAAGAAACTGCAAGATTTATTTTGAGTCTATTAAGAAGAATAAGGCATCGGATGCCCCATCTTCTTCAGGTATCTTCGTTATTGATTGTAATTCTATTTCCTCAGACACTTGGGTATTGGATACTAGGTGTGGCTCACATATATGTAATGACATACTTTGGCTAAGGAATAGAAGAAGACTAGCCAAGGGAGAGTCAAATTTACATGTTGGGAATGAAGCAAAGGTTGATGCACTCGCTATCGGAACGTATTTGTTGAAACTCCCTACAAAACTTGTCTTAGAACTAGACAATTTCTTTTATGTTCCTTCGTTGATAAAGAACATCATTTCTATTTCTTGTTTGAATAGAAATGGGTACCATTTAACTTTTAGTAACAATTGTTGTTACCTAACTTTGAATGACGTTCTTTATGGGACAGGAACTTTAAGCAATGGTATTTATACGTTGGACATATCCAGTGACATTTTCAATATCGAAGCAAGGAACAAGAGTGCTCAAAAAGATAATCAATTAGCCTCCTACATTTGATATTATCGTCTTGGCCATGTAAGCAAGAAACGCATGTCCGAATTACATCGATGTGGAATTCTAGAATCATTTGAATTAGATTCATATGATACATGCGAATCATGCTTAAAAGGCAAGATGACCAAGTTACCTTTTACTAGAAAAGGTGAACGAGTGGGAGAGTTGCTAGGTCTAATACATACTGATGTATGTGGACTTATGTCAACTTAAGCTTTGGGAAGCTATAGCTACTTCATTACCTTCACCAATGATCACTCATGGTTTGGGTATGTGTTCTTGATGAAACACAAGTCTGAAGCCTTTGAAAGGTTCAAAGAATTCAGAAATGAAGTAGAGAAACAACATAACAAGAGTATTAAAATACTTTGATCAGATTGAGGTGGTGAATACTTAAGTCAAGAGTTTCTAGATTATCTAAGAGACAATGGTATATTGTCCCAATGGACTCCGCCATATATACCACAGCATAATGGTGTATCTGAGAGGCGTAATCGAACCTTGTTGGACATGGTCAGGTCAATGATGAATCATGCAAATCTTCCCAAGTCCTTTTGGAGCTATGCACTTCAGACAGTTATTTACTTGTTAAACAGAATGTCAACCAAGGTAGTCTCTACTACTCCATATGAGATATAGAATAGTAAGAAACCTCATGTATCTTACTTGAAGATATGGGGTTATCCTGCTTATGTGAAGTGGACTGTATCAAACAAATTGGATGCTAAGTATGATAAATATCTATTTATTGGATACCCTAAGGAAATAAGGGGTTATCAATTCTATCATCCTGTGGAACAAAAGGTGTTTGTTTCAAGGCATGCTGTATTTCTAGAGAAAGAGTTTCTCTTGCAAGAAAATAGTGGGAGTGTCATCGAGCTTGAGGAGGCTCGAGAGACTCAAATAGACATTGATGAGATACCTAGTGAAGCACAACAACCAATAACTCATAGTGATGAGCAATCGGCTGGACCTATTGAGACACTATATCTTCATAGATCTGGTAGAACACGCAATATTCTTGAGAGATATGGATTTCTCGTAAGTGAATCGAACGACGTGTTACTCATTGATGATGAGGAGCCTACCATTTATGAAGAAGTTCTAACAAGTTCAGAAAGGGATAAGTTGCTTGAAGCCATGAAGTCGGAAATGGATTCCATATATGAAAACCAAGTTTGGAACTTGGTTGACCCACCTAAAGGCAAAAAGCCTATAGGATGAAAGTGGGTTTTCAAGAAGAAAACCGACATGGATGGTAATGTGATTACCTATAAGGCTAGATTGGTGGCGAAAGGATATCGTCAAAAGCAAGGTGTTGATTATGACAAAACCTATTCGCTTGTTGCTACGCTTAAATCCATTCGGATGCTCCTAGCCATAGCGACTCATTATGATTATGAGATATGACAGATGGATGTGAAAACAGTTTTCCTTAATGGAAACTTGCTCGAGGATGTGTATATAATACAACCTGAGGGTTTCACATCGGTTGATAAAACCAAGGTATACAAATTACGACGGTCCATATATGGATTGAAGCAAGCATCAAGGAGCTGGAATATTCGTTTTGATGAGACAATCAAAAAGTTTGATTTCTCACAAAATCTAGACGAACCTTGTGTGTACAAGAAGGTTAGTGAGAGTGTAGTCGTGTTCCTAGTATTGTATGTTGGTGCAATCAGCCCAGGTTGACTCGAGTTTGACTCGAGCAGTACCTTGATAGTATTTTGATGATAGACAAAACTCATGACATGGGATTGTCATGGGAAAGTCCAACGTGGAGTTGGCATGGAAAATCCAAGCATGGAGCTTGGTGTGGGAAAGTCCAACATGGTGTTGGCATGGAAAATCCAAGCATGGAGCTTGGTGTGGAAAAGTCCAAAGCATTGCGAAGTTGTGCGCTTAGTGCTTGGTGAGAAATGCATTGCGAAGCCGTGCACTTGGTGCATGTGGGAAGTCTTGAGGACTTGGCAAGTTCACTAGGCTCGGGGTCCTTGAGTCGGTGAAGGATGACATTGCGAAGCCATGCGCTTGGTGCATTCGAGGGACCGCTGGACGGGGAGCGAATGGAGTGAGGCCCAAGGGAAGCATACTTCGAGGGCAAGATACGAGAAGGATGGAGTTGCGAAGTCGTGCGCTTGGCACATCCGAGGGACGTAGGCCGAGGGAAGAGAGCTTCGGTGGGGAACTCCGTGAGGGATGATGTGGACTTGGCCAAGTGGCTAAGACTGGTTGTCGGATGCTCAAATAGCTTGACGTTTGAGGTTTTACCCGACATCAATCGACTGACATAGGTGCCAGTCGACTACTCTAGGTCGTATGGGTTCGACCAGTGTTCGACTGAACAGAGTCTGGCTGATCAGTCGATTGCCACGGGAGGGCAATCGACTGTTGAGGACATCAGTCGACTGCTTAAGGGAAGCATTCGACTGATCGCACTATGCATGGGCATAGAAGCTAGTCGAGCTCGCAAGCACTCGACTGATGGGTTACCAGTCGACTGATGGATGTCATTAGTCGACTGATATGTGATCCGTTGGAACTTTACCAACATGGATCTGGCCGTTGTGAGACAACGACTATAGGACCAGTCGACTGGGGCCTTTTGGCAGTCGACTGGGGTCTTTTGGCAGTCGACTGATGCGCACGAAATTAGCTTGATGCAGGTTATAAATGGAGCTCAAGTGGGAGGATTTCGCCAAGACTTTAAGGAAGCTATTGGAGGGGAATTGCTGCTGCATTACAGTCCTTCAAGAGCCATCCAAAGCAAGCTACAAGCAAAGGGTTCAAAGCAAGTGTTGTAAAGTGTTCTTTATGTGTATTTCGTATTTGTCTTTGTATTGCTTGTATTTCATTACTTAGTGTAATTGCTTGTGAGAGGTTTATCCACCTCCGATGTGTTGTCGAGAAGGAGTGGTTTAGTTAGTGTCGTGCGCATAACTAGATCTCGGTGAGCTCGCCCGTGGAGTAGGAACCATTCGATTCCGCACCACGTATATCGTGTTGTCTCTTGTGTGATTGTATTTGTTGTTAGTATTCATATTTATATTAGTATTTCGCTGACCTAACAATAATTGTAGATGAGCACGCAACGAGAATGAGCAAATTCCACCGTATGACGATTGAGGGTTATTCACCCCCCTCTAGCTGGCCAACACAACCACATCGATCGACCCTACAAGTGGTATCAGAGACAAGGAGCTTGTCAAGGACTAACCGCCGGCACAAGCTCTATAAGATAGCTGGCTACAACCTCCAACCACCAAAATTCGAAGGAGATTTTCTATGG
This sequence comes from Wurfbainia villosa, assembly GCA_025175895.1. Taxonomy (NCBI): domain Eukaryota; kingdom Viridiplantae; phylum Streptophyta; class Magnoliopsida; order Zingiberales; family Zingiberaceae; genus Wurfbainia; species Wurfbainia villosa. The sequence goes on along the minus strand of CM045989.1, from coordinate 123,090,363 downwards.
TGGAGAAGAAAAATGGAGGTATATCTAGAAACCGATTTTGATTTTATGCTAATCTTATAAAACGGTTTTGAATTGCCTAGGGATGAAAGAAATAGGAAAATTTAGAAGTCAAGGTGGACCCAAGACCAAATCAAGGACTTTGAGACAAATCTCAAGGTAATCGAATTACTTAGTGATTTGATTCCTAACAATATTTGGTCTAGGTTGGGTAATTTTAGGGATGCAAAGGAATTATGGGATAAAGTAATGAAATTACAAGAGAATTCCCAATTGGCACAAGTAGAGGAGAATGCAGAGGAAGAATTGCCATCCACATTCAAAGATGTGGATGATTTGGTGGAAACCTCTGTAGGGGATCGATCGGCCGGCTAGAGGGGGGTGAATAGCCCTCTTTCGTTGGATAATGGTATTTGCTCGTCTACAAACAAGATTAGCGCAAGCGGAATATGCAAATACAAATAGATAAAAACAAAGAAAAAGATAAGCAAGAATACAAACAATGCAAACACCGAGATGTAACGTGGTTCACGGCTACGCCGCTAATCCACGGTCCGATTCGTCCAAGGTGAATCACTCCTTAATCTTTCACTAGATCTCTCCTTTGCACAAAGCTAGGTGGAGGTAACCTCTTTTACATAAGGATCACTCTTCTACAATAGAATGAAGATTAGAACAAGTAGAAGAGTGGAAAATCGTTTAGGGCACTTTGGGAGTAGTTGGGAGTTCAAGCATTAGCCCCCCAAATCCCCATACCCTTCCTCTTTATAGAGGAAGAGGGTTTCTTCCCATTGACACAGGCGATGGTGATGTCCCTATCGATCGGCCCGTCCCGTAGCCCTGCCCAATAACGGCGCTTTCCACGCGTTAGATTCCTTCCAAGCGGCGCGACATCATCGATGATATTGCCGCGATCAGCGATGCTTGATCACGAGTGCTCCCACGAGCTCGACTTCATTTTGTGCCGTGCAGTCGATCGTCGATCGTGATGCCGACATCGATCGATTGCGATCCATGGCGATCGGCCGCCAGGTCAAAACCTAGTCTTATACGGTCGAACTCGTTCGACTCGAGAATACGATCGCTATGACATGGCGGTCGGATCGATGTCGGGAAATCTCATCCGACACTTAGCCAAATGGCCAAGTTTCACCTAAGAGCTACTACCCCTTCCCGGGTTACATTCGCTCACACTCATCCCTCAAAGTCCCTCGCCTTTGAAGTTATCTTCGTTCGGCCACGTCCCTCGGATGCGCCAAGCGCACGGCTCTGCAATGCCATCCTTCGCGTCTTGCCTGAAGTCTACTTCCTCTGGCTTCACTCCAAGCTCCTCGTCCGGTGGTCCCTCGGATGCTCCAAGCGCACGGCTTCCACAAAGCCATCCTTCACCGACTCAAGGACCGAGTCATGAGAGGTGAAACTTGCCAAGGCTCCATGTACAAATTACTAAGTCCTGCAAGACTCCAACACACATATCAAATCATAATAACAATCTAACTTAAACCCTTTTCCACACCATCAAAACCATATTACGACAAGAGATTGCCCTAACAACCTCCACCTCTAGCATTGAGGGGGAGGAGAGGCAATCTTCCATCCCAGACCAAGAACAAGAAACATCCACATTTGGGAGAAGCGAAGATCAAGAAGAGGCATCCTCCACCTCCCTAGGTAACTCAAGTGTTGTTATTTTAAATAAAAATCATATAATATGCTTTGAGTGTAGGGAGAAAGGGCATTACAAGAGCAAATGCCCTAAATTGGCTAAGGAAAAGGCATCGGCACCAAAAGTCAACTCAAAGTCAAAGGATGCTGGAGTCCCCTCAATTAAGAGCAAAGAACACATTGTGTGCTTTAAATGCAATCAAAATGGGCACTACCGAAGCCAATGCCCTAGGGGGAGGAAGAAAGGGCAAGAAGGTGCATCTCATGTAGGGGGAGCTTCCAAAGCTAACCCTAAGGTATATTTAAATAATGCACCTTTAATTTCTAAAGTTAAAAAGCATGCTAAGAATTATTTTAGCTCACCTGCAATCATTAATGAAAAGCATGCTAGTAGGAATAAATATGTGTGTTTAGGTGCTAAGCATGTTAGTTTCTCTAAGGACAAACCTAGGACTCAAAACACTAGACCTATTTTACCTAAAGAGTCCATTAGAAGAGTTGAAAATCATCTAGGCATTAACCCGAAGAAGGGTAGACACATGCCTACGAAGAATATTTCCTAAAAGATAAATGAAAATTCAAAATTGAGAAAATTAGAGCTAGAAAACCAAGCCTTGAGGTCAAGGCTAGAAAAACTTGAGAAGACCCTAGCAATAATCACAAATTCAGAAAAGGGGTCTAATGTCCAAAAGTCAAGACCTAAGGTTCAAAAATGGTCTAAGGGCAAGGAAGGTTTGGGTCACAAACCTAAGCCCAAGAAGACTTATCATAATGTTCCATTTGATTATGGAACAATTTCTAGGTCTAGGAAAACCAAGGCTAATAGGGAAGTTATCCCTAAAACTAGCCATGGTGTTTGCTTAGTGGCTAAGACCTCAAAGAAATCAAATGTAGCCACTAGGAAGGTCAAAGGAGGAGTCACCTCTAGAGTTGACCTAGGAAAGACCCAAAAGACTATGACTTTAAAGCCTAAAAGGGTCATTAGGAAGGTATCTAGGGAAGTTATTCCTAGAGAATACCTTGTTAACCCAAGGAGTTCCAATAGGTATTGGGTTCCTAAGAGCGTGATCGATTCATGCTAAATGGGTTAGGGTGTGTCAACCCTAAGTGGATGGGTAGTTAACCTAACCATAGTAGAGTTGACACATTAGGATGTGCTAATGTGCTTGAGAAGTTAAAAATGATTAAATTGGCACAATTAGGTCTTAGAGGTATTGGTGTGTCATTTTGGGTTTATGGCACACTAGGGGGATAAATGGCTTTAAGGCAAAATGGAATTAATTCCTAGAAATGGCAACTTGGATTTAACACTTAGGTATTCCATACCTTAGTATATTTTACTTGCCATGATTTATTTGCCTTGCCATGTCATGACATCATTTTCATTTTTATCTATAAAAATGTCATGATCATGTTTAGAATTATTTTTATATGTCATGTATGCTTAAATGTCATTAACATGCCATGACATCATGATTTTGGCACATTCTTAGTTAAATTATATTTATGCCATAATCATCATCATGCATATAAATAAAATGAAATTAAGGACTATGGTATGATTTGATGGGAATCAAATAATATTGCCTAGAAATATACATGAAACCATTAAAAGAATAAAAACCCACATCTCACTAAAAACTTGACTTGTATGTGTTTTACACATCTAGATATAAGTGAGATGTTTAGGAAAAAGGAATTTAAGGTTTCAAAAATATTTTGAAAACATTTTGAAAAACCTTGGTGAAGCCTATCTTTTGATAGCTATCACTATTGAATGGGATGATACAAAGAGGGCTCTTTATTGAAGCTTTTCTTAATTTTTGAACTTTGTATCAATCTCTTAATTTAGTGGGTAAAATAATTTTCAAATATTTTTCACCCATAGTGTTTATGATAAGTAATATACATACAAAATTTCAAGATTTTTGAACTTATGTATATTTACTTATGAATTTCGGAAAGTCATTTCTGAAATTCAAAAACTAAATCGATTATCGATCGGCCGCCACGGTGTCGATCGATGGGGCAATAAATTGTGTGATTTACGAATCGATCATGATTTCGGGTAAACCTTGTTGGTTAGGCCCATGTTCAGCTAGGTTAAGGTCCCCTAACCACTCCTAACTCTAGGATATGCTTGGGAGAGCATTAGAAAGGGTGGAAATCCATTGGACATGGATTAGGAGAAGGGTTTAGGGAGAGTATCAATTTTAAGGTGGATGAGAGTTCATTATTGAACTTTGCCTTAATTTTGATTGGTCAAATGTTCCTATTGGCTTAGGGACTCTCCAAGGACATTGTTGGTGCAATGGTCAAGGGGGAGTAAGCCTCTAGGGGGAGGTATCCATCATGGGAAGATGAATATGTATTTCCTCATGGGAGGAAAATTGGGTTGCCTCTCTTTAAGTGATATGAGATCACTAGAAAGATTGTAGGCATGTGTTCCTCCAAGGGAGAGATTGTAAGATCTCATTGGGATATGAGACATTCATACCCTTGGGGAGGACCTTTTTGATGTAATGTCAAAAAGGGGGAGAAGTTACCAAGTTACCAATTAGGTTTGGAATTCTCATTTGGGATGTGAGAATTGCCAATATGGGAGAATTGGTAGACTTGAGATGGTAGTTTTGTCAATCATCAAAAAGGGGGAGATTGTTGGTGCAATCAGCCCAGGTTGACTTGAGTTTGACTCGAGCAGTACCTTGATAGTATTTTGATGATAGACAAAACTCATGACAGGGGATTGTCATGGGAAAGTCCAACATGGAGTTGGCATGGAAAATCCAAGCATGGAGCTTGGTGTGGGAAAGTTCAACATGGTGTTGGCATGGAAAATCGAAGCATGGAGCTTGGTGTGGAAAAGTCCAAAGCATTGCGAAGCTGTGCGCTTGGTGCATGTGGGAAGTCTTGAGGACTTGGCAAGTTCACTAGGATCGGGGTCCTTGAGTCGGTGAAAGATGGCATTGCGAAGCCGTGCGCTTGGTGCATCCGAGGGACTATCGGACGGGGAGCGAATGGAGTGAGGCCCAAGGAAAGCATACTTCGAGGGAAAGAGACGAGAAGGATGGCATTGCGAAGCCGTGCGCTTGGCGCATCCGAGGGACGTAGGCCGAGGGAAGAGAGCTTCGGTGGGGAACTCCATGAGGGATGATGTGGACTTGGCCAAGTGGCTAAGACTGATTGTCGGATGATCAAACAGCTTGACGTTTGAGGTTTTACTCGACATCAGTCGATTGCCATAAGTGCCAGTCGACTGCTCTAGGTCGTATGGGTTTGACCAGTGTTCGACTGAACAGAGTCTGGCTGATCAGTCGACTGCCATGGGAGAGCAATCGACTGTTGAGGACATCAGTCGGATCTTAGGAAGCGATCGGTGATCGCCGTGCGAGCCGCGAAGCTAGTCGAGCTTCGCCCGGCACTTTCGGTGATGGGTTCTGATCGGTGATGGGTGCTATCAGTCGACTAATGTGTGATCCGTTGGAACTTTACCAACGTGGATCTGGTCATTGTTAGACAAGCGCTTTCGAGACCCGGTCAGTAGGGCCTTTTGTCGATCAATCGGGTTATAAATGGAGCTCAAGTGGGAGGATTTCGCCAAGACTTTAAGGAAGCTATTGGAGGGGAATTGCTGCTGCATTCCAGTCCTTCAAGAGTCATCCAAAGCAAGCTACAAGCAAAGGGTTTAAAACAAGTGTTGTAAAGTGTTCTTTACGTGTATTTCGTATTTGTCTTTGTATTGCTTATATTTCATTACTTAGTGTAATTTCTTGTGAGAGGTTTCTCCACCTCTGACATGTTGTCGAGAAGGAGTGGTTTAGTTAGTGTCGTTCGCATAACTAGAGCTCGGTGAGGTCGCCCGTGGAGTAGGAACCATTCGGTTCCGAACCACGTATATCGTGTTGTCTCTTGTGTGATTGTATTTGTTGTTAGTATTCATATTTGTATTAGTATTCAATGAGAACGAACAAATTCCATCGTACGACGATTGAGGGCTATTCACCCCCCTCTAGTCGGCCAACACAACCACATCGATCGACCCTACATTGTATGTCGATGACATATTACTTATAGGAAACGATGTTTCAGTCTTACAGTCAGTTAAGATTTGATTGTCCAAGACATTCTCCATGAAAGACCTGGGAGAAGCAACCTACATCCTCGGGATTAAGATCTATAGAGATTGATCGAAACGGTTGCTTGGTCTTTCGTAGTCTACATATATAGACCTAGTGCTAAAGAGGTTTAGCATGTCGAAATCCAAGAAAGGTTTCCTACCCATCAGGTATGGGATACACCTTTCGAAGTCTTTGTGTCCACACATAGAAGACGAGAGGATTTGCATGAGTAAGATTTCCTATGCATCCGCAATAGGATCTATCATGTATGCTATGTTATATACGAGGCTCGATGTATCGTATGCTTTGAGTGTCACGAGTAGATACCAGTCTGATCCAGGAATAGATCATTAGGAGACTGTTAAGACGATCCTTAAGTACTTAAGAAGAACTAAGGATGTGTTGCTAATATATGGAGAAGGGGACATGATGATACGCGGGTATACGGATGCCGACTTCCAGACAAACAAGGATGATTCTAGGTCTCAGTCTGGGTATGTGTTCACCTTGAATGGGGGCACAGTGAGTTGGAAAAGTTTCAAACAAGACATTGTAGCGGATTCTACCACTGAGGCAGAATACATTGCAGCTTCGGAAGCAGCAAAAGAAGCGGTTTGGATCAAGAAGTTCATTTATGAACTTGGTGTGGTTCTAGCCATTGTTGAAGCAATACTGGTCTATTGCGACAACAATGGAGCAATTGCACAAGCGAAAGAGCCAAGGTCTCATCAAAGATCCAAACATGTGCTTCGCCGCTATCATTTGATCAGAGAGATCATTAGTAGGAAGGAAATACAAATCGAGAAAATCCCCACTGAAAGGAACTTAGCGGATCCTTTGACTAAGGCATTACCTCAAAGTAAGTTTGAGGGTCATGTTAGAGCTTATGGTATTGGATACCATAGTGATTGGCATTAGGCCAAGTGGGAGTTTGTTAGTAATATATGAGAGATGTCCTAAGGCAATCACCTTATGTTTGAACCATTTATATGATAAATGAAGGTTCACTATTTGAGTATACATGTTTTCATGTATTTGATTAGATCTTAAACTCATTTACTGAATGTCCATGATACGATTCACATCATGAGAGAATTTGTGATTGGATCACAACTAGTGAGTATCTCTACATGTGTAATTGTGATGTATCGGAATTATCCCTAGTCGATGAATTGATGGATTTGGACACCATCAATTCTGTCGAGACTAGCACGAGGTATACTCCTTGGTGTATCCAAGCAGCTGATTCACAATGGCTAGAGACATTGTGATGTACGGAGTTAATCGTGGATGCTAGTTATGGTAACTAGTTCATTGAAGTGACCAGTTATAAAACTTTATATGGTTCTCTGCATATATAGATATGTCAATGAAGTTCTTACTGCAGCTTAAGTGCGATGTTCCTTTGACTTGCAGTATTCAAGTCATCTTGGTCATGAAGACTTATGCTTTGACATCTTAAGCAAGCATCTCTGAGGAGATGTGGACCCGGGATGATTGGGTATAAGTCGAAGTGATCGAAGGTGTTTGAATAGCCTATAAAGGATTCACCACTCATTGTGTGGAGATGTATACCCAAGGCCTCTCGTTGAATTGTTACTAAAGTCTTTGGCCAAAGCATTACATGTTTAGAGTAAGGTACTCTTGGATACATGTGCAGTAACTAGAATCTGTAGGACGAGGAAATGATACTTGAGCTAGGTGTGACGTAGTCAACCTAGTGGGGACTGACACTATAAATCATGTCCTGAACCAAGTGGGTATAAGATGCGTGGAGGGAACGGGCCACAAATCATTATAGATGCTGAAGGGTTTCAGAAATAGTTCTGGATCAACCGTTGATCTTTTCAATTAATTGGGGATCATGATGTACTACTAGGTGCCACTCATGATCGTTCTATAATTAATGGTTAATTATAGATGGCCAACATAAACTGAGAACCTATTTGGTCACACGCACAACGAGCGTAATCCGAAGGATTTAAAACGAGCTTGAGAATGAGATTCTCAGACCGAGAGAAACTAGTTTTGGTTGGACCAAACAAGGAGCGAGCATGAAATCATTTCAGTCACAATGGAAGCGTGGATGGGTCGTGTCTTATGAAGACATGATGGATGAATCAAATTGGTTTAGTTCTAATTCAATGGTGAAGAATAAACCAAAGGGGTTTGGTTTGTTTTAAACGAATGAAACAAAGTTGGTTCGATTCGTTTTAACTTAAAATAGACCAAATCGATTTGGTTTATTTTAACTTAAGTTAATGGAGCGGGTTAACGGGTTTTTGGTTATGAACCAATAACCATTAGGAGAATTTGTTCTCTATAAAATAGGGCTTAAGGGTTTTGTGAAAGCCCCAACCTTAATCTTGTCACCTCCTCTCGCTCTTCTCCTTGTGTTGCTGGCGCCCAACCCCTTGTTGCCGCCCAACCCTTGTGCCGCTGTCCAAGTTGTTGTCGGCGACCCTCCGGTGATCTTCCTTGGCTCCGGCGACAAGGTGAGCATCTATCTTTCCTTATTTGGCCTGCGCAAGTTCTCCACCAAAGTTGTCCAGTTTCCTGAACAGCTTGTTTCCTTCTTGTCGGAGCGTCATTTGGACGATGTTTGGAGCTCCGACAATGTCTACCTTGTAGGGGATTCGATCTCCGATAATCCTCATAGGTGGAGGACGAAGGATTCGTCAAACGGTTGACGAATACCTCTCCGGAGAAGCGAGTTTTGGGGATTCAGTTTTGGTTTTGAATCCGAATTTTGATTCGGATTGTTATCTTCTCTCGATTACATCATCTTCGACACGAGGCTAGTGACTCGTACGAAGACGAGGCTCGTGACTTTGTGAAGTCATCCCGAAGATACTCGGCGTGGATACGGATAGAGGCGATTCTAGCGAGGGTCGCTCCGGTTGATGCCTTTCCCGCTACACGTGATACGTCATATATATGTAGAATAATTTCCTTTTATTGTAAAATTTGAAACTACGGTTATATCTAGACATGTTGTACTATGCATGCGTGTGGTGTGTGTGATGTAATAAATTAGATTTATTGCTTTTTATTTATTCCGATGTGCACATGTTTACAAAACATGTTCGAACACACACTCGTTGCGGTGTCGGAAACCCAACACCCTTGACGGAGGCCTTAAGAGGCTATATGAAGGTTGGTAGAATGGAAGGTGTCTAGAGGGAGAGGTAATGGTTGTGGAAGGGTTGATGGAATGGAAGACGAAGGGAGCATGGGAGGGGTTGATTCTGGGGAGATTGGTAAGGCGAATGAAGAAGAGGGGCTAGCGATAACACCATCTCCTCCCTATTTTCATTGATGCATCACTCCTTGTAGCCTGGTTTGCATGTGTAGAAAGGGGGGAGGCGACGCAGAGCTGCATAAAAATGAGGGTGGAGAGGATGGAAGGCTAGGGTTTGGTGACAATACCGATAGAGAAGGAGAAGATAGCGATACAGGCAAGAGATTTGCAACAGATGATTGGGGTCAATAGAGAATGACATTGCCAAGGTAGGAGAAGGGGACGTTATGGAGGAAGTGATAGGAGGAAACTCTACGGGAGCCGAAGTAGTAGGCAGGGGTGCGAGGTTGACAGACATCTGAACCAAGCTTAGTGGGGCATCTCACAGTTGCCGAGAAGCTGCTTTCTGTAGGTGATCCATCATTTTGTCAGAAAAGGAAGGATTAGGGAAGATGCAAGGGAGAGGAAGAAGAATCATCGCACTGCACTAAAATGGGAGAAAGGTTTTCGGAGGCAAGGAGAGTAGAAGACGAAGAAGGGGAAGGCAGGAAGTCAAATTTAAAGGATGGGAGTGTATGCTTGTTGGGCAAAATAATTGGGCCTAGGGGTACATATGTGAGCTTTAAAGAAGTGTTATGCATGATTTTTTGATGGGTTGAAGTGGGCCCTAAAGAAGTATTGGGCATGATTTATTGGTGGATTGAGCCTTTGTTCAAATTCTGACAGCATGGCACCAGCCAGAGCTCTTATCCCAGTGCGATTGCACAATGGAGGAGTCGGGTTTAAAGTAAATACACCTTAAAAGATTGGCGGAGTAAAAAATTCATTCCGATATGATAAGGCAAAGCCTTAGATCAGATTGTCACTCTTTTTATAGCATGGCGCCAACCAGAGCTCTTATCCCCATTCGATTGCAGAATGGAGGAGTCGAGTTTAAGGTAAATACACTTTGAAAGATTGGTAGAGTAAAAAATTCATTCCGATCTGATAAGGCAAAGCCTTAGATCATATCATCACTCTTTTTATAGCATGGCGCCAGCCAGAGCTCTTATCCCTGTGCAGTTGTGGAACTGAGGAGTCGGGTTTAAGGTAAATACACTTTGGAAGATTGGCGTAGTAAAACATTCATTCCGATCTGATAAGGCAAGGCCTTAGATCAAATCGTCACTCTTTTTATAGCATGGCACTAGCCAGAGCACTTATCCCCGTGCGGTTGCAGAACGGAGGAGTCGGGTTTAAGGTAAATATACCTTGGATGATTGGTGGAGTAAAAAATTCATTCCGATCTAATAAGGCAATGCCTTCAATCATATCGTCACTCTTTTTACAGCATGACGTTGTTGGGAATCCTATGCGATAAATAAGAAAATCGCAGCGGAAAAAGGATCCTCAAGCGATCCATGCGAAAGAAAAATCATACTAAAGAATAGATCTATAAAGCCCTATCCTATAGGGTATACCTTTGATGTGTGCCCTTTGTTTATCCCGCTTGTCCACGGTCCGTCGGATCTCTTGCACATTCAAGTGTATGTGCCTCTATGGTATCCACACGAACACTCTTTGGAGAAAGGTTGTGCTAGCAACACCACAATAGATGCTAGGCCAAGAGAGAATTTCATCCAAGGGAAGAAGAGGGGAAAAACAAAGGCTATTTTCAACCTAAAACATCATGATCCAAGGCCCCCTTTTTATTTTCATCCCATGAATATGAAAGGTTTCATCCAACCCTTGGTTTTCCCTCTTCAATGCATGATTAATCCACATTAATCATGCATGAAAAGAGGTTTGGGTTTCCCTCTTCAATGCATGATTAATCCACATTAATCATGCATGAAAAGAGGTTTCATCCAACTCTTGGTTTTCCCTCTTCAATACATGATTAATCCACATTAATCATGCATGATGAATTTATACCATCTAAATTGATTTGAGTCCAACTCAAGTCAAATCAATTTGAGTCCATTCATCCAACTTTTGATTTTCCCTCTTCAATGCATGATTAATCCACATTAATCATGCATGATGAATTTATTCCATCCAAATTATTTTAAGTCCAACTCAAGTCAAATCAATTTGAGTCCAACTCAAATTCGGCCATTTAATTTGAGTCTAACTCAAATCCAAACCTTTCAATGAATCCAATTCAATGCCTAATGCTTCATTTAGTCAAACTAAAATGAATGTCATCTCTAAAACAACATGTTCTTTGTGTGTGACCCTATAGGTTTTCGTAACGTTGGCAATGTCTGTAAACCACTTTAGACACATAAGCAATGAGCAACATCTAGCAATGCATCATTGCTACCCAAGTTACAAAAATGTCAAGATCCGACAAAACCTTTCTGTGACTATTATCTTGTATGACGGTGTCCTTCTATCCTTGATATCTTAGATCGATCAATGAGGCATAGATCGTGTCATCCCCTTATTGATCTTTATGTTTCTTGATTCCCAAGCAGACTCACCCAAACAAATGAGATCAATATCTCATATTGACTCATTTTGAGCATGATCATGCATTTCATGGTCATACTCTATCAAGAGGCCAAAGATATCACTCCCGTCATATGGGAGGGATAGATCCCATCTACATCACTCACATCCCTCCGTATAATTTGTTACATACCCAGTGATCGCCATTATAGTGCACCCTGTTACGGTGTGACGTTAGACGATACCAAAGTACATAACTCCTTATGTAGGGAACCGTAGTGACTTCAAGTCTAAGGACTATTCATACCAATAGTCACATGAGAAAGTATATGACACTCATATAACAATCCATGACACTTTCTCTTGGCGGGTCAATTCAGTACATATATTCTCCAATATATATACCCATGTGTCAATGTGATATCACATATCCATGACTTGTGAGATCAAGTCATCCATTGACCTACATGCTAGTCTCAATGTATCAATATATCCCTTTGTCTATTAATACAATACTTGACTAGGAATGTTTAAGAATAATATTCTCTACAGCTTCTCATAATCAATTGTACCAATTGATATACTATAGATTAGAACCTACTATTCAAGGGCATTATTATATTTATTTACTGGCACACACATAAAATAAATATAATAATCAATCTTTGCCTGTTATTAATGAAATATGATGCATATGATCCCTAATCAATCATCTCATGATTGACACTAAGGACTGACACTAACAATCTCCCACTAGCACTAGTGTCAATCATTGTAATCTCTAAGACCCAGTGACCTAGTATGACCATTATGCTTTCTCTGTGCCAAAGCCTTGGTCAAGGGATCCGCAATGTTAGCATCAGTATCTACTCTACATATCCACACATCTCTTCTATCGATTATCTCTCGAATGAGGTGATACCATCGTAGTATATGTTTGGAACGCTGGTGAGAACAAGGTTCCTTAGCCTGTGCTATAGCCCTGTTGTTGTCACAAAAAAGCTCTATAGGGTCACGATGCTAGGAACTACACCAAGCTCAGAAACAAACTTCCTTATCCAAACAGCCTCCTTTGCCGCATCAGAAGCGATAATATACTCGGCCTCTGTAGTAGAATCTGTGATTGTATCTTACTTTAAACTCTTCCAGTTCACAACACCACCATTTTAAAAAAAGACATACCCTGACTGCGATCTGTAATCATTCTTGTCCGTTTGGAAGCTAGCATCGCTATAACCCTTTGCAGCGAGCTCCTCATTGCCTCCAAATATCATGAAATATTCTTTAGTTCTTCTCAAGTACTTAAGAATATTCTTGATGGCTATCCAATGACTGTCACCTAGATCTGACTGGTACCTACTCGTCATGCTTAAAGCATACGATACATCATGACGAGTGCATAGCATGACGTACATAATAGATCCTATAGCAGATGCGTAAGGGATGGATCCATACGTTCCCTTTCTTCATTAGAAGAAGGGCATTGAGCCTTCGAAAGGCTCACACCATGTGACATTGGCAGAAATCCCTTCTTGAAATTTTGCATGGCAAAACGTTTAAGTACCTTGTCAATGTATGCACTCTGACTTAGGCCAAGCAATCTCTTAGATCTATCTCTATATATCTTAATGCCTAAAATATAGGCTGCTTCACCTAAGTCTTGCATTGAGAAACAATTCCCAAGCCAAATCTTCACAAACTGTAGCATAGGGATGTCGTTTTCAATGAGAAGTATGTCATCAACATACAAGATAAGAAAGATAACAATGCTCCCACTAACCCTCTTATAGACACAGGGTTCACCTTCATTATTGATAAAACCAAATTGTTTGATCGCATTATCGAATCAAAGATTCCAGCTTCTAGATGCTTGCTTTAAACCATAAATGGACCTTTGCAGCTTGCATACCTTACCAACATGCTTTGGATCTATAAAACCCTCAAGTTGTGTCATGTACACATCCTTGAGGAGGTTTCCATTCAGAAATGTAGTTTTGACATTCATTTGCCAAATCTCATAATTGTGGTAAGCTGCAATAGCAAGCATGATCTGAATAGACTTAAGCATCGCAACTGGTGAAAAAGTTTCATCATAGTCAATACCATGAATATGTTTGAAACCATTAGCTACCAATCGCCCTTTATAGCTATGCATAAGACCATCCATGTTAGTCTTTCTCTTAAAGACCCACTTACACCCAATGGGTTTGACCTCTTCAGGTGGATCAACAAAGTCCATACTTGGTTAGTGTAGATGAATTTCATTTCAGATCTCATGGCTTCTAGCCATTTCTTATAATCTGAGCTCATCACAACTTCCTGATAGGATGTAGGCTCGTTCAACTCAACAAGCATAATGTCATCATTGTCAGATAAGAGAAATGAATATCTCTCAGGATGACGACGTATCCTATCAGACCTGCGAAGAGGTTGGTCTACTTGAACAGGCTGTTGCTCCACAACTTCTTGTGCAACAATCTCATCATCCACAACACTTTGTGGTGCCTATTCAATTTCCATCTCAGTGCTATCTTTATCTTGAATTTCTTCAAGATGTACTTGACTCCCACTAGTTCTTCTAGAGATGAACTCTCTTTCTAGAAATACTCCATTTTAGCGACAAACACTTTGCCCTGTGTGGGATTGTAGAAGTAATATCCTTTCGTTTCCTTAGGATATCCTACAAAGTAGCACTTGTCTAATTTAGGGCCTAGTTTGTTGGAGACTTGACGTCGAACATAAGTCTCACATCCCTAAATCTTCATAAATGACATCTTGAGACTCTTCCCAGTCCATATCGTATATGGTGTCTTTATGACTGCCTTAGATGGGATGTGGTTAAGTGTGAAAGCAACCATCTCTAAAGCGTATGCCCAGAAGAAAGAAGGAAGATTTGTGTGATGTTGGATCGAGAAGCGTCGCTAGAGGGGGGGTGAATAACGATCGTAAATCTTTTCGACATTTTGTTCGAGTAGACAATTAAATGAGTAAGAGAAGCGGAAAATAAAGGAACACATTTATTTTTACGTGGTTCACAACCCAGCGGTTGCTACTCCAAGGCCCTATCGGTCCTAGACCGCGTACGGAGGGCAAAGCACTATAACGTCTCCTCCTTGTTGGAGGTAGGAGACAACGATCACAAAAACCAAATGTACGAGGATGAGGAAACAAGCCTACCTTACCTCGTTACGATTAAAATAAAGAATACAATAAAAATAATTACTTGCTACTGCTGCCGACGAAGGAGATTTGAACTTATCGTCACGTCGGCGTTATGACGGCGTTGGAGCATTGGTGTTGTAGGAGCACTTGATGAATAAACTTGATGATGCATGGAGTTGGAATCCTCCCCTCCTTTTATAGATTTTGGCCTCTGAATATGTCTCTTCTTTTTTCAGAACAGATCACGAAGTTGTCCAAATTTTATCGCGAAGTGGCCGCGTCAAATCTTATCCGTTTTAACCTAGCGCAAAGGCTGATTCGTCTCCATCAGTCAACTGATGAGCATCAGTCGACTACTTGATGTCCAGCAGTCGACTGCCAGCCTGGCCACTTCCCTGCAGTAAGTGGTTAGCTCGGAAAATGAAAAATGCGACGGTTTCTGACCGTCCGATCTCGACCTAGACCTTCCACGGGAAGTCTTAATCGGATCGCCGCTTACGGTCATCCCCGTAAAGAGGACACGACCTTACAATCTCTCACTCACACGAGATTACCTCGATAGTAGCTCTCGCTTCCGGCCTTCCACTCGATTTCTTCGGCTCCCTCCGAAGTCACTCGAGTGTCGCCCGACCACCGCGGCTTCCTCCGGGTGTCACTAGCCTTCAGCTCCAGCTTTAGCACTTTTCTGCACACTTGATTTAGCTCGTGAGATAACGATGTAAACTTAACTTTGTGTCTTTGCCATAATCAAAACACAGGTTCGATTATCTAGTGCCCCTGCACCAACATGTGACTCATCATTGATTATACTATATCTAATAATGTACGATTTCTCCTTTCTGATACACCATTTCACTGTGGTGTTCCAGGTGGAGTGAGTTGAGATCTAATCCCAAACTCAATGAGATAGTCACGAAAAGCTTAGCTAAGGTATTCCCCACCTCGATCTGATCAAAGCACTTTAATACTCTTACCAAGTTGATTTTTTACTTCATTCTTGAATTCTATGAACTTTTCAAAGGATTTAGATTTTGTGTCTCATAAGATACACATATCCATATCTACTAAAATCATCAGTAAAAGTAATGAAGTACTAATAGCCTCCTCTAGCTGCTATATTGAAAGGCCCACATACATCAGTATGTATGAGTTCTAACAAATCAGTAGCTCCTTCGCCATGCCCACTAAATGGAGTCTTGGTCATCTTGCCTAGAAGACAAGATTTGCATGTCTCATATGATTAAAAATCAAATGAGTTCAGTAATCCATCCTTATGGAGCTAGGATATGCGACTCTCATTTACGTGACTTAGGCGACAATATCAGAGATATGTTTGGTTCAAATCATTAGATTTAAACCGTTTGGTATTTATGTTATAGACCAGGGTTTCAAGATCTAGAAGATAGAGACCATTCACAAGATGTGCGCTACAATAAAACATATCATGTAAATAAATGGAACAACACTTGTCCTTTATTACAAAAGAGAAACCTTTCTTGTCTAAACAAGAAATGGAGATAATGTTTTTCGTCAAGGCAAGCACATAACAACAGTCCTCTAGTTCTAAGATAAGCCCAGTGGGCAAAGATAAAGAATATGTTCCTACAGCAATGGCGACAACTTTTGCTCCATTGCCTACCCGTAGGTCCACTTCGCCCTTCGTCAATGATCTAGTCTTTCGAAGGCCTTGCTCATTGGTACAAATGTGAGAAGCACAACCGGTATCTAATACCCAAGAAGACGAGATAGATAAATTGACTTCTATAACATATATACCTGAGGTAGAAGTCTGACTTCTCTTCTTTTTCACCTCTTCCAGGTATAGCTTGCAGTTTCTCTTCCAATGTCCGGTCTCACCGCAGTGGAAGCATTCCCCTTCTTTAGACACCCCTCCTTTGGGTTTCAATGCATTTGCCTTGCCTTTGCCTTTGGCTTGGGTCTTACCCTTATCTTTAAACTTCTGCTTTCCTTTGCCTTTGTTCTTGTTCACCATCAAAATGGTGCCAGGATTTGCCTTCTTAAGGTTGAGTTCGGCAGTTCGTAACATGCTCAACAACTTAGGTAAAGGCTTGTCAATTTCATTCATGTTATAGTTCATGACAAATTGACTATAGCCTTTTGGCAGTGATTGCAGAACAAGGTCAGTGGCCAGCTCTTGGCCCAATGGAAATCCCAATCTCTATAGGTTCTCAATGTACCCAATCATCTTGAGTACATGAGTGCCTACGGGAGTTTCCTCTTACATCTTGCATTGAAACAAGGCCTTTGATACTTCATATCGCTCGTGCCTTGCTTTTCCCTGATATAGTTGTTTTAAATGCTCAACCATACCATAGGCATCCATGTTCTCATGTTGCTTCTGAAGCTCAGAGTTCATGATGGCAAGCATAAGGCATGACACATCCAATGCGTCATCTTGATGCTTCTTAAAAGCATCCTTGTCAGCACGAGTGGTCGTAGGTGTGGGTGGTTCAGGAATGGACTGCTCTAGGACGTATAGTTTGCGTTCTTGCTTGAGGACTATCCTCAAGTTCTTGTACCAATCTAGGAAGTTAGCTCCAGTGAGCTTGTCCTTATCAAGGACAGATTGCAGAGAGAGTGTGTTTGACGTATTTGACGACATGGTGATCTACAATACAGAAATGCAGACATGTATCATATTTCAATCATTTAATTAGACCTTTAACTAAATGATTCTCCCACTAGTCACAAAGTGGGACAAGATCCATATTATACTGAATCTTGAGTTAGCTTTGGCTAATCGCCCAAGACTCATATAAGTTAGGTAGGTAACTCGTACCAATTACATCTAATGTAACTCTTGTATTTCTATATGAACAATATTATTTGTTCATAGTGCTCATCGAATGAGATATCCTTCTAAATTACTACTCATCTTGAGTTAGCTTTGGCTAATCGCCCAAGATTCGTATAAGTTAGGTAGGTATCTCGTATGAGCTATGCCTCTAAGTTCATCAATCTAATTGAGAGAGCTTAGTTAAGTCAAATCCAAAGTTTAATAGGCGGACATCACAATTGTCCTGTCGTACTTTACCGAGGTAAATCGAGTCACTTTGCTTTGACAAACGCGCTACAATTGAACAAGGTAATAGTAAGTATTAAACTTTGGTAGGCATATGATAAGTGACCTAATTTTGTGACAACTAACTATGCATGCATCACATACAAGCATCACATACAAACATCACATGCATCACATATAACCATAGCATATATCAACATATAAGCTTAAACGTGACATGGTTATGACCCGAATCTATGATCTCCTCAAGCCAATGAGAAGAGCGATGGGTCAACCTAGGGATTGCATCTCTTCCAACTGTATCCTTTGGTTGTTTTGTATCGTTGGCATCCTTCTTGTAACTTCATCCTCCAATGGACTTTCCACTCATCATTTTTTACATTACAAAATAAGAATACTCGAGTTACATTCGAGTCTAGATCTATTTTACAATTAGAAAAATAGAGAGGGAGGCACGACTCACAGGTCGTATTATGAATTACAACATGCACTCACAACACAACCACAATCACATCGGGGCTAACGGGCCATAACCATGTACCATGGCATACATCATTCACAACGATCTATGACATAAAGATTTTATTATGATGTTAAACACGACTTATAAGTTGCTACAACACGGCGGTCCCGCTAGTGAACCCGGGACCCTTTCTTGCCACTATTCGTAGCAATTTTGGGTGATAGATCCGAATGGAAAACATGCTGTTCGATCATCAACAAATATGACATGCATATCTTGTTGCACAAAAACACCCAAACAATCATGCATGCACCATAATAAACTTCTTATACAAAATTTTATATCACATATAAAATGACCTATGACAATCTTTATGTATGATCTTTAAAAAGTGGCTCTGATACCACTGTTGGGAATCCTATGCGATAAATAAGAAAATTGCAGCGGAAAAAGGATCCCTCGAGTGATCCATGCGAAACAAAACTCATACTAAAGAATAGCTCTATAAAGCCCTATCCTATAGGGTATACCTTTGATGTGTGCCCTTTGTTTATCCCGCTTATCCACGGTCCGTCAGATCTCTTGCACGTTCAAGTGTATGTGCCTCTATGGTATCCACACGAACACTCTTTGGAGAAAGGTGCTAGCAACACCACAAAAGATGCTAGGACAAGAGGGAATTTCGTCCAAGGGAAGAAGAGGGGAAAAACAAAGGCTATTTTCAACCAAAAACATCATGATCCAAGGCCCCCTTTTATATTCATCCCATGAATATGAAAGGTTTCATCCAACCCTTGGTTTTCCCTCTTCAATGCATGATTAATCCACATTAATCATGCATGAAAAGAGGTTTCATCCAACTCTTGGTTTTCCCTCTTCAATGCATGATTAATCCACATTAATCATGCATGATGAATTTATACCATCCAAATTGATTTGAGTCCAACTCAAGTCAAATCAATTTGAGTCCATTCATCCAACTTTTGATTTTCCCTCTTCAATGCATGATTAATCCACATTAATCATGCATGATAAATTTATTCCATCCAAATTGATTTGAGTCCAACTCAAGTCAAATCAATTTGAGTCCAACTCAAATTCGACCATTTAATTTGAGTCTAACTCAAATCCAATCCTTTCAATGAATCCAATTCAATGCCTACTGCTTCATTTAGTCAAACTAAAATGAATGTCATCTCCAAAACAACATGTTCTTTGTGTGTGACCCTATAGGTTTTCGTAACATTGGCAATGTCTCTAAACTACTTTATACACATAAGCAATGAGCGACATCTAGTAATGCATCATTGCTACCCAAGTTACAAAAATATCAAGATCCGACAAAATCTTTCTGTGACTATTATCTTGTATGACAGTGTTCTTCTATCCTTGATATCTTAGATCGATCAATGAGACATAGATCGTGTCATCCCCTTATTGATCTTTATGTTTCTTGATCTCCAAGTAGACTCACTCAAACAAATGAGCTCAATATCTCATATTGACTCATTTGAGCATGGCCATGTATTTCGTGGTCATACACTATCAAGAGGCCAAAGATATCACTCCCATCATATGGGAGGGATAGATCTCATCTACATCACTCACATCCCTTCGCATAATTCATTACATACCCAGTGATTGTCATTATAGTGCACTCTATTACAGTGTGGCATTAGAAGATACCAAAGTACATAACTCTTTATGTAGGGAACCGTAGTGACTTCAAGTCTAAGAACTATTCATACCTATAGTCACATGAGAAAGTATATGACACTCATATAATGATCCATGACACTTTCTCTTGGCGGGTCAATTCAGTACATATATTCTCCAATATATATACCCATGTGTCAATGTGATATCACATGTCCATGACTTGTGAGATCAAGTCATCCATTGACCTACATACTAGTCTCAATGTATCAATATATCCCTTTGTCTATTAATACAATACTTGACTAGGAATATTTAAGAATGGTATTCTCTACAGCTTCTCATAATCAATTCTACCAATTGATATACTATAGATTAGAATCTACTATTCAAGGGCATTATTATATTTATTTACTGTCACACACCTAAAGTAAATATAATAATCAATCTTTGCCTGTTATTAATGAAATATGATGCATATGATCCATAATCAATCATCTCATGATTGACATTAAGGGTTGACACTAACAGGTGCCAGCCAGAGCTCTTATCCCTGTGCGATTACGGAATGGAGGAGTTGGGTTTAAGGTAAATACACCTCAGAAGATTGGCGGAGTAAAAAATTCATTCCGATCTATCTAGGTGAAGCCCTAGGTCATATCGTCACTATTTTTTCAGCTTATCTTCAGGTCAAGCTCTTATCCTTGTGTGGTTGTGAAACGGAGGAGTCAAGTTTAAAGTAAATACACTTTGGAAGATTAGAGGAGTAAAAAATTCATTCCGATCTGATAAGGCAAAGCCTTAGATTAGATCATCACTCTTTTTATAGCATGGTGCTAGCCAGAGCTCTTATCCCTGTGCGGTTGAGGAATGGAGGAGTCGGATTTAAGGTAAATACACTTTGGGAGATTGGAAGAGTAAAAAATTCATTCCAATCTAATAAGGCAAAGCCTTAGATAAGATTGTCACTCTTTTTATAGTATGGCCCCAGCTATAGCTCTTATCCACGTGCGATTGCGGAACGAAGGAGTCAAGTTTAAGGTAAATACAAGTTTGGAAGATTAGCGGAGTAAAAAATTCATTCCGATCTGATAAGGAAAGACCTTAGATTAGATCGTCACTCTTTTTACAGCATTGCGCTAGCCAGAGCTCTTATCCCCGTGTAGTTGTGGAACGGAGGAGTCAGATTTAAGGTGAATACACCTCGAAAGATTAGCGGAGAAAAAAATTCATTCCGATCTAATAAGGCAAGGCCTTAGATCAGATCGTCACTCTTTTTATTGCATGGCGCCAAGCCAGAGCTCTTATCTTCGTGTGGTTGTGAAACGGAGGAGTCGGATTTAAGGTAAATACTCCTCAGAAGATTGGTGGAGTAAAAAATTCATTCCGATCTAACTAGGCGAAGCACTAGGTTAGATCATAACTATTTTTTAGCTTGTCTTCAAGTCAATCTCTCATCCCCATGTGGTGGCAGATCGGAGGAGGCGGGTTCAAGGTAGATGCACTGTTGAAGATGAAGGAAGTAAAAAAATTTTAAGACCTAGGTCAGATCGTTACTATTTTTTCATCTTGTCTTCAGGTCAAGCTCTTATCCCCGTGTGGTGGCAGATCAGAGGAGTCGGGTTCACGGTAGATACACTGTTGAAGATGACGGAAGTAAAAAAAAATTATTATGATCTAACTAGGTAAAGCCCTAGGTTAGATCGTCACTATTTTTTTAGCTTGTTATCAGTTCAAGCTATTATCCCCATGCGATGGTGGATCAGAGAAGTTGGGTTCAAGGTAGATGCACTGTTGAAAATGACGGAAGTAAACAAAATTTTATTCTGATCTAACTAGGTGAAGCCCTAGGCCAAATCGTCACTACTTTTTAGCTTGTTATCAGTTCAAGATATTATCCTCGTGCTGTGGCAGATTGGAGGAATTGTGTTCAAGGTAGATGCACTATTGAATATGACAGAAGTAAAAAAATTCTATTCCGATCTGACTAGGCAAAGCCCTAGGTCAGATCGTCACTACTTTTCAGCTTGTTATCAGTTCAAGTTATTATCCCCATGCGGTGGCAGATCAGAGGAGTTGGGTTTAAGGTAGATGCACTGTTGAAGATGACGGAAGTATACAATTTTTATTATGATCTGACTAGGCGAAGCCCTAGGTGAGATCGTCACTATTTTTCAGCTTGTCTCCAGTTCAAGATATTATCCCCATGTGTTGACTGATCGGAGGAGTCAGAAGGCAAGAGAAGGTTTTATGACTAACATGAGAAGCAAGTTATTTCCTGGAAGTTGGAAACACCCAGGAAGAAATGGGAGGCATCCGCATCGGATTGGTGATTCCCTGCTACTCATTCAGCTTTGAAGAGTGATATGATAATATTTTATTCATCTCAAAGAGTCAGTTTTAGTAAGAAAAAGGTACACTTTTTTATTTTCCAAAATCAAAAATATATTGCTGTAGAGTAAGGTTACATTCATTACTTCCTAAGATCAGGGAAGAAAATACATTCTAGAAAAATGTAAATTAAGGGGCTTCATGGATTATTCTCTCTGGGGGTAGAACCGGGGCCCTGCAATGACTTGACATGGCGAGGAGCTATCTAACATGAGACTGATTAATGGACTTGAGCCTTGATAAGGATGATTGATTCACTGCTAGTTCTTGTCACAGCGAGTAGTTGTGGGTGGAAGATTGCTGCAGTCGATTCCTCAAATCTCTTACTAAGTCTTCTAGCTCTCGTAGGCACTGCTAGTCTGCCAAGGTTTGTTTTCTTGCTCTGAAGAGTCTGTCATTCAAAAGGTATAAGAATGAAGGAGTATACAGGTCGAAGGTATGACTAGAAACTTTTATAGAGGAGAAGGGAGTATTAATTCATCTTATTGAAAAAGAAAGAAAATAAAGGATGATGAGATGGGAAGATGAGAAGGTAGTGTCGGGAGTAGTTGATGCCTTAATGATGAAATGACCGTTCGTATCCTACAAATATAGGTTGGGTATAGTTTAACTGTGATACAATAGTTTTCTCGTGATATTTTTTCATTTTGATATGCGTCGTTGGTTTTCTTCGAAGGATCAAGGATGAACATAGTCATCATAAATACAAGGATTTTTCTTTATGCTTACGGCCATCCCACTGAATCTAATATGCCTTCCTTTTATATATAAGTCAAATGATACTGCCATTAAGAGGCATCCTTGTTTACAAACTTCAGACAATACTGAAAGAGTCGACAGAAGACTCTCCTTATAAATAGAGAGGTAGAACAGCTAGTGTAGGAGGAACGTCAATCGGTGGAGGAGGAACGTTAGCCGATGGAGGAGGAACGTCAATCGAAGGGGGAGGAACATCAACCAGTGGAAAAGAATGAAAGTCAGCCGGGAGTGGAGGAGGATCCATGGGGAGTTACGACTGAACTGCTAGGGGATTCCTTAGGCGGTCACCAAAGGACGGGAAGGGAGATCGGAATGACCTCTTGGAACTTGGAACTACTATGTTAGTAGGATTGCAAGAGGGTGGAGGTCGATAGGCCGAAGTTGATGTGGAGTAAATATTTGAATTGTCTATATCAGAGCTTATGCCAATTGGGCATGAAGGAGAGGCCATAAGAGTAGTATGAAGATGGAATACCCCCTGAGAAATATTTATAGAAGGGAAGGAGTATTAATTTTCCTTTCTCGAAAAAGAGGAGGAGTGCAGGAGGAGGAGGAAGGGGGTAATTGAAGGGTTGGCGTTGGGAATAGAGGGGCCTTGGTGGTAAAGTGACTGGTCATATTTTCGCCTGGGCAAAAGAATAAGGGTAAATCAGGAATGATCCCCTTGGGGATAAAGTAGTCTAGTTGATGCGGATCTCATTTGCTGGAGTCATGGCTCGGGACAACATGGATATATGCTATTCTAGGACTAGACAGAGTGGTTCCTCTAAAGGTAAAGTATCAGTCGACTGGCACCAAAGAGACTTTTGGAAAATGATAGTTGAAGACAAGGAAAGAGAGATGTTTGCTCGACAAAAGGAACATGATTATTAAAATAGAGGTAATTCTAAAATTTAAAAGAAGAAGAGAAATGTCAGCTTCTCTATAAAGATATGGTACATACATTGAAGTTCTTGCAAAATGATGCATTACAATTTAAAGAGAAAGGGTTTCATAGTTCAAAAACACTCTCCAGGTACTCGGCTATTGCTGCTTCTACATTTAAATAACTAATGTTTGTACCCGGAGGAGGATGTTCATGAGCTGCATGTTGTTTGCTGGCTCCCATAAATCCCAAAATTAACAACTCTGCTGCTTTGTCGCTAAATTTTTCTAGCAGCTCATCTTCTCGTTCTTTCCAACGAGCTGTTTCAGAAACAAGAGAACTTTTTAGCTCATCTCTTTCCTTGGCAGCAGCTACAGCGTGGTGACTCATAGTGGTCAGGGCTTGAGTATGCTCCAGCTGTAATGTCTGTATCTGCTAGATTATCTCTGTCATAGTCTCGGATAGTGCAGATATCTTGGAGGAGAGACCTCTTAGGTCACTACAAGAATAATAGTCTATTATGATATTTTCTTAATGACATTTATTTTATAATGTAGTTATAAACACTTTATAAGGACACTTATTAAAATTTTATTATTGTTAAAAAAAATACAATTAGATCCCTTTTAATGACATATTTAATAAATATCATTATAGATACTAAGTTTATATATATTTAAAAAAAAAAGGTTAAATGATTTCCTTTGTCGTTCCCTAATTCCCTAAACCTCTCCATCGTTCTCCGCCATTCCTAATTTCGTAAACCTCCTTCATTCTCCGCTGTTCCATAATTTCCCTACCACCATGTGGGCGCACTCGTTCGTCCCTTCTTCTTCCGCGTCGCCTTCTCATGGTTGTTGGCCTTCGTTCATTCTCTTCCTTTTCCATCGGTCATTGCTCGACCTTCGTCCATCTGCCATCATCCATTGTTCAACTTTATGATTCCGTCTGAACAGGTTCTTCAATATGATTCTTTTTATTTGTCAGGTGGTCATTATGATTCTAGATGAGAAATTGTAACATATTTATAATGCTTTCCTACAAAGTATCAATGACTGATTGAGCTTCTAGAAGTTTAGCTATAGATTCAGATTCTCTATTTTGTCACTACAAAAATCCATCAAAATAGCGACGAAATTTAGCAACGAAAATAATTTGTTACAAATTTTCAACACAATTTGTGACGAATTGAAAATTTCGTCGTAATTTAGTAACGAAATTTCCAACAAAAATTTTTTTGTTGCAAACATAAAAACATTTGTAACAAATTTAATTTCATCGCAAAATTCATCGCAATTTTGAAACGAAATTGATTTTTCATCACAAATTTGTGATGAAAAATCAATTTCATTGCAAAATTTTGCAACAAAATATAAATTCATCGCAGAATTTGCAACGAAATTAGGATTTGATGTAAACTTTGGGACGAATTCTATTTTTGTCCCAAATTTTGCAACGAATTTAGAATTCGTTGCAAATATTCCGACAAATTTAGTGACGAAATATTTTCATCAGAAATTTTCAATTATTTTGCCAAAAATACAACGTCGGGAATTAAGAAATTTACAATGAATTTAATATTCGTCGCTAATTTGGCAACAAATTTACTTTTTATCACCAATTTTGCGACGAAATATGAATTCGTCGTAGAATTTGCAACAATTTATTAATTCGTTGCAAATTTTGTGATAATTTTAGCGATGAAAATATTTCGTTGGATTTTTTTAATTGGAGATGAATATTATATTCGTCACCAATTCTTGACGAATATCGTATTCATCACTAATTCGACGACGAATATCATATTCGTCGCTAATTTTGCGACAAATACTATATTGGAGACAAATATTGCAACGAATTATACATCGTCACTGATTTACTCTAATTACCCCCTTTTCCCTTTCTTCTTCTCAGGCGCTCGTTCCTCCTACCCGACCCGATCCCCTCCCGTACGCCTCTCCTCTTCCACCGCCCACTTCCACCATCGCCATCGTCGGAGCACCGGTCATTGTCGCCGTGCACTACAGCTGCCCGAGCAGCTGCCGCCAGCTCACTGTAGCTGCCGTGAGCTTGCACAGTAACTATCACGAGCAAGAGTCACCGCGAGCACCGCTCACGCGCGTGTACTCGCGGGTACTACCGTTGCGAGCACCGCTCGTGCGCATGTGCTCGTGGCTACTGTCGTTGTGAGAATGCGCTGCCGCAAGTACCACTCGCATGCATGTGCTCGCAGCTAATGTCATCGTGAGCACGCCGCAGGGGCAAGACGCGGCAAGGGCGTCGCCCCTGCCGCATCATGCATTGCGATCGTCCTTAAGGTGATCCGCGTGTGTGCATAGCGATCGTCTTTAAGGTGACCCTAGTCATTCGCGCGTCGATGGCTTGTATGGGTCGTGCATTGCGATCGTTCTTCAGTTGTGCTTGTCTGGGTGGTTCGCCCAACTTTGGCATTGTTCCAAGCTCTGCACGTAGGTGGTTATCGTCACCCCTGGATCGGGAACAACTGTTGTGTCGACCCTAGCCCTCCGATGCATGTACTTGACCCACAGAAGATCGTCACATGTTATTCAAATTGTGTTTAGTAATGTGTAATGTACATACACAATTAATATTTTATTTTCCATATATTCTTGTCATACTTCGTCCTTCAGGTGATCCGCGTGTTTGTAAAGTCTTCTGCTGTGAGTTCATCCGTTGCTTCCACCAGGGCAGGTATATTTGTATATTCAAAAATTTATAGCATTATCATTATATAATATATATAATTAATGTTTGATTTTATATATTTATTTTACTGTAAATATGTATTATTTGTTCGATATATTATAGTTTGTAAATCAATATCATACCAAAAATAAGTAAGCACTAGAAGAATTTATTTTGAATATAAATTTATTGTTCAATTAATATGGATGGAACATGGAAAAAATAGAATTAATCCTTGATATAAATTTGAAAACATGACAAATAGAGAGAGAAAGAAGTTAGATGTATAAAAAGAATTTACCAGAACATCGGGGTTTAATCGATGAATTTATTATTGGGCTGGAACAATTTTTGAATTTTGCTGGTAGTAATGTTGAATTTATGGATGGGAATAAATTAAGATGTTCGTGTAAAAAATATCATAATAGTAAATTTTTTCAGTGCGATAAAGTTCGAGAACATCTTTGTAGATTTTATTTTACCTCAAATTATTATAATTGGACATGTTATGGTGAACCTTTCATATCTGATAAAGAGGTTGGACGAAACATACAAAAGACAGTTAGTGGAGAACAAATATATTATAATCAATTCAATCCATATCAGAGGATGATAATTGATGCAGTTGGTCATAATTTGAATACCAAATCAAACACTGCAAGTTCTAGTTATCCTCAAACATTTGAACACATGTATACCAGTTATTCATCACCGTTGGAGGAGGTAGAAGTAATAGGTGTTCAAGAAAATGTATACAATGAATCATATCTCAAATTTCAAGAAGTGTTGAGAGCTGCAGATGAACTCGTATGGCCTGGTTGTGACAGTCACACTAAATTATCTCTAACCACAAGATTATTGAATGTTAAAGCTGAGCATAATGTGTCCGAAGATTATTTTAATGATTTCGTTCAAGTTATTAGAGAAGTATTGTCGTGTGATCACATAATGCCCAATGATTTTTACAATATGAAAAAACTTTTGAAAGATTTAGGTCTTCCGGTGGAAAGAATTGATGTTTGCAGAGATGGTTGTATGCTATATTGGGGAGATAATGCAGATGCAGAGATTTGTAAATTCTATAATCAATGTAGGCACAAGAGTACCACGAGATTGAATCGTAATAAGCGATGTAAATCATATAGATAAATGTTCTATCTGCCTTTAACTCCTAGATTGTAAAGGCTTTATGCATCAAAGGTCACTACTGAATACATGACTTGGCATGCAAATCATGAAATAGAGGAAGGGCTAATGTGTTATCCATTAGATGCAGAGGCATAGAAAAATTTTGATAGAACATATCCTGAGTTTGCGAATGAGACTCGAAACATCAGGTTGGGTCTATGTGTTGATGGATTTGCTCTATTTGGCAAATGAGTAAGAACTTATTCTTGCTGGCCAATTATTTTAACTCCGTATAATCTTCCACCCAGTATGTATATGAAAACACCGTATATATTTTTAACATTGATTGTTTCTCGCCCTTATAATCCTAAGAAATTAATAGATGTTTACATACAGCCACTGATTATTGAGCTGAAACAACTATAGGATGAGGGTGTTTCTACATATGATGTCCATATTAATTAGATGTTCACAATGAGAGTTGTGCTTCTTTGGACTGTAAATGATTTTTCTGCTTATGGTATGTTATCAGGATGGAGTACCGCTGAGATTTTAGGATGTCCAATATGTATGGAGAGATCAAAGTCATTCAGATTGAAATATGGAAAAACCGAGTTATTTTGATTGTCATAGATAATTTTTACCGCCGAATCATAAATTCAGAAGAAATAAAGAAGAATTCACTAAGAATAGAATTGAAAGAACACCTCCACCATTGAGATTAATTGGTCAATTCTTATGGCATAGAGTGCTTAACTTTCTATCTGTAATTGAAGAACCAAATGTTACAACATATGACTATGAAAGTACACATAAATGGACTAAATGGAGTATATTTTAGGATTTCCCATATTGGTAGAGTAATTTGATTCATTACAATCTTGATGTAATGCATATTGAGAAGAATGTTTTTGATAATCTGATAAATATGGTGATGGATATTACTGGAAAAATAAAAGACAATCTGAATGCAAGAAAAGATATGTGTTTCATCTGTAAATGACTCTCCCTTGATGTTGATGAAAATAGTAGGGGACCAAAACCAAAAATAGTTTATACATTGAATATAGATCAAAGACAGATTGTTTGTGAATGCTTGAAATCATTGAGATTTCTTGATGGTTATGTCTCTAATCTTGGCAGATGCGTCGATTTGAAGGAATGCAAATTGATTGGTTTAAAAAGTCATGATTGTCATCTATTCATGGAAAAACTAATTTCTATTGCTCTTAAGAAAA
Organism: Wurfbainia villosa; assembly: GCA_025175895.1. Lineage (NCBI taxonomy): Eukaryota > Viridiplantae > Streptophyta > Magnoliopsida > Zingiberales > Zingiberaceae > Wurfbainia > Wurfbainia villosa. Next base: position 123,061,498 of record CM045989.1, on the reverse strand, counting down.
TGTTACCAAATTTTGTATGGGTGCAATTACGGAATTAAGCATTTTCCTTCATGATATTTGCTTGATAGTATTGAGTCATTCACACATGGAGACATAAGAGAGAGACATTCTAATCATTTTGTGTAACTTAGAAAGAATATTTTCACTGGCATTTTTTGATTCCATGGAACATCTTTTGGTTCACTTGCCATATGAGGCCAAAGTTGGAGGTCCTGTTCAATTTCAATGGATGTATCCGTTTGAAAGGTGATTTTTTTTATATCATTATTAGTGCATTTGATTAATTTTAGTATAAGTTAATTTCCAATACATTTTGTTTTATTACTATTAGATTCCTCTATTACTTGAAAAAAAAGGTGAAAAATAAGGCTCATGTTGAGGCTTCTATTGTTAATGCATATATTGTGGATAAAGTTACAACTTTTGCATCATATTATTTTGAACCTCATGTTCAATGGAAAAGTCGGAGAGCAGAAATAAATGATGAGGGCCATGTTGATCCCAATTTGAAGTTATTCTCAATTTTAACTACCTTGGTCATCCAAGTGGATCTTGTACACGTAGATACTTAACTGGTCGAGAGTGGCGAGCAGCCCACACATATATTTTACTGAACTATCCAGAAGTAATGTCGTATTTTGAGTGACTATATACATGTTATATTATATATTTCATATTGTTGGTGCAACAATGCCCCAAGCATTTGTATGTTTTGATGTTTAGATAATCATCTAAGTTAGGCAATATTTTGTGATCTAATTGTGAACATGTTTAAGTGACAGGAAAATCCAAGTATGAAGACTTGTTAAAAGAAAAGTCCAAGTATGATCTTGGCAAAGAGAAGTCCAAGGAAAGGTCTTGGCGGCGTAAGTCCAAGCATGTAGTCTTGGCGGCGTAAAGTCCAAGCGGACCTTGGCAAAGGAAGTCCAAAGGCAAGTCTTGGTAGCGTAAGTCCAAGCATGTAGTCTTGGCGGTGTAAAGTCCAAGCGTACTTTGGCAAAGAGAAACCCAAGACATAACAAAACCGAAGGAAGCTCTTGGAAGCAAGCGCAAAGGATGAATAAGTCGCATACTCAAAGGGATCCTGGAGGTGCAAGGCTTAAGGAAGAGCTAGAAGGTTGTGTCTAGGTCTAGGGAGTTAATTCAAGTATGAAATTATCATACTTGACGAGTATCAGTCGACTGATACATCGTATCACTCGACTGATACATCGTATCACTCGACTGATCAGGTGTTCGACTGAGTCAGGCTGAAAACCTAATGTTCAGTCGACTGCCAAGGGTTGGCAGTCGACTGATTCCGTCGTCAAGTTGACATCGGGCACAGAATAGGGTCTCACTCGACTGCTCACCGTGATCACTCGATTGATCACTTCATCAGTCGACTGATGGAGAGATCAGTCGACTGATGAGCCTGTCATTGGATGATGACGCCTGTGAAATCTCGTGAATTCAACTGTTCAGAAGCTATTAGCCACGATGGCAGTCGACTGATGGAGACCATCAGTCGACTGATCATGGCCCAAGAGGGCTTTGGGTGTTTGAGGGGGCTAGTGCTTATCTTCCAACCTTACTCTCAAGCTCCTCACGAATTTCAAAGGCTTTCTTTGTGTTAATTCCTCCTCTTCTCTTAAATTTCATTTTCATCATTGTAAGAAGAGGAGAGTGTCTTGTAAAGAAAAGCTTCTTAGTGGAATTGCTTGGGTTGATCCACCTTAAGGATCGCCGTGGAGTAGGAGCTTTATCTCCAAACTACGTAAACGCTTTCGTGTTAGCATTTGTGTATTTCATTTAGCTTTTGTTTTGCTTCCTCTAAACTTTTTGTAGAATTCGGAAAAAGGATATTCATCCCTCTCTAGCCTTCTAAAGATCCTAACAAGTGGTATCAGAGCCCGGATCGCATCGGAGGATCTAAAAATCAACCGGAGGATGATGGCATTCCAAGAGGGGTATAGCACAACGAGGCCTCCATACTTCGACGGCAATGATTTCGGCTATTGGAAAGGTAGGATGGAATACTACCTTATGAACGATATTGATAATTAGTTTAGTGTTGTAGATGGGTTCGAGAAGCCGGTCGAGGAGTTTGGAGCGCCACTACCACCCAAAGATTGGACAAGGGAAATGGCAAAGAAGGCGCAAGCAAATGCAAAGGCAACAACCACACTTCAATGCGGTCTATCAAAAGAGCAACTATCCAAGATAGGACCCTTTGAATCCGCAAAGGAGCTTTGGGAGAAGCTCATTGAACTAAATGAAGGGTCAAAGGAGACAAGAAGAGCAAAGAGGGACCTTTTGATACGCCAACTCCAAAGCTTTGCCATGAAGACCAATGAAACCGTGAGCCAAATGCACGGTTGCTTCAAGGAGGTAGTCAACGGACTACATGTGATAGGTGAAAAGGTCAAAAACCGATACCTTGTGAGGTATGTACTTCAAGCTTTCCCTAGAACAACCTTGTGGGCGTCAATGGTAGATACCTATAAGGTCTCTAGGAATCTTTCTTTAGTTAAGATAGATGAACTTTTTTGTGAATTTGAGCTACATGAACATGCTAACACTTCTTTGAAAGAAAAAGGAATAGCTCTTGTTGTAGGTAATAAGGACAAGAAGAAAAAGGAGAAGAAGAAGGTTTCCTCTTCATCCGAGTCGGAGGAGGAATCTTCAAGTAGCGATGAGGAGCTATCGGCTAGTGAGGTAGCTCACTATGTAAAGAGGTTTGGTGGGGAGGCTCACCAAAAAGGATGTAAGGAGGATGTTCCAATCCTCCAAAGGTAAAACCTCCACTAGTTCAATTCCTTCTTCTAATGTTACTTGCTATGGTTGCAACAAAAAGGGTCATATCAAGCCAAATTGTCCGGAGCTAAAGAAAAAGGAGGAAAAAGAAAAGAAGAAGAAGGACAAGAAGGAGAAGAAGGAGGAGGAGGCCATGATAGCCCAAACTTGGGATACACAAAGCCTAGAAGATTCCTTCAATGATGAAGAACTTTGCCATGTCACAAGAAACATGACACTCATGTCCTTGGAGGATATCTCAAGTGAAGAGTCATCCTCCTCCTCAAGCAACGAATCGTCATATAGTGACGATGAGGTAAAGGACTCCCCTAGGATAGAATTACTATATGAAAATATTTCATGTCTTCAAAAATGCACTAAATAAATCAAAATATAGGATTAAGGATTTAAAAGTAGAAATTAAATCAATTAAGAATGTAGAAATTTCTTGTGATGATGCATGTTCATTTAGGAATGAAAATGATGAACATAGAAAAGAAATAGGTAACCTAAGAGCATCCTTAGAGAAATTTACAAGTGGGTCCAAATATCTTGATATGATTCTTAGGGACCAAAGGGCCATTTATAAAGAGGCCGACATAGGATATAGGCCTAAGGAGAAGGAAGTGGCCTTCACCTCATTAATTAGTAGAAAAACAACCATTAGGAGCAAGGCTAGAAAATCTTGGGTTCCCTAAAGCTATATAGTAAATGCTAATGGTCCTAAAATTTGGGTGCCTAAGACTTGCATTTTTCATGTTGTATAAGTAGAAGGACCAAGCTTATGGATTGTTGATAGTGGTTGCTCAAAACACATGACCGGTGATGAGAGCAAATTTTCAACAATCAACCACACTAGCAAGGGGAAGGTGTCTTTTGGAAATAGTGGTAAACTTAAGATCCTAGGAAAAGGGACAATTGAGGTATCCCCAAACCTTGCAATTCACAAAGTATTATTAGTTAAAAATATGAAATTTAATTTTCTTAGTGTAAGTCAATTATGTGATGCAAATTTTGATGTTCAATTTGATTCTTCTAAATGCTTCATAAGACACAAAAATTTAAATGATTGCATGTTAGTAGGTTTTAGGAAATCAAATATATACTATGTTGATTTATTCTATGCTTCTACTAAGTGTCTTATTGCAAAAGAAGAAGAGAATTGGCTATGTCATAGGAGGTGTTAGTGAAAGCCCTAGAGTCAATCATGTGATGATTGTTGTATGGACTTTATTGTATCATATTCCTATTTATAAAGGCATGGTTATTATATTTACTTGTATTGGTGCCAAATAACTAAATATAATAATGTCCTTGAGTAGTAGGTTCTTATCTATATCAATCGATTGGTTGAATCGATAATGAGATAATATAGAGAATACTACTCTTAATCATTCCTAGTCAAGTATTAACATTCAGGGACAATGTTAATGCGTAGAGACTAGCATGTAGGTCAACACGATGACTTGATCTCACAAGTCATGGATATGAGATATCAAGTTGACACATGGGTATGCATTGGAGAATGTATACTGAATGACCCGCCATGAGAAAGTATCATGGATCGTTATATGAGTGTCATATACTTTCTCATGTGGCTATTAATATGACTATTAGTCCTTAGACCTAAAGTCACCATGGTTCCCTACATAAGGAGTTGCATACTTTGGCTTCGTCAAACGTCACCCGTAAATGGGTGGACTATAAAGGCGATTACTGGGTATGTATCAAATTATGCAGAGAGATGTGAGTGATGTAGATGAGATCTATCCCTCCTATATAATGGGGGTGACATCGATATTTTTGATAGAGTGAGACCACGAAGTGCATGTCCATGCCCAAATGAGTCAATATGAGATATTGAGCTCATTTGATTAGAGTGAGTCTACTTGGAGTTCAAGATATAGATTGTACCGAGGATGACATAGTCTATGTCTCAATTGGTCAATCTAGATGTCAAGGATAGAGGGACATTGTCACACATTGTGAGAGTCACAATTAGTAGTCACAAAGGTGATGTTGGAGCTCAACATTCTTGTAACTTGGGTAGCAATGATGTGTTGCTAGATACCGCTCATTGCTTATGTTCCTAAATCGGTTTAGGGACATTGCCAATGTTACAAGAACCTATAGGGTCACACACATAAGGGCAATTAGATGGAGATTAGATTCATATGATGAACCATGAGGATTAGGTTCATGGGATGAACCAAATTGGATTAAGAGTAATCCTAATTAGACTAATTGAGTTGGACTCGATTTGATTCAAGTGTTGAATGAGTCTAATTTAGATTTGATTCATCAAATCAATTTAAATTAATGAATAGAGATTCATTAAATTAAATTGACTTGAATCAAATGGTTGGATTTGATCAACCATGGGAGATAAGAGGTCAAGTTTGACTTGACTTGAGAGGGAAGATGAAAGGTCAAGTTTGACTTGACCAAATGTCATGTCATGATGATGACTTGGCATGGCCAGCCAATAATGATGCTCCACATCATCATTGACTTAGCATGTGGTGCCACCTCATGAGGGAGACCAAGAGCCATTGGCTCTTGGAGGAGTTACATGCATGCATGTAACCCCCCTAAGAAAAGTGGTCGGCCACTATTTCTCATTAGATGAGAATTATTTTGTGAGTTAGACAACTTCATCTTCTTCCTTGGATCATCTTCCTCTCAAGCTTGCTCTCTCATCCCTCTCTTTGGCCGAACCATTCATAGGGTGCTAGCACACTCAAGGGTGTGTTTTTCTCCACCTATTGCTTTTGTGGATACCAATAGAGGAGTGTGCACTTGACGCTCTTGAGTTCCTGCGAAGCTTTTGGACGAGCGGGATTTGTGAAAGGCGTCGCATCGAGGGTAATGATCTCACCTTCTAGATCTAAGGTAGATATAGGGTTTTTATAAAACACATACATGTTTTAGTTTTAATACATCTTCGCACGGATCCGTGGTCAGACTTCTGGGGTTTCCGCAACGCAAAAAGCGGTTTTTGCATCTCGGAAAGTCCAACAGTGGTATCAGAGCCACGTGCGAAGCATGTATGTGTTTCATTTTTGTAGTTTTTATATTAGATATAAAAATTACAGATTTTTATGTTTATGTAAATTTCCTATTTTTATAGAATTTTTGGGTATTTTTCTCGAAGAGTCAAAGCAACGAGTGTTGGGACACTTGTAGACTTTAACCATCGAGAAAAACTCTCCGAAACGGCGAGTTCTCGCTTTAGGTTTTTGGGACAGCGACTTAAGTCATTGTAGGATCGTAGTAGGGACACTCACAAAGTTTATTTTGCGAGTATGGCCGCTGCCCCTATCCCCGAAAGGGGCCTTGTCCCGCGATCGCGCTCGGAAACCGCTTAGCGGGATCGTTACGGAGAGGTGACTCATAAAATTGAAAAAAAAAGGAAAAATTATAGAAATTTTCTGTAAAAATATATAATTTAGAATTATATATAATTATGTGATTGTCATGTCCCAATGACCCCAATTTGATTGGATTATGATGTGTTGTAATTCATAATACGGCCTGCGTGCCGTTTTTGTGGTTGTGCATGTTGTATAGTGTATGCGACCTGCGCATCGTACCTCTTCTTTTGAAATTCTAGTTGTAAATAGTTTTAGACTCGAATGTAACTCAATTTTCATATTTGTAATGTACAAAATAGAGCGGTGGAAAGTCCACTTGTAGACGAAGTTACGAGAAGAGTGCCGACGACTCATGGCGATCAAAGGAAGCGCTTGGAGAAGCCGCTAGCCCTAGGTTGACCGTCCGATCTTCTCATTGGCTTGAGAAGATCGTAGTACGACCATGACCATATCACAGTTATATATATATATATATATATATATATATATATTTGATTTTGCTTGTATGTATGTGATGCATGCGAGTAGAATAATGCTTGTATGTATATGATGCATGCTAGGATAATTTTCTTGTATGTATATGATGCATGCTAGAATAATGTATGTATGTATGTGATGCATGCTAATATAGGATAATAAAGGCCTTAATGCGTATATGATACACATTACGATTAGATTAGATCTTAATTGAATCAACTCGTAAATGCCTACCAGGTCCTTGATACCCATCACTACCTCGATCATTTGTATTTGTTGAATCTGCCAAAGCAGAGCAACGCATATTATCTTGGTAGGGTGCGGAGGGACAATCTTGGTCCCGCCTATCACGGCTTGGGTTAGAGTAAGCTCAATTAGATTGAGTAAAACTAGTTAACTCAATTGGATCGAGTAGAACTATAGGCATATTCCAATCGTTGGAAAGATAGGATAAGATCACATTTACACTAAATCTTGGGTGATTTAGCCAAAGCTAACTCAAGGTCTTTTGTAAATGTGGGTCTTGATCCTATAAATAAGAGTTGCACAGAGATGTAATCGGTAATGTGTTACCCACCGATCGTACTAAGTCTTGGGTGATTTAGCCAAAGCTAACTCAAGGCTTAGTATGATGTGGATCTTGTCCCGCAAGAATTATAGCAAGTTTGTATGAATCTAGTAATGTGGTTTGACCACATCCATAACTCGATTCTATAAAATTCCTATAATTCAGTCGGAGAATCATTTGATTAAAGGCCTAATTAAATGATAAAAAAGAATATGATATTAATTCTCTGCATTGTATGTTGTAGATAACTATGTCGACAAACACGAACACTCTCTCTGCATTTTGTCCTTGAGAAGGACAAGCTCAATGGAGCAAATTTCCTGGACTGGTACAGGAACCTGAGAATTGTTCTCACCCAAGAAAGGAAGCTTTATGTCCTAGAGCAGCCTATTCCAGAGGCACCTCCTGCCACTGCCTCGCGAGCTGACAAAGATGCTTACAAGAAGCATCAAGATGATGCATTAGATGTGTCATGTCTAATGCTCGCGACCATGAACTCTGAGCTTCAGAAGCAACACGAGTTCATGAATGCTTATGATATGGTTGAACATCTTCGTCAACTATATCAAGGACAAGCAAGGCACGAGAGATATGAAGTCTCTAAGGCATTGTTTGGGTCCAAAATGCAAGATGGGACTCCCGTAGGTCCATATGTACTCAAGATGATTGGGTACATAGAAAACCTACAAAGGCTGGGATTCCCACTTGGCCAAGAGCTGGCCACTGACCTGATCTTGCAATCTTTGCCACAAGCCTACAATCAATTTGTCATGAATTATAACATGAATGAAATTGATAAGCCACTGCCTGAGATGCTCAGCATATTGAGAACTGCTGAGCTTAACCTTGAGAAGAGAAAATCTGACACCATTTTGATGGTGAAAAAGAAGAAAGGCAAGGGCAAGCCTAAAGGTAAGGGAAAGTCCCAAGCCAAGGGCAAAGGCAAAGAACTTAAACCCAAAGGAGGGGTAGCCAAGGAAGGGGCTTGCTTCCACTGCAAGGAAACTGGACACTGGAAGCGTAACTGCAAGGCATACCTAGAAGATCTTAAGAAGAAAAGAAGTGAGACTTCTACTTCAGGTATAAATATTATAGAAGTCAATCTATCTATTTCTTCATCATGGGTATTAGATACCGGATGTGCATCTCACATTTGTACCAATGTGCAGGCGCTGAGAAATAGTAGGGCATTGACAAAGGGCGAGGTGGACCTACGAGTAGGCAATGGAGCAAGAGTTGCTGCTGTTGCTGTAGGAACTTATGATCTATCTCTGCCCTCTGGGCTTGTACTAGAATTAGATGAATGTTGTTATGTGCCTTCCTTAACTAAGAACATAATTTCAGTTTCTTGTTTGGACAAGAAAGGATTTACATTTATAATAAAGAACAAATGTTGTTCAGTTTATTTAAATGATATGTTCTATTGTAGTGCACCTCTAATGAACGGACTCTACTTTCTAGACTTAGAGAGCCCTATCTATAACATAAGTACCAAAAGGTTCAAGTCAAATGAGTTGAACCAAACCTATCTCTGGCATTGTCGCTTAGGTCACATAAATGAGAGTCGCTTATCTCAGCTCCATAAGGATGGGCTGCTAGACTCATTTGATTTTTAATCATATGAGACATGCGAGTCTTGCCTTTTAGGCAAGATGACCAAGACTCCCTTTAGTGGACACAGCGAAAGAGCAACAGATTTGTTAAGACTTATACATAGTGATGTATGTGGCCCTTTCAATGTTGCTGCTAGAGGTGGTTACAGGTACTTCATTACATTTACTGATGACTTCAGTAGATACGGTTATGTGTATCTCATGACACATAAATCAGAATACTTTGAAAAGTTCAAAGAATTCAAGAATGAAGTAAAAAACCAGCTTGGCAAGAGTATTAAGATACTTCGATCAGATTGAGGTGGTGAATACCTTAGCCATGAGTTTCGTGACTATCTAGCTGAGTGTGGGATTCTATCCCAACTCACTCCTCCTGGAACACCACAGTGGAATGGTGTATCTGAAAGGAGGAATCGTACCCTATTAGATATGGTACAATCCATGATGAGTCACACAGATCTTCCTATATCCTTTTGGGGATATGCTCTAGACACAGCAGCCTTTACCCTTAACCGTGTACCATCCAAGGCTGTGATAAAGACACCATATACGATATGGACAGGGAGAAATCCCAAGATATCTTTTATGAGGATTTGGGGTTGTGAGACTTACGTTCGACATCAAGTCTCAGACAAACTGGGACCCAAATCCGATAGGTGCTATTTTGTTGGATATCCTAAGGATACAAAGGGATATTACTTCTACATTTCCAGTCAGCGCAAAGTGTTTGTGGCAAAGACTGGGGTTTTTCTAGAAAGGGATTTTGTTTCTAGAAAAACTAGTGGGAGTACGTTCGATCTTGAAGAAATTTAAGATGAGGACCATACCACTGAGGCCTTGATGGAGGTTGAATAGGAACCACAAAGTATTGTGGGTGATGAGATTGTTGCACAAAGAGTTGTGGAACAACCACTTGTTCATGTAGACCTACCTCTTCACAGGTCTAATAGGGTACGTCGTCAGCTTGAGAGATACTCATTTCTCTTGTCTGACCATGATGATGTTATGCTCATTGAGAATGAGCCTACCTCCTATCAGGAAGCTGTGATGAGCTCAGATTCTGAGAAATGGCTAGAGGCCATGAGGTCCGAGATGGAATTCATGTACACTAACCAAGTATGGACTTTGGTTGATCCACCTGAAGGGGGTCAAACCCATTGGGTGTAAGTGGGTCTTTAGGAGAAAGACTAACATGGATGGACTTACGCATACCTATAAGGGCTGATTGGTGGCTAAAGGTTTCAAGCAAATTCATGGTATTGACTATGATGAAACCTTTTCTCCAGTGGCGATGTTTAAGTCCATTCGGATCTTGCTTGCTATTGCAGCATACCACGATTATGAGATCTGGCAGATGGATGTCAAAATCGCATTTCTGAATGGAAATTTACTCGAAGATGTGTACATGACACAATCTGAGGGTTTTGTAGATCCATAGCATACTGAGAAAGTATGCAAGCTGCAAAGGTCCATTTATGGGCTAAAGCAAGCTTCTCGGAGCTGGAATCTTCGATTCGATGATGCGATCAAAAAGTTTGATTTCATCAAGAATGAAGATGGACCCTGTGTCTACAAGAGGGTTAATGGGAACACAATTGTCTTCCTTGTATTGTATGTGGATGACATACTGCTCATTGGAAATGACATCCCTTCGCTACAGTCTGTGAAGACTTTGCTGGGAACGTGCTTCTCAATGAAGGACTTAGGTGAAGCAGCCTGTATTCTAGGCATCAAGATCTATAGAGATAGATCTAAGAGATTGATTAGCCTAAGTCAGAGTACATACATTGACATGGTATTACTACGGTTTGCCATGCAGAATTCCAAGAAGGGACTTCTGCCGATGTCACATGGTGTGAGTATTTCGAAGACTCAAAGTCCCTCTTCTAGAGAGGAGAGAGACCGCATGGATAAGATCCCTTGCGCATCTGCTATAGGATCTATCATGTACGTCATGCTGTGTACTCGTCCTGATGTCTCGTATGCTTTGAGCATGATGAGTAGATACCAGTCAGATCCAGGTGAGCATCACTGGATAGCAGTCAAGAATATTCTTAAGTACTTGAGAAGGACTAAAGAATATTTCTTGATATTTGGAGGCGATGAGGAGCTAGCTGTAAAGGGTTACAGCGAAGCCATCTTCCAAACTGACCAGAATGATTATAGATCGCAGTCAGGGTTCATGTTTTGCTTGAATGGTGGCGCTGTGAGCTAGAAGAGTTCGAAGCAGGACACAGTTGTTGATTCTACAACAGAAGCCGAGTATATTGATGCATCTGAGGTAGCAAAGGAGGCAGTTTGGATCCGCAAGTTCATTACTGAGCTTGGGGTGGTTCCTAGCATAGCAGATCCCATAGAGCTCTATTGTGCAACAATGGAGCAATTGCACAGGCTAAGGAACCTCGCTCACACCAGCGGACCAAACACATACTACGACGCTTCCATCTCATTCGAGAGATTATCGATAGAGGAGATGCGAAGATTTATAGAGTACCCACAGAGGCTAACATCGCAGATCCCTTGACCAAGGCTTTGGCACAGAAAAAGCATGATAGTCACACTAGGTCATTGGGTATTAGATACTACGGTGATTGGCACTAGTGCTAGTGGGAGATTGTTAGTGAAAGCCCTAGAGTCAATCATGTGATGATTGTTGTATGGACTTTATTGTATCATATTCCTATTTATAAAGGCATGGTTATTATATTTACTTGTATTGGTGCCAAATAACTAAATATAATAATGTTCTTGAGTAGTAGATTCTTATCTATATCAATCGATTGGTTGAATCGATAATGAGATGATATAGAGAACACTACTCTTAATCATTCCTAGTCAAGTATTAACATTCAGGGATAATGTTAATGTGTAGAGACTAGTATATAGGTCAACACGATGACTTGATCTCACAAGTCATGGATATGAGATATCAAGTTGACACATGGGTATGCATTGGAGAATGTATACTGAATAACCCGCCATGAGAAAGTATCATGGATCGTTATATGAGTGTAATATACTTTCTCATGTGGCTATTAGTATGACTATTAGTCCTTAGACCTGAAGTCACCATGGTTCCCTACATAAGGAGTTGCATACTTTGGCTTCGTCAAACGTCACCCGTAAATGGGTGAACTATAAAGGCGATTACTGGATATGTATCAAATTATGCGGAGGGATATGAGTGATGTAGATGAGATCCATCCCTCCTATATGACGGGGGTGACATCGATATTCTTGATAGAGTGAGACCACGAAGTGCATGGCCATGCCCAAATGAGCTCAATATGAGATTAGAGTGAGTCTACTTGGAGTTCAAGATATAGATTGTACCGAGGATGACACAGTCTATGCCTCAATTGGTCAATCTAGATGTTAAGGATAGAGGGACATTGTCACATATTGTGAGAGTCACAATTAGTAGTCACAAAGGTGATGTTGGAGCTCAACATTCTTGTAACTTGGGTAGCAATGATGTGTTGCTAGATACCGCTCATTGCTTATGTTCCTAAATCGGTTTAGGGACATTGCCAATGTTACAAGAACCTATAGGGTCACACACATAAGGGCAATTAGATGGAGATTAGGTTCATATGATGAACCATGAGGATTAGGTTCATGGGATGAACCAAATTGGATTAAGAGTAATCCTAATTAGACTAATTGAGTTGGACTCGATTTGATTCAAGTGTTGAATGAGTCTAATTTAGATTTGATTCATCAAATCAATTTAAATTAATGAATAGAGATTCATTAAATTAAATTGACTTGAATCAAATGGTTGGATTTGATCAACCATGGGAGATAAGAGGTCAAGTTTGACTTGACTTGAGTGAGAAGATGAAAGGTCAAGTTTGATTTGACCAAATGCCATGTCATGATGATGACTTGGCATGGCCGGCCAATGATGATGCTCCACATCATCATTGACTTAGCATGTGGTGCCACCTCATGAGGGAGACCAAGAGCCATTGGTTCTTGGAGGAGTTACATGCATGCATGTAACCCCCCTAAGAAAAGTGGTCGGCCACTATTTCTCATTAGATGAGAATTATTTTGTGAGTTAGACAACTTCATCTTCTTCCTTGGATCATCTTCCTCTCAAGCTTGCTCTCCCATCCCTCTCTTTGGCCGAACCATCCATAGGGTTCTAGCACACTCAAGGGTGTATTTTTCTCCACCTATTGCTTGTGTGGATATCAATAGAGGAGTGTGCATTTGACGCTCTTGAATTCCGGCGAAGCTTTTGGACGAGCGGGATTTGCGAAGGGCGTCACATCGAGGGTAATAATCTCACCTTCTAGATCTAAGGTAGATCTAGGGTTTTTAGTAAACACATACATGTTTTAGTTTTAATACATCTTCGCACGAATCCATGGCAGGACTTCCGGGGTTTCCACAACGCAAAAAGCGATTTTGCGGCTCGGAAAGTCCTACATGAGGCTAGGGCACATCAACATGAAAAGCATTGCCAAAATAGCCAAGATGAAGCTAGTCAAGGGGTTGCCAAAAGTCAAGTATCTTATGGACAAAATGTGTGATGCATGTCAAGAAGGAAATCAATCAAAATCATCACACAAAGGTAAAACTTTACTTAGTACCGCTTTACCTTTAGAACTCTTGCATGTTGATTTATTTGATTGTCATAGTACCCCTTCATTAAATGGTAGCAAATATTGCTTAGTTATAGTAGATGAATTTTCTAGATATACTTGGGTATATTTCATGAAACATAAGGACAATACCCTAGAAACAATCATAGGCTTTAGAAAAAGAGTAGAGAATGTGAGAAGTCTCAAAATCAACTGGATGCATAGTGATCATGGTGAAGAGTTTGAGAATTCTAATTTCTCCAAATTTTACTTAGAACAAGGGTACAAACATAAATTTTCTTGTCCTAGAACACCTCAATAAAATGGGGTAGTGGAACGAAAAAATCATTCCCTATAAGAAGCCGCTAGGACTATGCTTAATGCATACTCTTTACCTAGCTACTTGTGGGCGGAAGCAGTTAATACCGCTTGCTATATTCAAAATAGAGTTCAAATCCATAGGTTTTTAGGAAAAACTCCATTCGAATTATGGAATGGCTCAATTTCAACAATTCACTACTTTAGAGTCTTTAGATGTAAAACTTATATTTTAAACACCAAAGATAATTTGGGGAAATTTGAGTCCAAAGCGGATGAGGGAATCCTAGTTGAATACTCATCCACTAGTAGGGGCTATAGAGTATATAACAAAAGGACTCAAATAATTGAGTCTTCAAATGTTCAATTTGATGAATCCTCTACTACTTACCCTAGGAAATCCCCCATTGATGATGATATCAATGACAAAATCAAGAAATTACCCAAAATTTTCAAAATATGACCTTAGGGGGTAATAATCAAGAGGGAGGATTAGAGAGTAATAATCAAGGGAGAGCAAGAGGAGATTCGGATGATGAAAGAAGGATTGAGGATAATCATGATCAAAATCAATTTAATACACCTCCTAGAACAATAAGAGTTCATCAAAATCACCCTCTAGATCAAGTTGTAGGTGAATTATCTCAAGGTGTTAGAATTAGATCATTTCATAAAGCTCCCTCTAGTCAAATAGCTCTTATCTCACAACTTGAGCCCAAGTCAATTGATGATGCATTGCTTGATCTGGATTGGGTCTTAGCAATGTAAGATGAATTGGCTCAATTTGAGAGGAGTCAAGTTTGGGAGCTAGTTCTATAAGATATGGAAAAAAATAAAATAAAATAAAATAATAGCCCTTGCTAATTGAGAATTAGCTTATGGAATTTAGTAGGAATTTTCAGAAATTTTTATGAATTAAAAAGGAGTTCAAATGAGGAAGGTTAAAGCCTAATGGAAGATTGAGTTAACTAGGTTATCTTTAAGTCAAACTTGAGCTAGCCCAACCAAGTCGGTCGGCCTTTAAAGCCGATTTCTTCTGTGATTTCCCTGTTCTTTTCTCAATCTCATGATTTCTTTCTCTTCCTCACCATCACCGATCGACTTTTCTTGAAATCAACAGCAGTGACTCCTTTCTTGTATGAAATTCCAGAGTTTGCTCATAGCAATACGTAACTGGAACGAAGCATACATCTTCTCCGATCAACAACTTTTCTTCTTCCCCATTTTTGACTTTCCTCTTTGATTTCGATCTGAGGCTCGAACCCTTACTCGTTTCGATGGTCGTCGCGAGCTCAATCTTGCTGCCAGATTCCCTTGAGCGAGCTTAGCTCAGAGACAGGGCATCGCTACCTTCTTCGATCGTGATCAATGTTAGGGCAATCTCTTGCCATAATATGGTTTTGATGGTGTGGCAAAGGGTTTAAGTTAGTTTGATATGTTGATTTGATATGTGCGTTGAAGTCGTGCAGGACTTAGTAATTCGCACATGGAGCCGTGGCGAGTTTCACATCTCATGACTCGTGCCTTGAGTCGGTGAAGGATAGCTTTGCGGAAGCCGTGCGCTTGGAGCATCCGAGGATCGCCGGACGAGAAGCTTGGAGTGAAGCCGGAGGAAGTAGACTTGAGGAAAGAGGCGAAGGAGCATTGCGAGCCGTCGCTGATCTTTGAGGGGCGTGGCGAGCGAAGAGAACTTGGCGAGGATTCCGAGAAATGAGTGGCGATTGTAACCCGGGAAGGGTAGCTCTTAGGTGAAACTTGGCCATTTGGGCGAGTGTCGAGATGGGTTTTCAGGCACGCGGTCATTGCCATGTCAGCGGCGGTCATTGCTCTTCGAGTGAGTTCGGTATCATGATCGTTGCGGATTGGCGTGATCGAGCCGCATCGATGGGCGATCATTGCCAGACTCATCGATCATTCGAAAGCTGATCGGTAGTCAATGGGGTTTGATCCGACGAGCGTTCGTAGGGTAGGCGATCGGTGAGGTCCATCGGATCAGCCAAGAGTTCCGTTGGACTACAGCGGTCGGGATCAACGTGTTCGGAGGCCGTTGTAGTGGCAGCGATCGGATCGGTGATGGCGCAACGGGAAGAAGTTAGCCCTCTCAATAAAAACAGAGGGTGTAAGCCTTTGAGAGGCTAATGCTCATACTCTAAACAATCTTCCTAGTGCTCCACAAGCTCTAAACTCTTCTTACCTGTTCTTACTCCATTCTATTTGTAAGAAGAGTGTGCTTGATTTGTAAAGGTTACCTCCACCTAGCTTGGTGCAAAGGAGAGACCATTTAGTGGATTGGTTTAGCGGAGTGATTCACCGAGGACGAATCGGGGACCGTGGATTAGCGGCGTAGCCGTGAACCACGTTACATTCTTTGTTAGCATTTGTATTTTCATTTATTGCTTTGTCTTAGTTTATTGCTTCGCTTGCGCTAACGCGTTTTTGTAGGCAGGCAATTTACACGCCCAACGTCACGAGGGCTATTCACCCCCCTCTAGCCGGCCATATCGATCTCCTACAAGTGGTATCAGAGCCAAGGAAAGCTTGTCGAGGACTAACCGCCACAACAAGCAACTTTCAAAATGGCCGGCTCCAACATCCATCCTCCGAAGTTTGAAGGAGAATTCGCTTGGTGGAAGAAGCGAATGGAGGTATTTTTCGAAATGGATTTTGATATAATGATTACAATGGAATCCGGTTTCGTTTTGCCTAGGGATGAAGAGGGGAAGCCAATAGAGAAATCTAGGTGGACCAAGAGGCAAAGAGAGGAGCACCTTGCAAACTCCAAAGCCAAGCACCATCTCTACAATGTGCTCCCTCAACAAGAGATCAACCGGATCGGAGAATGTGCTAGCGCCAAAGAGATGTGGGAGAAGCTTATAGAACTCCATGAAGGCACATCTGAGGCCAAGCTAGCAAGGAGAGACCTCCTCCGCTCCCAACTATCCAATATAAAACTAGAAAAGGGAGAAAAGGTAACCTCACTACACTCTAGGTTTAAAGAAATTTTAATTGGGCTAACAAGTGTAGGTGAGAAGCTATCAAACCGGGACATGCTCATGAAGGCTATAGATGCCTTTTCCCGGTCCTCAAAGTGGAGCTCCATGGTGGACTCATTCTATATCTCAAAGAATTTAGAAGTGAGCACCTTGGAGGAGTTCTTCTCAACAATGGAACTCCACGAAACTAGGCTTGAAGGAATACAAGAGGAGCCTAGAATTCAACCTTCAAGAGGAGTAGCATTGTTGGCAAATAAGGGGAAGAAGAAGATGGAAATCCCCTCCTCCTCCGATGACGAAGCGTCTTCCTCCTCCTCCATGGATAGCACCGAAGAAGCCTACATGGTAAGGAAGGTGAGGCGTGTATTTAAGAATTTTAGATTTGATAAATCTAATGATAGGAGTAGAAGACCAAGGGGAAGGTCATATGCTACAATTGCCAAGAAGAGGGACACATAAGGGACAATTGTCCCCTCCTAAACAAAAGCAAAGAAGAGAAGAAAAAAGAAAGAAGAGAAGAGGAAGAAGAAGAAGGGAGCAAGAGAAAGGAAGAAGAAAAGAAGGCAAAAGAAAAGGGGAAGGCCAAAGCATTCAAAGCCAAGACATGGGATGATCCTTCCTCATCCTCTTCATCATCATCGGAAGAGGAGAATGCTTTTGTCACCAATTTGGCCTTGATGGCCTTTGATGACTTGGATTGCTCTTCCTCCGAAAATGAAGGTTCAAGCTCAAGAGGAGAGAGCTCAAATGAAGGGGGAGCTTCTACATCATCCTCATCATCCGAAGAAGAAGAGGACATGGAAACTATGGTAACCAACCTCTCACCTAATAAAATAGTTTCTATGATTTCTAGCTTAACTAGAGATTTATTTAGAGCTAAGAAGAAAAACAAAAGCATGCTAGATCAAATTAAGGACCTAGAACAAAAATTAGAAAAAGCATGCTTAAATGAAAATGAAAATATTTCTTCTAGCTTAGATGATGCATGCTCACATGATTATATGCCTTTAAATGTTAATGATGCATGCATAGAGGAAAATAGGGCATTAAGGGAAAAGGTAGATTACTTAACCAAAGCCCTAGAGAAATTCACAATTGGCTCCAACACCTTAAATATGATCTTAGGGAGCCAAAGAGCTAGTTTCAACAAGAAAGGCCTAGGATACAAAGAAAAGAAAAATAAAAAGGCCTATAAATGCCTAATAGCTAGGGGACAAGATAAAAAGAAAGTAATTGCTAGGAAATGGATCCCCAAGGAGTATTTAGTGAACCCAATAGGAAAGAATTTATTTTGGGTTCCAAAATCCATCCTTAAGGGTTAGAAAACCCCTAGGGTAGTCAACCACATGGACCTAACCTATATCATAATTTGGTTGACTTAGGATGACGGGACAACATTTTTTAGATAGTGTTGGGTGATGATAACGTACCCATAAATAGGTAATAATGCTTAAATCATGATGATTAATGTAATTGCTATGTATGTTTTAAATCATGATTTATGTTTTTGAAATTTGGCACGTTATCATGAGAAATAGGTTTGAATCATGCTTTAGGTGATACCTTATTTAGCATCACATATTACCTAATGCATGGTTATAAATTGATGAAAACATGCTTTTCATGATCATAATGTACAATTCATTCATATATGTCATTATGATCATGTTAATTGTTAGGATGATACTTAACCATGATAGAATTGCAGGAATATATTGGTTAAGTATATACAAATACCCCCCTAGGATGCATCTCACACTCACTATAGGCTAACTTGATTGCAAACTTAGCATGGGTGGGATATTAGGATGATACATATGTCCACTAATGCCTATGGCATTTAGATGGTCATTTAAAGTATCAAAATAGCAATAATAGACCAATCATAGGGAAGGCTTATGTTTAATTCATAGACATATTACCCAAAGATCATGGTTGGATATTTCATATGTTTTCAAAACAACTTCTTAATCTAAAATCTATGTATTCATGTTTTGGGACAATTCAATGCAAGACTAGGTGTTAAAATGGATACTCTTATGATCAAAAAACCTAGTAGTTTTTAAAGCTTTTGGATTTTTGGCAAATATGTGGAAATATAATGATTTTTCACGAAAACATATTTTTTACTGATAGATATACTTAAAAGAAATATGTTCCCCAAATTTCATGATTTTTCAAACTTTCTGGAATTTTTAATGCATTTCTGAAATTACTGAAAATCGAATTTGAATCAATTGTGCCGATCATTGCCATCACGATAGCGATCAGTGATCACCAAAATCAACCTGCAATTTTCTGATTTCAGATTTTATTCATGTTTTGGTATTTTCTCTCCATTATACTTGATGCCATAGCTTATAACTTAGTGTTAATCTTTTTGATGGTGTCAAAGGAGAAATAATTATGTTTAAGTTAATTATTTTAGGGAGAAATATATGATAGGAGGAGAAAATTTGTATAGAGTTTCATGGATTAAGGGGGAGTTGCATGTTGCTATATCATGTTTATCTTTACATGCTTTCTTACCTTAGAATTTATATCAAATGTTTTTACCTAACTTAAACGGATTGCCACACATCAAAAAGGAGGAGATTGTTAGGGCAATCTCTTGCCGTAATATGGTTTTGATGGTGTGGCAAAGGGTTTAAGTTAGTTTGATATATTGATTTGATATGTGCGTTGAAGTCGTGCAGGACTTAGTAATTCGCACATGGAGCCGTGGCGAGTTTCACATCTCATGACTCGTGCCTTGAGTCGGTGAAGGATAGCTTTGCGGAAGCCGTGCGCTTGGAGCATCCGAGGGATCGCCGGACGAGAAGCTTGGAGTGAAGCCGGAGGAAGTAGACTTCGAGGCAAGAGACGCGAAGGAGCATTGCAGAGCTGTGCGGCGATCTGATGCGCGGGACGTGGCCGAACGAAGAGAACTTCAAGGCGAGGATTGAGAAAAGAGTGGCGATTGTAACCCGGGAAGGGTAGCTCTTAGGTGAAACTTGGTCATTTGGCCAAGTGTCGGATGGGTTTTCCGACACTGGTCATTGCCATGTCAAGCGGTCGATCGCTCGAGCCGAGTGAGTTCGATCGTATACGATCGATTGTGGCCGATCGCCATCGTGGGCGATCCAATCGAGACCATCGATCATTGCGAAGCGCAATGATCGGTAGTCAATGGGGTTTGACCGCGGCTTCGTAGCCGGCCGGCGTCGACTACGGAGGCAATGATCGTGATGAGGTCCATCGATCGCGCCAAGAGTTCCATTGGACTACGGTCGGGATCCGGCGTGTTCGAGGCCGTTGTAGTGACGGCAATGATCGCCGGCGTTAGCCCTCTCTATAAAAGAGAGGGTGTGAGCCTTTGAGAGGCTAATGCTCATACTCTAAACAATCTTCCTAGTGCTCCACAAGCTCTAAACTCTTCTTACCTGTTCTTACTCCATTCTATTTGTAAGAAGAGTGTGCTTGATTTGTAAAGGTTACCTCCACCTAGCTTGGTGCAAAGGAGAGACCATTTAGTGGATTGGTTTAACGGAGTGATTCACCGAGGACGAATCAGGGACCGTGGATTAGCGGCGTAGCCGTGAACCACGTTACATTCTTTGTTAGCGTTTGTATTTTCATTTATTGCTTGTCTTAGTTTATTGCTTCCGCTTGCGCTAACATTTTTGTAGACGAGCAATTTACAACGTCCAACGTACGAGGGCTATTCACCCCCCTCTAGCCGGCCATATCGATCTCCTACAATCAACTCCAATGTCACAGCTTCACTGTCGATTTGTGATCCTGTGTTGAGCTACCTTACCGACCATCTTGGTCACGAGTTTGATCGATTGTTTCCATCACTGCCTTGGCATTGGTCAACTATTTGTGAGATCAACACGGCGATGTCTTCACCATCACAGCTCCTTCGGCCTCTCTGTTCTGCCGGATGGTGGCTTGCTCTGGTCGATCATCACCAGAGCAACTGGCTGATGCCGCTGTGCTCAGTCGCCACTTGCTTCTCCGGATTTCACGAACTGATGTTGAGGCTAAGAGGGAGATCCGGCGGCTAAGGTTGGAATGGGAAGTATTGATGAACTGTGTGTTAGGGCAATCTCTTGCCATGATAAGGTTTTGATGTGTGTGGATAAAGGATTTAAGTTAGGATGATATTGTTATTTGATATGTGCGTTGGAGTCTTGCAGGACTTAGTAATTCTCACATGGAGCCTTGGCGGGTTCACCCTCACAACCTCGGTCCTTGAGTCGGTGAAGTATGACTTTGCGGAAGTCGTGCGCTTGGAGCATCCAAGGGACCGCCGGATGAGATGACTTGAAGTGAAGCCAAGGAAGCAGACTTCGGAGGCAAGAGACGCGAAGGAGCATTGCAGAGCCGTGCGCCTGATGCTATCGAGGGACGTGGCCGCGAACGAAGAGAGCTTCGGCAAGGGACTTCGAGTGAGATGAGAGAATGAGTGAAATGTAAGTAGCTCATTAGGTGAACTTGGCCGGATGGCTGAGTGTCGGAGACTTGACCACAAGGGTTAAGGTTTACCCGACCACCGGAAGCTCAAACTTATGTTAAGTTTGAGTTTCACACGGCACCAGTCGACTGCCATGTAATGGCAGTCGACTGATCTGAGTCGAGTGTGTTCAATTGGTATCCGACTGATGGGTTTATGCCCCAATGACTACTACATGGAATGGCGATGCGATCGCTGAGGATGTCGCGCACGTAACCGCTCGTAGCCGATCGGCAATGACTACGAGGCAGCGATGATGGTGAGGTCCATCAGTCGACTGCCAAGTGTTCCGTTGGACTATAACGGTCGGGATCTGATGTGTTCGGAGGCCGTTGGAGTGGCGGAAGTCGACTGCCAAGGGCAGCAGTCGACTGGTGGCGGCCAACGGGAAGAAATCAGCCCTCTCTATAAAAAGAGAGGGTGTGGAGCTTTGGGAGGTTAATGCTCTTACTCCAAACAACCATCCAAGTCCCCCACAAGCTCTAAACTCTTCTTACTTGCTTTTACTCCATTCATATTGTAAGAAGAGTGATCTTGATTGTAAAGGTTACCTCCACCTAGCTTGGTGCAAAGGAGAGACCAATAGTGATTGGCTTTGAAGGAGTGATTCACCTCGGACGAATCGGGATCGTGGATTAGCGGCGTAGTCGTGAACCACGTTACATCTCCTTTGTTAGCGTTTGTATTTTCGTTTATTGCTTTGTCTTTATTGTTTATGCTTCCGCTTGCGCTAACGATTGTGTAGACGAGCAAATGAACGTGAGAATTCCGACATCCATCGAAAGAGGGATATTCACCTCCCTCTAGCCGGCCAATCGATCCCCTACAAGTGGTATCAGAGCCAAGGAAAGCTTGTCGAGGACTAACCGCCACAACAAGCAACATTCAAAATGGCCGGCTCCAACATCCACCCACCAAAGTTCGACGACGAATTCTCTTGGTGGAAAAAGAGAATGGAGGTATTTTTCGAAATGGATTTTGATATTATGATTACAATGGAATCCGGTTTCATTTTGCCTAGGGATGAAGAAGGAAAGCCAATAGAGAAATCTAGGTGGACTAAAAAGCAAAGGGAAGAGCACCTTGCAAACTCCAAAGCCAAGCATCATCTTTTCAATGTGCTTCCCCAACAAGAGATCAACCGAATTGGAGGATGCCTAAGTGCCAAGGAGATGTGGGAGAAGCTAATTGAGCTTCATGAAGGCACATCCGAGGCGAAGCTAGCAAGGAGAGACCTCCTCCGCTCCCAACTCAACAACATTAAACTAGAAAAGGGAGAAAAGGTAATTTCCTTACATTCTCGTTTCAAGGAAATTATAACCGGTTTGTCAAGTGTAGGTGAGAAGCTATCAAACCGGGATATGGTTATGAAGGCTATAGATGCCTTTCCGCGATCCTCAAAGTGGAGCTCCATAATGGACTCCTTCTATATCTCGAAGAATTTAGAAGTGAACACCTTGGAGGAGTTCTTCTCAACCATGGAGCTTCATGAAACAAGACTTGAAGGAATACAAGAAGAGACAAGACCTCAACCTTCAAGAGGAGTAGCTTTGATGGCAAACAAGGGGAAGAAGAAGATGGAGATCCCCTCCTCCGATGATGATGAAGCCTTTTCCTCCTCCTCCATGGATAGCACGGAAGAAGCGTATATGGTAAGGAGGGTAAGGTGTGCTTTAAAGGGTTTTCATTTTAATAAATCTAATGATAGGAATAGAAGACCAAGGGGGAAGATCATATGCTACAATTGCCAAGGAGAGGGACATATAAGGGATAATTGTCCCCTCCTAAACAAAAGCAAGGAGGAGAAGAGAAAGAAAGAAGAAAAGAAGAAGAAAAAGGGGAGCAAGAAGAAAAAGGAAGAGGAGAAGAAGGCAAAGGAAAAGGGGAAGGCCAAGGCATTTAAAGCAAAGACATGGGATGACCCTTCCTCTTCCTCTTCATCATCATCGGAAGAGGAGAATGCTTTCGTCACCAACCTTGCTCTAATGGCATTTGATGACTCGGATTGCTCCTCCACCGAAAATGAAGAATCAAGCACAAGTGGAGAGAGCTCAAGTGAAGGGGGAGCCTCCTCTACATCCTCATCCGAAGAAGAAGAAGAGGACATGGAGACTATGGTAACAAATCTAACTCCTAAGAAAATAGTTTCCATGGTCTCTAGCTTAACTAGGGATTTATTTAGAGCTAAGAAGAAGAATAAAAGCATGCTTGACCAAATTAAGGAATTAGAGCAAAAATTAGAAAAAGCATGTGTTAATGATAATGATGATGATGCATGTTCACATGATAATTATATGTCATTAGATGTTAATGATGCATGCATAGAAGAAAATAGGGCTTTAAGAGAGAAAGTAGATTATTTAACCAAAGCCCTAGAAAAATTCACAATTGGCTCCAACACTTTGAACATGATCATAGGGAGCCAAAGAGCTAGCTTTAACAAAAAGGGCCTAGGTTATAAAGAAAAGAAAAATGAAAAGGCCTACAAATGCCTAATTGCTAGGGGTCAAGATAAGAAAAAGACAATTGCTAGGAAATGGATTCCTAAGGAGTATCTAGTGAACCCTATAGGCAAGAATTTGTATTGGGTTCCAAAATCCATCCTTAAGGGTTAGAAAACCCCTAGGGTAGTCAACCATATGCAATTGACCTATATCATATTTTGGTTGACTTAGGATGGCGGGACAACATTTTTAAATAGTGTTAGGTGATGATAACGTGCCTATAAATAGTTAATAATGCTTAAATCATGATAATTAATGTAATTGCTATGTATGTTTGCAATCATGATTTATGATTTTGAAATTTAGCACGTCATCATGAGAAATAGGGTTAAATCATGCTTTAGGTGATAATTTGTTTATTATCATGACATAATACCTAATGCATGATAACAATTCAATGAATACATGTGTTTCATGATCATAATATAGAATTAATTGATATATGCTTTTATGATCATGAGGATTGTTAGGTTGATACTTAACCTTGATAGAATTGTATGAATATAATGGTTAAGTATATACAAATACCCCCTAGGATGCATCTCACACTCACCATAGGCTACTTTGATTGAAAACTTAGCATGGGTGAGATGTTAGGATGATACAAATGTCCACTAATGCCTATGGCATTTAGATGGTCATTTAAGGTATCAAAATAGCAATAATAGACCAATCATGGGGAAGGCTTATGTTTAATTCATAGACATATTGCCCAAAGATCATGGTTGGATATTTCATATGTTTTCAAAACAATTTCTTACCCTAAAATCTATGTATTCATGTTTTGAAACAATTGGATGCAAAACTAGGTACTTAACTTGATACTAGAATGATCAAAAACCTAGTGGTTTTTAAAGCTTTTGGATTTTTGGCAAAAACAAGAAAATCTAATGAATTTTCATGAAAACCTATTTTTCATTAATAGATATACTTAAAAGAAATATGTTCCTCAAATTTCATGATTTTTCGAATTTTCTAGAATTTTTAATGCATTTCTGAAATTCGCCCAGAAAATCAGAATTTCGAAATCCATTGTGCCAGTCGACTGCCATACTAATAGCAGTCGACTGCTCACCTGAAAAAAAACCAAATATTTTCTGATTTCATATTTTAATCATGTTTTTGGTGTTCTCTTTCTATTAGACCTGATGCCATGAGTTTATAAATTAGGTTTAATCTTTTTGATGGTGTCAAAGGGGAAGAAATGTATGTTTAAGTAACGGGGAATATATTTTGGGGGAGAAATGATTATGCTTATGATAGGGGGAGAAAATTTTTATGGGGAGTTTAATGGATTAAGGGGGAGTTGCATGTTGCTATATCATGTTTATGTTTACATGCCTTCTTACCTTAGAATTTTCATCAAATGTTTTTACCTAACTTAAACGGATTTCCACACATCAAAAAGGGGGAGATTGTTAGGGCAATCTCTTGCCATAATAAGGTTTTGATGTGTGTGGAAAAGGGTTTAATTTAGGATGATATTGTTATTTGATATGTGCGTTGGAGTCTTGCAGGACTTAGTAATTCGCACATGGAGCTTTGGCGAGTTCACCCTCACAACCTCGGTCCTTGAGTCGGTGAAGGATGAATTTGCGGAAGTCGTGCGCTTGGAGCATCCAAGGGACCGCCGGACGAGATGACTTGAAGTGAAGCCAAGGAAGCAGACTTCGGAGGCAAGAGACGCGAAGGAGCATTGCAGAGTCGTGCGCCTGATGCTGCCGAGGGACGTGGCCGCGAACGAAGAGAGCTTCGGCAAGGGACTTCGAGTGAGATGAAAGAATGAGTGAAATGTAAGTAGCTCATTAGGTGAACTTGGTCGGATGGCTGAGTGTCGGAGACTTGACCACAAGGGTTAAGGTTTACCCGAGGCTTATGTTAAGTTTGAGTTTCTGCGGCACCGATCATTGCCATGTAATGGCGATCGGTAATCAGTCAGTGTGTTCGATCGATATCCGATCGATGGGTTTATGCCTAGCGGTTATTGCCATGGAATGGTAGTCATTGCCGGAAGGATGTCGCAGAACGCGAAGCCGCTTCGTAGCCGTGGGCGATCTACGGGCGTGATCGGTGAGGTCCATCGATCATTGCCAAGTGTTCCGTTGGACTACAACGGTCGTGATCCGACATGTTCAGAGGCCGTTGGAGTGGCGGCAGTCGACTTCCAAGGGCAGAAGTCGACTGGTGGCGGCCAACGGGAAGAAATCAGCCCTCTCTATAAAAAAGAGAGGGTGTGGAGCTTTGGGAGGTTAATGCTCTTACTCCAAACGACCATCCAAGTCCCCCACAAGCTCTAAACTCTTCTTACTTGCTTTTACTCCATTCATATTGTAAGAAGAGTGATCTTGATTGTAAAGGTTATCTCCACTTAGCTTGGTGCAAAGGAGAGACCAATAGTGATTGGCTTTGAAGGAGTGATTCACCTCGGACGAATCGGGATCGTGGATTAGCGGCGTAGCCGTGAACCACGTTACATCTCCTTTGTTAGCGTTTGTATTTTCGTTTATTGCTTTGTCTTTATTGTTTATGCTTCCGCTTGCGCTAACGATTGTGTAGGCGAGCAAACGAACGTGAGAATTCCGACATCCATCGAAAGAGGGCTATTCACCCCCCTCTAGCTGGCCAATCGATCCCCTACACTATGAGCTCAGATCTGGTGAAACGGCAATGGAGACCGATTTGTGACTTAAGACCATGGGACAAGAAACGATGGAAGTAAGGCACAAATGGATCTAATACTTATACTTGTGTTTGGGCAGCTGTGATTGAAGCTGCACTGGGTGAGTTACAGTTTTGAGGTAGGTTTGTGTATTTTTGTTTACCGCGGTTGATGAGGATGGGTTATTGTTGTTCACAGTAACATTATGCTTGGATAACTCTGTTTGCAACAGAGCTTGGACTTTCTAGCAGCAATCGAGGTCACTGAGCTATTTTCTCTATGGTGTGATTTGATCGGTGTGTGAGACTGGATGGTAAGCTACTACTATAGCTTAGATTTAGTATTACTCGGTTGTTAACATTGATTTAGTTGATCGAGCTACAAGGTAGGATTTGATTCGATCATTAGATGTGTGATGATACTTAACTGTAATCTATTATTACAAGACTTTAATTGTCATAGATATATGGACGTGGAGATGGATAGCACGGATTTCATATCAGGTGGGGGGTAATATCTACCATGGTCAGGTAGTTTTGACTTATTCTGTGCATGAATTTGGAGGATGATACCTTTGATCTTAAATCCACTCTTATTTAATCATATGCTTGTACTGCCTTTGACCTTTGAGATATATTGTTGTTACTTCATTAATTATCTATCATGGATATGAACTATAAACCCTATTGTGTGCTAGCTAATGGATGTTCAGTAAGAACAGGTGGTTAGGTTTATCTTTGTAACCTCAGATTGGGTTACTGTGTTACATCACTAGGGTTAGTTGATGGATTAGATTATGGAGTCGATTGTTATATCATACCCATATCAGTGGTGCATCAATGGTGGATCTAGTTGTCTGTGCATAGATAAGTGTGTGGTTGTCAGTATGTGGATATGGACTGGAGGTTCTAGCGTGATTGTATATCCGTTATGGATCATGTATCTGTGTATGGTTATATGGATTGTCGATAGTATATCACTATGGACTGAAGGTCTTAGTGTGGTTGACTGTCAGTTGTGTATGACTCTCTGTGTGGTAGAGAGAGTGCCTTGTGGATTAATAGTCCTTTCATAGTTGACTTTTGGTTGACCAGGACTCTCCGTGTGATAGGGAGTGTTGCGAGGATACATGTATGGAGCTATGCATCATTATATTGCATGCATGCTGGCGATTAGGTCTCCCTTGTGGTTGAGAGGATCGCTAGTCATCCTGCCTCCCCGGCCACTCGGGGTAGTGGTAGCAGGGTTGAGTGCAGAGCATTGTTGTGTGTGTCGTTCTCGGCCACTATGGATGGTGGTAGGTGGAGATGCGCACTTGGCCACTGTGTGGAGTGGTAGTTAGCGCACTCACCCACTATAGACGGTGGTCGTGTGATGTGCAATTGTCCTGGGTGCGGTGCTCATCTACTCATGGGTAGGGATGGAGCGGCTAGCAGCAGGGACCCCCGTGTGAGTAGCATATAACTCTATGGCGGCTAGCTACTATTTCATACTACCCAACTTGGTCACTCGAGAGTGGCGGCGGCTGGAGTCGGGATAGTTGTCATGTCGTGCCACCCAGGCCATACTGGGGTCGTGGTTGGATGGGTCCGCAGACATGGCCATGCATATGCATTGCTGATATATATATGTATGCATGTATTCGATATATATGTTTTACATATGCCTGTGAGATACTGCATTTGATTGAGCTATGATTGTTGCATATGCTTGTACATCATCATACATGCCATTTGCATATTATATACTGCTGTGTGTTGAGCATGATATAGGTGTTGGTCCAGACTATTGTATGCATTTGATTAGCGTCATGTCATAGTGTAGTATGGACCGGGTTGTTATTACATGTGATTATATACTGTTCATATGTCTGAGTGTTGGTCAGATATGAGATTGACATTGTACATTATATGGGTTATGTTATTGTATACCTGTTCAGGATGATATAGCTTATGGTGTTGCAAATCGTCAGGTACATTAGTACATTACTTCATGTTCAGTTGATCAGTTTAGTATATACATTAAGTATGACTATACTGTGGGTACTTGTTATTACATTTAGGACAGTATGTCTATTGGACTCATTTTGTATACTTGTAGATCTCTATATCCCTATATGTTGTTCATGCACTTTCTATATATTACCCCTGAGTTTATACTCACCACCTCGGACCCTGGGTTTCCTGTCGCCCAGGTAATAGGTAGAAGATTCCTTAGATGTTCGGAGCTCCGCCAGCTGATCCCATCTCACACCAAATGGTTGGATAGTATTTCCATATCAATGTTGTATTCTTATGGATTGATGTTTTTAGGATTTCCTCCTGTATCATTTCCGTATTTATGGTATACGGATGTGTTGTATGTATTTGGCCTTCGATGTGGTTTCTATTATGATTCTTGTTGTGTCAAGTCACTCCGGAGTGGATAGTTGAGTTGTTTGTATCTTTATTATTTATCAATACCTTCCCCTATATTTTATTGGTTTATATCCATGTATATGTCATGTGATTGTGGCCGAAAGGCTTTATGTATATCAGGGAATTGTATCAGGTACAGGGGAGATGCTGTCCGATTATTTTCGGCTCGGCATACTCTTGAGGCGTGACAAGTTCCTAGACCTAATGATAGTACCATTGTCACCACAAGATGGGTCTTTAGGAACAAATTAGATGATCAAGGAACAATAACAAGAAATAAAGCTAGGTTAGTTGCAAGAGGGTTTAATCAAGTAGAGGGGCTTGACTATGATGAGACTTATGCCCCGGTTGCTAGGTTAGAGTCGATTAGAATCCTACTAGGATATGCCTCTTACATGGGCTTTAAACTCCATCAAATGGATGTAAAGTCAGCATTCCTAAATGGGTTCATTAAGGAGGAAGTATATGTAGAACAACCTCCTGGGTTTGAAAGCATAGACTATCCAAACCATGTATTCAAGCTTAGAAAAGCTTTATATGGTTTGAAACAAGCTCCCCGGGCTTGGTATGAAAGTTTGTCATCTTTCTTGGTCTCTAAGGGGTTTAGAAGGGGTCAAGTAGACCAAACTCTCTTCATTAAATCAAAGTCTAAGGACAACTTTGCAGCCCAAGTATATGTAGATGATATTATCTTTGGGTCAACAAATGATTAGCTCCTTCAATATTTCATCAAAAATATGGAGAATGAGTTTGAGATGAGTCTAGTTGGGGAACTAAATATCTTCCTAGGGTTACAAGTCAAATAAACAAATGAAGGAATTTATGTATACCAAACCAAATATGCTAAGGAAATGATTAAGAAATTTATTTTGGAAAATGCTAAGGTAGTTTCAACCCCAATGGCAACTAATACAAAAATAGATAATGATCATGAAGGAAAACAAATTGACCTTAAACTCTATAGGAGTATGATTGGTAGCCTTTTGTATCTAACCTCTAGTAGACCCGATATATTATTTGCGGTAGGTATGTGTGCAAGGTACCAATCATGTGCCAAAGAGTCTCATTTAGTGGTCGTTAAGAGAATCTTAAGGTATATCAAGGGAACACAAAATGTAGGACTTTGGTACCCTAGGATAAAATCTTTTGATTTAGTTGGGTACACTGATTCTGACTATGCGGGTTGCAAGTTGGATTGGAAAAGTACTAGTGGTGGATGCCAATTTCTAGGATCCTCTCTCGTAAGTTGGAGTAGTAGAAAGCAACCTTGTGTTGCTTTGTCAACCACCGAGGCCGAATATGTGGCTATGGGTGGTTGTGTGTCTCAATTACTTTGGATGAGACACACATTAGAAGATTATGAGCTACACTACTCCAATGTCAAAGTTTATTGTGATAATGTGAGTATCATAAATTTGACCAAAAATCTGGTACATCACTCTAGGACTAAGCACATTGAAGTGAAGCATCACTTCATTAGAGATCATGTGGCTAAGGGGAACATTGAACTTAATTACATAGAATCTAAGTCCAACTTAGCCGACATTTTTACCAAAGCTCTCCCCGAAGAGGATTACACATCACTAAGGAGAGAACTTGGAATGTGCTTAGTAGAATAGAGGTCTAGGTTTGCATGAACCTATAGAAATTCTGTGACTTATACCTCTAAGCATCTCACAAAAGACATAAGAAATCATGATTTTTGTATTAAGCCACTTAGACAACATGTGAGATGTTAGGAAGATGCACTTGGGTCATCATGCTTGTTATGATGCATTACTATGAACCAAAGTGTCATCTAGAGACATTAATCCTTCATTGGACTAATCATTGGGAAGGCTTATGCACAATTGATGTGCATATAGCTCCAAGAATATGATTGGAAATGTCAAATAAAACATAATTTAACCTATGTTTATCATACTTTGAAAAATAGTTTTCAATTGCTAAGCAAAAGTGATACAAAGTTTGCAAAATATTCAAAGCTTTTGCTAGTTTTCAAATTTATATCAATTTTGAAATCTGGAAAACATATATTTTTCAAATTATTTTTTCTTGATAGACAATGATTTCAGAAATATGTACACAAAATTTCATGATTTTTCGATGTTTCTAGAATTTTTAGTGCATTTTTGAAGTTGGGCTAAAAAGGCTGAAATTAGCTGAAATTGCTGTTTCAGGTGTGGCAGTCGACTGACTCAGATATCAGTTGACTGCCACCCTGGTTTTTCTTCATTTCATTATGTGCATATGTTAAAGACCTAACTTAAATGATTGTCAAACATTAAAAAGAGAGAGATTGTTGGTGCAACAATGTCCCAAGCATTTGTATGTTTTGATATTTGGATAATCATCTAAGTTAGGCAATGTTTTGTGATCTAATTGTGAACATGTTTAAGTGATAGAAAATCCAAGTATGAAGACTTGGTAAAAGAAAATTACAAGTATGATCTTGGCAAAGAGAAGTCCAAGGAAAGGTCTTAGCGGCGTAAGTCCAAGCATGTAGTCTTGGCGGTGTAAAGTCCAAGCGGACCTTGCAAAGGAAGTCCAAAGACAAGTCTTGGCAGCGTAAGTCCAAGCATGTAGTCTTGGCGGCGTAAAGTCTAAGCGTACTTTGGCAAAGAGAAACCCAAGATATGACGAAACCGAAGGAAGCTCTTGGAAGGAAGCGCAAATGATGAACAAGTCGCGGACTCAGAAGGATCCTAGAGGCGCAAGGCTTAAGAAAGAGCTAGAAGGTTGAGTCTAGGTCTAGAGAGTTAATTTAAGTATGAAATTATCATACTTGATGAGTATCAGTCGACTGATACATCGTATCACTCGACTGATCAGGTGTTCGACAGAGTCAGGATGAAAACTTGACGTTTAGTCGATTGTAAAGGGTTGCCAGTCGATTGATTTCATCATCAGTCGAGTACCAATACTGGCAGTCGATTGATCAAGTCGACATCGGGCACATAATGGGGTCTCACTCGACTGCTTGCCGTGAACACTCGACTGATCACTTCATCAGTCGACTGATGGAGAGATCAGTCGACTGATGAGCCTGTCGTTGGATGATAATGCCTGTGAAATCCCGTGAATCCGGTTGTTTAGAAGCCGACTGATGGAGAGATTAGTTGACTGATGGAGATCATCAGTCGACTGATCTTGGCCCAATGGGAAAAACAACTCTCTCTCTATAAAAGGAGGGCTTTGGGTGCTTGAGGGGGCTAGTGCTTATCTTCCAACCTTACTCTCAAGCTCCCCATGAATTTCAAAGGCTTTCTTTGTGTTAATTCCTCCCCTTCTCTTAAATTTAATTTTCATCATTGTAAGAAGAGGAGAGTGTCTTGTAAAGAAAAGCTTCTTAGTGGAATTGCTTGGGTTGATCCACCTTAAGGATCGCTGTGGAGTAGGAGCTTTATATCCGAACCATGTAAACGCTTTCGCATTATCATTTGTTGTGTCTTTCATTTAGTTTTTGTTTTGCTTCCGCTAACATTTTTGTAGAATTCAAAAAAAGGCTATTCACCCCCCTCTAGCCTTCCAAAGATTCTAACACATATATCATAAATTATTGTTCGTGTTATATTTATTTTTATGGTAGGATTTTTCAAACCCTATATTCTGAGCTTCCGGAGCATGAGTTTGATCATTTCTGCGATAAAGAATTTGTACCATGGTTCAAAAAAATATGTAAGTAGTCTATGATAATAAATTGGTTAAATCTGGACTTTAACACATACTTATTTGACTTTAGCTTCTTGATAATCATGCTCACATTGAGCAAGAATTAGTAAACCATCTATCATGGGGTCCAAACTCAATGGTGAAAACTTGGCTAATATATTTCATAAATGGATATAATTTTCATACTCAATAATATGGAATGGTCAAAGCTACAATGAATAGTGGGGTTTGTGTTCAGTAATCTAATGATGGAGGTACAAGGAATGATTTTTATGGTTTGTTAGATGAAATTTTAGAGGTAGAGTACTCAGACTCAAATTTGCGAGTTGTTTTATTTATGTGTCATTGGTTGACCCTATCAAAGGCATGAGAGTAGAGCTGTCAAATGGGTCAACCCTTGGCGAGGTGGGCTAACCCATTGTAAACCAAATATTTAGCGGAGAGGGGCAAGCTGACCTTCCATCTCAGCGGGTTGAGAAATCTTCAATCCAACTCAACCCAAGGCGGGTTGCAGATTAGGCGGGCCAACCCGCAGGCCAAAAAATTTAAAAATATATATATTTAAAATTACTGAGGCATTGAGAGCTTGAGACAATGATCGGTAAGGCAGATGGGGTACCATGATTAAAAAATAAGCATTTGAAGTAACTAAAATCTTATAATTGAGATTTAATTATCGACCTACAAAGTTGAGTATCGATATTTTTTATTTCTTTCCAATGTTCCAAAATATCTAAATTTTGATAATATGCAAATGTAAATTTTTGCTCCTCCAAATAAAGATTCAATTGAGATTTTCTAGTCCTTGTAATTATTTGATTTTGATATGTCATTATTTCATACATTGATTAGAATAATAGTGACAAGATAATATAAAATAATTAGAGTATAAAAAAAATAGAGTACTTCATCAAATATTCTTTTGTTCTTTCCTCTTAACTTCTTTTATACTTTGTTGATGTATATGTATGATAGAAGAAGATTGTGGTCAAAAAATTTATACAATTTTATTTTC
The DNA here is from genome assembly GCA_025175895.1 of Wurfbainia villosa. NCBI lineage: Eukaryota > Viridiplantae > Streptophyta > Magnoliopsida > Zingiberales > Zingiberaceae > Wurfbainia > Wurfbainia villosa. The sequence goes on along the minus strand of CM045989.1, from coordinate 123,028,023 downwards.
ACATATTCCATCTTTTGACATTTCTCAACCCGCGGGTCAATCCGTGCCCACGGCGGGTCGACCTGTCTAGACCCGCAACCCACGCGGGTCGATCTATTTAGGCCCACCAAAATGGCAGGTTGATAAAATTTCAACCTAACCCGCTTAAATTATTTGGTGGGGTGGGCCAACCTGATGGGCCCAACCCAACTTGACAGCTCTACATGAGGGTGCATCCACAGTTTAATTTGGTTGAAATAAATCACAAAAAGATATATAAGGGGTATGAACCATTTGTGTTAGCACACTAAGCGATTCAAGTATTTTATGCTTCATATCCTAGTCTAAGACGAGACAAAAGTGATTAGTGGGCTATTTGTAAAATAAAAGCATGTAAAAAAATTGAGGAACATTGGGAAGACATAGCATATCAACAAGATGAAGTTGTCAATACATTTCATATCGAAGAATGTAATATTTCAACGTTACGAGATCCCAGTGGCGTAGTAATAGACGTTGATGCAAGTGAAATAAATGAGGATGAAGATGAGGAATTTAATTTAGAGGATGACGATAATGATGAGGATGATGAGATCGAACAGACGTATGACCAGGATGAAATTCGCAATGAGGACTTCGATTTATAATTATGGGTAACTTTTATTTGGTATCAATTATGTTTCTATTTACTGTCTAATTTTAAATTTCATATATTTGATATACTGATGAACTTTCTTTTTTATAGGTTATCCAATTGCTTCAAATATGGTAATTTTTTTAGTAGTTTTCATATTATAAATTCAATATGAAAATGTAATTTTTTTTCTTTCATATTCTTCTAATAATTATGATTGTTAGTTTCGATGTAGCAGTCATAAATGGAGTAGCGATGGAAGATCATAGTCTTCCTCTGCTTCAGCCCTTGCACAATCTGATGCTCTTGCAAGAAATGTGTCATCGAGCTCTTCTCCAGTTGCAAGATCTACTGGTTCTCAACAGATCCCTACTAATGTTTCTTCCCCAGTACAACAATCACTAGTTGAGAGGGAAGATACGTGAGAGGTGATATCTCCGCACTGATATTCATAAGTATTCAAGTTTTAAATTATCTATGTTTTTAATAAGATATATATTTTTATAAATATCTAACATAGTTTGTTTTTATTTTATGATAGATTTACAAATTCTGTACATGTTATTTACAAGGTGAACAAAATAGTGAATAATCATTGGGACGAAGGTTTTATGAGTTATACGAGCACACCGGAAGAAATAAAAAGTTTGTGTTGGAATGAGTTTAAGGTAAGTTATTTAAATCATTTTGTAAATACAATTACAGTTAATATAATCAATTCATTTTTTTCTCTATTGCAGCGGGTATTTACTTGAGATAAGAGTGAAACACTAGAGATAAGGAGGATTTTCAAGAAAAAGTGTGGCAACCATATCATAAACATACTCAGTCATGCAAAAACCAAAAGTAAAAAACCACACTGCATAACCAAGGAGAATTGGAATAAGATTGTTGTATATTGGGAAACTGAGGATAACAAATGAAGGAGTGAACAAAATAAGAAAAATCAACATTGTTGTAGGGGAATCTCGTATGCCAAATGGCATATGCGCAACGGAAAATAGGATCCCTTCCAAGTGATCCATGCGAAAGCAAACTCGTATAAAATAAATTTCTCTAAACCAAACCTATCTTATAGGAGAGGATTACCTTTGTTGCGTGCCCTTGTTAATCCCGCTTTTCCTTTCGGTTTGTTGGATCTTTAGCACGTTCAAGTGTCCGTGCCTCTATACGTATCCACACGAGCAAGCTCTTGTCTCACAAGAGAAACTAGAAGAGCTCTCCTTTACTTCTTGCTAGAGAAGTCCCTAAAGGAGAGGAATCTAGGGAAGAAGAGAAAGGAGGAAGAAGACTACTCTTCTTGCTAGCCTACACTCACAAAGCCACACAACCAAAGCTTCCACCAAGCTTCTCAAGCTCTCTCTCCCAACCACACCACAATCACAATCCAAAAGATGCTTTGGCCGGCCACTCCATGGGGCCTTTTATAGGGTTGGCAAAACCCTTTCACCTCCTACAATTTAATGCAATCCATTGCATTGAGACCCCTTTTGTTTTGGCCGGCCACTTAAGGAGACAAAAACCATTTTGTCCCCTTCCACCTTATCTAGCTTAGGTGGCATGCTTATGTGGCATGCTTATGTGGCATGCTTATGTGGCATTCATGCATGTTGAATTAATCTTATTAATTCAATTAAGCTTATGTTATCATATTGAATTAATCTTATTAATTCAATTAAGCTTATGTTATCATATTGAATTAATCTTATTAAATCAATAAGGTAACATATTGAATTAATCTCATTAAATCAATTAGCTAAAATTCTCATTAAGCTTAAAGTCCAAAAACCATTTTGTACTTAAGCTTATTCCCAAATTATTCTAGTCAAACTAGAATACTCTAATTCCTCTAATTATCATGCTCTTTGTGTGTGACCCTATAGGCTCTCATTACGTTGGCGGTGGATCTAAACTCTTTTAGATACACAAGCAATGGCGGCATCTAGCAATACATCATTGCTACCCAAGTTACGAGATAAGTCAAGATCCAGGACTAACCTTTACGTGACTACTATAATATATGGCCCGTGTCCTTCTATCCTTGATATCAGTTGATCGATGAGGCATAGGCCGTGTCATCCTCGATCAATCTATGTGTTTCTTGATCACTGAGTAAACTAACTCAAACAAATGAGCTCAATATCTCATATTGACTCATTCGAGCATGGCCATGCGTTTTAGTAGTTCTACTCAATCAAGAGCCCACCGATATCACTCGTCATATGGAAGGGATAGATCCCATCTACATCACTCACATCCCTCCGCATAATTTGTTATACATACCCGATGTCGCCTTTATGGTCCACCTATTACGGGTGACGTTTGTGATACCAAAGTACATAACTCCTTATGTAGGGAACCGTAGTGACTTGGTCTAAGGACTATTCATACCAATAGTCACATGAGAAAGTTTATGACACTCATATAACGATCCATGAAACTTTCTCATGGCGGTCGATTCGATTATATATTCTCGATATATACCCATGTGTCAACTTGATATCATATATCCATGACTTGTGAGATCAAGTCATCAATTGACCTACATGCTAGTCTTTATGTATTAATATTGCCCTTGCATATTAATACTCGACTAGGAACATTTAGGAAAGTGTTCTCTACAGCCTCTCATAATCAATTCTGCCAATTGATGTGCTGTAGATAAGAACCTACTTTTCTAGGGCATTATTATATTTAAATTAGTGGCACAAGCAAGATGTAAATATAATAACCAATCCTTTGCCTTTATAGAATATGATACAAAATGTTCCCTATTCAACCATCACATGATTGGTTCTAGGGCTTTAACTAACAATCTCCCACTAGCACTAGTACCAATCACTATGATATCTAATACCTAGTGACCTAGTGTGACCATCATGCTTCCTCTGTGCAAAGCCTTGGTCAATGGATCTGCGATGTTAGCTTACATCGGTACTCTGCATATCCTCACATCTCCTCTGTCGATGATCTCTCGAATGAGATGGAAGCGCCGCATGTATGTGTTTGGTCGATGTGATCGAGGTTCCTTAGCACGTGCAATAGCCCCATTGTTGTCACAATAGAGTCTATTGGATCTGCAATGCTAGGAACTACCCCAAGTTCAGCGATGAACTTGCGGAGCCAAACGACCTCCTTTCTTTGCATCGGATCTTTGCAATATACTGCACATTGTAGAATCGTGTGTCTGCTTGAACTCTTCCGACTCACGGCTCCACCATTCGAGCAAAACACGTACCCGATTGCGATCTATAGTCATCCTTTGTCTATTTGGAAGCTTGCATCACTGTAACCCTTACTGATTAGCTCCTCATTGCCTCGAATATCGAAATATTCTTTCGTTCTTCGTAAGTACTTAAGAATATTTTTGGTTGCTATCCGATGACTTTCACGGATCATTGTATCTACTCGTCATGCTCAAAGCATACGAGGCGTCGGAGCAGTACAAAGCATGGCGTACATGATAGACCCTATAGCGATGCATAAGGGATCTTATCCATGCGATCTCTCTCCTCCTTAGAAGAGACACATTGAGTCTTGAAAGACTCACACCATGTGATAAAAAGCGAAACCCTTTCTTAGAATTTTGCATAGCAAAGCGATCAAGCACTTTATCAATGTATGTACTCTGACTTAGGCCAAGTAATCTTCTAGATCTATCTCTATAGATCTTGATGCCTAGAATATAGGCCGATTCACCTAAGTCCTTCATCGAGAAACAATTCCCTAACCACATCTTCATGGGTGAGGAATATCATTTAGATAGAGAAGTATGTCATCTACATACAAGACAAGAAATACAACTGTGCTCCCACTATTTCTCTTGTAGACACAAGGCTCATCTTCATTCTTGATGAAACCAAACTCTTTGATTGCATCATCGAATCGAAGATTCCAGCTTCGAGAGGCTTGCTTTAGTCCATAAATGGACCTTTGCAGATTGCATACCTTTCCAGGATGCTTTGGATCTTCAAAACCCTCAGGTTGTGTCATGTACACATCCTCGAGTAGCTTTCCATTCAGAAAAGCGGTTTTGACATCCATCTGCCAGATCTCATAATCATGGTAGGCTGCAATAGCAAGTATGATCCGAATGGATTTAAGCATCGCAACTGGTGAAAAGGTTTCTTCATAGTCAATACCATGAATTTGTTTGAATCCTTTAGCCACCAATCTACCTTTATAGGTATGCTTATTACCATCCATGTCAGTCTTTACTTTAAAGACCCACTTACACCCAATGGGTTTTACCCCTTCAGGTGGATCAACCAAAGTCCATACTTGGTTAGTGTACATGGATTCCATTTCGGATCTCATGGCCTCTAGCCATTTCTCAGAATCTGGGCTCATCATAGCTTCTTGATAGGATGTAGGCTCGTCAAGATCGACAAGCAATACTTCACCGTTGTCAGTCAAGAGAAAAGAATATCTCTCGGGTTGACGACGGATCCTATTAGATCTACGAAGAGGTTGGTCTACTTGAACAGGTGTTTGCTCCACAACTCTTTGGGCAACAAATTCCTCATCCACAACACTTTGTGGTGCATGTTCATTTTCCATCGAAGCCTTAGTGTTATCATCATCTTGAACTTCTTCAAGATGAATTTTACTCCCACTAGTATTTCTAGAAATAAATTCTCTTTCTAGAAAGACAGCATTTCTGGCAACAAACACCTTGCCAAGTGTGGTATTGTAAAAGTAATATCCCTTAGTTTCCTTGGGATATCCTACAAAATAACACTTATCTGATTTGGGTCCTAGTTTATCTGAGACTTGACGTCTAACGTAAGCTTCACAACCCCAAATCTTTATAAAAGACATTTTGGGACTCTTCCCGGTCCATATCGTATATGGTGTCTTTTCTACGGCTGTTGATGGAACGCGATTAAGTGTGAAAGCGGTACTGTCTCTAGAGCTAAACCCCAAAGGAAGTAGGTAGATCGGGCCTGCTCATCATTGATCGTATCATATCTAATAGAGTACGATTTCTCCTCTCGGATACACCATTCCATTGTGGTGTTCGGTGGAGTGAGTTGGGATATTATCCCACACTCGGCCCGGTGATCACGAAACTCTTGACTAAGGTATTCACCACCTCGATCTGATCGAAGTAGCTTAATACGCTTACCAAGTTGGTTTTGTACTTCATTCTTGAATTCTTTGAACTTTTCAAAGGATTCTGACTTATGTCTCATCAAATATAAGTAGCCAAATCTACTCATATCATGAGTGAAAGTAATAAAGTACTTATAGCCTCCTCTGGCTTCGACATTGAAAGGGCCACATACATCAGTATGTATGAGTCCTAACAAATCCGTCGCTCTCTCGCCATGTCCACTAAATGGAGTTTTAGTCATCTTTCCTAAAAGACGAGACTCGCATACCTCATATGATTCAAAATCAAATGAGTCCAATAATCCATCTTTATGGAGTTGGGATATGCGTTTTTCATTTATGTGACCTAGGCGACAGTGCCAGAGATATGTCTGGTTCAAATCATTCGATTTGAACCGTTTGGTATTTACGTTATAAATTGGGTTATCTAAATCTAGAACATAGAGACCATTCATAAGTGGTGCATTACAATAGAACATTTTATTTAAATAAATGGAACAACATTTGTCCTTTATTATAAAAGAAAAGTTTTTCTTGTCTAAACAAGATACAGAAATTATGTTCTTTGTTAATGCGGGTACATAGAAGCACTCCTCTAGTTCTAAGATAAGTCCAGTGGGCAAAGACAAAGAATATGTTCCTACAGCTACAGCAGCAACTTTTGCGCCATTGCCTACTCGTAGGTCCACTTCGCCCTTTGCCATTATTCTACTATTTCTCAGTCCCTGCACATTAGTACAAATGTGAGATGCACATCCGGTATCTAATACCCATGTAGAAGAAATAGATAGATTAACCTCTATAACATGTATACCTGAGGCAGAAGTCCCACTTCTCTTGTTCTTTACTTCCTCAAGGTAGACTTTGCAGTAGCCCGCTTATGTCGATCTCACCGCAATGGAAGCAGTCCCCTTCCTTAGGTACTTTACCTTTACCCTTTGAAGTGGATGAATTGGCCTTGCCTTTGGCTTGGGTCTTACCCTTGCCTTTGCGCTTACCTTTGTCCTTCTTGACCATTAGTACATTACTAACTTTCTTCTTGAGATTTGGTTTCATAGCTCTCAACATCGAGAATCTCGAGCAAAGGTTTATCAATTTCATTCATGTTATAATTCATGACGAATTGATTGTATGCTTCCGCAACGACATTGCGAGGATAACATCGCTTGTCAATTCTTGGCTCGATGGAAAACCTAGTCTTTCAAGGTTCTCAACGCACTCCAATCATTTTGAGTACGTGAGTTCCTACAGGTGTTCCTTCTTGCATCTTGCATGCAAAAAGAGCCTTTAGACACTTCAAAACGCTCATGCCTAGCTTGTCCTTGATATAGTTGTTTCAAATGCTCAACCATATCATAGGCATCCATGTTCTCATGTTGCTTCCAAGCTCGAGTTCATGGTGGCAAGCATAAGGCATGACACATCTAATCGTCATCTTGATGCTTCTTATAAGCATCCTTTTCAAAGACAGTGGCGTAGGGGCGGGTATTTCAGGTAGCTTTGCTCTAGGACATATAGTTTTGCGTTCTTGCTTGAGGATAATCCTCAAGTTCCTATACCGATCAAGAAAGTTTGCTCCATTGAGCTTGTCCTTCTCAAGGATGATCGCAAGTGAGATTGAGGGGTCGTGTTAGATGACATGGTGATCTACAACATTAAAATGCAAAGTTAAGTATCATACCTAAATCATTTAATTAGGCCTTTAATTAAATGAGGCTCACTAAATTCTCATAGCTACTATTTAGCTATAAATTTATATGGGATAAAGATCCACATCATAATTGCCTTGAGTTAGCTTTGGCTAATCGCCCAAGACGTAGTATAATTAGGTAGGCAATCTTTTGCCAATTACATCTGATGTAACTCTTTAATAGCTTTGGTTAAGTTTTAGATTAGTTTAGTGTTTATTCCTAAACCACTTCGGTGTGGCGAGCACTGAGGCCTTCTTGGATATCGAGCAACGACCACTTCTAAGACAAAGTCGATGTTCTAAATCACACAAAACTAATGTTAACACTTATGTTCAAAGCTAATATATGCCTCTACTTTCTTAACCAATTAAGAAAACACTTAATTAAGTCTTAACCAAGACTGATAGCGGGACATCACGATTGTCCACTCGCACCCCTCCAAGATAAAATGCATTGCTTTGCTTTGGCAAACCCAATAACAAATGATCGAGGAAGTAGTGAGTACCAACTTTGGTAGGCATATCGTTTAGACTTATTAAGAAATAAACATGTATCATATACAAGCTAAACTAACATGCATCACATACATATTAAGCTAACATGCATCACATACATATTAAACTAAGCGTGTCATGGTTATGGCCCTTATTCTACAATCTTCTCAAGACAATGAAAAGATTGATTGGTCAACCTAGGGATAGCATCTTCTCCTAAGTGCTTCCTTTTGGTTGTCTTGTGTGTTGACTTCCTCCTTGTAACCTCATCTTCCAATGGACCCTCCATCTTTGTTTTGTACATTACAAAAGGAGAAATACTCGAGTTACATTCGAGTCTAAAACTAATTTTACAACAAGAATTTTAGGAGGAAGGCACGACACGCAGGCCATATTTAAAAATTACAACACACACACATTCACAAATCTTTTGGGACTAGGCCATAACCATGCACCATGTCATTTTAACTTTTAAAAGACATTGGATATTTTATTATGTTTGACAATTGCTAATACAATTATCAACTCATAATAAAATTTATCCTACTTCTATATCACATATAAAATAGAGAAAACCTATTTTATACGATCTTTCGCAAGTGGCTCTGATACCACTGTAGGGGAATCTCGTATGCCAAATGGCATATGCGCAACGGAAAATAGGATCCCTTCCAAGTGATCCATGCGAAAGCAAACTCGTATAAAATAAATTTCTCTAAACCAAACCTATCTTATAGGAGAGGATTACCTTTGTTGCGTGCCCTTGTTAATCCCGCTTTTCCTTTCGGTTTGTTGGATCTTTAGCACGTTCAAGTGTCCGTGCCTCTATACGTATCCACACGAGCAAGCTCTTGTCTCACAAGAGAAACTAGAAGAGCTCTCCTTTACTTCTTGCTAGAGAAGTCCCTAAAGGAGAGGAATCTAGGGAAGAAGAGAAAGGAGGAAGAAGACTACTCTTCTTGCTAGCCTACACTCACAAAGCCACACAACCAAAGCTTCCACCAAGCTTCTCAAGCTCTCTCTCCCAACCACACCACAATCACAATCCAAAAGATGCTTTGGCCGGCCACTCCATGGGGCCTTTTATAGGGTTGGCAAAACCCTTTCACCTCCTACAATTTAATACAATCCATTGCATTGAGACCCCTTTTGTTTTGGCCGGCCACTTAAGGAGACAAAAACCATTTTGTCCCCTTCCACCTTATCTAGCTTAGGTGGCATGCTTATGTGGCATGCTTATGTGGCATTCATGCATGTTGAATTAATCTTATTAATTCAATTAAGCTTATGTTATCATATTGAATTAATCTTATTAATTCAATTAAGCTTATGTTATCATATTGAATTAATCTTATTAAATCAATAAGGTAACATATTGAATTAATCTCATTAAATCAATTAGCTAAAATTCTCATTAAGCTTAAAGTCCAAAAACCATTTTGTACTTAAGCTTATTCCCAAATTATTCTAGTCAAACTAGAATACTCTAATTCCTCTAATTATCATGCTCTTTGTGTGTGACCCTATAGGCTCTCATAACGTTGGCAGTGGATCTAAACTCTTTTAGATACACAAGCAATGAGCTGTATCTAGCAATACATCATTGCTACCCAAGTTCTGAGATAAGTCAAGATCCGACTAACCTTTACAGTGACTACTATAATATATGGCCGTGTCCTTCTATCCTTGATATCAGTTGATCAATGAGGCATAGACCGTGTCATCCTCGATCAATCTATGTGTTTCTTGATCCGAGTAAACTAACTCAAACAAATGAGCTCAATATCTCATATTGACTCATTCGAGCATGGCCATGCGTTTTAGTAGTTCTACTCAATCAAGGGGCCCACCGATATCACTCCCGTCATATGGAAGGGACAGATCCCATCTACATCACTCACATCCCTCCGCATAATTTGTTACATACCCAGTAATCGCCTTTATGGTCCACCCTGTTACGGGTGACGTTTGACGATACCAAAGTACATAACTCCTTATGTAGGGAACCGTAGTGACTTCAGGTCTAAGGACTATTCATACCAATAGTCACATGAGAAAGTTTATGACACTCATATAACGATCCATGAAACTTTCTCATGGCGGGTCAGTTCAGTATATATTCTCCAATATATACCCATGTGTCAACTTGATATCATATATCCATGACTTGTGAGATCAAGTCATCAATTGACCTACATGCTAGTCTTTATGTATTAATATTGCCCTTGCATATTAATACTCGACTAGGAACATTTAGGAAAGTGTTCTCTACAGCCTCTCATAATCAATTCTGCCAATTGATGTGCTGTAGATAAGAACCTACTTTTCTAGGGCATTATTATATTTAAATTAGCTGGCACAAGCAAGATGTAAATATAATAACCAATCCTTTGCCTTTATAGAATATGATACAAAATGTTCCCTATTCAACCATCACATGATTGGTTCTAGGGCTTTAACTAACAATTGTAATGTCGGCGTTATGTCTGCCATGTATATGGGAGGCTCAATAAATATCGATGAACATAGATATAAATTAGTGTGTTTTTTCAAATCCTAATTTTGTAATCTAATACTCACTAATTTATAAATTATAACGATGTTTGTTTAGGCCCAGGAGACGGGGACTGAGCCATCATTTATAGACACTTTCACCCGTATATTCCAAAAGAAAGATAATGTTGGTGTAATCGCCCCAGGTCACGATTGACCAAACTCGAATTTGACTCGAGCGGTATTTTAATGTTCAACAAAATATATGACAATGTGATTGTCATGGGAAAGTCTAACATGTGATGGCATGGAAAGTCCAAGCTTAAGTCTTGGCAATTGGAAAGTCCAACATGGGTTGGTATGGAAAGTCCAAGCATGGGTCTTGGTAAGGGAAAGTCAAAGCTTGAGTTTTAGCAAATGGAAAGTCCAACATGGGTTGGTAAGGGAAGTCCAAGGTTGATATTGGAGGCGTAAAGTCCAAGCGGGAGTCTTGGCAGCATAAGTCCAAATGATTGGCGGCGTAAAGTCCAAGCAGTTGTCTTGGTAGTGTAAGCCCAATGTGTCTTGGCGAGATAGACAACATTAGCTGGTGGAAGCATCAGAAGCCTAGCGTATGGATGAACAAGTCATGGATGACTTGGAGGGATACAATAGGCGTGAGGCTAATGGAGGTGGCTAGAAGGCTTAGGTCTAGGATAAGGGTGGTCTAGCAAGTATGAGTGCATCATACTTGGAGTTAAACCTCATGGTTGAGGTTATCAGTTGACTCAAGCTTTGGACTAGTCGATTGGTCAAGTGTTTTGACACTTGGCAGTCGAGTTGACTCTTGGCAGTCGACTGAGATTATGACCAGTCAACTATTGTGAGTCAACTAGGGTTCGACTACAGCAAAATGTCTTGCCAGTCGACTGACAGAATTGGGCAGTCGACTGATGGTAGTCGATTGCCATGGAGGGAAATCGACTGTTGGTCGAGGTTGCGGGAGCAGAATGCTTGGTAGCCGACTGGTCAATTGGCTATAACCCTAGCAGTCGACTGTTGGATAATGACAGTCGACTGCCAGTGTATCCGTTGGCTTGAATGCTGACATGGATTAAGTCCGTTGTGAGACAATGGTATTGTTGTCAGTCGACTGGGGCCTTATGGCAGTCGATTGGCAGGCGAAAATCCAGGTCGCGAGGAGGCTTAAAAGGAGCACAAAGGGAGGATTTCTTGGGCGATTTTGAGATGATTTGCTGGTGCAAATCAGGGTCTTCAAGCTTGGTTCAAGCAATCAAACAAGCAAGCATCCAAATCACATTTGTAAAGTTTTCTTTACGTGTTTTGTGTATTTCACTTGTAATTGCTTGTATTTCTTCTATATTACTTTTGTAATCCTTGTACGAGATTTCTTCGCCTCTGACTTGTTGTCGAGAAGGAGTTTATTTGATTAGTGGTGATATTTGCATCGCTAGGGCTCATTCAAGCCCAACCCATGGAGTAGGAACTTTGAGGTTCCGAATCATGTTATATCTTGCATATTGTACTTGTATTGTGTATTTGTTTTTGTTATTATATATTCCATTGTGTATAACAAGTTTTGTAGCAAGCACGATCGAATTCCATCCAGCAACAAACTCTCTATTCACCCCCCCCCCTCTAGCGGTCATCAATGTTCTTACAATTGGTATCAGAGCCCAGTGGTTCTAAGAAGAAGAAGACGCTCCAATATCCTACAATTGGTATCATAGCTAGGAGCTCTTCACCGGCTTCACATCCAAGGTAGCACGCTAGAGGGAAAGGATGGAGTTTGAAGAAAAAGTGGGATGGGACATCAACACCCCAATTCCATACATGCTCTATCGACGAGAAGGCTTCAATCAGTGTAAGGCAAGGATTGAAGACTTCATCATGATGAGGGACTTTGAAGAATGGGTCACCTTGATGGAAGGATTCAAATTTCCAAGAGGGCCTAAGGGATGATTCCTCAAAATGAAAAAGTGTCTAGAGGAATAACTCCAAGAATTCGAGAGAAGTAATAAGGTAATAAAATTCTTGATTGATTTAATTCCTAACAATGTTGTGTCCAAGTTAGGTGAATACAATGATGCAAAGGAATTTTGGAGCGAATTGGTCAAGCTCCATGAAGAACCATCATTAGTTTAATTTGAGGAAGAGGCCGAAGAAGCAAGTTTCTCCTCACAAGAAAGTGAGGATTCGGAGGTCGAGGAGTGATCAACATCTGAGGAGGAAGAGGAGGTGGAAGAAGTAGAAGAAGCCTCCACCTCTAGGATTGAGGGGGAGGAGAGACCATCCACCCGGAACAGGAGCAAAATCAAGAAGAACCATCAACATCCGGAAGAGATGAAGAAGCCCAAACTTCCACCATTGACCTAGGTAACTCAAGCAATTCAATTAAAAATAAAGATCATATAATTTTTTAGTGTAGGGAACCCGGGCTATAAGAGCAAGTGCCCTAAGAAGGTCAAGAAGGCTCCGCTGACACCAAAAGTCAACAAAAATTCAAAGAATGTCGGAGTCCCCACTAGTAAGAGCAAGGAGCATGTGGTGTGCTTCAAGTGCCATCAAAGGGGACACTACCGAAGACAATGCTCTAAGGGGAGAAAGCAAACCAAAGGGTAAGGAGGAGCTACACATGTAGGGGGAGCCTCTAAGGTAAACCCTAAGGTATATTTTAGCAATCCACCTTCTAGTTTTAATGTTAAAAATCATGTTTTTAATTCACTTGCCATTTCTCATGAAAAGCATGCTAGTAGAAATAGATTGTATTGTTTAGGTGCTAAGAGTTGTAACTTTAGAACGAAGGAGAAATTTGAGACTAATGTTGTTGGATTTCCCCAGCACCGCGGCGAGTGTGTGTTTGAATACGTTTCGTAAACATGCACATAGCAGAAGCAATAAAATTAATAAATCTAATTTATTACAACACACACATCACACGCATGCAGGATACAACATGTGTAGACATAATCGCTATTTAAAATTTTGCAATAAAAGGAAACTTATACTAGGTATATCTGACGGATCACGTGTAGCGGGAATGACATCAACTGTAGCGACCCTCGCTAGAATCGCCTTTATCCGTATCCACGTCGAGTATCATCGGGATAGCTTCACAAAGCCACGATCCTCATCTTCGCAAAAGTCACTAGCCTCGAGTCGAAGACGATGTGATCCGAGAGACTATCACAACCCAAAATAAATTCGGATCCCAAAAACGAGTTTAACAAACTCGCTTGTCGGAAGCGGTTTTTGTCAACCATTTGACGAAAACTTAACCCTCCACCTATGAGGATTTCCGGAGATCCAATCTCCGGCAAGTAGACTATTGTCGGAGCACAAAACACTGACCAAATGGCCTCTCCACGCGAAGGAGATCAAGCTGTCCAAAACTGGACAGCTTGTTGTGGAGGAAGAAGGGGTCGGCCAAAGGCTTGGCCGGTTACTCCTTGGTCGCCGGTGGCCAAGTGAGGTTGGCCGGTGGCTGAGGGTGGCCCAAGGGATGCTGACAGCTGGTGGATGGCTAGCAGCGAGGAGAGGCAGCAGCTCCTTTGAGCGGTGGTGGCACAAAGGTGGGTGGCGGCAACACCTTGGGCGGTGGCAAGGAGAAGAGGAGGAGAAGGAAAGGAGGCTAAGGTTTTCCAACGCAAAGTTGTATGAATCATCCACAAAACCCTTAAGCCGTGTTTTTATAGCGAACACGTTCTTCTAACGATTATTGGTTCATAACCAAAATCCGTTACCCGCTCAAATAACTTAAGTTAAAATAAACCAAACTACGTTGGTATATTTTAAGTTAAAACGAACTGAACCAACTTTGGTTCATTCGTTTAAAACAAACCAAACCACTTTGGTTTATTTTCCACTATTGGATTAGAACCAAACCAATTTGGTTCATCCATCATGTCTTCAAAAGATACAACCCATCCATGCTTCCGATGCGACTAAAACCATTTCATACTCGCTCTTTGTTTGGTCCAACCAAACCTAGTCTCTCTCGATCTGAGAATCATATTCTCAAACTCGTTTTAAATCCTTCGAATTATGCTCATTGTGTGTGTGACCAAATAGGTTCCCGATTTATGTTGGTCATATATAATTAACCATTAATTATAGAACGATCATTAGTGGCACCTAGTAGTGTTGGGTTTTCCGAGCCGCAAAAACCGCTTTTTGCGTTGTGGAAACCTCGGAAGCCCGGCCACGGATCCGTGCAAAGATATAAAAAAAATAAAAACATGTATGTGTTTATAGAAACCTAGATCTACCTTAGATCTACATGATGAGAGCATTACCCTCGATGCGACGCCCTTCGCTTATCCTGCTCGTCCAAACACTTTGCCAGAACTCAAGAGTGTCAAGTGTACACTCCTCTATTGGTATCCACACGGACAAATGGTGGAGAAAATACCTTAGAGTGTGCTAGCACCCTTTAGGAATTTCGGCAAGATGAGGGATTGGGAGAGAAAACTTGAGAGGAGAGCAAGGAAGAAGATGATGGAGTTACAACCAAAAATAAATTCCATCTAATGAGAGTGGTCGGCCACTTCAATATTGGAGGGTTACATTCATGCATGTAACTCCAAGAGCCAATGTCTCTTGGTCTCCCTCATGAGGTGGCACCACATGAAAAGTCAATGATGATGTGGAACACCATCATTGGCCGGCCCCCATGCCATGTCACTATGACATGGCAATTGGTCAAGTCAAAATTGATCATTCATCTTCCCTCTCAAGTCAAGTCAAACTTGACCTCTTATCTCCCATGGTTGATCAAATCTAACCACTTGACTCAAGTCAATTTGATTTAATGAATCTCTATTCATTAATTTAAATTGACTTAATGAATCAAATCTAAATTAGACTCATTCAACACTTGAATCAACTTGAGTCTAACTCAATTAGTCTAATTTGGATTACTCTTAATCCAATTTTGTTCATCCCATGAACCTAATCCTCATGGTTCATCATATGAACCTAATCTCCATCTAATTGCCCTTTGTGTGTGACCCTATAAGTTCTTGTAACGTTGGCAATGTCCCTAAACTGATTTAGGAACATAAGCAATGAGCGGTATCTAGCAACACATCATTGCTACCCAAGTTACAAGAATGTTGAGCTCCAACATCACCTTTGTGACTACTAATTGTGACTCTCACAATATATGACAATGTCCCTCTATCCTTGACATCTAGATTGACCAATTGAGGCATAGACCATGTCATCCTCGATACAATCTATCTTGAACTCCAAGTATACTCACTCTAATCAAATGAGCTCAATATCTCATATTGACTCATTTGGGCATGGTCATGCACTTCGTGATCTCACTCTATCAAGAATAACGATGTCTCTCCCATCATATAGGAGGGATAGATCTCATCTACATCACTCACATCCCTCCGTATAATTTGTTACATACCCAATAATCGCTTTTATAGTCCACCCATTTACGGGTGACGTTTGACGAAGCCAAAGTACGCAACTCCTTATGTAGGGAACCATGGTGACTTCAGGTCTAAGAACTAATAGTCATATAATAGTCACATGAGAAAGTATATGACACTCATATAACGATCCATGATACTTTCTCATGGCAGGTCATTCAGTATACATTCTCCAATGCATACCCATATGCCAACTTGATATCTCATATCCATGACTTGTGAGATCAAGTCATCGTGTTGACCTACATGCTAGTCTCTACGCATTAACATTGTCCTTGAATGTTAATACTTGACTAGGAATGATTAAAAGTAGTGTTCTCTATATCATCTCATTATCGATTCAACCAATCGATTGATATAGATAAGAACCTTCTACTCAAGGACGTTATTATACTTAGTTTATTTGGCACCAATACAAGTAAATATAATAACCATGCCTTTATAAATAGGAATATGATACAATAAAGTTCATATAACAATCATCACATGATTGACTCTAGGGCTTTCACTAACAATCTCCCACTAGCACTAGTGCCAATCACCGTAGTATCTAATTCCTAATGACCTAGTGTGACCATCATGCTTTTTCTGTGCCAAAGCCTTGGTCAAGGGATTTGCGATGTTAGCCTCTATGGGTACTCTGCAAATCTTCACATCTCCTCTATCGATAATCTCTCGAATGAGATGGAAGCATCGTAGTATGTGTTTGGTGTTGGTGCAGTGGGCACCTAAGTCGAACCTATGTTTTGATTATAGCAAACGATACAAAGTTAAGCTTATATTGTTATCTCACGAGCTAAATCAAGTGTGCAGAAAAGTCTCAATGCTGGAGCTGAAGGCTAGCGACACCCGGAGGAAGCCGCGGTGGTCGGGCGACACTCGAGTTACTTCGGAGGGAGCTGAAGGAATTGAGTGGAAGGCCGGAAGCAAAAGCGACAAGTAAGTATCGAGGTAAGCTCGTGTGTGCAAGCGTAAGTGAGGTCGTGTCCTTCAGACGGGCGTCAGGCGACGATCAACCCAAGACTTCCCATGGAAGGTCTATGTTGAGATCGGACGGCAAGTGGCCGTCGAATTCCACTTGTATTTTGAGCTAAACTCCTTTCGTGGATTCAACCCGGCGGTTCAATGGGCGATTCAATCGGTGGTCAAAAATCAGCCTCGAGGAGTCAAGCTTTATCACCATTTTTCAAGGAGTGTTGTGCCCATTTGTGATTGGTTGAAGACCCATTCGTTGAGGGGCTTAAAGGCTATAAAAGGAGGGCCAAACCTAGGGTTTTTCATCAATTAAAAAGCTTCCAAGTGCTTCCGATACGCTCCGACTCTCCGACATCCCTACGACGAAGCACTGCCGAGACGACGACTAAAGCTTCAACCTCCAATCCTTGAAGTCGTCGGTATAATCTTTAATTTTGTATAAGTTGTCTTTATTTTCAAGCTTTAAATCATATCAAGGAGAGGGGGAGTGTCCCTCTACCTTGAATCTTTAATGAGATTTGTATTAACTCCTATCTCTATCGAGAAGGAGTTAGTTTAATATTTGCCCTGTGCGTGGTCAAGGACCATTAGGGCCTTGGAGTAGTAGCCGTAGGGCTCTGAACCAAGTAAAACCCTCGTGTTTTTATTTATTTATTGCTATCTTTCCGCGTTTACTTGCAATTCGAACGATTACGAAAAGTTTTTCTTATCGCTATTCACCCCCCCCTCTAGCGCTCAAATCGATCCAACAATTGGTATCAGAGCCGGGGGTTGCTAAGATTTGGTGAAACCACCAATCTAGCTTTTTTTTACAGATTTATTTTCTTTTAATTCTGTTTATTTCTATTTATTTTGTTTGTTAAATTCTCTCCCGCACTACTAATCCAAGACGCGAGTCTTGGTACTTGTTTTTGAGTTTTTGTCTTTGCTAGCTTTTCGGTCTTCGTCTCTTTTTGTCTTTTTGTTTCAATGGCCCATCTCGAGGGTTTTAGCACCGTCCGACCTCCGTTTTATAACGGAGATGACTTCCGTTATTGGAAGGGTCGGATGGAATGCTTTCTCAAAACCCAACTCGAGATGTGGATCATAATCCAAACGGGTTTCACACTTCCGACTAATGAAGTGGGTGACTCCTTGGATTATGATCAATGGACCGTTGCAACAAAACGACAAGTCGAAGCCGACGCCAAGGCAACACAAATCCTCCAATGCGGCCTATCCAAGGAGGAGTTAAATCGCGTCGGCCCCTTCATAAGCGCAAAGGATCTTTGGACTAAACTAATCGAGTTACACGAAGGATCGGATCAAGCCAAGGTATGTAAGCGTGATTTGTTATTCAATAAATTGTACACACTAAAAATGCAGGAACACGAATCCGCGACGCAACTCCACGCCCGTGTCCAGGACATCGTCAACAACTTACACGCAATCGGGCAAAAGGTCGAAAACCGCGACCTTATAAGGTATGTTCTAAACTCTTTTCCGAGGACTACCTTGTGGGCATCCATGGTCGATGCCTACAAGGTCTCCAAGGATCTTTCTAAAATTAGGTTAGATGAACTCTTTTCCGATTTCGAATTACATGAACAATCCAACTCGGAACCCGAGAGGGGTATAGCTTTATTTGCAGGATCAAAGAAGAAGAAAATCGCAAGCAAGCCACCACCAACCGAGGAGGAAGATGAGTCCGAAGAAGAAGGAATTGATCCCAACTAATGAACCTAGCTCAAGAATAGCCAAGGGACGAAAGCGAACCACGACTCGACCAACCAAGGTAAACCTAAAAGTTCTAATATTAGGTGTTTGTAAGTGTGTTTGGACATATCAAGTCCGAGTGCCCCAAGCTCAACCACCAAGGACCTAAGCACAAGAAGGCCCTCAACGCGACATGGGAAGAAGCGTCATCCGAAGAAGACGAAGACCACGTCTTCATGGCGAAATCAATTGAGTCAGACACGGAGACCGAACCCGAACTTGAGTCAGAACCGGAGGATGATTCGGACTACGAAGCAACCTTAAAGTCTAGCCACGGATAAGCTTCCTGTTCATAAGTTACCATTAAGGTGAGTAGTACTTTATTTAATAGTTTACATAATACGGTTAGGTTTTTGTCTAGGAAGTTAGCTAAGTCCGAGTCCAAGGTCGAGACCCTGGTTGAGAAAGTTAAACTCCTCAAACACGAGGTCTCCCTAACCTCTTCGACTAGTCGAGTTCAAGAGAAGGACTCAACTCGGGTTGAAAAACTCGAAGTTGAGAACTCACTCTTGAAAAGTCAAGTCGAAGATCTTAGGAATACGTTGGAAAGGTTTACTTTGGGATCCAAAGGACTTGACCTCCTACTTGGATCGCAAAGGGCCGTGGTACAACAAGGCGGACTAGGGTTTAGCTCAAACACGACCAATAAGTCGTATATGTCAATCGTAAGTAGACATAAAAATGTGTCCAAGCATGGGTCCCTAAGACCACTTTGATTTCAACTCTAGGATCTAACTCAGCATCGGGTTCCCAAGGACCAAATCCACTATGTGGATAGACCGAACCGATTCAACCTGCCTAGGGGAGCCAAGACAAAACATGTTTGTGCTTTAACTTAGAAATTGCATGCTTAGTTTTTTTGTTGTTTTTAACTCACTTGGAATACACAAATAACCAACTAAAAATCCTTCAAAAGATTGAGCCTCGGGAGCCTCTTTTCAAATAACCAACTAAAATCCTTGAAAGATTGAGCCTCGGGAGCCTCTTTTCAAAATAACTAGTTAGACTAGGAAATAGTCTTAGGTGAGTCAAGTCATCATTTTCTTGAACATGGCTTTGTCTAAGGAAGTGGTCGATGATCCGATAAAAGAAGGCCCCTGTGCCTCGCCACGACCTGGAAGCCATGATCTTGAAAAGGTAAACTTGACAAGCCTTGGGTTAAATCCAAATCTAACTTGAACCTAAATCCACTTAATCAAACTTAATTGAAAATCATCTCAACATAAAATCACTTAAACCTAAATCCACTTAATAAATTTAATTGGGAGTCATCTCACAAAAAAAACATAAGTATAACATGCTTGATCATATAGACTCGGGTGAGATGACCTAGGTTTAACAACTTACAACCAATTTAAAAATAAAAATCTAACATCCAATCCAACCACCTTGTGTGTAGGATCAATGGATGTTGGACAGTGGTTGCTCCCGACACATGACCGGGGATCAACTCAAATTCACAAAGCTTCGATTCAAACGACAAGGATCGGTAGCCTTTGGGAATAACGGCAAGCTCAAAATCATCGGATCAGGTGATATCGAGCTTAACTCGAATTTTGTTATTAAAAATGTATTACTTGTAGAGAATTTTGAATATAACCTGCTTAGCGTAAGCCAATTGTGTGACAATAACTATAAGGTCATATTTTTAGAAAATGAATGTGTAATTAAAACAAATGAAACAGCTAAAACAATACTTAAAGTGTTGGATCGAAAGTGTCGCTAGAGGGGGGGGGGGTGAATAGCGATACGGTGTCGTTAAAAACTTTTGCAATAAGTAAAAAGCAAGTAGAGAATGCACAGCGGAAATATAAAGTAGACAAGATATTTTTACGTGGTTCACAATCTTTCGATTGCTAATCCACGGCCCTAGTGATCCTTGATCACGTACGGAGGGCAATTCACTAAAACCACTCCTCTTCGTTGGAAGTAGGAGCAACGATTACAAAAAGAAATCAAGGCAAAGGGACACTCCCCCTTTCCTTGTTACGATTAAAGCACAAAGACAATTTAAAGAAGTAGAACTTAAATAAATATACCGACAACTCTTATAAGTAGAAGATGTAGCTTTCGTTGTCGGCGGCACTTCGTCGTAGCAAATGTGAGTAGTAGTAGCGGCGTTACGACGGCGTGTTGAGAGCTCTTGAATTCTTGTGTTTTGCTTGGCTTGAACATGTCTATTTATGGATATTGATCTATGAATTTAGACATAGGTAGTGTCCAAGGTGAGGTTCTTATCCCAACTCAAGGATGAGGTGTTTCATCCAACCACCTTGTGCCACCTCCAACCTTCTTGTGCGCCAACTCAAGGATGAGGTGTTTCATCCAACCACCTTGTGCCACCTCCAACCTTCTTGTGCTAACTCAAGGATGAGGTGTTTCATCCAACCACCTTGTGCCACCTCCAACCTCCTTGGGCGCTAACTTGAGGATGAGGTGTTTCATCCAACCACCTTGTGCCACCTCCAACCTCCTCGCCAACTTGTTGGAGCCATTCAACTTGTGCCACTATCTTGGGCGTCCACCACAAGGAAGCTTGGTGATGGTTTGGATGTCCACCTTGATGCCACATCACCCTTTGTACCAAAACACGAGTCAAGTCCAAATTCACCCCTTGAAATTCGAGCTCTTCTCGAGGTCGAACTTGACTAGCATTGGCTGTAGTCAAAGGGTTTTGGACTGCAGTACAAGTTAGCTTAAAATATAAAGTACGATGGTTCTAGCCATCTGATCTCGACCTAGACCTTCCATTGGAGGTATTGGGTCGGATCTACGCTTAACGACCTTGCTTCGCTTTCACACGAGCTTACCTTGTAGCCTCGCTTCCGGTCTTCACCCGAGTACCTCGGCTTCCTCCGAAGTCCCTCTGGCGTTGCCCGACCACCTCGGTTCCCACCGGGTGTCGCAGACCTTCCGCTCAACTTTAGCATTTCTGCACACTTAATTGAGCTCGTAAGATAACAAATATACCCTTAACTATTGAGCCTTTTGCCATAATCAAAATACCGGTTCGACTTTGGTGCCCAGTGCACCAACAATCTCCCCCTTTTTGATTCATGGCAAACCGACACAAAAGTTAAGGAAAAATTAAGCATAACAGTAAGCTAGCATAATGATTAAGCATGAATGAGCTAGCATAAAGATTAAATATGAATGAGCTAGCATAATGATTAAGCATGAATGAGCTAGCATAAAGATTAAAAATGAATGAGCTAGCATAAAGATTAAATATGAATGAGCTAGCATAATGATTAAATATGAATGAGCTAGCATAAAGATTAAGCATGAGTGAGAAATATTATTGTTTCAAGTTCTCCCCTTTGAGGTAACCTCCCCTTGACCAAGGTGAGTTCTTGAAAATAATTTTACTCCCCCTTAATAGTTGCTTAAGTAAACGGAATTACTTAATATAAAAGGTAATAATTTTGTTTACTTTCTTCCTTACTTTTGTGACTTTCTCCCCCTTTTGCCTTAACTCAAAAAGTTTGTAAATATATTTTAAGGTTTGTAAGTCCAAGCAAGTTCCCAATATAAATATATATATATATTTTTTTTTTAAAATAATAATAAGCTTGAAAATATGTTCATCTAAAATGTACAACTCCGGTTGGACTTGATTGATATAGAATGATCAATAAGTCTTGAAGGAGTTGATTAATTTTAAATAATTATACTCCATGGTTCATGTCGATGCTTGAATCTACATCTGAATCGGAGTAAGGTCCTAACATCTCACGCCTGTGGCTAAGTACACAAACACATTAGTCCTATGTGTTGTGAGATGTGTTGGCTCCTTAAATCTATAGGTATATGATTTCTAAGGTAAGACTTAGGCTAATTTCATAAAAAGAAGCAAAAATAGAGTACATATATGGAAAAATTTAAATCCTACTCTATTACGCACATACCTAACTTTCGTCTTAATAAACTAAATTCGGCTTCGGGTAGTGGTTTGGTGAAGATGTCCGCTAGGTTTGATTTGGACTCAACATACTCTAGTTGTATAGTTCCATTCGTTACATGTTCCCTAATGAAGTGGTGTTTAACTTCTATATGTTTTGTCCTAGAATGACATATTGGATTTTTAGTTAAGTTAATTGAACTGATGTTATCTATGTAGGTTTTAATGTTGTTAAAGATTAAGCTAAAGTCTTGGAGAGTGTGCTTCATCCACAGGAGCTGAGAGACACACTCACCCATCGCAACGTATTCTGGCCGGTGGTAGATAAGGCAACGCAATGTCGCTTCCTCGCACTAACTCACTAGACGAGAGGATTTGACAACAACCACTCGTGCTCTTTCTATCGAGTTTACTACCGCATAGTCGAGTCGAGTAGCCGATTAGATTAAACTCGGTAGATCTAGGGTACCAAATACCTACGTTTAGCGTGCCCTTTAGATATCTAAGGATACGCTTGACTAGGTTAGGTGAGACTCCTTGCACAGTTTGTAACCTTGCGCACATACTTACCGAATAAAATGTTGGGTCTGCTCGCGGTTAAGTATAGGAGACTTCCTATTGCGCTCCTATAGTATTTTAGGTCAACGGGTTTTCCTTCTACATCTTCGTTTATATTAACATTAGTTGCCATAGGTGTATTGATTATTTTAGCATCTTGCATTCCAAATCGATTTATTAAGTCCTTAGTATATTTTTGTTGATGTAAATATATTCCATTTTTAGTTTGTTTAATTTGTAAACCTAAGAAGAAACTTAACTCTCCCACTAAATTCATTTCAAATTCACTTTCCATAAGTGAGATGAATTCGTTTAGCAGGATCGAGTTAGTAGTTCCAAAAATTATATCATCTACATAGATTTGGGCTATAAAGATTTCTTTTCCTACGGTTTTAACGAATAAGGTTGGGTCGACTAAACCTTGGTTGAATCCTTTGGACTTAAGATAGATCGAAAGCCTTTCGTACCAAGCTCTTGGGGCTTGTTTGAGTCCATATAGGGCTTTCTTAAGTCTAAGGACATGGTCGTTTATCTAGATTTTCAATCCGGAGGTTGGTAGCGTAAACTTCTTCCTTAATGTATCCATTCAAAATGCTGACTTGACATCCATTTGAAACAATTTAAAACCTCGATGCTGCATATGCTAACAACATTCGGATGGACTCTAGTCTCACGGGCGTAGGTCTCATCGTAATCTAAACCTTCGACTTGACTAAACCCTTTTGCGACTAACCTAGCTTTATTTCTAACTACTTCACCTTTATCATCAAGTTTATTTGAAATACCCACCTTGTTCCAATAATTGATTTTTCTTTAGGTGGTGGTACTAATTCCGGACTTCATTTCTAGTGAATTGAGCTAGCTCTTCTTGCATAGCAATAATCCTCGGGATCAAGAAGTGCTTGTTCAATAGTTTTGGGTTCGATTTTGGAAATTAACGAGATTTGACTAAGGTTTCGATATGAAGCTCTAGTTCGAACCCTAAATTTGGATCACCTATAACTTGATTGATAGGATGATTTGTTTGAGTCTTAGTGTGACTCGGGTTAGGGTCATCTATCACTTGGTCGATAGGATGACTTGGTGGAGTTCTAGTTTGACTTGGGTTAGAGTCATCTATCACTTGGTCGATAGGATGACTTGGGTTAGGACGATTCAAGTTCAAGATCAGTGGGTTCGCTATAAGTTGATTTGCTAGTTGGTTTTGTTAAGGATTGAACGGGTTCGTGTCCTTCGAAAACTATATTAATGGTTTCTTCGACTCTAAGAGTGTCGTGATTGTATACCTATAAGCTCTCTTGGTGGTTGAGTATCCTAGAAAGGTTCCAGAGAGGTTTTGGATTTGAATTTCCCTAGGTAATCCTTAGTGTTTAAGATATGTACCTTGCATCCAAATACCTAAAGTACTTGATGTTCGGTATTTTATCGTGATAAATCTCGTCTGAGGTCTTTTGGTGCCTCTTTACCATAAGGATCCTATTTTGGACATAGCAAGCCGCTAACTACGGCCTCCAAAATCTATCTGTAGGTTATACTCGTTTAACATTGTCCTAGCGGCTTCTTGTAGGGTTCTATTTTTCCGCTCGACTAACCCATTTTGTTGTGGGGTTCTAGGACATGAAAACTCATGGTGGTATCCGTTTAGGTTACGTAAATCAGAACTGTGGTTTTCGAATTCACCACCATGATCGCTTCTAAGTCTTTTAATCTTAAGGTTCTTTTGATTTTCGATTAACCTACAAAGATTGATTAGTTGGTCTAGGGTATCATTTTTATGTTTGATAAACCTAACCTAAGTAAATCTAGAATAGTCGCCAATTATGACTAAGCAAAATTGACTACCATTGAGTGACTTAGCTCCATGTGAATCAAATAGATCCATGTGTAGGAGCTCAAGAACACTTTTGGTTCGTTCTTGATTAGTTAATTGATGTTGTGTCCTAGATTGTTTACCTTGTTGACAAGCATTACATATTTTATTATCCAAGTTGTTTAGTTTAGGCAAACCTATAACTAGCCACTTTGACTCATCTTGTGGGCGAGTCTTGGGTGCAGTGTCCGAGTCTTCTGCCATAACCAAGATTCCTCTTTGTGTCATAAGACACTTGGTTGAGGAGTTAGGTAAATTTATTGTGTAGATGTTGCTACTCCTAGTTCCTTTAAGTATTATTTTAGATGTTGCATTTATTTTGATTACGCATTCATTTTCTAGAAATATGACCTTATAATTGTTATCACACAATTGGCTTACACTAAGTAAATTATATTGAAAGTTTTCTACTAATAAGACATTTTGAATTGTAAAGTTAGAGTTGAGCTCAATATCACCGATCCGATGATTTTGAGCTTGCCGTTATTTCAAGGCTACCGATCCTTGTCGTTTGAATCGTAACCGAAAATTTGAGTTGATCCCCATGTGTCGAGCAACCATCATCCAACATCCATTGATCCTACATATAAGGTAGTTGGATCGGATATTGGAATTACTAAAGGGTTGTTTGTAAGTTTTAACCTAAATCATCTCACCAATATCTACATGATCAAAACATGTTATTCCTATGTGTTATTGTGAGATGACTTTCAATTTACTTGATTAATTTTAATGAATTTAAATTAACCAACATTAGGTTAGATTCGGATTTAGTCTAAGCTCATCAAGTAATCTTTTCAAGAGATTAGCTTCTGTGTCGGGCGAGGCACAGAGGCCTTCTTTGATCGGAACAACGACCACTTCCTTAGACAAAGCTAATTTCAAGAAATTGATAACTCGACTTACTTGAGACTACATCTTGGTCTAACTAGTTATTTTTGAAAAGAGGCTCCCCGAGGCTCAATCTTTTCGTAGGATTTTAGTTGATTATGAGTCCTATCTAACCATTCTAAAAATAAAGGAAAAACTAAGCATGCAATTTCTAAGACTTAACAGAAATACATTTTGTATTGGCTCCCCCTGGACCATTGAATCGAGTGGGTCTATTCACATAGTGAATTTGGTCCTTGGGAACCCAATACATGTTAGATCCTAAAGTTGAAATCAAAGTGGTCTTAGGGACCCATGCTTGGACATTTTTCTTATGTTGGTTTACTATAGACATATATGACTTATTGGTTGTATTTGAGTTAAACCCGAGTCCGCCTTGTTGTACACGGCCCTTTGTGATCCAAGTAAGAGGTCAAGTCCCTTGGATCCCAAAGTGAACCTTTCCAACGCGTGTTCCTAAGGTCTTGACTTGTGTTTTCAAAGCGAGTTCTCAACTTCAAGCTTTTCAGCTTGAGTTGAGTCCTCCTCTTGAATACGAGTAGTCGAAGAGGTTAGGGAGACCTCATGTTTGAGAAGGTTAACCTCTCAATTAGGGTCTCGACCTTGGACTCGGACTTAGCTAGTTTCTTATTTAAAAATTTAATTGCACCATACAAAGTATTAAGTAACGACGACTTACCCTTAATGATTCTTTTGAACCGGATACGGATCCGTGGCTTGTCTTGAATGGAAGCTCATCATCGGATTCGGACTCGGACTCTTCTTGGTTTTAGTCGTGCTCGGTCGGCTTGGCCATTAGAGCTTGGATATCGTCTTCTTCCTCCGACAACTCCTCCCAAGTAGCGTTTAGCGCTTTCTTGGTCTTTGATGCGTTATTCTTTAGCTTTGGGCACTCGGACTTGATGTGACCGAACCTGTTGCACTCATAGCATCTAAAATTAGAAGTATTTGAATTAGGTTTAGGCTTACCTTGAGTTGTTGGTCGCTCTTGATCATCTTCCGGATTGACTAGTTCGATTCTATTCTTCTTCTTGGAACTCATGTAATTCAAGTTCAAACAATTTCTAACCTAATTTTAGAAAGGTCCTTGGAGACCTTGTAGGCATCGACCATGGATGCCCACAAGGTAGTCCTAGGAAAGCGAGTTAAGAGAATACGATAAGGTCGCGATTCTCGACCTTTTGTCCGATGGCATGGAGTTGGTTGTGATGTCTTGGATACGAGCATGTAGTTGAGTTGCGGTCTCGTTTTCCTGCATTTTCAAGTTATACAATTTATTTAAAAGTAAATCTCTTTTACATACCTTCGTGTCGTCGGTGCCTTCGTGTAGTTCCACTAGCTTGGTCCATAAGTCCTTTGCACTAATGAAGGGGCCGACGCGGTTGAGCTCTTCCTTGGACAACCCACATTGCAAGATTTGAGTTGCCTTGGCATCGGCTTCTACTTGTTTTTTCATGGAATTTGACCATTGATCGTAACCCAAAGATTCACCATCTTCATTAATAGGAAGTGTGAAACCGGTTTGGATTACGATCCACATCTCGATTTGGGTTTTAAGAAAGCATTCCATCCGACCCTTCCAATAACGAAAGTCATTACCGTTGTAAAACGGGGGTCGAGCGGTGCTAAACCCTTCGAGATGGGCCATTTAAAAACAAGAAGAAGAACGACGAAAAGAATCTTGCAAAACACACACGGAAAGAATATTCCAAGACTTTCGTCTTGGATTAGTAGTCTTGAGAAGTAAAAAGATATATAAAATGTAACTTGCAAAAGAAATAAACAATCAAATGCGAATGTCGTTGAAGTTCCGAGGACAACCTTACTCGGGATCTAACCCGAAGGACAACCTTATCCGGATCCTAAAGCCTCTAATGCAATTCTATATGTAGGAGAAGATAAGCAAGTGAAATAATTATACGAAAACAGAAATAAATAAATAAAAAAATCTGTGAAAAAAGAAAAACAAAGCTAGATTGGTGGTTTCACCGAATCTTAGCGCCCCCGGCTCTGATACCAATTGTTGGATCGAAAGTGTCGCTAGAGGGGGGGGGTGAATAGCGATACGGTGTCGTTAAAAACTTTTGCAATAAGTAAAAAGCAAGTAGAGAATGCACAGCGGAAATATAAAGTAGACAAGATATTTTTACGTGGTTCACAATCTTTCGATTGCTAATCCACGGCCCTAGTGATCCTTGATCACGTACGGAGGGCAATTCACTAAAACCACTCCTCTTCGTTGGAAGTAGGAGCAACGATTACAAAAAGAAATCAAGGCAAAGGGACACTCCCCCTTTCCTTGTTACGATTAAAGCACAAAGACAATTTAAAGAAGTAGAACTTAAATAAATATACCGACAACTCTTATAAGTAGAAGATGTAGCTTTCGTTCGGCATCGTCGCCGTCGTAGCAAATGTGAGTAGTAGTAGCGTGTTTACGTGTTGAGAGCTCTTGAATTCTTGTGTTTTGCTTGGCTTGAACATGTCTATTTATGGATATTGATCTATGAATTTAGACATAGGTAGTGTCCAAGGTGAGGTTCTTATCCCAACTCAAGGATGAGGTGTTTCATCCAACCACCTTGTGCCACCTCCAACCTTCTTTTGCGCATACTCAAGGATGAGGTGTTTCATCCAACCACCTTGTGCCACCTCCAACCTTCTTGTGCGCCAACTCAAGGATGAGGTGTTTCATCCAACCACCTTGTGCCACCTCCAACCTCCTTGGGCGCCAACTTGAGGATGAGGTGTTTCATCCAACCACCTTGTGCCACCTCCAACCTCCTTGGGCGCCAACTTGTTGGAGCCATTCAACTTGTGCCACATCATGGGAGCCAACCATCTTGTGCCAACTCACCTTATCTTGGGCGTCCACCACAAGGAAGCTTGGTGATGGTTTGGATGTCCACCTTGATGCCACATCACCCTTTGTACCAAAACACGAGTCAAGTCCAAATTCACCCCCTTGAAATTCGAGCTCTTCTCGAGGCTGGAACTTGACTAGCAGTTGACTGTAGTCAAAGGGTTTTGGACTGCAGTACAAGTTAGCTTAAAATATAAAGTACGATGGTTCTAACCATCTGATCTCGACCTAGACCTTCCATTGGAGGTATTGGGTCGGATCTACGCTTAACGACCTTGCTTCGCTTTCACACGAGCTTACCTTGTAGCCTCGCTTCCGGTCTTCACCCGAGTACCTCGGCTTCCTCCGAAGTCCCTCTGGCGTTGCCCGACCACCTCGGTTCCCACCGGGTGTCGCAGACCTTCCGCTCAACTTTAGCATTTCTGCACACTTAATTGAGCTCGTAAGATAACAAATATACCCTTAACTATTGAGCCTTTTGCCATAATCAAAATACCGGTTCGACTTTGGTGCCCACTGCACCAACACAAAGGAACTAGGACAAATAACATTTATACAATGAACTTAATCAAATCCTCAGCCAAATGTCTTATGACACAGGAAGAGGAATCATGGTTGTGGCACCGACGACTCGGTCACTCGCACCCAAGACTCGTCCACAAGATGAGTCAGAGTGGCTTAGTCAGAGGTTTACCCAACCTCAACAACTTGGTTAATAAAATCTGTAATGCTTGTCAACAAGGAAAACAACCTAGGACACAACACAAGTTAACTAACCAAGAACGAACCTCAAGTGTACTTGAGCTCCTGCATATGGATCTATTCGATTCACATGGAGCCAAGTCACTCAATAAAAGTCAATATTGCTTAGTCATAATTGACGACTACTCCAGGTTTACCTGGGTTAGGTTCATCAAACATAAAAATGATACCTTAGATCAATTAATCAATCTATTCAAATTAATCGAGAATCAAAAAGACCTTAAGGTTAAAAGACTTAGAAGCGATCATGGTGGTGAATTCGAAAATCAAAGGTTCACCGACTTCTGTAACCTAAATGGATACCACCATGAATTCTCTTGCCCTAGGACCCCTCAACAAAATGGCCTAGTGGAGCGGAAAAACCGAACTCTACAAGAAGCCGCTAGGACCATGTTAAACGAATATAACCTACCTGATAGGTTTTGGGCAGAAGCCGTTAGCACGGCTTGCTATGTCCAGAATAGGATCCTTATGGTAAAGAGGCACCTTAAGACCTCGTATGAGATTTATCACGATAAAATACCTAACATCAAGTACTTTAGGGTATTTGGGTGTAAGGTACATATTCTAAACACTAAGGATTACCTAGGGAAATTTACATCCAAAACCACGACCGGAATATTTCTAGGATACTCGACTACAAGCCGAGCTTATAGAGTATATAACCACGACACCCTTAGAGTCGAGGAGACTATCAATGTAGTATTTGATGAAGGACACGAACCTACAAAACCCCCGACAACCCCAATTAGCGAGCCTACTCATACTAGACCTAACTCTGACCCTGAGATCGAGTCTAATCCACATCAACCAACTTCTCTTGTCGACCAAGTGACAAGTGATCCGAGTCAAACTAGTGTTCAACCAAGTCACCCCATTGATCAAGCATTAGGTGACACAAACCCAAACCAATCTAGGATTCAGACTAACCACCCTATCGATCAAGTGATAGGAGATCCTAATCTAGGAGTTCGAACTAGAGCATCCTATAGGAACCTTAGTCAAATTTCCTTAATTTCAAAGATAGAACCCAAATCAATTGAACAAGCTCTTCTTGATCTCGATTGGATTATTGCAATGCAAGAAGAGCTAGCTCAATTTACTAGGAATGAAGTGTGGGAATTAGTACCACCACCTAAAGACAAAACGACAATTGGAACAAGGTGGGTGTTTAGAAATAAGCTTGATGATAAAGGTGAAGTAGTTAGAAACAAGGCTAGGTTAGTCGCCAAAGGGTTCAGTCAAGTCGAAGGCTTAGATTACGACGAAACCTATGCCCCAGTAGCTAGACTCGAATCCATTCGAATGTTGCTAGCTTATGCCGCACATTGAAGATTTAAGCTATTTCAAATGGATGTTAAGTCGGCATTCCTAAATGGATACATTAAAGAAGAAGTTTATGTTAGCCAACCCCCCGGATTCGAAAATCTAGATAAACCCGACCATGTTCTAAAACTTAAGAAAGCTCTCTATGGACTTAAACAAGCTCCTCGAGCTTGGTACGAGAGACTTTCAATCCATCTCAAGTCAAAAGGGTTTAACCAAGGCTTAGTTGACCCAACTCTCTTCGTAAAAACCTTAGGTAAAGAAATATTCATAGCTCAAATTTACGTAGACGATATAATTTTTGGAACCTCTAACTCAGCCTTACTAAACGAGTTCGTTTCACTCATGAAAAGTGAGTTTGAAATGAACTTAGTAGGCGAGTTAAGTTTCTTTTTAGGTCTACAAATTAAACAAACTAAGGATGGTATATACCTATATCAACAAAAATACACTAAGGAGTTAATTAAAAGATTTGGAATGCAAGGCTAAGATAATAAACACCCCAATGGCGATTAATGTTAACATAGAGAAGACCTAGAAAGTAAGTCCATTGACTTAAAGTACTATAGGAGCGATAGGAAGTCTCCTATACTTAAGCAGTCGACCCGACATCCTATTCGCGATAAGTATGTGCGCTCTCAAACCTGTGCTAAGGAGTCTCACCTAACCCTAGTTAAGCGTATCCTTAGATATCTTAAGGTACACTTAACGTTGGTATTTGGTACCCTAGATCTCACGGAGTTCGAACTAATCGGCTACTCGATTCGGATTATCTTGCGGTAGTAAACTCGATAGAAAGAGCACGAGTGGTTGTTGTCAACTACTCGGCTCAAGACTATTGAGTTGGTGCAGTAGGACGCAACATTGTGTTGCCTTATCTACCACGATATCGTTGCGATGGGTGAGTGTGTAACTCGACTTCTTTGGATGAAGCACACTCTCGAGACTTTAGGTTGGACTTCACCAAAACTAAAATTTTTGTAGACAACATAAGTTCGATAAATCTAACTAAGAACCCTATATGTCATTCAAGAACAAAGCATATAGAGGTAAAACACCATTTCATTCGAGAACATGTAGCCAACGGCTCCATACAACTTCGAATATGTTGACTCAGTCTAACCTAGCGGACATATATTTACTAAACCACTACCCGGCAATTTAGTCTCTTGAGACGAAAATTAGGCATGTGCATAATAGAATAGGTTTTGCAAATTATATTACTACTATTTCTTACTTTTTCATGAAACTAGCATAGGTCATACCTTAGATATCATGCACCTATAGATTTAAGGAGCCAATACATCTCACAACACATAGGACTAATGTGTTTGTGTACTTAGCCACGTAGATGGGCGTGAGATGTTAGGACCTTACTCCTGGTTCCAGATGTAGAGCTAGTGCATCGCTATGAACCATGGAGTATAATCATACATACTACTAGGACTCAGGCAGTGGTTGATCCTTCATATCAATCAAGCCAAATATGAGTCGAACATTTCATAGATGAGCTTATTTTCAATATACTATTTTGTGGAACATGCTTGGACTTTAAATTTAGCAATTATTTTGATTTCCACACACCCCTTACTCTTTTCGATATACGGCAAAAGGGGGAGAAAAAGGCCAAAGTTAAGGGGTCAAATTTTTTTCAAATTTTTTGATAACTTAACTCTTACTTCATGTTTAAACCAAAAGTTAACTTTAGGTTTTGAGAACTTATTTAACTTTTGACAAAAGGCCAAGTTAAGAGAATTCTTAACTTATTTATGTCGTTAGTGTTTTACTTAAGGGGGAGAAAGGGCTTAACTAAAACGTTTTACTAAAGCTAATTTTAAAACGTTTTACTAAAGCTAATTTTAAGTAATGTTAATTACTTAAAGCAACCCTCAAGGGGGAGGATTAAGGTCTTTCTTCAAAGACACACCCTCAGTCAAGGGGGAGGTTTCCTCAAGGGGGAGTACTTGAAGAAAATCCTTACTACTCCAACTTAATCTTCATTTTTTTTTCTCTCATGCACATTATTATTCTTCATGCTTGCTTAACTTTGTATGTGGGTTTGCCATAAATCAAAAAGGGGGAGATTGTTGGTGCAGTGGGCACCTAAGTCGAACCTATGTTTTGATTATAGCAAACGATACAAAGTTAAGCTTATATTGTTATCTCACGAGCTAAATCAAGTGTACAGAAAAGTCTCAATGCTGGAGCTGAAGGCTAGCGACACCCGGAGGAAGCCGCGGTGGTCGGGCGACACTCGAGTTACTTCGGAGGGAGCCGAAGGAATCGAGTGGAAGGCCGGAAGCAAAAGCGACAAGTAAGTATCGAGGTAAGCTCGTGTGTGCAAGCGTAAGTGAGGTCGTGTCCTTTGTACGGGGATGTCCTTAGGCGACGATCCAACCCAAGACTTCCCATGGAAGGTCTATGTTGAGATCGGACAGTGGCCGTCGAATTCACTTGTATTTTGAGCTAAACTCCTTTTTTAGTCAAAAAACGTGGCTGCCAGTTCAACCGGCCAGTTCAGCCTGCGATTCAACCAACGATTCAACCGTGGAGTTCAACTGCCCATTCAGCCGGTGGTCAGAAATCAGCCTCGAGGAGTCAAGCTTTATCACCATTTTTCAAGGAGTTTTGTGCCCATTTGTGATTGGTTGAAGACCCATTCGTTGAGGGGCTTAAAGGCTATAAAAGGAGGGCCAAACCTAGGGTTTTTCATCAATTCAAAAGCTTCCAAGTGCTTCCGATATCGCTCCGACTCTCCGACATCCCTCGACGAAGCTGCCGCTGAGATTTACGACTAAAGCTTCAACCTCCAATCCTTGAAGTCGTCGGTATAATCTTTAATTTTGTATAAGTTGTCTTTATTTTCAAGCTTTAAATCATATCAAGGAGAGGGGGAGTGTCCCTCTACCTTGAATCTTTATTGAGTTTTTGTATTCGCTTAACTCCTATCTCTATCGAGAAGGAGTTCGTTTAATATTTGCCCTCCGTGCGTGGTCAAGGACCATTAGGGCCTTGGAGTAGTAGCCGTAGGCTACGAACCAAGTAAAAACCCCTCGTGTTTTTATTTATTTATTGCTATCTTTCCGCTGCGTTTACTCGTGCCAATTCGAACGATTACGAAAAGTTTTTTCTTATCGCTATTCACCCCCCCCCTCTAGCGCTCAAATCGATCCAACAATTGGTTCGCTGGTGTGAGTGAGGTTCCTTAGCCTGTGCAATCGCTCCATTGTTGTCACAATAGAGCTCTATGGGATCTGCTATGCTAGGAACCACCCCAAGCTCAGTAATGAACTTGCGGATCCAAACTACCTCCTTTGCTGCCTCAAATGCAGCGATATACTCGGCTTCTGTTGTAGAATCAGCAATTGTATCCTGCTTCAAACTCTTCCAGCTCACAACGCCACCATTCAAGCAAAACACGAACCCTGACTGTGATCTATAATCATCCTGGTCAGTTTGGAAGCTGGCATCGCTGTAACCCTTTACAGCTAGCTCCTCATCGCCTCTAAATATCAAGAAATATTCTTTAGTCCTTCTCAAGTACTTAAGAATATTCTTGACTGCTATCCAGTGACGTTCACATGGATATGACTGGTATCTACTCGTCATGCTCAAAGTATACGAGACATCAGGACGAGTACACAGCATGGTGTACATGATAGATCCTATAGCAGACACATAAGGGATCTTATCCATGCGGTCTCTCTCCTCTCTAGAAGAGGAACTTTGAGTCTTCGAAAGACTCACACCATATGACATCGGCAGAAGTCCCTTCTTAGAATTCTGCATGGAAAACTGTAGTAATACCGTGTCAATGTATGTACTCTGACTTAGGCCAAGCAATCTCTTAGATCTATTTCTATAGATCTTGATGCCTAGAATACAGGCTGCTTCACCTAAGTCCTTCATTGAGAAGCACGTCCCTAGCTAAGTCTTCACAGACTGTAGCGAAGGGATGTCATTCCCAATGAGTAGTATGTCATCCACATACAATATAAGGAAGACAACTGTATTCCCACTAACCCTCTTGTAGACACAGGATTCATCTTCATTCTTGATGAAACCAAACTGTTTGGTCGCATCATCGAATCGAAGATTCCAGCTCCGAGAAGCTTGCTTTAGCTCATAAATGGACCTTTACAGCTTGCATACTTTCCCAGTATGCTGTGGATCTACAAAACCCTCAGGTTGTGTCATATACACATCCTCGAGTAAGTTTCCATTCAGAAATGTGGTTTTGACATCCATCTTCCAGATCTCATAATCGTGGTATGCTGCAATAGCAAGCATGATCTGAATGATCTTAAACATCGCCACTGGAGAAAAGGTTTCATCATAGTCAATACCATGAATTTGCTTGAAACCTTTAGCCACCAATCGGCCCTTATAGGTATGTGTAAGTCCATCCATGTCAGTCTTTCCCTTAAAGACCCACTTACACCCAATGGGTTTGACCCCTTCAGGTGGATCAACCAAAGTCCATACTTGGTTGGTGTACATGGATTCCATCTCGGATCTCATGGCCTCTAGCCATTTCTCAGAGTTTGGGCTCATCACAGCTTCCTGATAAGAGATAGGCTCATTCTCAATGAGCATAACGTCATCTTGGTCAGACAAGATAAATGAGTATCTCTCAGGCTGACGACGTACCCTATCAGACCTGCGAAGAGGTAGTTCTACCTGAACAGGTGGTTGTTCCACAACTCTTTGTGTAACAACCTCATCACCCACAACACTTTGTGGTTCCTGTTCAACCTCCATCAAGGCCTCAGTGCTATGGTCCTTATCTTGAATTTCTTCAAGATCGAACGTACTCCCACTAGCTTTTCTAGAAACAAAATCTCTTACTAGAAAAACCCCAGTCTTTGCCACAAACACTTTGTGCTGACTGGGAATGTAGAAGTAATATCGGTTCGTGTCCTTGGGATATCCAACAAAATAGCACCTATCAGATTTGGGTCCCAGTTTGTCTGAGACTTGACGTCGAACGTAGGCCTCACAACCCCAAATCCTCATGAAAGACATCTTGGGATTTCTCCCTGTCCATATCGTATATAGTGTCTTTATCACAACCTTGGATGGTACACGATTAAGGGTAAAGGTTGTTGTGTCTAGAGCATATCCCCAAAAGGATATAGGAAGATCTGTGTGACTCATCATAGATCGTACCATATCTAATAGGGTACGATTTCTCCTTTCGGATACACCATTCCACTGTGGTGTTCCAGGAGGAGTGAGTTGGGATAGAATCCCACACTCAGCTAGATAGTCACGAAACTCATGGCTAAGGTATTCACCACCTCAATCTGATCGAAGTATCTTAATACTCTTGCCAAGATGGTTTTATACTTCATTCTTGAATTCTTTGAACTTTTCAAAGGATTCTAATTTATGTGTCATGAGATACATATAATCATATCTACTGAAGTCATCAGTAAATGTAATGAAGTACCTGTAACCTCCTCTAGCAGCAACATTGGAAGGGCCACATACATCACTATATATAAGTTCTAACAAGTCTGTTGCTCTTTCATTGTGTCCACTAAAGGGAGTCTTGGTCATCTTGCCTAAAAGGCAAGACTCACATGTCTCATATGATTCAAAATCAAATGGGTCTAGCATCCCATCCTTATGGAGCTGAGATAAACGACTCTCATTTATGTGACCTAAGCAACAATGCCAGAGATAGGTTTGATTCAAATCATTTGACTTGAACCTTTTGGTACTTATGTTATAGATAGGGCTCTCTAAGTCTAGAAAGTAGAGTCCGTTCATTAGAGGTGCACTACAATAGAACATATCATTTAAATAAACTGAACAACATTTATTCTTTATTATAAATGTAAATCCTTTCTTGTCCAAACAAGAAACCAAAATTATGTTCTTAGTTAAAGCAGACACATAACAACATTCATCTAATTCTAGTACAAGCCCAGAGGACAGAGATAGATCATAAGTTCCTACAGCAACAGCAGCAACCCTTGCTCCATTGCCTACTCATAGGTCCACCTCGCCCTTTGTCAATGCCCTGTTATTTCTCAGCACCTGCACATTGGTACAAATGTGAGATGTACATCCAATATCTAATACCCATGATGAAGAAATAGATAGATTGACTTCTATAACATTTATACCTGAAGTAGAAGTCTCACTTCTCTTCTTCTTAAGATCTTCCAGGTATGCTTTGCAGTTACGCTTCCAGTGTCTAGCTTCCTTACAGTGGAAGCAAGCCCCTTCCTTGGCTACCCTTCCTTTGGATTTCAATTCCTTGCCTTTGCCCTTGGCTTGGGACTTTCCCTTACCTTTAGGCTTGCCCTTGCCTTTCTTCTTTTGCACCATCAAAATGGAGTCAGATTTTCCCTTCTTAAGGTTGAGCTCAATAGTTCTCAACATGCTGAGCATCTCAGGCAGTGGCTTATCAATTTCATTCATGTTGTAATTCATGACAAATTGATTGTAGCTTTGTGGCAAAGACTACAAGATCAAGTCAGTGGTCAGCTCTTGGCCAAGGGGAAATCTCAATCTCTGTAGGTTTTCTACGTACCCAATCATCTTGAGTACATATGGACCTACGAGAGTCCCATCTTGCATTTTGGACCCAAACAATGCCTTAGAGACTTCATATCTCTCGTGCCTTGCTTTTCCTTGATATAGTTGACGAAGATGTTCAACCATATCATAAGCATTCATGAACTCGTGTTGCTTCTGAAGCTCAGACACATCTAATGCATCATCTTAATGCTTCTTGTAAGCATCTTTGTCAGCTCGCGAGGCAATGGCAGGAAGTGCCTCTGGAATGGGCTGCTCCAGAACATACAGTTTCCTTTCTTGGGTGAGAACAATTCTCAGGTTCCTGTACCAGTCCAGGAAATTTGCTCCATTGAGCTTGTCCTTCTCAAGGACAGAACGTAGAGAGAGAGAGTGTTCGTGTTTGTCGACATAGTAATCTACAACATACAATGCAGAGAATTAATATCATATTCCTTTTATCATTTAATTAGGCCTTTAATCAAATGATGCTCCCACTGAATTATAGGAATTTTATAGAATCGAGTTATGGATGTGGTCAAACCATATTACTAGATTCATACAAACTAGCTATAATTCCTGCGGGACAAGATCCATATCATACTAAGCCTTGAGTTAGCTTTGGCTAAATCGCCCAAGACTTAGTATGATCGGTGGGTAACACATTACCGATTACATCTCTATGCAACTCTTGTTTATAGGATCAAGACCCACATTTACAAAAGACCTTGAGTTAGCTTTGGCTAAATCGCCCAAGATTTAGTGTAAATGCGATCTTATCATATCTTTCCAACGGTTGGAATATGTCTATAGTTCTACTCGATCCAATTGAGTTAACTAGTTTTACTCAATCTAATTGAGCTTACTCTAACCCAAGCCATGATAGGCAGGACCAAGATTGTCCCTCCGCACCCTACCAAGATAATATGCGTTGCTCTGCTTTGGCAGATTCACCAACTACAAATGATCGAGGTAGTGATGGGTATCAAGGACTTGGTAGGCATTTTTCGAGTTGATTTGATTAAGATCTAATCTAATCGTAATGTGTATTATATACGCATTGAGACCTTTATTATCCTACACTAGCATGCATCACATACATACAAGCATTATTCTAGCATGCATCATATACATACAAGAAAAATATCCTAGCATGCATTATATACATACAAGCATTATTCTACTAGCATGCATCACATACATACAAGCATTATTCTACTAGCATGCATCACATACATACAAGCATAAATATATATATATATATATATATATATATATATATATATATATATATATATATATATATATATATATAAATTAATTGTGATTAGGTCATGGACCTACTACGATCTTCTCAAGCTAATGAGAAGATCAGACGGTCAACCTAGGGTTAGCGGCTTCTCCAAGCGCCTCCTTTGACCGTCATGTGTCGTCGGCACCCTTCTCGTGACTCCGTCTAGAAGTGGACCTTCCACCGCTCCATTTTGTACATTACAAATATGAAACTCGAGTTAAATTCGAATCTAAAACTATTTACAACTAGAATATTAAAAGAAAATGCACGACGCGCAGGTCGCATACCCTATATAACAAGCACAATCACAAAAACGGCATGCAGGCCGTATTATGAATTACAACACATTAACATCCAATCATATTGGAGTTCTTGATTCATGACCATCACAGAATTATACATAATAATAAATTATGTATTTTACAGAAAATTTCTATAATTTTTCCTATTTTTTTTCAATTTTATGAGTCACCTCTCCGTAACGGTCATGCTAAGCAGTTTCCGGGCGCGATCGCGGGACAAGGCCCCTTTTAGGGATAGGGGCAGCGCCCCTACTCATAAAAATAAACTTTGCGAGTGTCCCTACTAGATCTTACAGTGACTTAAGTCATTGTCCCAAAAATCTAAAGCGAGAACTTGCCGTTTCGGAGAGTTTTTCTCGTCGGTTGAAGCCTACAAGTGTCCCAACACTTGTTGCTTCGACTCTTTGAGAAAAATACCCAAAAATTCTATAAAAATAAGAAATTTATAGAAACTTAAAAATCTGTAATTTTTATATCTAATACAAAAACTACAAATATTAAACGCATATATGATTTGCACGTGGCTCTGATACCACTGTTGGGTTTTCCGAGCCGCAAAAACCACTTTTTGCATTGCGGAAATCTCGGAAGCCTGGCCACGGATCCGTGCGAAGATATAAAAAATAAAAACATGTATGTGTTTATAGAAACCTAGATCTACCTTATATCTACATGATGAGAGTGTTACCCTCGATACGACGCCCTTTGCTTATCCCGCTCGTTCAAACGCTTTGCCGGAACTCAAGAGTGTCAAGTGTACACTCCTTTATTGGTATCCACACGGACAAATGATGGAGAAAATACCTTAGAGTGTGCTAGGACTCTCTAAAAATTTCGGCAAGATGAGGGATTGAGAGAGAAAACTTGAGAGGAGAGCAAGGAAGAAGATGATGGAGTAATAACCAAAAATGAATTCCATCTAATGAGAGTGGTCGTCCACTTCAATATTGGGGGATTACATGCATGCATGTAACTCCAAGAGTCAATGGCTCTTGGTCTCCCTCATGAGGTGGCACCACATGATAAGTCAATGATGATGTGGAACACCATCATTGGCCGGCCCCCATGCCATGTCACCATGACATGACAATTGGTTAAGTCAAAAATGACCATTCATCTTCCCTCTCAAGTCAAGTCAAAATTGACCTCTTATCTCCCATGGTTGATCAAATCTAACCACTTGACTCAAGTCAATTTGATTTAATGAATCTCTGTTCATTAATTTAAATTGACTTGATGAATCAAATCTAAATTAGACTCATTCAACACTTGAATCAACTTGAGTCTAACTCAATTAATCTAATTTGGATTACTCTTAATCCAATTTGGTTCATCCCATGAACCTAATCCTCATGGTTCATCATATGAACCTAATCTCCATCTAATTGCCCTTTGTGTGTGACCCTATAGGTTCTTGTAACATTGGCAATGTCCCTAAACCGATTTAGGAATATAAGCAATGAGCGGTATCTAGCAACACATCATTACTACCCAAGTTACAAGAATGTTGAGCTCCAACATCACCTTTGTGACTACTAATTGTGACTCTCACAATATGTGACATGTCCCTCTATCCTTGACATCTAGATTGACCAATTGAGGCATAGACCGTGTCATCCTCGGTACAATCTATATCTTGAACTCCAAGTAGACTCACTCTAATCAAATGAGCTCAATATCTCATATTGACTCATTTGGGCATGGCCATGCACTTCGTGATCTCACTCTATCAAGAATAACGATGTCTCTCCCGTCATATAGGAGGGATAGATCGCATCTACATCACTCACATCCCTCAGCATAATTTGTTACATACCCAGTAATCACCTTTATAGTCCACCCATTTACGGGTGACGTTTGACGAAGCCAAAGTATGCAACTCCTTATGTAGGGAACCATGGTGACTTCAGGTCCAAGAACTAATAGTCATACTAATAGTCACATGAGAAAGTATATGACACTCATATAACGATCCATGATACTTTCTCATGGTGCGTCATTCAGTATACATTCTCCAATGCATACCCATGTGCCAACTTGATATCTCATATCCATGACTTGTGAGATCAAGTCATTGTGTTGACCTACATGCTAGTTTCTACGTATTAACATTGTCCCTGAATGTTAATACTTGACTAGGAATGATTAAAAGTAGTGTTCTCTATATCATCTCATTATCGATTCAACCAATCGATTGATATAGATAAGAACCTTCTACTCAAGGACGTTATTATACTTAGTTTATTTGGCACCAATACAAGTAAATATAATAACCATGCCTTTATAAATAGGAATATGATACAATAAAGTCCTTACAACAATCATCACATGATTGGCTCTAGGGCTTTCACTAACAAGTAGTACATCATGATCCCTAATTAATCGGAAAATCAACGTTTGATCCCAGAACCTTTTCTGAAACCCTTCAGCAGCTACAATGAATCGTACCCCATTCCTTTCACTAATCTTATACCCACTTGGTTCAAGACATGGTTTATTGTGTTAGTCCCCACTAGGTTGACTAAGTCACACCTAGCCCAAGTATTACTTCCTCGTCCTTCGGATTCTAGTAACTGCATATGTATCCAAGAGTACCTTACTCTAAACACGTAATACTTTGGCCAAAGGCTTTAGTAACAATCCGACGAGATGTCATAGGGTATACATCTCCTCGCAAGGAGCGGTGAATCCTCTGTAGGCTATTCAAACACCTTCGGCCACTTCGACTTATACCCAATCATCCAAGGTCCACATCTCCTCAGAGATGCTTGCTTAAGATGTCAAAGCATAAGTCTTCATGACCAAGATGACTTGAATACCACAAGTTGAAGGAACATCGCACTTAAGCTGCTGTAAGAACCTCATTGACATATCCATATATGCAGAGAACCATATGAAGTCTTACAACTGGTCAATCCAATGAACTAGTTACCATAACTAGCATCCACGATTAACTCCGGGCATCCCAATGTCTCCAACCAGTGAGGAACAGCTGCTTGGATAAACCAAAGAGTATACCTCGTGCTAGTCTCAACAGAATCGATGGAATCCGAATCCATCAATTCATCGACTAGGGATAATTCCAATACATCACAATTACACATGTAGAGATACTCACTAGTTGTGATCCAATCACAAATTCTCTCATTCTATGAATCGTATTGCGGACATTCAATAAATGAGTTTAAGATCCAATCAAATACATGAAAACATATATACTTAAATAGTGATTCTTCATTTATCAAATAAATAGTACAACCATAAGGCGATTGCCTTAGGACACCTCTCATATATTACTAACAAACTCCCACTTAGCCTAATGTCAATCGCCACGATACCCAATACCATAAGCTCTAACATGACCCTCAAACTTATTTTGAGGTAAGGCCTTAGTTAAAGGATCCGTTAAGTTCCTTTCTATGGGAATCTTCTCGATTTGTATTTCCTTCCTACTTATAATCTCACTGATCAAATGATAACGGCAAAGCACATGTTTAGATCGTTGATGAAACCACATCAAGTTCAGAGATGAAATTTTTTGATCCAAACTGCTTCCTTTGCTGCTTCCAAAGCTGCAATGTATTCTGCCTCAATGGTAGAATCCGCTATAGTGTCTTTCTTGAAACTGTTCCAGCTTATTACGCCTCCATTCAAGGTGAATATGTACCCAGACAGAGACAGAATCATCCTTATGCATGCGGGCTAGCGGCATCCAGTATACCGCGTATTACCATGTACCCTTCTCCATATATTAGAAACACATCCTTAGTTCTTCTCAAGTACTTAAGGATTGTCTTAACTATCTTCCAATGATCTATTCTTGGATCAGACTGATATCTGCTCATGACACTCAGAGCATATGATACATCGGGCCTTGTACATAACATAGCATACATGATAGATCCTGTTGCGGATGCATAGGGAATCTTACTCATGTAAATCCTTTCATCTTCTGTGCACGGATGCATAGACTTCGAAAGGTGCATCTCATGCCTGATGGGAAGAAAACCTTTCTTGGATTCCGACATGCTAAACCTCTCTAGCACTTGGTCTATATATGTAAACTACGAAAGACCAACCAACCATTTCAATCTATCTCTATAGATCTTAATCCTGAGAATGTAGGTCGCTTCTCCTAGGTCTTTCATAGAGAATGTTTTGGATAACCAAATTTTAACTGACTGTAAGACATATATATTGTTTCCTATAAGTAATATGTCATTAACATACAACACTAGGAATATGACTGCACTCCCACTAATCTTCTTGTACACACAAGGTTCGTCCAGATTTTGTGAGAAATTAAACCTTTTGATTGTCTCATCAAAACGGATATTCCATCTCCTGGATGCTTACTTCAGTCCATAAATGGACTGTCGAAGTTTGCATACCTTGGTTTTATGAACCGATGTGAAACCCTCAGGATGTATCATATACACATCCTCGAGTAGGTTTCCATTAAGAAAAACTATTTTCACATCCATATATCATATCTCATAATCATAATGAGTCGTTATGGCCAGGAGTATCCAAATGGATTTAAGCATAGGTACCGGTGAATAGGTCTCGTGTTAATCAACACCTTATTTTTGATGATAGCCTTTCACCACTAATCTAGCCTTAAAGGTAATCATATTACCATCCATGTCAGTTTTCTTCTTGAAAACCCACTTGCACCCTATAGGCTTAATGCCTTAAGGTTGGTCCACCAAGTTCCAAACTTGATTTTCATACATGGAATCCATTTCCAACTTCATGACTTCAAGTCATTTGTCCCTTTTTGAACGTTTCAGAACTTCTTCATAATTGGTAGGCTCCTCATCGTCAATGAGTAACACGTCATTCAATTCACTTACGAGAAATCCATATCTCTCAGGAATGTTGCATGTCCTACCAGATCTATGAAGATGTGGTGTCACAATAGGTTCAACTGATGTCTCATCACTATGAGTCATTGGTCGAGGTGCTTGACCAGGTATCTCCTCAATGTCTATTGGAGTCTCTTGAACCTCCTCAAGTTCAACGTCACTCCCACTATTTTCTTGCAAGAGAAACTCTTTCTCCAGAAACACAGCATGCCTTGAAACAAACACCTTTTGTTCCACATGATGATAGAATTGGTAACCCCTCATTTCCATAGGGTATCCAATAAATAGATATTTATCAGACTTAGCATCCAGTTTGTCTGACACAGTCCGCTTCACATAAGTAGGACAACCCCATATCTTCAAGTAAGATAAATGAGGTTTCTTACTATTCCATATCTCATATGGAGTAGTAGAGACTACCTTGGTCGGAACTCTGTTTAACAAGTAAACAGTAGTCTGAAGTGCATAGCCCCAAAAGGACTTGAGAAGATTTGCGTGATTCATCATCGACCTAACCATGTCAAACAAGGTTCGGTTTCGCCTCTCAAATACACCATTATACTATGGTGTATACGGCGGAGTCCATTGAGACAATATACCATTATCCCTTAGATAATCCAGAAACTCTTGACTCAAGTATTCACCATCTCTATCCGATCGAAGTATTTTAATACTCTTGCCAAGTTGTTTCTCTACTTTATTTTTGAATTCTTTGAACCTTTCAAAAGCTTCAGACTTGTGTTTCATCAAGAACACATACCCAAACTGTGAGTGATCATCGGTGAAGGTAATGAAGTAGTTATAGCCTCCTAGAGCTTGAGTTGACATATGTCTGCATATATCAGTATGTATTAGACCAAGCAACTTTCCCACCGGTTCACCTTTTCCCATAAAAGGTAACTTAGTCATCTTGCCTTTTAAGCATGATTTGCATGTATCGTATGAATCTAATTCAAACGATTCTAGAATTCCACATCGGTGCAATTCGGACATGTGTTTCTTACTCACATGGCCAAGATGACAATGCCACATGT
Organism: Wurfbainia villosa; assembly: GCA_025175895.1. NCBI lineage: Eukaryota > Viridiplantae > Streptophyta > Magnoliopsida > Zingiberales > Zingiberaceae > Wurfbainia > Wurfbainia villosa. The sequence goes on along the minus strand of CM045989.1, from coordinate 122,983,243 downwards.
AGGAGTATAATTGATTATTTTTCTCAAGCATGCTGATGTGAGCAAAACATATAGGATTTTAGGAGTAGTTTTCACTCACATCTTGTTACATTTTGTGTTAGTTTCATGCATATATTACTCTATTCTTGCACGCATTGCCTATTTTCTGGTTCGAAGGTTTGCTCGTTGTACTTTTATGTGCAGGTTAGCTTTTCTGGTTAAAAAGATGCATTTTCGGAGCAAAAGAATGACTTTTGCAACTAGACGCAGAGTGGGACATGGCTAGGGCGTGTGGATTCACACAACCATGTCCAATGGGTGAAGAACAACACCCCAAGGCCACACACGGCCGTGTGGCGGCTCGATGGATTTGCGCGACTAGGGATTTTTTCGAATTTTGCAGCGGTCCGAGGCGATGTCTATATAAGGATGGCTTCGGCTAAACCCTAGGAGAAGGCACAACGGCTAGGACGGCATGTCGAAGCCCTAAAAAGCTTCGGTGACTCGCAGCGAGGAGGAGGAATGCCGCCGGAGGTCCACAACATGCAATACAATGTCGGAGAGAAGATCACGAAGCATCGTATATCTCTATTTCTATGCTTTATTTCTATTGTATTCGAACTTAAACATGTTTTGTGATTCTTCCTTCGTATTTATGGAGTAGTACTTTCGATTCTAGGATTAGGGAGTAGCTTGTGTACATAAACAATGTTGGTTCATATTGAATTCTAGCCATAAGTTTGATTTGACAATTGGTAGTCACTCTCTATTATTTCTACATGTGTTTGGCTTTCTTTCCGCTGTGCTTAGGTGATACGAGGTGGTAACAACCCTCGCAATCTAAATTTAGGAGGTTTGATCCAAGGAACCTAGGGGTAAACCTGACCTCCCGTAACTGCGGGGAGAAGGGAGTGGTGGAATCAGAAACGGTCCACCGTAAGGATTGATTTGGCATCCTCGTATCCTCTATCCCATCCTTTTGGGCGGAGATAGCTCTCGGTGAATGCGGCGGCTCTACGGGAGAGTGTATGATGTCCCTTCCCCAAAACTGTAGGTAGACGTTTAGACGACGCCAATTGACAACATTATTCTGCAGTACACAAGCGAAACCGAAGTCCTAGAATCGCCTTTTAAGACCCCGGCACACTCTTTTCCTTTTCTGTGTGACATCATACAGAGTAGGGTCCACCGATAGTCCTCACCAATCGACTCTCTCAGAGATTATGTCCGAACAATCGCAACCACTTAGTGTATTGGTATTCGAATCCCAGTCCCTGTGGGATCGATAAATCTTTATTACTTGATAACATTCGTTCACTTGCAGGCATTGAGTGCGAGCGTGCGCTTTAAGTCCTCGACGGTATCCATCACGAGATTCGAGGTCGCATCCGTGCGCATCAAGTTTTTGGCATCGTTGTCGAGGACTGTCGATTCGATATCAAATCGAACGGTGGTAAATTGGATCGGACTTAGGATTAGATTATTTACTTGCTTTATTTTCTTATTAGTTTACTTTATTTGCTTTAGTTTTATTCTCCATATTTAGATTTAGTTTTTATTTTGAGCAGTAGTTTTTTTTTATTTACTTATTGCATCTTAGATTTTTATTTGCTAGACTTATTTATTTTCTACTTTTAGCATTAGGTTAGCATTCTTAACTTTGTGGTTTGGTTTGTCGTATGCTTAGACGATTATGGTCGGAAGGTTTAATTCCGATCAATTTAGAGATTGAGCGAACCTTTCACCATCGGAGAGCAGTACAACGAAAGATGGAAGATCAAGCTGCATCCGAGGTGAGCATAGGAAGCCGACCTCTGTGGGACTACGTAGCTCCTAGCGCTAGAGGATTCAGGCCGAGCATAGCTAGATCGTCTATTTTGGCAAATAACTTTGAGTTGAATCCGGCACTTATACATATGGTCCAACATAACCAATTCAGGGGAGCTATGACTGAAGACCCGAACCGACATCTTGAGGCTTTTCTCGAAATCTGCTCAACTATGAAACTAAACGGAGTCCCTTCTGACGCGATCCGCCTGAGCTTGTTCCCATTTTCACTGTGGGATAAGGCTAAGACTTGGCTTCACTCTCTACCCTCTGGCAGCATCACCACATGGGAGCAGTGTGAGCAGTAATTTCTGAATAAATACTTCCCACCAAGTAAGACTGCTCACATGTGCCACATTATCACGAGCTTTTGCCAGAAGGAGGGGGAGTCCTTCTGTCAGCATCTGGCAGCATCACATGTGCCAAGTAATTTCTGAATAAATACTTCCCACCAAGTAAGACTGCTCACATGTGCTCACATGTGCTATAAGGGGCTACTTTATCAATGCCCCCACCACGGATTGGAGAGGTGGCTGGTGATCCATATTTTCTATAATAGGATCGCTTACGCCACGAAGATGTTCCTAGATTCTGCCACAGGAGGAGAATTAATGAACAAGACCATAGAGGAGGCAGAGGAACTTATCGAAGAGGTGGCACAAAACCACCATCAATGGGCTTCCGAATGTAGTCAACCCACGCCCGCAGCAGGACAATACACTGGCAATTTCATGGACTACTATGGAGGGTAGGGGACCCGGAACGAGCAGATTGAGCACTGCGATGCGGTTGGGGACTACAACCCAAGACCCAACAACCAACACTCCAACACTTCTCATCCAAGATGGAGGAATCACCAAAAGTTTCCTTATAAGAATACCTTGGGGAGGTTCCAACCGCTGGGAGAGAATGGGAAGCCACATCCCTCTAACACCCGTCTAGAGAATATGTTGGAGAATTTCATTCAAACGCAATGGGAGGCAAACAATGAATTTCAGCGATGACATTCGCAGACAGATACGATGATCGAGGGGTTGGGGTCATCTGTAAGAGATCTTTCCACTAGGCAGAAGTCGCTGGAGATTCAAGTAGCTCAGATCGCGAATCAAATCTCCAGGATACAAGGGAAGCTACCAGAAAGACAAGAGGCCAATCTGGTAGAGCAGTGCCAGGCAGTGACGCTACGAAGCAGGAGGATCCTGAAAGAAATGCCAGGATGGTCGGTTGCTGAAAAGGACCAGAGATCTGAACCGCTAGAGCCTCTGGGGGAGGCAGAGAATGAAAAAATAAGAGAGACGAACCGGGAGCCTACTGTGAGGGCTCAACTGCCCCTTACTGTACCATTCCCACAGCGGTTGACGAATGCAAAGAAAGACACCGAGTTTGGTAAATTCCTGGACATGCTGAAGTCGATCTCGGTAGAGGTACCGATACTCGAAGCATTGTACCAAATGCCCCAGTTCGCTAGGTTCATGAAAGATATTCTGGCGCATCATAGGAAGGTCACGGAATCGAAAACAGTAGCCCTCACAGAGGAATCAAGTGCTTATCTCCGAAATGAAGCTACTCAGAAATTAAAAGATCCGGGGAGCTTGTATATCCCATGCTATATAGGGATGACACTGATTAGTAAAGCCTTCTGTGACTTGGGAGCAAGTGTGAGTCTTATGCCCTACACCTTATGCAAAAAGCTAGGGTTAGGAAATTTAAAATTCACTACTATGACACTACAACTAGCTGACCACACATACCGCTACCCATTGAGGATTTTAGAAGACGCTTCTATTAAGGTGGGGAAGTTTACATTGCCAACTGACTTTGTGGTGATGGAGATGGAAGAGGATCGCAAGATACCCGTCATCCTGGGGTGACCATTTTTAGCGACTGTAGGAATGGTCATTGATGTGAAGAATCACAAGCTGACCCTAAAAGTGGGAGAGGATAAGATTGAATTTGAGCCCGCTGGGACAGGAAGTCAGGAACCTGCATCAGGGAAGTATGTGATTCCAGCGAGAGCTAGGAAGGAAGCTGCGTACCTAGATCCCAAGATGGATGAATGGAGGTTCACTGAACCACCAGAGCCGAGTTGATAGAAGAGTGCGGTCGAGCTAAATGGCCTTAAACAAAGCGCTTCTTGGGAGGCAACCCAAGTTTAGTTTTAGATTTCCCTTTTCGATTGCATTGCATACATTTGTTTGATTTTAATTTTGATTTCCATCACATTTAGAGTTAGGAATAGAAAAGAACTTTTCTAGGCAAAAATCAGACCCATATTAGCCTACACGGCGAAGTGTATGAGGAAATTTGGGCCATGATGCATAAATGGGAGAAAAATGGGGACATACAGCCTGGTCGTGAGTTTTCCCACAGTCGTGCCCGACTTACCAGAGGCACACATGGCCTGGCCGTGTGTTTTCACACGGTCGTGGCGCGCGAGGTTAAAAGGGTCGAGCCATGTGTTTTCACCCCATTTGCACCGTGTGCTTCAAAAGTTCTTGCCCTAGCCGTGTGATTTCATTTTCCCCTTCCTCTAGAAGCATTTCTAACCTCTTAAGAAGCCAAAAGGAGCAAGGATGAGGAGGACCAAGACCATAACATCCCGATCCGATGCCTCGGAGAGACGAACAAGGAGAGTCGACGCCCCTCAAGCTTTGGAAGAGGGTAATGCCCTACCCCCTCTACTTTTTCACAATAATGAACATAGAGATAGGTACAATATGCTCTCTACTCATAAACTTACTGCTACTAGGTACTTAGATGAGGATTTTCTAGAATCTTTAGGTTTGTTGGGTGACATGCAAACCCTATTTGCAAAAATGGGGTGGGAAGAGATTATGGGAATAAAGCACCTAAGCTACCCTAGGATAGTTTTGGAATTTTTGAGTTCTTTAGAGGAGGAAGTTTTAACGGGTAGAGAGAGCGAGGAGGGTAGGATAACTTTAAGGCTTTTTAATATAGAGCATGAGTGGACCCTTCACCAATGGAACTCATGCTTTGGCTTACCAAGTGGGGGAGAGAGAAGAACCCCTATTGGGTTCAACTCTCGGGAATGTTGGACCGAGTTGACGGGGGAGCACACTTATGACCCTTCTAGGGTCAAAGCGTCGCGCCTCCAAAACCTCATCCTTCGATATCTTCACCGCGTCATGGCCAGTACTATATTTGATCGTGAGGAGAGTGACAATGTAGTTAGAGCTAGCGAGCTGCTTTGCTTATGGGATATGCTACAAGAAAGGAGTAGCATCGATGTAGGGTTCCACTTCATTAGACACTTAGTGAAGATGGGCAAAGCAGCACGCGGAGAGATCAATGTGGGAGGCCTACATACCCACATTTGTTATAGGATGGGCTACAACTACACAGCATTGGAGAGTATAGAGGGGAGCCCTAGGATCGACCTAGGAGTATGCATGGCCATGAAGATGATTGTAAGAGAAGGAGACTCCTTATGCTTTGTAAGAAAAAATCTTACGGCCCTTAGGCTCCCCGACCCGGATCGTACCACCATCGCTATACGCGCCAACTGGCGCTTAGACTTGATAGTGGAGTCCCCTCCACATGAGGGACCATCCACATCAGTGTCCATCTCTCCACCTTTGTATCACTCTCCCTCCAGTCCACACATGCATAGGAGCCCACCTAGTCCACGCCGACATGAGTCTACACCCGCACCACCATCTTTTTCTACTTTTGAGAAGGATGCAGGTACGTCATCCTATGATTTCTCGGAGTTCCATCACGCCTCGACGACATTTACACTGAGCAGCAGACGCAGAGGCAGCGATGGGAGAAGCAAAATGCCTACCAGCAGGCGGAGTTCCAGGGATTCCGGGAGCATTTCTAGCGGGCTGAGGAGTTTTATGATGAGGCCTGCATATACTTCTAGGAGGAGGTTGTTCATCGCCAGGATGAGGTAGCCTACCGCAAGGAGATGCGACAGCATATGCATGCCCAGCAAGCACAGTGGGCTAGGGAGGAGGAGCACCGAGTAGCTGCTGCATCCACCAGTTCCCAGATCGACCACATGTATATGTGGCATCAGCGGCTCAGTAGTAGGTTCTCACAGGATCCAAAGATGCCGAGGCTCCCAGACTTTCCACCTCGTCCACCATATTAGAGGTATATTTTCATTTAAGTCTGGGGGGACCTCAAGATTTATTTTGTTTTGTTTCCTAGTAGTAGTTTCTTTTCTATTATTTTCATTCATTTGTTTATGCATGCATGAGTTATTGAGTTTCTTTCAGTACTTAATTTTTGGGTGTCTGTAAAGCTACCTTAGTAGTATTTTTTGAGAGATGCTTGCATGAGTTGTTCCCATAGGTAGCTTAACTCCATTTATCTTGTGGTATTTTATTTTATTCGCTCTATTGAATGTTCTAGACTTACATTGGTTAGCTTTTTTTTTGCACATACACATGTTGAACATTCTAAAAGGGAGAATCTAGTACATACCTAGTTATGATTCACTTCAGTAGTCTAGTACTTTGGAATCCATAGGTGACTCTAGGTTTAGCATTTTAGTTACTGGAGATGCTCGGATTGTGTAAGCCCATTCGGAAAAATCAAAATCCCTATGAGCCGAAAAAAAAAATATAAAAGAAAAAAAAAAGAGAAAAAGAAAGAGAAAAAGAAATGAGAAAAAAAAAGAAAAAGAGAGAGAGAAGAAAAAAAAGGGGAGATTATGAGGGATAAAAAAATAATTGTCGTGGGTGGAAATGGCTAGGTGCCCCTTTGAGACCGAGTTAGGTTACTTGGGAAACACCTCCCAATTTCTCTCAATACCGAGAACGCCTTTGAGACTTTATGCTAAATCTAGGGAACGACTCTCGCTTTGGGCAGGTAAGTGCCTAAGAGCTAGAAACCTTAGGAAAGCTATGGGGTGACAACTTAACTCACCATGGAACTGGCATCCCTTAAGAATGATTCGCCTAGCACGAGCACGAGGAGCTAACTTAGTGAATTTTTAGAACATATATATTTTGCTTTGATTGCAAATACTACCTGATAAATTTAGTTAGCATGCTAATTATGGAATAATATCTTTTTAAAATTTTATGGTACTGAGGTTTGCTTGAGGACAAGCAAAGATTTAAGTTTGGGGGAAGTGATGTGAGCAAAACATATAGGATTTTAGGAGTAGTTTTCGTTCACATCTTGTTACATTTTTTGTTAGTTTCATGCATATGTTACTCTATTCTTGCACGCATTGCCTATTTTCTAGTTCGGATGTCTACTCATTGTACTTTTGTGTGCAGTTTAACTTTTCTGATGAAAAAGATACATTTTCGGAGCAAAAGAAGGACTTTCGCAGCTAGACGCAGAGTGGGACACGGCCAGGGCGTGTGGATTCACACGGTCATATCCAATGGGCGAAAAATAGCACCCCAGGGCCGCACACGGTCGTGTGGCAGCCCGACGGATTTGCGTGACTAGGGCTTTTTTCAGATTTTACAGCGGTCTGAGGTAATGTCTATATAAGGATGGCTCCGCCCAAACCCTAGAAGGAGGCACGACGGCTAGGACGGCACGCCGAAGCCCTAAAAAGCTTCGGTGACTCACAACGGGAAGGAGGAACGTCGTCGGAGGTCCACAACTTGCAATACAACACCGGAGAGAAGATCACGAAGCATCGTATATCTCTATTTCTGTGCTTTATTTCTATTGTATTCGAACTTAAACATGTTTTGTGATTCTTCCTTCGTATTTATGGAGTAGTACTTTCAATTCTAGGATTAGGGAGTAGCTTGTGTACATAAACAATGTTGGTTCATATTGAATTCTGGTCATAAGTTTGATTTGACAATTGGTAGTCGCTCTCTATTATTTCTATGTGTGTTTGGCTTTCTTTCTGCTGTTCTTAGGCGAAATGAGGTGGTGACAGTCCTCGCAATTTAAATTTAGTAGGTTTGATCCAAGGAACCAAGGGGTAAACCTGACCTCCCATAACTGCGGGGAGAAGGGAGCGCTGGAATCGGAAATGGTCCACCGCAAGGATTGATTTGGCATTCTCATACCCTCTATCCAGTCCTTTTGGGTGGAGATAGCTCTCGGTGAATGCGGCGGCTCTACGGGAGAGTGTATGATGTCCCTTCCCCAAAACTGTAGGTAGACGTTTAGACGACGCCAATTGACAACATTATTCTGCGGTACACAAGCGAAACCGAAGTCCTAGAATCGCCTTTTAAGACCCTGGCACACTCTTTTCCTCCTCCGTGTGACACCGTACAGAATAGGGTCCACCGATAGTCCTCACCAACCGACTCTCTAAGAGATTACGTCTAAACAATCACAACCACTTAGTGTATTGGTATTCAAATCCTAGTCCCTATGGGATCGATAAATCTTTATTACTTGATGACATCCGTGCAATTGCGGGCATTGAGCGCGAGCGTGCGCTTTGAGTCCTCGACGGTATCCATCGTGAGATTCGAGGTCGCATCCGTGCGCATCACATGCTTGTTGCTCGCTTCGATATTGAGAATGTCACTGAATATGTCTAACGTATATATACCATTGCACAATATTCCAGTCCCATAAAGCACGACATTCAAAGTTATGTAACTGAAGGTTTTGCGGTACCGAAGCTCTGATACCACTTGAAGGTCCGAAGCTTCGCTTCCCACTTCAACTCGGTCGCTTATGCATGGTGATCCCATCTACGTCCCCGGATTAAAAATTAATCCTTGACGAACAGGGATTACCTAAGCAACCGATCCATCGTCGTGCTGTTCGATTAGAGTGGCCACTTGAACAAACTTGTTGTTCAAGCAACCTACCTCTTTTCTTCGATTAGCCGCGGAATAGACGATGTACGGATCGCCGATTTTTATGTTTGTCTTCGGGGTCCAAGTAAATTAGCCACATACAATATATACAATATACAAAGAAACAAAAGGAAAGTAAAACAAGAATTATATCTCTTGATTACCTCAAGGTCTTCTATTATATGTCCTATCCTCCTCTTGGACGTTGTATGGAGAATGATCCTCCAAGAGATGAAGCCTCCTAGATCACGAATCTTCCTTTCCTTGTTCACTCTGAACAAAGGAAGATAATAAGCTCCCTTCTTCTCCTTTCTAGTTCTAGACACAATCTCTTTGGAGAAAGAACAAACAACCTTCTCCTCTTTGTTGTTGCCGCCGGCCACCAAGGAGAGGGAGATGGAATTGCCGGCCAAGATGGATATCTTGCCGCCGGCCAAAGGAGAGGAGGAGAGGGTGGTGCCGCCGGCCCTAGGAGAAGATGGTGGTGTGCCAGCCAAGAGGGAGAAACCAAGGAAAACAAACCTTAAACCCTCTTGTGCCGTCGGCCATGGAGACAAAACCCTAACACCACTTCTCCTCCTTGCCGCCCAAGCCAAACCCTAACCCTAGCATCCAAAAAACATTCGTTGCCGCCCAAGCCCATAAGCCTTATTTATAGAGTTAGGATTAAGCCTCCTTTCAATCTCCACCATCGGATCTAGGGATTTAATCTCAACCATCGGATCTAGAGAATTAATCTCCACCGTCAGATCTAGAAATTTAATCTCCACCGTCGAATCTAGAGATTTAATCTCCACCGTTGGATCTAGAGATTTAATCTCCACCGTCAGATCTAGAGTTCCATTTTTCACCATCGGATCTAAGCTTCATGAGGGTTTTAATAGGCTACAATAGGGACCATGAGGAGGAGTTGGATCTTGGCCACCCAATGGATCTAGCCCACATAAAGTCCGATCCATTAATGATAATCCATTCCACTAGAGGATTATCATTGATCTACCTCACCAACCCCCATAAATAAATATGGGCTCCATATATTAATTGTACAAATATCTTCCCATGTTTAAGATCTCGAATGTCCGTCAATTAATTAATTTACTGATAATTAATTAATCAACATCTAACTCCATGAGTAGTACCACTCAACCTTATCATCATGTCGGACCAAGTCCACCTGCAGGGTTTACATGATGAACCTTATGAGCTCCTCAAGGGGACATCATCATCCTAATATATAGGACATGGTTTTCTCCTATAATCAACGGTACACCATGTAAATAATATCATTTCCCAACTTATCGAGCCTATCGATTTACTCTATAAATCTCGCTCATTGGTAAATCAAAGAAATAAATACTAAGTACATGTGTCCATTATTATATCGGGATTAAGAGCATGTACACCATAATATCCGAGGTCCGATTCAATTATGTAGTCAGCAATAAATCGAATCACCTCTAAGTTGGTCATGCTCAATACACACAAAGTGTACTAGTGTAATTTTATGGTCAAGACAAACCAATACCAAATTACACTACAACCATACCAATGGTTTGTCAAAAATCATCTCGGTTGTGAGCCTCTACTTATACTCTACAAGGAACTGATAACATGATCTCCGATGTGACAATACACACCATGTTATCTACAATGTAATGTATCAGACAATATGCATAACCATAAATATGCAAACAATGATCATGTGATTCTTATTTCAAAAATAAAGATGTTCATATAAAAGATAGATTTTTCAATATACATCCCAACAATCTCACACTTATACTAAAAGACTATGCTGTCCTCATACTGCCATACATCTGATTCTCATTCCCTCCACATGCCTATCAAAAGCTCTCGCTTGAAGGGCCTTAGTGAAAGGATCTACCAGGTCATCCTCTGATGCAATCTAGGCGACATCAACTTCTACCCTCTTTACGATCTCTCGTATCAGGTGGTACTTGCACTCTATGTGTTTACTCGCCTTATGGGCTCGTGGTTCCTTCGAGTTTGCAACTGCACCACTGTTATCACAATAAATTGTGAAAGTTCTGGGAAAATCAGGAATCACATCCAAGTCCATTAAGAAGTTCCTAAGTCATACAACTTCTTTGGCTGCCTCAGAGGATGCCACATACTCAGCTTCCATGGTAGAGTCCGCCATGCATTTCTGCTTGACACTCCTCCATACAATGGCTCCACCTCCCAAAGTAAACACAAAACCTGAGGTAGACTTACTATTATCCTTATCCTCCCAAATCAAAATTTATGTAACCCACAGGGAGTAATTGATCTACTTGGTATACCAGTATATAATCCCTAGTCCTTCTCAGGTACTTCAATATATGCTTTACCACAGTCCAATGTCCCTGTTTTGGATTACTCTGATATCTGCTAACTATGCCTACGACAAAGCAGATATTCGATCTCGAACATAACATAGCATACATGAGGCTTCCTACTGCCGAAGCATAAGGAACCACCTTCATCTCCTCTATCTCCTTTGATGTTCTAGGACATATCTCTTTAGATAAAGGTACTCTATGCCTAAAAGGTAGAAAACCTTTTTTGGAGTTTTGCATGCTAAAACGAGCCAAAATGGTGTCTATGTATGAAGCTTGAGATAAGCATAACATCCTTTTCCTACGATCCCTTATAACCTTGATCCCAAGGATGTGTCCCACGTCTCCCAAGTCCTTCATATCAAACTGTTTGGACAACCATACCCTTATGTCCAATAACACATTGACATTGTTTCCAATTAACAAAATGTCATCTACGTATAGTACAAGAAATACCACTACATTTCCGTCACATCTCTTGTATACACAAGACTCATCCGGACTTTGAATAAATCCATAAGACTGGATTACCTCGTCAAAGCGGATGTTCCAAGATCTCAAAGCTTGCTTTAATCCATAAATGGACCGATTAAGCTTGCACACAAGATGCTCTTTGCCCTTTGCAATGAATCCCTCTGGTTGCTTCATATAGATGTTTTTCTCAAGACTTCCATTAAGAAAAGTTGTCTTGACATCCATTTGTCACACCTCATAATCCATATGAGCAACAATACATAAGAGAATCCGAATAGACTTAAGCATGGCTACTAGCGAAAAGGTCTCCTCATAATCGATGCCCTCTTTCTGAGTATACCCCTTTGCAACAAGCCTCGCTTTGAAGGTCTCAACCTTCCCGTCTATTCCTCTCTTTCTTTTGTAGATCCACTTGTATCCAATGGTTTTTACACCATTGGGTGGTTCTACTAGCTCCCAGACCTGATTTGAATCCATAGATTCTATCTCAGAATTCATTGCACTTTGCCAAGATACCGCATCTTTATTTTGGATTGCCTCGTCATATGTCCAGGGATCATATTCATGTTCGCTAGGGACCAAATCAGAAGATTCTCCCAAGAATATAAATCTATCAGACTGTCTAACAACCCTCCCACTACGACAAGGTATCACCTGTGTATCCTCTGTGACACGCAGTGCAGTCACTTGTGCTATATCCTCTTGTACCGGTGGTACTGAAGTAGTGACTTCCCCCCTCAATTCCTCTAGAACAATCTTACTCATGGGCTAATGGTTCATCACATAGTCTTCCTCTAGAAATCTGACATTCATGCTAACGATCACCCTCTGATCTCTAGGACTATAAAACAAACCACCTTTTCGTTCCTCTAGGATAGCCAACGAACATGTGCACTTCTGTACGAGGTTCCAACTTACCAGCATCTGCCTTCAACACATGTGCTGGACTCCCCAAATCCGAATATGTCTCAGACTAGGCTTTTGCCCAGTCCACAATTCTGTGGGATTAGAAGACACTAATTTAGATGGTACCAAATTCAGAATATACACTGTCGTATCCAAAGCATACCCCCAGAACGAATCTGGCAACTCAGAATAACTCATCATCGATCTAACCATCTCCATAAGAGTCATATTCCTTCGCTCTGCTACACCATTCTGCTGGGGTGTGTCAGGTGCAAACAATTGGGATTGAATCCCTACCTCTGATAAGTAATTCCTAAACTCTCCCAAGAGGTACTCACCACCACGATCAGATTGTAGTGTCTTGATACTTTAACCTTGACATTTCTCCACATCAGCCTTGAATTCTTTGAACTTGTCAAAGCATTCAGACCTACGGCGCATCAAGTAAATGTATCCATATCTTGAATAATCATCTATAAAAGAGATGAAATATTCAAAACCACCTCTAGCCTGGATAGACATAGGACCACACAAATCAGAATAAACTAATTCCAACACATCTTTGGCTCTATACCCCTTGGCTTTAAAAGGCCTCTTGGTCATTTTACCTTCCAAGCAAGATTCGCAGGTTGGGAAATCTTCCACCACTAATAAACCAAGAGGTCCATCAACTATCAACCATTGAATTCTACTTAGGTTAATATGACCTGACCTTAGATGCCAAAGATATGTTTGGTTCATTTTCAAAGGTTCATTTCTCTTATTAGAATTAGAAGATGAGTTATTTACTTCTATTTGCATCGTGGAAGCTTTTGGTTCAAGGGTATATAAATTTCCTATCAATGCACCAGAATAGATAATCTCCCTATTCCTTTTTATAACAACTCTGTCATTAAAAGAAATAGAATATTCATCCATAATCAATTTAGAAACCGAAATCAAATTCTTTCTAAATAAAGGTCCATAAAGGCAATTTTTCAGAACCAAAGTTTTATTCCTCCCAAAAGATAAATAAACCTCTCCCACTGCAATAGCTGCCATCTTCATGGCATTGCTCAAGTAAACAGTAATCTCCCCCTTAGCTAGTCGTCTGGTTTCCTGGAACCCCTGCAGAGTATTACATACATGATCAGTGGCTCCCGTATCTACACACCAGGTGCCGGTAGATAACACCGTTAAACATGTTTCAACGACTAGACTAAAGGATATACTTTTGTTCTGCTTCTGATTGGGACAGTCCTCCTTCCAATGTCCAGTCTGCTTGCAAGTGAAGCACTTACCTTTCGACTTCTTCACTCCTCCCTGAGATCCTCCCACCACCTTTGCCCCACCTTGTTTCTTCTTCTTCTTGCCTTTCGGCTTAGAAGTAGAAACCTTTTGAGCAACCATGGCCTGAGCCTGAGCACTCTGACGAAAAATCTCCTCTGTCACCTGGAGTTCTGTCAGAAGCTCCGCCAATGAATACAACCTTTTATTCATGTTGTAGTTCAGATGAAACTGCTCAAAACTCCTAGGTAGAGACTGGAGAATGATATCGATATGGGTTTCCCCATCGATCTCAGCTCCAAGGACTTCCAGCTCATTCGCAGGCTTAGGAGTACATATTTGTACTCCTCAGCAGTCAAGACAATATCAAGATTCCTCTTCCAATCAACATAATTGGGTCCAGTAAGTTTATTCTCTTTCAGTATCACAGCAAGTGGATTGAAAGTCATTTTTGAAAAAACCTAAGAATCACATAGATCAAAACTTTAAATTTCAAAAAATTATTGATTCCTCAAAAAATAAAATTTTAAAATCAACCAACACCTCAAAACACCGAGAATATTGTATGCCATGATCGTGTGGACGTATACGAATTCTACATTTGTAAGAGGAGGTTTTACCCATTAATTTTACTATCTTGTCAACCTAACTTTTTGACAAATAAAATTAATAGTTGATTCCTCTTCGGCCCTACAAATAAAAGCAGTGACTTCGATGGGGAGAATACTCCTATTTGCATCTAAGTGTTCACCATTACTTGGTGCAAAGGCATTTATCTCGGGTTATGTGCCTTTCGATGGGGAAGTACACACGCTCCTTAATAATTTCCTATAACCATATTCGACCTTGTAATCCGCAAAATAAACTCATTCGATGGGGAGGAAGACACTCAGAGCTGACGCACAAGTTTGTTTGCATCACATGTCAAATCGTAATAGAAGCCGTGGGAATTTAAAAAAATATCCCTCTCCCACTTAGTAATTTTAAACTGAGGAATTTTCCTAGCACACGACATACATATCAAACAAAAAGAAATAAATATAAAAAATATATTTTCCAACTATTATGGCTTTTGTTCTCTAATATGCCTCCCATCGTATCGTCATCTCGTTCGCTCCTCCCTACGCCATGTACAAGCCATCCGGAGATCCGAGCCGAGAATAATTATTTTAATTTACATCCATCAATGCTATACTCCATGAAGGAGTATACATGAAATCTAGATCGAAAGTAAACTTAAATTAAAGAGTGGCTAAACAATGTCGTACTTAATTACAAAAATTAAATACTAGCCTCGTCAATCCCGAGGATTCAAATAATATTAAACACATGCAATCACATACACACACATATGGCCATAATAGTTGGATCTTATGCCTGCAACCAAAAGTTAGCCTATGTACATCCTACTATCATCCGACACATACAATATATGATAAGTGCATAAAATTAACCGAATCCAAACCACACAAAACCGGAAACCGTGGCTCTGATACCACTTGAAGGTTTTGCAGAACTGAAGCTATGATACCACTTGAAGGTCCGAAGCTTCGCTTCCCACTTCAACTCAGTCGCTTATGCATGGCGATCCCATCTACGTCTCCGGATTAAAAATTAATCCTTGACGAAGAGGGATTACATAAGCAACCGATCCATCGTCGTGCTATTTGATTAGAGTGGTCGCTTGAATAAACTTGTTGTTCAAGCAACCTATCTCTTTTCTTCGATTAGCCGCGGAATAGATGATGTATGGATCACCGGTTTTTATGTTTGTCTTCTGGGTCCAAGTAAATTAGACACATACAATATATACAATATACAAAGAAATAAAAGGAAAGAAAAACAAGAATTATACCTCTTGTTTACCTCAAGGTCTTCTATTGTATGTCCTATCCTCTTCTTGGACGTTGTGTGGGCAACGATCCTCCAAGAGATGAAGCCTCCTAGATCACCAATCTTCCTTTCCTTGTTCACTCTGAACAAAGGAAGATAATAAGCTCCCTTCTTCTCCTTTCTAGTTCCGGACACAATCCCTTTGGAGAAAGAACAAACAACCTTCTCCTCTTTGTTGTTGCCGCCGACCACCAAGGAGAGGGAGATGGAATTGTCGGCCAAGATGGATATCTTGCCGCTGGCCAAAGGAGAGGAGGAGAGGGTGGTGCCACCGGCCCTAGGAGAAGATGGTGGTGTGCCAGCCAAGAGGGAGAAACTAAGGAAAACAAACCTTAAACCCTCGTGTGCCGCTGGCCATGGAGACAAAACCCTAACACCACTTCTCCTCCTTGCCACCCAAGCCAATCCCTAACCCTAGCATCAAAAAAACATTAGTTGCCGCCCAAGCCCGTAAGCCTTATTTATAGAGTTAGGCTTAAGCCTCCTTTCAATCTCTACCGTCGGATCTAGGGATTTAATCTCAATCGTCGGATCTAGAGAATTAATCTCCACCGTCGGATCTAGAGATTTAATCTCCACCATCGGATCTAGAGATTTAATCTCCACCGTCAGATCTAGAATTTAATCTCCACCGTCCGATCTAGAGTTCCATTTTCGACCATCGGATCTAAAGTTCCATTTTCCACCATCGGATCTAAGCTTCATGAGGGTTTTAATAGGCTACAATAGGGACCATAAGGAGGAGTTGAATCTTGGCCACATAAAGTCTGATCCATTAATGATAATCCATTCCACTAGAGGATTATCATTGATCTACCTCACCAACCCCCATAAATAAATATGGGCTCCATATATTAATTGTACAAATATCTTCCCATGTTTAAGATTTCGAATGTCTGTCAATTAATTAATTTACTGACAATTAATTAATCAACATCTAACTCCATGAGTAGTACCACTCAACCTTATCATCATGCCGGACCAAGTCCACCTGTAGGGTTTATATGATGAACCTTATGAGCTCCTCAAGGGGACATCATCATCCTAATATATAGGATATGGTTTCCTCCTATAATCAACGACACACCATATAAATAATATCATTTCTCAACTTACCGAGCCTATCGATTTACTCTATAAATCTCGCCCATTGGTAAATCAAAGAAATAAATACTAAGTACATGTGTCCTTTATTATATCGGGATTAAGAGCATGTACACCATAATATCCGAGGTCCGATTCAATTATGTAGTCAGCAATAAATCGAATCACCTCTAAGTCGGTCCTGCTCAATACACACAAAGTGTACTAGTGTAATTCTATGGTCAAGACAAACCAATACCAAATTACACTACAACCATACCAATGGTTTGTCAAAAATCATCTTGGTTGTGAGCCTCTACTTATACTCTACAAGGAACTGATAACATGATCTCCCATGTGACACTACACACCATGTTTTCTACAATGTAATGTATCAGACAATATGCATAACCATAAATATGCAAACAATTATCATGTGATTCTTATTTCAAAAATAAAGATGTTCATATAAAAGATAAACTTTTCAGTATACATCTCAACAGTAACAACAATTGTTACTAAAAGTCAAATGGTACCCATTTCTATTTAAACAAGAAATAGAAATGATGTTCTTTATCAATGAAGGAATATAAAAGAAATTGTCCAGTTCTAAGACAAGTCCTGTAGGGAGTCTCAACAAATACATTCCGATGGCGAGTGCAGCAACCTTTGCTCTATTCCCAACACGTAAATTTGACTCTCCCTTGATGAGTCTTCTTCTATTTCTTAGCCCATGTATGTCATTACATATATGTGAGCCACATCAAGTATCCAATACCCAAGTGTTTAAGGAAATATAATGACAATCAATAACGAAGATATCTAAAGAAGATGGGGCATCTAATGCCTTATTCTTCTTCACGGACTCAAGATAAATCTTGCAGTTTCTTCACCAATGGCCCTCCTTGCCACAATGATGGCAAGTGCCCTTTTGAGCAAGTTCTGCCTTTTTAGCCTTTTTCTTCTTCCCCTTCTACTGTTCCTTTGACTTCCTCTTAGAACATTTCTTCGAGGAATCAACTAACAGCATCGTCCCCTGCTCATACTTCACAAAAGGCTCCACAGTCTTCAGCATGTTGAGCCGTACCATAGATGAACCTTCTTGCATCTCAGAGGTGAAGAGGAGCATGGAGACTTTGAACCTTTCGTATCTCACTTGCTCATCAAACAACTCATAAAGATGAAAGACTATGGTATGAGCATCCATATGCTCATGCTGCTTCCGTAGCTCAGGTACCATCGCGGCTAGCATGACACAACTCACTAGTTCAGAATCATTCACATGTTTTTGATAGGCCAATAATTGGTCCAAAGTTGCATCATCACTAGGACGGGCGAGAAGAGGCTCTTCGAGGACATACGCAAGCTTTTCCGCCTTAAGGACAATTCTCAAGTTTCTTAGCCAGTCCAAGAAGTTTGGTCTAGTCAATTTATTCGAATTCAAAATAGAGCACAAATTCAAAGACAGTATGATCAAGTGATTAACCTAGAAATATAAATCAAGCATATATGAGAAAATGATTTTAAAATGCATCAACATACATTTACAAAATTCCATTCATTTTTTGAATTTTAAAACCCTCAAAATCAATTCGGGAGATCATAGGTCCATCTCCGAATGGGTTGATGTCCAACATAGATAACAACGACCTTGGAGAGAGTCCAACAAGTCATTCTTAGCTACGATGGTAGGTATCAAGTATACCGATTGCATATCACATATATGCAACTATCACAATGTGCTATCAACTAATTGAATGTTCACACATACATCGGGTTGTTAACTCATTAACAAGTATGCATAGCACCCAACTTCACCTCCCTTCACATCGACCTTGGAGAGAGTCCAATAAGCCGATGCCCCAGGTTAAAGGCAACCCATTAATCGAGAAATAGTTTTAATATGATTAGAGCGCATTCAACCAATTAGCCAATCTTGAAGAGAGTCCAACAACCCAAACTAACGATTGACCTCTGACTCTTACCATATTAGTAATAAACTATTCCAATGATTTGAACATGTTCAGGTTCAATCCGGACTTAGAGAGAGTCCAACAACCCAAACAAGAAACGAAACTCTGGTTCTAACCATACTAATGGAAGGTGTAGGCTTTAATGTTGTGTAAGGGATTTAATGTCTCATCCTCTTTGCGTGCAAATAACTATTATCTATATGGCATGACACACATGACATACATCTATATGTCATGACACGCATGACATAATGATATGTATCTAATGCAATTACATTGCATACAATTATGGCTTATACAAATAGTTTAGATTTGATTTCCCAAATCAAATCATGATTAAATTAGGAAACAAATTTCCAAATCTAATCACATATTTTATTTATGGAAAGTGTTAATTAAGGAAAGTCAAATCTAATTTAGGAAATAAATTTTGTAAATTGTAATTTCCTAATCATATTAAGAAATTTCCAATTTGAATTTTCTTATTTGTCATAACTATTTATGGAAATTAAATATGTTTGAGATTTGATTTTCCAAATCAAATCATGATTAAATTAGGAAATAAATTTCCAAATCTAATCACATATTTTATTTATGAAAAATGTTAATTTCCATAAATACTTCTAAACTTTCAAAAGTAGAAAATTTCCATAAATACTTCTAAACTTTCCAAAAGTAGAAAATTTCTATAAATACAATTATGACTATCATAAAACAATTTTACGATTATGTCGGAACACATCGTGGCTCTGATACCACTGTTGGGTTTCCCTGGTACCGCGGCGAGTTTGTGTTCGAACACGTTTCATAAACATGCACACAGCGGAAGCAATAAAAGAAATAAATCTAATTTATTACAACACACACATCACATGCATGCATGATACAATATGTGTATACATAATCGCTATTTAAAATTTTACAATAAAATAAAACTTATACTAGGTATACTTGACGGATCACGTGTAGCGGGAATGAATCAACCGTAGCGACCCTCGCTAGAATCACCTCTATCCATATTCACGCCGAGTATCATCAGGATAGCTTCACAAAGCCACGAGCCTCGTCTTTGTAAAAGTCACTAGCCTCGAGACGAAGATGATGTGATCCGAGAGATGATCACAATGCGAAATAAATTCGGATCCCAAAAACAAGTTTCACAAACTTGCTTGTCGAAAGCGGCTTTCGTCAATCGTTTGACGAAAATTTAACCCTCCACCTATGAGGATTTCTAGAGATCCAATCCCCGGCAAGTAGACCGTTGTTGAAGCACAAAACACCGACCAAACGGCCTCTCCACACGAAGGAGATCAAGCTGCCCAAAACTGGACAGCTTGTTGTGGAGGAAGAAGGGGCCGGCCAAAGGCTTGGCCGGTTACTCCTTGGTCGCCGGTGGCCAAGGGAGGTTGCCCGGTGGCTGAGGGTGGCCCAAGGGACGCTGACGGCTAGTGGATGGCCGGCGGCGAGGAGAGGCAGCAGCTCCTTTGTGCTGTAGCAACACCTTGGGCGGCGGTAAGGAGAAGAGGAGGAGAAGGAAAGGAGGCTAGGGTTTTCCAACACAAAGTTGTATGAATCATCCACAAAACTCTTAAGTCGTGTTTTTATAGAGAACACGTTCTCCTAATGGTTATTGGTTCATAACCAAAATCTATTAACCCGCTCCAATAACTTAAGTTAAAATAAACAAAATCGCATTGGTCTATTTTAAGTTAAAACGAAACGAACCAACTTTGGTTCATTCGTTTAAAACAAAGAAAACCACTTTGGTTTATTTTCCACCATTGGATTAGAACCAAACCAATTTGGTTCATCCATCATGTCTTCAAAAGACACAACCCATCCATGCTTCCGATGCGACTGAAACCATTTCATACTCGCTCTTTGTTTGGTCCAAGCAAACCTAGTCTCTCTCGATCTGAGAATCCTATTCTCAAACTCGTTTTAAATCCTTCAGATTTCGCTCATTGTGCATGTGACCAAATAGGTTTTCGGTTTATGTTGGTCGTCTATAATTAACCATTAATTATAGAATGATCATGAGTGGCACCTAGTAGTACATCATGATCCCTAATTAATCAAAAAATCAACGGTTGATCCCAGAACCTTTTCTGAAACCCTTCAGCAGCTACAATGAATCGTGCCCCATTCCTTTCACTCATCTTATACCCACTTGGTTCATGACATAGTCTATTGTGTTAGTCCCCACTATGTTGACTAAGTCACACCTTGTCCAAGTATTACTTCCTTGTCCTTCGGATTCTAGTTACTGCACATGTATCCAAGAGTACCATACTCTAAACATGTAATGCTTTGGCCAAAAACTTTAGTAACAATCTGATGAGAGGTCATAGGGTATACATCTCCTCGCAAGGAGCGGTGAATCCTCTGTAGGCTATTCAAACACCTTCGGCCACTTCGACTTATACCCAATCATCCTGGGTCCACATATCCTAGGAGATGCTTGCTTAAGATGTCAAAGCATAAGTCTTCATGACTAAGATGACTTGAATACCGCAAGTCGAATGAACATCGCACTTAAGTTTCTCTAAGAACTTCATTGACATATCCATATACGCAGATAACCATATGAAGTCTTATAGCTGGTCACTCCAATGAACTAGTTACCATAACTAGCATCCACGATTAACTCCGGACATCCCAATGTCTCTAGCTAGTGAGGAACAACTGCTTGGATAAACCAAAGAGTATACCTCGTGCTAGTCTCAACAGAATCGATGGCATTCGAATCCATCAATTCATCGACTAGGGATAATTCTAATACATCACAATTACACATGTAGAAATACTCACTAGTTGTGATCCAATCATAAATTCTCTCATGTTGTGAATCGTATTGCGGATATTCAGTAAATGAGTTTAAGATCCAATCAAATACATGAAAACATGTATACTCAAATAGTGAATCTTCATTTATCAAATAAACGGTACAACCATAAGGCGATTGCCTTTGGACACCTCTCATATATTACTAACAAATGTCCCTAGAAAAATTCTACCTAAGGCAAGTATTAGGAAAATAGAAGACCATCTAGGGCTTAATCCAAAGAAATTTAGGCATATACCTAGGAAGGGAAAAAATGATCAAAGAAATAATGGGCCGACCAAAATAGAAAAATTGGAGTTAGAGAATCAAGTTTTAAGGTCAAAACTTGAGAAAATGCAGAAGACCCTTAAGAAAATGCAAAATCAAATGCAAGGGTCAAATGGTCAAACTCTAGGATCTAAGAGTTAAAACCTAGGGTGTAAGAGGCAAGAACCATCTAGGAGGCAAGGTTTGGGTCACAAGCCTATGTCCAAGAAGGTAATGCCTACTTACCACAATGTTCCATTTGATTATGGAACTAAATCTAGGTCTAGAAAAACCAAGGTCACAAGGGAAGTCATCCCTAGAGTTGACCATGGAGTGTGCCTAGTGGCTAAGGTTTTGAAGAAACTTAGGGAAGCCACTAAGAAGGTTACAAGGGGAGTCATCCCTAGAGTTAACCTAGGCAAGACCACAATGACCAAGGCTACCAAGCCTAGGAGGGTCATTAGGAGGGTATCTAGGGAGATCATCCCTAAGGAATACCTAGTAAACCCAAGGAGCTCTAATAGGTATTGGGTTCCTAGGAGCGTGATCGATTCATGCTAGATGGGTTAGGTTGTGTCAACCTTTAAATGGATGGGTAGTTAACCTAACCATGGTAAAGGTGGCACTTTAGGTCATTTTCAAGGTTATGGGTACCTTGGAAATAAGTTTGATCTTATATTCTAAAGGATTTTAGGATGTGCCAATATCATTTAAGAAGTTTGAAAAACTAATAGAATTAGCACAAGTTAGGTCTTAGAGTCATGGTGTGTCATTTTGGGTTTTTGGCACACTTGGAGGATAAGTGATTATTATGGAAAAATGAAATTAATCAGAACAAATGGCAATAAATATTAAAATTTAGGTATTCTTATGCCTTACATCTTATTTGTCATGCCTTGATTGTCATATAACATGTCATGACATTATATCTTATTTTTATCATATAAATGTCATTATTATGCTTAGGATTTTTTTTGTTATGTGTATTTAGATTTAATCATATGTCATGACATCATGATTTTTGGCAATACTTATTTGTATTATCATTTATGTCATGATTATTCCATGCATTAAGTAAAATTGATTTAAGGACAACTGGCATGACTTAAAGTCCAATGTATAAGGGAATCAAGTAGTGTTGCCTTAAAAAATGCATGAGACCTTAGTTTAGGATGAACAAAACTAAAGACATGTGAGATGTCAAGCCCCGGGGAAGTCCCCGCCAGACGAAAATCCGGTAGCATCTCCCCTGTACAGGTGACAATACGAATCTTGAATACAAGGTACACACGGCCCACTATACATTGGTCAACATGACTGGAACATAAACCACACATACATATCATATATGGCCCTCAGGACAACAACCAAAGTAAATATAAAGTCTACAACATCTAGGCTTACCCCTTCTGTCATCTGAGCAGGAATACACAACCAAAACAAATCGAATAAAAGTCCACAAGGACATATCAAGTACCACCAAAACAACCACGAGTATATAACCAAAACACAAGTCCTACACATGTCTTCTAGTCAATATAACCAAAACCATAAGACCAAAAACAAAACCATTACGACGAGAAGGATTGGCAGATGGACTCTCCTGACAGTTTCAACCTGAAATAAATATAAAGCAATGGGGTAAGTTCAACAAACTCAGCGGGTATCAAGTCGACATGCATAGTAAGATATATCTAACAATAATAATCATGTCAGTACAGTCTCCTGATCAATAATAGGAAATGCAAGGAAGAAATGCGAAAAGACTGTACTTACCTGAATCTCCTATCCTGACATAGGAGTGAGAGCCATACTAGCAGAAGTAAGGTCGTCAGACCAAATACATGATTTATCCTGTATGCATGTCAATCATATGCAACAACCAAGGCAGCAACCAAAATGCAGCAAACACAAACAAATTCCATCCATGCAATATGCATGCGATGCAAATGACATGGTCACCTCTGACGCCAGTCAGCCGCCTCACACGCGACGGTGAAGCCAAGTGGGTAGGGTTATGACAACTGTGCACTCTGCCATCACTGCTCCTGAGTGACCGAGTGGACAGGATGCTGTCGGAGTACACCTATCCTCCTACCCCAAACAGAGTGGGGGAGCAAAGCTCTCATCTCCCGGTGTCGTAGACCAGAGGAGGGATCCCTTTCCGCTACCACGCTGCCTCACAGCTACCCATGAGCGGACCAGCGGAGCCTGACAAAGCTACTGCACACACCCTCCTGATGTACCACTAACCCATGAGTGGTTGTATGTGCAGATCATGTAACTGGTTGCGGGCTCAACTACAAAGGAACCGCCGACCAGCCAATATGCAATCATGTAAGATGGTGCATAACACTAAAGCATGTAACACCAACCAATATACGTCTCCAAATAATATGTACAAAAAAATAATAATAAGTACATATCAATGACCTAGGTATACAGGGAAAGTATATCTAAAAGCTAATCGAGTACATGTCACAACACCCAAAATAAGTACACATGGCAGGTATCAAGATAATATCGACTAAGATAGAAATGCATGCATCAAGTATTGCACAGTGACATACAAGGGCAGATAAGACATAAAAATTACTGCGAGCTATAGCCAACTATGCATATCAACATGACAATATCTAAAAGATAAGTTAAAGTACCCGCCTACTATAATGCTCGAAATAATGAAATCTTCACGCTCATGGATTTTTCTCGTGACCGAAACCTGCATATAACATAATATACTCAGATTATATTATCAACCCTAATATCAAGTCCAAAACCTAATGGATTAAGCTATCCACCTAAACGATCACTCACTGTCGTATCAAAATATAATTCCTTCCCAAATCAACTCCCAATTTCACTGATTTAGGGATCTAACCCATTCACAGCCATCACAACTATTTACCGCCATTAATTCTCCTGCCCACAATCGTATGGCCGTTCACAGCTCAACTACAATAAACTCACAACCGACAACACCCAAATAGAACCTCACATACCTCTTAACCGGCCAACACTCCAATTCACAACCGGCAAAACCCCAAAATCAACCCATCCTGATCAAAACCCCTTGACCCACCGCAAAGATGTCACTCCCCGAGGGAGTCCCCGCTAGATGAAAATCCGGCAGCATCTCCCCTGTACGAGTGATAATACCAATTTTCTATACAAGGCCTACACTGCCACTATACCTCTGTCAACACGACCGGAACAAAAACATCTACACACAGAGATCATAAGGCCTCAGGCCAACCATCATAGTAAATAAATGAAGTCTATCACATCTAGACTTACTCCTTCTGCCATCTGAGCAGGAACAAACAACCAACTAATTGAATAGTCCATAAGGACACCACAAATATTCCCAAACTTCCACAAGTACATAACCAAAACATCAGGACCTAAACATATCCTCTATACAAAATCCAAAACCATAAGACCAATAAAACCTATCAATTTCGATGAGGGGGGATTGGCAGCTGGACTCTCCTGACAGCTTCATCCTGAAATAAAAATAAATCAACGGGGTAAGTTCAAAGAACTTAGCGGATATGGTCGATATGCAAAGTAAGATATAGCTAACAATACTAATCATGCCAGTACAGTCTCACATATATAGGGTATGCAAGAAAGAAATACAAAAGGACTGTACTTACCTGATTCTCCTACCCTGATATAGGAGCATGTGCCATACTAGAAGTAATCAAGTCATCACCATAACCAAATATGTATCCTGTATGCATGGCAATCATATGCAACATCCAAGGCAGCAATAAAAATGCAGCAAACACAATACAAATGCTATCCATGCAAAGTGCATGCCGTGCAAATGACATGGTCACCCCTGACGTCAGTCAGCCGTCTCACACACGATGGTGAAGCCGAGTGGGTAGGGCTATGACAACTGTGCACTCTGCCATCACTGCTCCTGAGTGACCGAGTGGACAGGATGCTGTCGGAGTACACCTATCCTATTGCCCCAAACAGAGTGGGGGAGCTAAGCTCTCATCTCCCGGTGTCATAGACTAGAGGAGGGATCCCTGCCCGCTACCACGCTGCCTCATCGTTACCCATGAGCGAACCAGCGGAGCCTGACAGAGCAACTGCATACACCCTCCTGATGTACCACTAACCCATGAGTGGCAGTGTGTGCAGGCCATGTAACTGGCTGCGGGCTCAACAATAATGGAACCCCGTCCAGCCAGCATGCAATCATGCAAAAATGGTGCATGATACTAAAGCATGTAAATCCTACTCAAAATACCTATCCGAATAATATGTACAATCAATATGTACATATACATAATCCAAATAACTATGATCCAAGTCAAACAGGGAGATATAATCATATCCTATCACATGCATGTATCAAGTAGGCACCAAAAGCATACTAGGCATATAAACATGAAAAATTATTGTAAGTTATCCTAACTAGCATATCAACAATGACTATATCTAAAAGATAAGTCAAAATACCCACCTGCTATGAACTCGTGATAACTATCTTCATGTCCGGAGTCCTGTCTCTTGACCGAAACCTGATACGTAGAATATCCGAGCTATCTTCAAATCTGAGGATTTCTTCAGCTTTCCGTTCTCGAATCTGTTATTTAACCTGATCAATAAATCTACCTTTAACCAATTTAAACAACCCTATCAAATCAATTGTCCCTCTCAATTAACTAGTCCAATTTAATCTCTTAACCAAACTTAAACAATCTAAAACAAATTAATTAACTGATTAACGAATCAAGCCCAGCTTAATTAATTAAGCCTATGTGAACTATAGGACTAATCAAATTAACTAATTAATCCCTAATCAATTTACTTGATTCGTTACCTAAATGCAGTAATTGCCCGATCCCACATTAGCTCGAAAGCTCCGGCAATGCATCATTTTCACAAGGTTGAACATTGCCCTTCGCCCAGATTGCGGTAGCAGTGCTCACTGTGGAGGAGAGAGGATAACTCGATGATGGCCGAGTTCGTCTCCAAGATCTTCCAACCAAAGATGTGCCTAACGAGGGAGATGACGTTGGGAGTCTCAGCATCAAGCTTCAACTTCGAGAATATGTTATCTGAGCTGATAAAAATTGGGCACAGCGGCGAGGAGGCGGCCGGAGAAGATCTGCGTTCGAGGGCCGCCGTGGTGCCAGCCACAACGGTGGAGGCAGCTCGGCAGGCTAGGTGCACGAGCAGGAGAGGTGACCGGCAGCGTCTGAGAGACAGGCGTGGGGAAGAAGGTTCTTTGCGGCGATGGTTGTCACCGGCGCATGCGGCGAGCGAGATCCGTGGCCGGCACCGGAAGGCGACGGTCGGCGAGAGGGCACCACGGCGGTTGCCGGCTATAAGCGACTGGGACTGCCGTCACATCTGGGGCTCGGGCGGCTGTGGTGGCGCGCGATCCGGAGTGTAGAAATGCCGGCGCAAACGGCTGAGGTCAGCGAGGAAGAGGAGAATGGAGAGAGCCGTCTGTCGGCGTGCATCGTGCACAGTCGGCGATGATCCTGTGGCAAGTGGAGAATTCGCGCCTTGCCTTATTGGGGTTGTGACGGCGAGAAGATCTAGTGTGGCGAGCGTCGACCTGCCATTGCCTGCGACGATGTAAGGGAACAGCAGCCGAGCGGCAGCAAGCGCCGCGAAGGAAGGGAAGAGGGTGATGCCTTGAGCGCGCATGAGGAAGGTGTCGCGAATCGTGAAGGAGTAGAAGTTAGGGATTTTCGGGTCGCGAGGGGGAAAGAAAAACTGACGCACGGGGAAAATCGGGATTGTTCCCTAATAATCCGAACTACTCCTTTATAAATACATAAAAACCCAAGTTTTATTTTTATTAACCCCTTAGAAGTTTAATTATCCCTGTAATTATCTCGTACAGGCTCCATTTTAATTTAGAAAAATTCCGAAAAAAAATTCCCAAAATTTCCTAAAAATCCTGAAAAATTTTTAGGATTATTTTCTTAATTCTTTGGCTATTTTATTTTAGTATTTTAAATTTTCCGTATTTAACATTCTCCCCCACTAATAAAAATTTCGTTCCTAAATTTCCTACTCAGATGCCTAATTAGTAAGAGATTACCACAAGTACCAAAATATATCTCACGTACCTTAGGTAAACAGGTAGGGTATTGAGCTCTGATCTTTTCCTTAAGCTCCCAAGTAACCTCCTTATCGGTGTGGTGACTCCACCCGACCTTGACAAGTCGCACAATCTTGTTTCGCAACTGTCGTTCCTTGTGATCCAAAAATCCGTACTGGAACCTCTACATAAGTAGCATCAGGTGGAATGGAACCTGACACATCTGATAGAATATGCGTAGAGTCTGGCACATACTTCCTCTGTATGGACACATGAAACACATCATGGATACCAGCCAAAGACGGTGGTAGCACTAGGCAGTAAGCGATTGTTCTGATCCTCTCAAAAATCTCAAACGAACCAATATATCTAGGAGCTAGCTTACCACAGAGGCCAAATCTCTTCACCCCTTTCGTGGGTGAGACTCGCAGGAATACCTGGTCACCAATAGAGAACTCCAGAGGTTTCCGTCTCCGATCGGCATAACTCTTCCGACGTTCCTGCGTCTCTTTCATCCTACGTCTGATAATACGGACCAACCCTGCCTCATATTGAGCTCTATAGGTCCTAGCAACTGGTCCTCCCAGTTGGCCCCGAAATCCATAACACAGGACCTCAGCAAGTCCTCTAGTGTCTTAAATAGCCCGCTCAGACTGTCCATCTGTCTGCGGATGGAATGCAGTACTAAAACAAAGCTAGTGCCTAAAGCCTGTTGCAGACTCTGCCAGAATCGAGACGTGAACTGGGGATCTCTATCTGATATAATGCTCAAAGGAACACCATGCAATCTGATGATCTCCCGACAATATAACTCTGCCAAACGATTCCGAGAGTCGGTCTTCCGAATCGCTAAGAAGTGCACGAATTTGGTTAGTCGGTCAACGACTATCCAAATCGCGTCATGGCCTTGATGTGTCCTAGGCAAACCCACTACAAAATCTATAATAATACGCTTCCACTATCATTCCGGAATCGGAATTTCCTGAAGCATCTGTTTCTTAAACTAAGGCAACTCCGGAAACCATTATCCTCCTCGGAGTCAGAGACGGGGAATTATCTTTTCACAAGAGAAGTCCATTTACCGTCCAAAACCCACTCCACCACACACCCTGTAAGTGCATGGGAGGCTATCGCAACTAAACTTCCTTGTTACAACCGTTCGTGTTCCAGCTACTCTATAGTAGTTGTCCAATAGCCAACCAAAACTCCATGAGTATTTCTGCTCCTCACCTATTCAAACAACATAATAACTATGAAGTCCACGTTATATATATGATATTTTATCTCGCAGTCCCTTTAATTGCCGTAAGCTTAGGATACGTCTTATTCAACCACATCGGAATCGCTCCGATCCCCGAAATGATGCATCCATGCACACTACCCTTCCTTCCACACCAACCTGACTAATCAACACCGGCATAAAAGTCAACCATCGTCTGAGCCCTGAAACTAGTTTCACAAGCTGCAGACCAAGTAAATTCCATCACCTTCCTGGTCCAACCAATCAGCGATGTAGTACCGCTAGAGCATCCTGTCCATATCTATGGAAATAATCAAATCAATACCAAAAAAACTACCATCCACGATGACCGAGTGCGCAACTCCAACTACCACCCTCAGCAGTGGCCAAGTTACGCAATCCAATGACCACAACTGAGCCAATCGTGTCCAGAATACACGACTTCCCAAATCCCTGGATGACTAAGTCGTCAATAAGTTTAATAAGATACTCATAAGCTCATACAATTCATACCAAATATGAAATTGTCTTCGCTACACACCTGTATTCTCTTTACTCTAGACTGATGATATCACAATCATCACAATAACAATGATAATTGTATGACACTATGTCACTACAATATCAACAAGCCAGTCATAAATCAATCCTAGAGTATACACAGGTGTCCTATAGCTGATCTAAATAGATCCTCTATCCAAAATGAAGAATATACATTTCCTTCCACAACTACCGCATTCTATCATCGATAATCGATGCATAACCTCAAAGGTCCCTCTCTCTTTTAACAAAGAGTTCCAGATCTTCTCTAGAAGAAATACTGGGAGAGATAAATATCCCATCCCACACGTCCTATAATAAGGTAAAACGATCTTTCATCATCTTGACCAGTGTAAGTATACACACCTAATCCATAACCAAATCACTATTAGTAGGGACTGATATTCTCCGAGGGTTTACTCCTTGTCCTCCTAATGGGTGGCTAGCGGGTCTAACCCTAGCCTCCTAATTCAACATCAGTCGGCACCTCTAAAGAGTCTATACTTCTGAAATCATCGTTAGGTTCCGCAAGGTCAATACGTCATCGACCTCGTCCCCGACTATGAGTAGGGACAATTTCACTAAGTCAATAGTTTTCCTAACCACAAAAGTACCGTAACAACTAAAGACAATACTTTTCCTATAGCTCAGAGATATCCTTCAGCTTGCCTGATCCCAAAACACGAGAACTCCCAAATATCCAAAGGAAAGAAATCCTCGAAACACAAAACCCACAAACCAAAACCGTAAACCAATAAAATTGTCACATCCTGGGGGCATATCCGTCATCCAAATGACAGAGGAGCCCCTAAGTGACAATATTCTGAAATCCATGGACCAAATCTGGTAAAAACCTAAAAATATTAATAGATATACAAATATTTTAATTAACTGCATGCATGCATGACTAAACATGTATCAATTAAAGTAAAATAATTTTGTGATACCAAATCAAATTGCGACCAAAAATCCAAAGTACATAAATAAAATGCAATACCGATCAAGTAGATCAAGCGACATCTCGATGATGCAGTAGAACAAGCACGACAAGGAACTCTCTGAGCGACACGAAGGTAGGTCAATAAGACACGTCCTCTATCAGCTAACCTAGAGGATAAGTGAGGAGGGGATAAGTACAACCACTATGTGGATGTATAGACAATCGTGCATACTCATAATGCACATAATGAAAGTCAAAGGAAACAACTAGAGTAACCCAACCCTCAGAGTACCAATATCAATCTACAACTATCCTGATCAGCAGTATAACAAATATACCTGCAACATACACAACCACTGCAACAAGCAGTGCACATCCGAATACCATGACAAAGCCTCGTGTCTCTCGCACAAAAAGGAAACTATCTATGAGCTACCACGAACGTAACTCGTGGGTCGACAATCAATAGCACTGTCTACGTGCAACTACACGCTACCACAAATGGGACTCGTGGATAGATAGGCAGTATATAGATATCTAGTTATCTACTGCAGGCATTAGCATACTACCACTAATAGGTCGCGTGGGCAGTCGATTATCCTAGGTTGTTAAGCCTAGGCTTATCCAATACATCCCGCATAAATCGACTTTCAATGTCAACAAAGATCATCGATCTACAATTAAACCCATTGAGGCGGTCAAGCGAGGGTTTCAACACCTCTAAAATAAAATGTTTACCAAAGTCGGTAAAGATCATCGACTTATAAATAAATAAGTCAAGATGGTTAAATCTAGCATTCCAACCCTTCTAACATGATCGGTTATCAAGGTCGATCAAAATTATAAGTCCACTAATAATCACGTCGAGACGATTAATCATAGGGTTTGTCCCAACTAACAGGAAACACCTATCAAGGCCAATAAAGACAACCCCTCTACTAACAAACACGGCAAGAGGGTTAAGTCTAAATTATACCATCCTACCAGTTCAATCATGCATGCTCCAACATGCTACCACAAACATACCTCGTGGGTACTTATGACGTAAAGTAGCTATCTCGCTACCAGCGTCATACAAATCCGATTATTACCAACTCCGAACAAATAACGCAAGAATATAACCCTTACAGTAGATTATCTCAACCATGTATCGGGGACATGATTGACCACAAATATACAAAGACAAACATTGAGAGACTCTACTGCAGACTCTCTCTCAACCAAGAATGGGAGATATAGTAAGGTTTAATGGCATCCTAACCATACGAACTCTACTAGTCCGATCACCATATCACTGAAATAGTTAATGGATATACATATGCCAATATGCACATCTGGGTTATTACGCCTAGGGTTTCCACACCTAGGGTTCTACTAATATTGTTTCATTCCTGAGATCCACTCCTACCGAATAACCTTATCTAAGTTATTCTATCTCTACTAGTCTTAATCATGGTGTCCACCTCAAAAACACAGAACCATATAAACATATAACAAGCTGTCTAATAAACGACAGCATAGTCCTACTAATGGGAATCAATTGCTGAAATTAATTAGGGTATAACTAAAGGGTCATGCCAGAACAAAGCCAAGGCAATAATAAATAAAGTATCAGATGTCTGTATATACCCTAAACTACATAAGCAATGTAAGCATGTCATCAGGCACTAGGATCTAGAGAGTCAAAGAACCTCAACATATACCTTCTACCAATTTATCCATCTTATTCATATTATTCAACTAGTCTAATCCCAATACCAGTCCAATCCTAATACTAGTCCAAAAAGTAAGAGGTAAACATCTACCAATAATATCTAATCATTTTTATCACAATGATCACAAGCTACGTATATCAGTAATAGCAATTTATAACCAAATGTTATCTATAAACCAGCAACCTAAAAATCTAACAGTCCAACAGATATCAGGTTAAAACAATACTAGATAAAACATAATATCATAACCAAATATAACCAATATAAATATGTACTAAATCTAGAAAATTTTCTAGAATTTATTTACCTGTTAGCCGTCTGGAGATGTCCTATCGCTGCCAAATCCCCCAAATTGACCCCGTCAATAATACCTCGAATTTCCAAAACATAAAATCGTCGGAAATTTGTACAACTCCGAAAATACCCCAGTTAACCTATCAAAACGTGTCAAACTCCGAAAACCCAAAGACCCTAAGGGACTCAGAAACCTAGGCTCTGATACCAAATAAATTGTCATGCCCCGAGGGAGTCCCCGCCAGACGAAAATCTGGCAGCATCTCCCCTGTACGGGTGATAATACCAATTTTCTATACAAGGCCTACACGGCCACTATACCTCGGTCAACACGACCGAAACAAAAACATCTACACACACAGATCATAAGGCCTCAGGCCAACTATCATAGTAAATAAATGAAGTCTATCACATCTAGACTTACCCCTTCTGTCATCTGAGCAGAAACATACAACCAACTAATTGAATAGTCCATAAGGACACCACAAATATTCCCAAACTTCCACAAGTACATAACAAAAACATCAAGACCTAAACATATCCTCTATAAAAAATCCAAAACCATAAGACCAATAAAACCTATCCATTTCGACGAGGGGGGATTTGCAGCTGGACTCTCCTGACAGCTTCATCCTGAAATAAAAATAAATCAATGGGGTAAGTTCAAAGAACTTAGCAGATATAGTCGATATGCAAAGTAAGATATAGCTAACAATACTAATCATGTCAGTACAGTCTCACATATATAGGGTATGCAAGAAAGAAATACAAAAGGACTGTACTTACCTGATTCTCCTACCCTGATATAGGAGCATGTGCCATACTAGAAGTAATCAAGTCATCACCATAACCAAATATGTATCCTGTATGCATGGCAATCATATGCAACATCCAAGGCAGCAATAAAAATGCAGCAAACACAATACAAATGCTATCCATGCAAAGTGCATGTCGTGCAAATGACATGGTCACCCCTGACGTCAGTCAGCCGCCTCACACGCGATGGTGAAGCCGAGTGGGTAGGGCTATGACAACTGTGCACTCTACCATCACTGCTCCTAAGTGACCGAGTGGACAGGATGCTGTCGGAGTACACCTATCCTTCTGTCCCAAACAGAGTGGGGGAGCTAAGCTCTCATCTCCCGGTGTTATAGACCAGAGGAGGGATCCCTGCCCACTACCACGCTGCCTCATCGCTACCCATGAGCGGACGAGCGGAGCCTGACAGAGCAACTGCACACACCCTCTTGATGTACCACTAACTCATGAGTGGCAGTGTGTGCAGGCCATGTAATTGGCTGCGGGCTCAACAATAATTGAACCCCGTCCAACCAGCATGCAATCATGCAAAAATGGTGCATGATACTAAAGCATGTAAATCCTACTCAAAATACCTATCCGAATAATATGTACAATCAATATGTACATATACATAATCTAAATAACTATGATCCAAGTCAAACAGGGAGATATAATCATATCCTATCACATGCATGTATCAAGTAGGCACCAAAAGCATACTAGGCATATAAACATGAAAAATTATTGTAAGCTATCCTAACTAGCATATCAACAATGACTATATCTAAAAGATAAGTCAAAATACCCGCCTGTTATGAACTCGTGATAACTATCTTCACGTCCGGAGTCCTGTCTCTTGACCGAAACCTGATACATAGAATATCCGAGCTATCTTCAAATCCGAGGATTTCTTCAGCTTTTCGTTCTCGAATCTGTTATTTAACCTGATCAATAAATCTACCTTTAACCAATTTAAACAACCCTATCAAATCAATTGTCCCTCTCAATTAACTAGTCCAATTTAATCTCTTAACCAAACTTAAACAATCTAAAACAAATTAATTAACTGATTAACAAATCAAGCCCAGCTTAATTAATTAAGCCTATGTGAACTATAGGAATAATCAAATTAACTAATTAATCCCTAATCAATTTACTTGATTCGTTACCTAAATGCAGTAATTGCCCGATCCCACATTAGCTTGAAAGCTTCGGCAATGCATCATTTTCACAAGGTTGAACATTGCCCTTCGCCCAGATTGCGGTAGCAGCGCTCACTGTGGAGGAGAGAGGATAACTCGATGATGGCCGAGTTTGTCTCCAAGATCTTCCAACCAAAGATGTGCCTAACGAGGGAGATGACGTTGGGAGTCTCAGCATCAAGCTTCAACTTCTAGAATATGTCATCTGAGCTGATAAAAATTGGGCACAGCTGCGAGGAGGCGGCCGGAGAAGAGTTGCGTCCGAGGGCGGCCGTGGTGCCAGCCGCAGCGGCGGAGGCAGCTCGGCAGGCTAGGCGCATGAGCAGGAGAGGTGACCGGTGTGGCATACATAGACGAGGCGTGGGCAAAGAAGGTTGCGGCGGCAGTGGTTGGCCACCGGTGCGTGCGGCTCAGAGGCGAGGATCCAGTGGCCCGGGGCAACGGGAAGGCGACGGTCAGCGGCGAGGAGGGCACCCACGGTGGTTGGCGGCTATAGCATGGCCAGTGACCTGGCCGTCGCGTCTGGGGCTCGGGCGGTTGTGGCGGCGCGCGATCCGGAGTGTAGAAACGTCGGCGCAGACGGCTGAGGTCGGCAAGGAAGAGGAGAATGGCGAGAGTCGTCTGCCGGCGTGCGTCGTCTGGAAAGAGGAGTCCGGCGATGATCCTGTGACCGTGGAGGTCGACGCACGCGACTGGGGTTGACGACGAGAAGATCTAGTGTGGCGGCGTCGACCTGCCGACTGCGACGATGTAAGGGGCAACGGCGAGGGCAGCAGGCGAACACGCGGGGAAGGGGAAGAGGGTGATGCCTTCGGGCGCGAGGGGAAAAGGAGGCTCTGCGGTGCGAGGAAGGTGTCGTGAATCGCGAAGGAGTAGAAGTTAGGGATTTTCGGGTCGCGAGGGGGAAAGAAAAACTGACGCACGGGGAAAACCGGGATCGTTCCCTAATAATCCGAACTACTCCTTTATAAATACATAAAAACCCAGGTTTTATTTTTATTACCCCCTTAGAAGTTTGATTATCCCTGTAATTATCTCGTACGGGCTCCATTTTAATTTAGAAAAATTCTGAAAAAAAATTCCCAAAATTTCCTAAAAATCCGGAAAAATTTCCAGGATTATTTTCTTAATTCTTTGGCTATTTTATTTTAGTATTTTAAATTTTCCGTATTTAACAAAAGATCTACCCCGCAAGACCCCCAGCAAAGCCCAACACTGAAATTGAAGAAGAAAAACTAACAAACGAGGTATACATGCTCTTGGAATCCCCTCAGTGGTATTTCCTCGGTGCGGGCCGATCATGGCGGCGAAGGCTGGCCGGAGGACGGTCGGCGCTGACAGAGGAGGGCACGTGATGTGTACACGTGGGAGGTTGACTGAGCTACGACGAACAGCGTGCAACGAATGCTTGTTGCGGCGCGGGTAGTGGCCTGGTCGTTGGTGCGTGCGGCTCGGGCGAGCAGCGGCGGAGAGGGCAACCCGCGACGGCCTGGACACAGGGAAGGGCGAGAGTTTGCCGGCGCTTGTGGAGGTGTGGGCGAGAGAGGCAAGAAGGGCAGATCGTTCAGAGAAGAAGGGGATCATGGAAGATTGGGTCGCATGGAGAAGTTCTGGTCGCGAGAGAGAAACCGTTAGTGCGGCGCGTGAGAAACTGAGAGGAAGGAAAAAAATAGTCGCGATTGGGAAACTAAACTTAGGTTTAGTATTTTAAACTTTAGGTTAATGCCACCTATTAACTCCCTTAAATAGGTTCTACCAAAGCCTATTTATTTTATCCCCGTAAAAATCTCTTACAAGCTCTGTTTAAATTTAGAAAAATTCTATAAAAATTCCTAAAATTCTCCAAAAATCCTGAAAACATTCCTAAGATTATTTTTCTTAAATTTTGGCCATTTAATTTAGTATTTTAAATTTTAATATTTAACATTCTCCCCCACTAATAAAAATTTAGTCCCCAAATTTCCTACTCAAATGCATAATGAGTAAGAGATACCACATGTACTGAAAATATATCTCACGCACCTTAAGTAAACAGGTGGGGGTATTGAGCTCTGATCTTTTCCTCAAGCTCCCAAGTAGCCTCCTCATCGGTGTGGTGACTCCACCTAACTTTAACAAGTCGCACAGTCTTGTTCTGCAACTATCGTTCTTTGTGATCCAGAATCCGTACCGGAACTTCTTCGTAAGTAGAATCATGTTGAATGGAACCTAACACATCTGACAGAATATGTGTAGAGTCTGGCACATACTTCCTCAGCATGGACACATAAAACACATCATGGATACCAACCAAGGACGGTGGTAGCGCTAGGCGGTAAGTGACTGCTCTGATCCTCTCCAAAATCTCGAAAGGTCGAATGTACCTTGGAGCTAACTTACAACGGAGGCCAAATCTCTTCACCCCTTTCGTGGGTGAGACTTGCAGGAATACATTATCACTAATAGAGAACTGCGCCTCTGCCATCCTTTGTCTAACAATCCTGCGCCTCTGCCATCCTTTGTCTAATAATACGGACCAACTCTGCCTCATGCTGAGCTCTCTGGGGTCCTAGCAACTAGGCTTTCCCAACCTCCTCCCAGAGAGTGGGTGTACGACACTATCTACTATACAATACTTCAAACGAGGTCATTGAATAGCCGAATGATAGCTGTTGTTGTAGACAAATTGCACTAATGGCAAGTGGTCCTCCCAGTTGCCCCCGAAATCCATAACACAGGACCTCAGTAATTTCTCTAGAGTCTGAATGGTCCGCTCAGACTGTCCATCTATCTGTGGATGGAATGCAGTACTAAAATGAAGATGCGTGCCTAAGGCCTGCTGCAGACTTTGCCAGAACCGGAACGTGAATCGGGGATCTCTATCTGATATTATGCTCAAAGGAACACCATTCAATCTAATGATCTCCCGACAATATAACTCTACCAAATGATCCAGAGAGTCGGTCTTTCGAATCACTAAGAAGTGCGCAGATTTAGTTAGTCGGTCAATGACTACCCGAATCGCGTCATGGCCTTGACGTGTCCTAGGCAAACCCACCACAAAATCCATAGTAATGTGATCCCACTTCCACTCGGGAATAGGAATCCTCTAAAGTAGTCCACCTAGTCTCTGGTGCTCAGCCTTCACCTGTTGACAAACTAGACATCTAGCTACATAATCTGCGATGTCTTTTTTCATGCTGTTCCACCAATACAAACACCTTAAATCTCGATACATGCGGGTTCCACCTGGGTGGATCACAAATCGAGAGTGATGAGCCTCCTGAAGCAACTCCTCCATGACCGGGTGAGACTGAGGTACGCATAATCTACCCCGAAAATAAATTATACCTTCGTCATCTCGGGTGAACTCAATTTGTTGTCCAGAGGTTATCTGGCTACCAATGAACTGTAAGTGTTGATCACTGGCCTGAGTTTCTCAGATTCTCATCCTGATAGATGACTGAGCAACCATGGTAACAAGAACGCCCTGCTCTGTTGATCCCTGCTCCTCAAGGCCCAACTCGGAGAAACCCTGAATCAAATCCGTGACTAAAACTCGATAGCAAGCTAAAATCCCTCGGGACTTCCGGCTAAGTGCATCGGCAACCACATTGGCTTTCCTTGGGTGGTAGCTAATGGTACAGTCATAATTCTTCAGGAACTCCATCCATCTCCTCTGTCGGAGATTGAGTTCCTTCTGCGTAAATAGATATTTGAGACTCTTATGATCAGTGAGAATTTCAAATGTAATACCATATAGATGATGCCTCCAAATCTTCAAGGTAAAGATAATAGCAGCTAACTCTAGATCATGTACTGGGTAGTTTTTCTCATGCTCCTTCAACTGGTGAGAAGCATAAGAGACTACCCTACCGTGTTGCATCAGTACTGCACCTAAACCCTGGAGAGATGCATTGATATAAAGAACGAAACCGTCGTCCCCTGATGGCAATACCAGAATCGGTGCTGATACCAGTCTCTTCTTCAACTCCTGGAAGCTAGTCTCGCACGCCTCTGACCAAGTGAACTTCATGCCCTTCCTAGTAAGGCGTGTCAATGGCATAGCAATGCTTGAGAAACCCTCAACGAACCGTCTGTAATATCCGGCTAAGCCCAAGAAACTGCGAACCTCTTGAACTGATTTTGGCTGCTCCCAACTGGTGACAACCTCGATCTTCTGGGGGTCAATTGAAATGCCTCTGCTAGAAACCACATGTCCCAGAAAACTGACTGAGGGTAACCAGAATGCGCACTTACTGAACTTCACATATAGTCTCTTCTGTCGGAGCCTATCTAAAACAAGGTGAAGATGCTGCGTGTGTTCCTCTTCGGAACGAGAATAGACCAGAATGTTGTAAATAAAGACAATGATGAACCGATCTAGGAAATCCATAAATTCATGGTTCATCAAATCCATGAATACTGCCGGAGCATTGGTAAGCCCAAATGGCATTACCAAAAACTCATAGTGTCCATATCTGGTACGGAAAGTTGTCTTCTGAACGTCTGAGTCTCTAACCCTTAGATGATGATATCCAGACCGCAGATCAATCTTAGAATACACTGATGTACCTCTGAGCTGATCAAACAAATCCTAGCAGGGGATATTTATTCTTGATGGTGAAAGCGTTCAACTGCCTATAGTCGATGTATAATCTCATCGAATCGTCTTTCTTCTTTACGAAGAGAACCGGAGAATCCCAAGGAGATACGGTAGGGAGGATAAAACCTCTGTCCAAAAGCTCCTGGAGCTGGACCTTTAACTCATCCAACTCTCTCGGGGCCATACGATAAGAAGTTTTTGATGTCGGCTGTAACGACCGGGCCCCTATTGGCGGAATTCGGTGACCCCTATTGGTCAACGACCGTCGCCCCTGTTGGCGGAATTCGGCGACCCCTATTGGTCGACGACTGTCGCCCCTGTTGGCCCTTCGTTACTCACCTGGACTTCCCACCCCTGGAAGTGGGTTTTTGCCTTCCCCAAGATTCGAACTCTAGACCTCCAGGCTAAGTACTAAAGTTTATGAATCCTGGTAACCAAGTGATCCCAGGATCACTTGGTTACCAGGATTCATAAACTTTAGTACTTAGCCTGGAGGTCTAGAGTTCGAATCTTGGGGAAGGCAAACCCACTTCGGTGAAGTCCAGAGTAAGGGCCAACGGCGCGATCGTCGACCAATAGGGTCGCCAACGCGCGCGACGATCGACCAATAAGTCGCGACGCCGAATAGGCGATCGGCCGCTACAATAAAAGCGCCTTTTATTGTAACGACCAGGGCCTGTTGGCGGAATTCGGCTATTGGCGGAATTCGCCCCTTTTGCGGAATTGGCGACCCTATTGGTCGCCGTCATCTGTTGGCCCGTCGTTACTCACCTGGACTTCCCACCCCTGGAAGTGGGTTTTTGCCTTCCCCAGGATTCGAACTCTAGACCTCCAGGCTAAGTACTAAAGTTTATGAATCCTGGTAACCAAGTGATCCAATAAATTGTCACGCCCCGAAGGAGACCCCACCAGACGAAAATCCGGCAGCATCTCCCCTGTACGGGTGACAATCCAAATTTTACATACAAGGCCTACCCGGCCACTATACATCGGTCAACACGACCGGAATCCAAACTCACACGCAGATAATCAAATAGGGCCTCAGGCCAACAAATCTAGGTAAACATAAGTCTACACTAACTAGACTTACCCCTTCTGCCATCTGGGCAGGAAAACTCAACCGAAATCCAATCGAAATAAAAATCCGATCAAAGGTCCCTAAGGACATACCAAAACATCCACAGGTACAAATATCCAACTCCAATCCTAAACATATATTCTAATCCAAATACCCAAAACCGTAAACACAAATAACAAAATACACTTCCACGACGAGGGGGTTTGGCAGCTGGACTCTCCTGACAGCTCCATCCTGAAATAGATATAATCAACGGGGTGAGTTCAAAGAACTCTGCGGGTATAGTAGATATGCAAAATCAGGTATAGCTAACAATAAAAATAACATGCCAGTACAGTCTCACATAAATAGGGTATACAAGCAAGAAATACAAAATGACTGTACTTACCTGAATCTCCTACCCTGATATAGGAGCATGTGCCTGACTAGAAGTAATAAAGTCCTGATCATATATAAGCATGTATCCTGTATGCATGACAATCATATGCACATCCAAGGCATCAATAAAAATGCAGCAAACACAAGATAAATGCAATCTATGCAAAGTGCATGCGTGCAATGACATGGTCACCCCGATCGGTACCGCCTCACACGCAATGGTGAAGCCGAGTGGGTAGGGCTATGACAAGTGCACTCTGCCATCATCGCTCTGGTGGCCGAGTGGACGAGGATCTTGTCGGAGTACACCTATCCTCCTGCCCCAAACATAGTGGGGGAGCTAAGCTCTCATCTCCCGGTGTCATAGACCAGGGGAGGGATCCCTGCCCGCTACCACGCTGCCTCGTCGCTACCCATGAGCGGTCCAGCGGAGCCTGACAGAGCAACTGCACACACCCTCCTGATGTACCACTAACCCATGAGTGGCAGTGTGTGCAGGCCATGTAACTAGCTGCGGGCTCAACAATAATGGAACCCCGTCCAGCTAGCATGCAATCATGCGAAAATGGTGCATGATACTACAGCATGTACAACCTACTCAAAATATCTATCCAAATGATATGTACAACCAATGTATATACATATCCATAATCCATGTACTATGATCCATATCAAACAGGTAAATATAATCATATCCTAACACATGCATGTATCTAGTAGGCACCAAAAATATATCAGGCATATAAACATGAAAATGTTATTGTAAGCTATCCTACTAGCATATCAATTTGACTTAATCTAAACGTTAAGTCAAAATACCCGCCTGAAAATATATCCGCAAGAAGAACTGAATCGTCACGACTGGGGACCTGCCTCGTGACCGAAACCTGCATATAGCGTAATTATAGTCAAGCACAAAATATACAATTCAACAACAAATCGAATAATAAATCGATTTCCTTTATATCCCAATTAAACCCAAATCTCATATCCTCCAAATATCATACAAATCAACCGATCAACACCCGAATAACTCTGGAATCAACCCAAATCGACCAATCAAGCTCACAGCCACACTAACTGTATTTACAGCCACATCGACACCCAATAAAACCTCACAATCCATTTATAGCCAACAACACTCGTTATAACCATACCTCCCTAAACGAAACCTCATAGCTTCAATTCTCCACACTGCCACAACCCCTGTAATTCACATAATCAAAATGGACCGAAAGAAAACAATGAAGTCAAGACATATACCAACAATAGGAGCTATGTCGGCGTCACCTCCTTTATCCCCTGTTCATCAGCAACCGACGCTCACTATCACTGTCCAAAATCAGTCAAGCTCAAATAGAAATCCACGGCTAGGACTTTCAATCCCGTCAAGGAACAAGGAATCGACTCTACCTTGCTCCGGCGACCACCGCAGGATCGCAGACCTCCGCCCCAAATCGGCACATAGGACTAGGCCCGGCGTAGCGCGCAGGAGAAAGAAAGAGGAGCGGCACGCTCTTTGCGAGAGGAGGCCGGCGCGGACGGCGACGCTGGTGGCCGAGGGATAGGCGACGGTGGAAGGACGCTGCGGCGACCGTCGCTCACGCTCGCGAGGAGGCGCTGACGGCTTCGCCAGCCGCGCGCGATGGCTGGTCGTCGCCGACGCGCAGCTCGGCGCAGAGGAGAGGGGCTTCCGTCGCCGCCGTCCGCCGCGAGGAGCAAACCGAGAGGAAGAGGGCAGCGGTGCTCGCGGGAGCGCGACGAGGGCTGCGGCTGTGGACGACGCGAATAAGGCCCCCTCGGCGGTTGCTGCAAACCCTCGGCGGCCGGAGCACCGGGAAGGCGATGATGTCCGCCGGCGCTTGCGGAGGAACGGTCGACGCAAGGACTCGGGCTCGGGGAAGAAGGGATCGTCGCGGAGAAGAGGCTAGAGGAAAAGGTCACAAGGGAAAAAATAGAAAAAGGAAATAGAAAATAGAAAATTAGGATTTTCCATCGCGTATTTATCCCCTTTAAATAGACCCCTCTAAAGCCCGTTTACTTTATCCCCGTAAAAATCTCGTACGACCTCCATTTAAATCCAGAAAAATTCCTAAAATTCCCTAAAAATCCCGAAATATTTCCAGGATTATTTCCTTAATTATTTGGGCCATTTAATTTAGGGTTTTAAATCCCCGTATTTAACATTCTCCCCCACTAATAAAAATTTGGTCCCCAAATTTCCTACTCGTATATTAGTACGAGATGTCCCAACAACCATCTCAAGCATCTGGAGACAAGTCACACCTCAAGTGACTAAGTGGGGTTACTGATATCCCTTAACATCAAATCACACTTGCTTCTAGCAGCCCTTCCAAAGCATGAATAGTATTTTCATATCGACCACTTATCATAAGTATCTATCTGTACCCGAGTGGAGCTCTATATCCGTGACCTGTTAAAGACTTTACCATAATCCTAAGGTAAATCCTGAATCGCTATCACATACGATACTCAAAGATCCTCCATGAACTGGAAATCGCCATAATATAACCTATCCAGCGATCCAACAAACTCATCGTATGGATCGAATGAAAATGAGCGGACTTAGCTAATCATACTAAGTCCTTTCCGAATTCCACATAATCTCCCAACACTGTCCATCATACTATGCTTTCACGTCCATCTCGGTACAGAACCTTGCTGATTATTTATATACCACCTTTACCAGACTTCCAAATCAACTAT
This sequence comes from Wurfbainia villosa, assembly GCA_025175895.1. Classification (NCBI taxonomy): domain Eukaryota; kingdom Viridiplantae; phylum Streptophyta; class Magnoliopsida; order Zingiberales; family Zingiberaceae; genus Wurfbainia; species Wurfbainia villosa. Next base: position 122,940,069 of record CM045989.1, on the reverse strand, counting down.
ATTCCGCATGTTGTTCCTCCACGGAGAACGTTTCAATACTTACTATTTTCCGAATACAATCCTATACATCTGCAACATATAAAACTTATTGCAATCCTCAACAATACTTATCAAAATATCGTGACCAAGCCTCGTGGCTCTCGGAGTAATGCAAAAGGCACTACTTACGGGCAACGACATGCTACCACGACCGGGACTCATAGCTGGTAGCTATCTAGCCACCTACTACATGCAAATTCCAATATCACTAATTCCGAACCGGTAGAGCAAAAGTACAACTCTATGGTAGGTGCTCTCTATTATCCCAACAGAAATATATCTGTTGTTCCTGAATCAATAGTAACTCTTCCTAAATTCAAATGCAACTACACAGTAGCTAGCTAAAACCTCATAAGCATTTCTGCTCCTCACCTCTACAAAACAACATAACAACTCCTGCTAGGTCCACGTCATATATATATGACAACCCATCTCGTAGTTCCTCATTTGACGTAACCATGGGATACGTCTCAATCAACTAAAACAGAAACACTCCATTCTCTGAAACATCGCATCCGCATATAAATTAACTTTCCTTTCACCCGAGAATGATCACACAACTCTGGTGTAAAAGTCAACCATCGTCTGAGCCCTGAAACTAGGTTCACAAGCTTCAGACCAAATAAATTCCATCACCCGTCAGCGGTGTAGTACCACTAGAGCATCCTATCCATACCTATGATAATAATAGAAAAATCACCATCTACAGTGGCCGAGTACTAAACTCCAACTGCCACCATCACAAATGATCCAATCGTGTCCAGAATACACGATTTCCCAAATCTCTGGACGACTAAGTCGTCATAAGTCAAACAAGATAAACAAACCTCGTACAATTCATACCAAGTATGAAATTGTCACCACTATACACCTGCATCCTCTTTACTCTAGGTTGATGATATATCAATCATCCCTATAACTTTGATAATGGTATGACTCCCTGTCACTACAATATCAACACATCAATCATAAATCAATCCTAGAGTATACACAGGTGTCCTATAGTTGATCTAAATAGATCCTCGATCCACCATGAAGGATATTCTTTTCCTTCTACCACTACCATATTCTATCATCAATAATTGATGTATAACCTCAAAGGTTCATATCTCTTTGAACAACAAGTTCCAGAGCTTCTCAAGAAATAAAATACTGGGACAACAAATATCCCATCCACCAACTCCTATAATTGGAATTTAGATTCTTCCAATTCCCATAGTGTTAAGCAATACTGATACCAACTAAATTATCCCCTGAAAAATCATCTTTCCAACAAATACCTCTCAGCATCATCAACCTTGCCAACTTTGAAAGACCGATCGATGACGGTATCTAAGCAACTCGATTGGCTTACAGCCAATTGAATGACATTGCCTTGAGTACATCACGAGCTTTAACAACCTTGTGCGCTTTACACTAGCCCTCAGCCAACGCACCATAAGTAAAAATATTAGCTCGTAAAAATAACATTACCTCAGTACCAAATAAATTATCTCACAGTAGGGGATCTTCGATATCGAAACTATTTTCGAAATCACTCCGATCGCCTACTCTACTTGCCTATGCTGCGGCAAGCCTAGAAGTTCCTCCAACACTACATCTGATTGCTCTCGAATTATACAGGCATCCGAGAGATATTCTTATACCATCATGTCACAAGCATAACCTCCAAGTTAATATCCAGATATTCACATCATATCAACCAAGTCAACTATAAAACAATTAAGTCAACTCTCTCACTATAATATAATATTTCCATCAATCAACCTATAAACATCCAAAATCATTTTCATACCCCTGTGATAATCATCACAGTAATCATCTCAACATCTCACCTATCAGTGGAAACACTATTAATCCACATGATCCAAATATGAAAATCCTTTTAATCCTATCAGTGCATGTTTTAACCATAGATATCTGTAAACACCTGTATCTCTCAATATATCATCAAGTAAAGTAAACTATAGTAATACCTCAATGATCAATCCTTCAATCATCTGATACCAACCTCAATGATCAATCCTTCAACCATCTACAACTCCTTTCGAGTAAAGATGTAAACTTATCCAACTTCTTCTCTTAATGGATTCCCTATTTCACAGTGACCTAGAATAAGAATTCGATAATTGTATGCATCTAGGTGTATACACCTCTTCCAATCATTTTCCTCAAGTACCATACAACCAAATTTCATATCTCCACAAGTGCACAAACCACTTCTGATAGTCACATAAATCTGAGGAGAAAGTTTTAATTCATATTCCGGTTTTCCGTTGGGAAATGAAGTATTTCATAAATCCTTCATTCTCAAGACAGAGCATTGATCACCTCCAAAAATAAACTAAATTAAAATTCCAACTAAATCCTCAATCACTCAAGAGATTGTAAACTTTAATCATCAATATCAAATTACCACTTCTAGCAACAGACCTGATCAATATCATGCAACAACATGGGAACGAAATAATGCCACGTGAATCCAGCTAGAAGAGCACGTTCACGACTTCTACGGTTGCTTTATCCATAGTGTAGGTTATTATCACTAGATCGACTACACCATTATCTTGAGACACTTGCTGCAGTGTCATTTTCATAATTATGACTCACCTTAATGCCTCCCGATAGGAACCCGATGGAAGATCCACTATCCTAATCCCAAGGTAAGCCAATAAATCGTGGTGATCGAAAACAACTCAATCACTAACTTGAGCCGTTAAGTGGGGGTAAACTCTATAGTGAACTCCATTAACAATTGATCACTCAACTAAAGGCTCAAGAATTCCTCAACAATGAGTCATACAAAAATAGCATAAGGAAATATTGTCTTCCGAAAACATCCTGAACCCATGATCCCGTAATGGGTTATTTCCCCAAATAAATTCCTTCTACATATTCCACCAAGTAACAACTTGATCATTGCAATAGTAAGAAACTATCTCCACTCCTATATAAATACCAGTTAGGTACTTATCAGTACCTTCAATGTTATCAATCTAAGGCTCAAGCCGCTCAAGGATCAAAATCTCTATGGAACATCATAACTGAAACCTCCAATGTCTGTATCAACAATAGTATACAGTCCTTGTCCAATACCCCACAGGGTAATTATCTGCCTAGCATAATCAGTGAAAATCCCTAACACTGTAGTCCTTGATTTCCACAACCAATGGCGCTTGACTTGACCACACGCTTCGATCGGCTCTCAAAAGGCAATGCATCTTTTTCGTCACAGTCCAAGACTCACAAATCAATAAGTCATTTGTGGTCAACTCCATCTACGATTATGAATAGTGACTAATACACTAAATGTTATTTCTGTTATCCACTAAACACATAGCCAAATCTAACGGAGTATAACCACTCGGCAACTCCATTTGGTCACCTTGGTGGGCGACCCGCACTCTGATGCGCACGAGTCAAAACTCAATAGACCCTTTCTGACAACTCCATAACCAGATATCTCACTATCCTCTTGCGTGGTTACCCTGCACCATGTCTCGGTGCAGGTGCACGTCCACCTCGTCTCATATCTGTTAAATTATTACAGATGCTACTAGAACAGATGTTACTAGAAGTAAAAATATATAAAATTTTTCATCATACCTATTTTGCCGCAGGAGAGGTTCTGTCGCTGCCAAATCCCCATATTGACCTCGTCATAAATCCTCGAATTCCGAAATATAAAAATCATCGGAAATCCATACCAATCCAAAATTTTCCAAATTACCTCGTAAAACCTGCCAAACGTGGCGAACTCCGAAAAATCCAAAAACCCCTAGGAACTCGAAAACCTGGCTCTGATACCAAATAAATTGTCACGCCCCGAAGGAGACCCCACCAGACGAAAATCCGGCAGCATCTCCCCTGTACGGGTGACAATCCAAATTTTACATACAAGGCCTACACGGCCACTATACATCGGTCAACACGACCGGAATCCAAACTCACACGCAGATAATCAAATAGGGCCTCAGGCCAACAAATCTAGGTAAACATAAGTCTACACTAACTAGACTTACCCCTTCTGCCATCTGGGCAGGAAAACTCAACCGAAATCCAATCGAAATAAAAATCCGATCAAAGGTCCCTAAGGACATACCAAAACATCCACAGGTACAAATATCCAACTCCAATCCTAAACATATATTCTAATCCAAATACCCAAAACCGTAAACACAAATAACAAAATACACTTCCACGACGAGGGGGTTTGGCAGCTGGACTCTCCTGACAGCTCCATCCTGAAATAGATATAATCAACGGGGTGAGTTCAAAGAACTCTGCGGGTATAGTAGATATGAAAAATCAGGTATAGCTAACAATAAAAATAACATGCCAGTACAGTCTCACATAAATAGGGTATACAAGCAAGAAATACAAAATGACTGTACTTACCTGAATCTCCTACCCTGATATAGGAGCATGTGCCTGACTAGAAGTAATAAAGTCCTGATCATATATAAGCATGTATCCTGTATGCATGACAATCATATGCACATCCAAGGCATCAATAAAAATGCAGCAAACACAGTACAAATGCAATCTATGCAAAGTGCATGCCGTGCCAATGACATGGTCACCCCTGACGCCAGTCAGCCGCCTCACACGCAATGGTGAAGCCGAGTGGGTAGGGCTATGACAACTGTGCACTCTGCCATCACTGCTCCTGAGTGACCGAGTGGACAGGATACTGTCGGAGTACACCTATCCTCCTGCCCCAAACATAGTGGGGGAGCTAAGCTCTCATCTCCTGGTGTCATAGGCCGCGGAGGAGGATCCTCGCTACCTACACGCCTCGTCGCTACCCATGAGCGGTCCAGCGGAGCCTGACAGAGCAACTGCACACACCCTCCTGATGTACCACTAACCCATGAGTGGCAGTGTGTGCAGGCCATGTAACTAGCTGCGGGCTCAACAATAATGGAACCCCGTCCAGCTAGCATGCAATCATGCGAAAATGGTGCATGATACTACAGCATGTACAACCTACTCAAAATATCTATCCAAATGATATGTACAACCAATATATATACATATCCATAATCCATGTACTATGATCCATATCAAACAGGTAAATATAATCATATCCTAACACATGCATGTATCTAGTAGGCACCAAAAATATATCAGGCATATAAACATGAAAATGTTATTGTAAGCTATCCTACTAGCATATCAATTTGACTTAATCTAAACGTTAAGTCAAAATACCCGCCTGAAAATATATCCGCAAGAAGAACTGAATCGTCACGACTGGGGACCTGCCTCGTGACCGAAACCTGCATATAGCGTAATTATAGTCAAGCACAAAATATACAATTCAACAACAAATCGAATAATAAATCGATTTCCTTTATATCCCAATTAAACCCAAATCTCATATCCTCCAAATATCATACAAATCAACCGATCAACACCCGAATAACTCTGGAATCAACCCAAATCGACCAATCAAGCTCACAGCCACACTAACTGTATTTACAGCCACATCGACACCCAATAAAACCTCACAATCCATTTATAGCCAACAACACTCGTTATAACCATACCTCCCTAAACGAAACCTCATAGCTTCAATTCTCCACCGCCACAACCTCAGAATTCACATAATCAAAATGGACCGAAGAAAACAATGAAGTCAAGACATATACCAACAATAGGAGCTATGTCGTCACCTCCTTTATCCTGTTCATCACAGAACCGACGCTCACTATCCGTCCAAAATCACCGATCAAGCTCAAATAGGAAATCCACGGCTAGGACTTTCAATCCCGTCCAAGGAACAAGGAATCGACTCCTACCTTGCTCGGCGACCACCGCAGGATCGCAGCCTCCCCCCAAATCGGCACATAATGACTAGGCGGCCGGCAGCGAGCAGGAGAAAGAAAGAGAGCGCGGCAGCGCTCTTTGGCGAAGGCCGTAGCAGACAGCGGCGCCGGGTGGCCGAGGATAAGCGACGGCGCGGAAGCCTGCGGCGGACCGTCGCTCACGCCGCGCGAGGCGCTTCGGCGACGCCTTCGGCCTGCCAGCCGGCGATGCGTCGTCGGCAGCGTCTGGCTCGGTAGCAGCGAGAGGAGAGGGCTTCGCCGCCGCCGTCCGCGAGGAGCAAACCGAGAGGAAGAGGGCAGCGGTGCTCGCGGGGCCGACGAGGCTGCGGTGTGGACGCGCGAATAAGGCCCTCGGCGGTTCTTTGCAAACCCTCGGAAGGCGATGATGTCGCTCGGGGAAGAAGGGATCGTCGCGGAGAAGAGGAACTGCCGAGGAAAAGGTCGCGGCGGGGAAAAAAATAGAAAAAGGAAATAGAAAATAGAAAATTAGGATTTTCCATCGCGTATTTATCCCCTTTAAATAGACCCCTCTAAAGCCCGTTTACTTTATCCCCGTAAAAATCTCGTACGACCTCCATTTAAATCCAGAAAAATTCCTAAAATTCCCTAAAAATCCCGAAATATTTCCAGGATTATTTCCTTAATTATTTGGGCCATTTAATTTAGGGTTTTAAATCCCCGTATTTAACATCGGCGACGTCCCTGGAATTAACTCAATTGTGAACTCCACTTGCATTCTAGGAGGCAGACCCAGTAACTCCTTTGGAAAGACATCCGAATATTCTCGGACAATAGGAATGTCCGAGATCTGAGAGTCACCACTGTCCTCTACATTGATCAATGATAATAGAAAACCCTGGCAACCGTGTAATAGAAGCTTCTGAGCCTGAATCATAGAGATGGTCGATATGTCATCGTCCCGAATGCCAGTGAAATCCCACGAGGGTTGGTTCAGAGGTCGGAATGTGACCACCCTCGTCTGGCATTCAACTGTGGCATGATATGCTGAAAGTCAATCCATGCCAAGGATAATGTCGAACTCAACCATTTCCAATACCAATAAATCGACAGTAAGTATAATGTTACCGAAATCTAATAGACAACCTCGGACCTCCTGGGTAACGTCCAACGTATCACCTGACGGTAGGGAGACGGTTAGTCGTTGTAATCTAATAGTAGGTAGTCTACCAATCTCCCTCATAAATGCAGGAGAAATAAATGAATGCGAACTTCCAGTATCAATTAGCATATTAGATGAAAATGTATAAAGTGAAACCGTACCATAGAAAATAGATTCGTTGGCTCGTTGTGCATCCTCTCTAGTAACCGCATGAATCTGCCCAATCTTCGGCGGGGGTGGAGGTGATAAGCTTGCCGAGGTGGTGTGTTTGGACTGAGGCGTCTGAAGGCTGCGATCTTTATCTGCATGGTAGTCGTGGTAGTTACGAACGATGGCGAAATTGCGGTGATCTTGAATCGATGGCTAAGGCTACAATGTACTATACCGATGGGTGGGGTTGCATCATCGTCTTGAGGTCCTAAAATAGAACCCTGTGATATCGTACGGACATTGGAGTACTCCTGTTCGTGCATGCCATATGCGACTACTGTAGAGGGAGCTGTCCTCTGCTGGTGTTGCGAAGATTTGGTTGTTTGCATCCCTCTCTGAGTCTCGAACTAACTGAATTGTCCTCCCTGGATAGAAACCCCAGAAGCCACATGTTGAGCCTTCAGCGAACAATCTCGGCTCAGGTGTCTAGGCAGTTTGCAATAATAGCAAACTGACTGTCCCAGGGTGCAGTCTAAGATGGTATGATCTCTGGACCCACAACGAGTACAGTAAGTGTCACTGGTGGGCAACTTCCGGTTCTGCTGAGAAGACTGGGAGCGTCCAGCTGAAGATTGTCCTGATTTCTGAGGTCGGCTAGATGCCCCAGAGTTACTTTGATCCGACTGACTGCGGCCACTTTGCTACTGTCCAGTAGTTTGTGGCTGTTGGGTCTGTCCTGACGTTCATTCTGTCTGTTTCCTCTTCTTGTCAGAATTAGCTCTCTGTTGAGCCAACTCAATCAACAGGGCTCTATCCAATGCCTCTCGGTAGGAAGAATTGCCAAAGCCTGCCATCTTAACCTGAAGATGTCCATCTAGTCCCTGAACAAATTGAAGCATGCGCGACCTATCCTCAACGACTAACTCTGGACAAAATCTGGCTAACTGATTAAATTCTGCATTGTACTTCATCACTGTGCGATTATTCTGTCGAAGACTCAGAAAATCCTGACGATACATCATCTGATATGACCGTGGGAAGTACTAACTCTCAAAGGCCTCCCTGAATCTCACCCAAGTAATCTGCTGCTCGTCGATGATCGAGCGCTGCGTGTCCCACCAGACCTCAACCTCGCCTCGTAAATGGAAGGCCGCCAACTCTGCCTTCTCCCACTCGGAGCAAACCATATAGAGAAAAGTATGCTCCATAGTCTCGATCCAAGACTGAGCCACGCTCGGATCAGTCTTTCCACAGAATAGTATGAATCGGCTTTTCATTGACTTGGCTAAAACGGGGATCCGAGCTCGTGCCACAGTCACATCAGTAGGATGAGTAGGGCCGCAGGTCGCGTAACCATCAGATGGTGCGCGCATAAGCAGGGGAAAATACTGAGTAAGGGCTGACCGACACCACTGGTGGGTCTGTCGGGTATCCAATAGCAGGCACTACTGGCAGGGGTGCCTGGTGTGTAACAACAGGGACTATCGGTGGTACATTGGATACCGCAGAAGTGGGTATCTCTGGAGGGGGAACCGTCGGGGACTGAGGACCCACGACCCCCGCGGCACCATATGAAATCTAACCCTGATCGACATGCTCATCCTCAGTAGATCTTTCTGGCAACTCCGTCACCAGATATCTCAATGTCCTCTTGCGTGGCCACCCCACACCACGTCTCGGCACAGGAGCATGTCCACCACGTTTCATATCTGTTAAATTATTACCCAGATATTACTATAAGTAAAAATATATAAAACTAATCATCTTACCTATTTGCCACCAGGAGAGGTCCCGTCGTGACCAAATCCCCAAATTGACCTCGTCAATAATACCTCGAATTTCTGAAACATAAAAATCGTTGAAAATCCATACAAATCTGAAAATCCCAAAAACCCTTAGGAACTCGAAAACCTAGGCACTCTGATACCAAATAAATTGTCACACCCCAGGGGAGTCCCCGCCAGATGAAAATTCGACAGCATCTCCCCTATATAGGTGACAATACGAATCTTGAATACAAGGCACACACGACCCACTATATATCGGTCAACATGACCGGAACATAAACCACACATACATATCATATATGGGCCTCAGGCCAATAACCAAAGTAAATAAAAAGTCTACAACATCTAAACTTACCCCTTCTGCCATCTGAGCAGGAATACACAACCAAAACGAATCGAATAAAAGTCCACAAGGACATATCAAGTACCACCAAAACATCCACGAGTATATAACCAAAATACAAGTCCTACATATGTCTTCTAGTCAATATAACCAAAACCATAAGACTGAAAACAAAACCATTACGACGAGGGGGATTGGCAGCTGGATTCTCCTAACAATTTCAACCTGAAATAGATATAAAGCAATAGGGTAAGTTCAACGAACTCAGCGGATATCAAGTCGACATGCATAGTAAGATATATCTAACAATAATAATCATGTCAGTACAGTCTCCTGATCAATAATAGGAAATGCAAGGAAGAAATGCGGAAAGACTGTACTTACCTAAATCTCCTATCCTGACATAGGAGTGAGAGCCATACTAGTAGAAGTAAGGACGTCAGACCAAATATATGATGTATCCTATATGTATGTCAATCATATGCAACAACCAAGGCAACAATCAAAATGCAACAAACACAAACAAATGTCATCCATGCAATATGCATGCGATGCAAATGACATGGTCACCCCTGACGCCAATCAGCCGCCTCACACGCGATGGTGAAGCCGAGTGGGTAGGGCTATGACAACTGTGTACTCTGTCATCACTGCTCCTGAGTGACCGAGTGGACAGGATGCTATCGGAGTACACCTATCCTCCTACCCCAAACAGAGTGGGGGAGCAAAGCTCTCATCTCCCGGTGTCGTAGACCAGAGGAGGGATCCCTGCCCGCTACCACGCTGCCTCACCGCTACCCATGAGCGAACCAGCGGAGCCTGACAGAGCTACTGCACACACCCTTCTGATGTACCACTAACCCATGAGTAGCTGTGTGTGCAGATCATGTAACTGGCTGCGAGCTCAAGTATAAAGGAACTGCCAACCAGCTAGCATGCAATCATGCGAGATGGTGCATGACACTAAAGCATGTAACACCAACCAATATACGTCTCCAAATAATATGTACAAAACAAATAATAAGTACATATCAATGACCTAGGTATATAGGGAAAGTATATCTAAAAGCTAATCAAGTGCATGTCACAACTCCCAAAATAAGTACACATGGGAGGTATCAAGATAATATTGACTAAGATAGAAATGCATGCATCAAGTATGGCACAATGACATACAAGGGAAGATAAGACATAAAAATTACTGCGAGCTATAGCCAACTATGCATATCAACATGACAATATCTAAAAGATAAGTCAAAGTACCCGCCTGCTATAATGCTCGAAATAATGAAATCTTCACGCCCGTGGATTTTTCCCGTGACCAAAACCTGCATATAACATAATATACTCAGATTATATTGCCAACCCTAATATCAAGTCCAAAACCTAATGGATTAAGCTATCCACCTAAACGATCACTCACTGCCGTATCAAAATATAATTCCTTCCCAAATCAACTCCCAATTTCACTAATTTAGGGATCTAACCCATTCACAGCCATCACGGCTATTTACCGCCATTAATTCTCCTGCCCATAGTCGTACGACCATTCACAGCTCAACTACAATAAACTCACAACCGACAACACCCAAATAGAACCTCACAGCCCTCTCAACCGGCCAACACTCCAATTCACAGCCTGCAAAACCCCAAAATAAGCCCATCCTGATCAAAACCCCTTGACCCACCGCAAAGATCTACCCCACAAGACCCCCAGCAAAGCCCAACACCGAAATTGAAGAAGAAAAACTAACAAATGAGGTATACCTGCACTTGGAATCCCCTCAACGGTATTTCCTCGATGCGGGCTGATCACGGTGGCGGAGGCTGGCCAGAGGACGGCCGACACTAGTAGAGGAGGGCACGTAATGTGTGCACGTGGGAGGATGATCGAGCTGCGGCAAACAGCGTGCGGTGGATGCTTGCTACGGCGCGGGCAGTGGCCTGGCCATTGGCGCATGCGGCTCGGGCGAGCAGCGACGGAGAGGGCAACCCGCGGCGGCCTAGGCACAGGGAAGGGCGAGAGTTTGTTGGCTCTTGCAGAGGAGTGGGTGAGAGAGGCGAGAAGGGTAGATCGTTCGGAGAAGAAGGGGATCACGGAAGATTGGGTCGCATGGAGAAGTTCTGGTCGCGAGAGAGAAATCGTCGGTGCAGCGCGTGAGAAACCGAGAGAAAGGAAAAAAAAGAGTCATGATAGGGAAACTAAACTTAGGTTTAGGTATTTTAAACTTTAGTTAATGCCACCTATTAACTCCCTTAAATAGGTTGTACCAAAGTCTATTTATTTTATCCCCGGAAAAATCTCTTACAAGCTCCGTTTAAATCCAGAAAAATTCTGGAAAAATTCTTAAAATTCTCCAAAAATCTCAAAAAAACTTCTAGGATTATTTTCCCTAAATTTTGGCCATTTAATTTAGTATTTTAAATTTCAATATTTAACATGAGATGCTAGGAAATGAGTTAAGTTCAAGGTGCATAGTTCTTGCATCTAGATGAACTCAAACTCATCTTTTACCATGGGTGGATCATAGGGGAAAATTAATGTGCAAGTCATGTGCATTGATCCCATTTGATCATGATCCAATATAGGTTTTCAAAAACATTTTAAAATCATTTTAGAAAATCTTGGTGAAGTCTATCTTTTGATAGCAATCACCATTGATAGAGTTGATACAAAGTAGGGCCAAAATATTAAACTTTTCAATGGTTTTGAACTTTGTGTCAATCTCCTATTTTTATGGGTATTTTATTTTTCAAATATTTTTCACCCATTATGATTGATATAAGTATTATATGTCTGAAGTTTCAAGATTTTTCAAATTACATATAATTACTTATGATTTTCGTAATTCCATTTCTAAAAACTGAATTTCTGCATTTGTAGAAATCAGTCAATTGTCGCTTATGGCAGTCGACTGGCGTCATTGGCAGTTGACTACGGACTTTCAGAGTCGATATTGGCAGCATAAAGTCCAAGCGGGAATCTTGGCAACATAAGTTCAATGGTTGACAGCATAAAGTCCAAGCGGTAGTCTTGACAGCGTAAGCCCAATGTGCCTTGGTGAGATAGACCACATTAGCATGACAATAGCCGATGGAAGCACCAGAAGGCTAGCATATGGATGAACAAGTCATGGATGACTTGGAGGGATCTGATAGGCGTGAGGCTGATGGAGGTGGCTAGAAGGTTTAGATCTAGGTTAAGGGTGGTCTAGCAAGTATGAGGGCATCATACTTGGGGTTAAACCTCATGGTTGAGGTTATTAGTCGACTGGGGCTTTGGACCAGTCGATTGGTCAAGTGTTTTGACCCTTGGCAGCCGAGTTGACTCTTGAGAGTCGATTGGAATTATGATCAGTCGATTGCTGTGAGTCGACTAGGGTTCGATTGCGGCAAAATGCCTTGGCAATCGACTGCCAAAATTGGGTAGTCGACTGATGGCAGTCAACTACCATGGAGGGCAGTCGACTGCTGGTCGAGGTTGTGGGAGCAGAATGCTCATAGACAATTGGTCTGTTGACTATAGCCCTAATAGTCTACTGCTAGGTAATGACAGTCGACTGTCAGTTTATCCGTTGGCTTGAATGCTGACGTGGATTAAGTCTGTTGTGAGACAAGGGTACTCTTGGCAGTTGACTGGGGCCTTATGGCAGTCGACTGCCAGGCAAAAATCCAAGTTGCGAGGAGGCTTTAAAGGAGCATGAAGAAAGGATTTGGTCAAGGATTTCTTGGGTGATTTTGAGGCGATATTCTAATGCAAATCAGGGTCTTCAAGCTCGGTTCAAGCAACTAAACAAGTAAGCATCCAAAGCGCATTTATAAAGTTTTCTTTACGTGTTTTGTGTATTTCACTTGTAATTGCTTGTATTTATTCTGTATTACTTTTGTAATCCTTGTGCGAGGTTTCTCTGCCTCCGACTTGTTGTCGAGAAGGAGTTTATTTAATTAGTGGTGATATTTTCATTGCTAGGGCCCATTCGAGCCCAACCTGTGGAGTAGGAATCTTGAGGTTCCGAACCACATTATATCCTGCATATTGTACTTGTATTGTGTATTTATTTTTGTTATTATATATTCTACTGCATATAATAAGTTTTGTAGTGAGCACGATCGAATCCCATCAAACAACGAACTCGCTATTCACCCCCCCCCCCTTTTGTGGTCATCAACGTTCCTACAGATAAGATGTGGAGTGGGGAGAGAGCTAGAACAATGAAGGTTTGTAATTTAAATTCTTATGTTAGTATTTAACTTTTTTTCTTTCAAAATAGGAGAAATACGATGAACTTGCATAGAGAAATTTGAGTGCAAGTAATGATGCAATCGAATCTGAGCCTTCTGTTAACAATATCAATTTATGGCTTGAAGCAATTGGAGGGACGAAAAGTGGAAGAATAATTGGACTCGGTTCTTTGAGTCGAACCTATAAAGCCCCTAGTGCTTCTTCTTCATCCTCACTGACAGTAAGAGTAGAAATAAATCAATTGACCAAAGAGGTTACTCATTTGAGGGAGTTACTAGCGTAAAAAGAAAATGAATCGAGACAAAGAGAGCAGGAAGTAAATGAATAGATGAACAAATTTCAGAGGCAATAGATGTTAATTATGCAGCATCTTCAATTAACTTCTAGTTTAAGTCGACTTCCTCGTTCTCAATCTGGTCCTCCTCCTGATCCCTATAATAATGACAATGATGATGTATTTTTTTTTATAATGATAGTGACAATGATGGTTACGTTTGAATTTGTTGTATTTAAATGTTACTTGACTTATCACATTCAATATTTATGTATTGTAAGTTATATTTATATTTGTTATGTATATATTGATTTGGTATTGAAGTTTGACATGTGAATTAGTTTATATTGTTATATGTGTTTATTGTAAACCAGGGAAAATAATAGAATTTTTCATGATATTTTTTTATTTTCCCAGATTAGCAACGAAAATAAATTTTGTCATAGATTTGCGATGAAAAATAATTTTTCATCGCAGAATTGGCAACGAAAAAAAATTTCATTGCTAAAAAAGAAGTAACAGTAGACTGCCTCATATGTCCAGTCGACTAGTATACTATTAGTCAACTAAAAAACTTTCTGTGACCTGCTTCTCCACCACCAATCGATTGACGCCCCCCCCCATCAGTCGACTGATAAATGTTTGATTGTGACGGAAAAAAATTTTCAATGTAGAAATTGCATCGAAAAAATATTTTGTCACAGATTATCCATTATAAGTTGACTGATTGCCATGATCAGTCGACTGATTTACTGTATCACCTTATAGAACCTTATTTAGTCGACTGCCCAATCGACTGTTCACTTTCCAATCAACTGATCAAAACGATCAGTCGACTACTTTTATCATAGCACCTTACAGAAACTTTGATAGTTGATTGACCAGTCAAACTAGTCAGACGTTAGTCAATTAATGTTATTCTTCAGTCGACTGACCTTGAATATTTTGCAACGAAATTTATTTTGATTGCAAATTTGGCAATGAAAATAATTATTCATCATCAAATTTATTTCCATTCATGAAAATATGTTTATTAGTCTTTTGCGATGAACTATATTTTTGTCGCATATTTGGCGACGAATATAACTATTCATCGCTAAATTTGGCGACGACATTTATTTCGTCACAAAATTTGGTGACGAAAAATTTTTTTCGTCACCAAATTTAGCGATGAATAGTTATTTTCATCGCCAAATTTATTTCTGATGCAAAGTAATATGTAAATAAATTTATTAGTTTTTTGCGACAAACTATTTTTTCGTCGCAGATTTAGCGACGAACTATGTTTTGTCCCCAAATTTGGCGACAAATAATTATTTTCGCCGCCAAATTTGGTGATGAGTTATTTTTGTTTCTATTTTTATCGCTAAATAGCAATTAATTTTGCAACGAATATTTTATTCGTTGCAAATTTTTGCGATTAATTGTATTTTTTTCGTTACAAAATTTTGTGGCGAATTATTTACAACGAAAAATATTTCGTTGCAAAATTCGTCGCCAAATGCTCAATTTTTTGTAGTGTGTATCTTCTGAAGTTGAACCTGGCATTCTGATAGTTTGTGGGCCAGAGCATCGACTTGCCTAATCTTGTCGGTTTGAAGAAATAGTTTGGCCTGAAGGGAGTCAATGATTTTAAGGGCTTCTTCTTTTTCACGCCCTACCGTTATCAATTTAGCAGTTAGAGCAGTCTTCCATTGCTTACTCTCAGCTAGTTGCTGGGTCAGATTTTTCTGTTGTGCTTGGGAAGCACTATGGCAAGCTGCCATAGTGGACTGATAGTCGACTAAGTGTTGAGTTGTCTCATTATAGTGTATGGCCGCTTGAGTAAAGGGGAAAAGATGCTTCAGAAGCTAGTCCTGGACTATAACAAGTAACATGGAGTTAAAGGGAAAATACCTCATCTAAATCTTTCTATAAATGCTCCGAGGGTCTTGTACTCTTGATTGGATGAAAAGTCTCACTTCTTCGGGAGTACAAATCTTCATCTGGGATCCTAGGGTAGTAGTTAAGGGGTTGAGCAGGAGAATGTCTCCCGCAGGAAGAGGGGTTTCATCCTCGAGTGCGGAAGGATCAAGAGGAGCAGCTTCAAGAAGTGAGGAAGTAAGACAAGATGTTTCTGGGGGTCCTAGTGGTGAGGGAAGGGACACAAGGGGATCAACCTCCATGTCAGGAGAGGAAGGAATTGAAGAAGAAGGTAAGATGAGGGATGGCTCTCTGGAAACCATGGGGAGGCAACTAGAGGAATGAACACCCTCCTCGGAAGGGTCAGTAATAACCAGGTGGCGCCGTTGGCAAAGGAGGAGAGGAGATGGACTGGGAGATCAGGAAGATGAGGTGGCAGGAAGAGCAGTAGAGCTAGAAGGACCCTCCTTCTTGAGGTGAAGCTTTTTAGGAGACGAAGGAGGGAGGACAGGGGATTTTCCCCTCGTGTGTTTCTTCAAGGGCTTGTAGGCTATAGCCTTCTCTGCGCTATTACTAGCCCTTTGCATCAAGTCGTCTACAATACACAACATCCAAAATAATAGATAGCAGTAATAAGGATTAGCAAACATTACATATAAGATCTGGTTGACACCCTACCTATGATGACGGGGTCATTCAAGTCGAAGGGGGATAGCTCATAATGGCTCAGGATATGAACATCCAACAAGAGGTTGGAGTTGTAGTGGTGTTTTTTTCAACACCTTGTGAACCTCAACAATGGGGCATTGGAGCCTACAATCTTGGAAGGGGGGTAACTCTGGAAGGTCAATCTTCTAGGTGTCGAAGTAAGGAAGTGGAGTAGGGTGTTGGGCAAAGAAGTACAAATCCCTCCAACCTTTGTGGGAGAATGGAATATTCAGTAAGAATTGACAGTTAGGACAGCTAGCAAAATAAAAAATGCCTTCCTTTGAAGATTTCAATTGAAAAAGGCAATGAAACATCAACGGAGACAGGGGAAGTTCTAGGTGTTTAAATACTGCAACGGTGCCTGCCAACACTCGGAAGGCATTGGGAGCTAACTGTTTAATAGGTAGTCTATAAAACTCTAGCAGTTCAAAGTAAATAGTAGGTACTGAAAGTCAAAGGTCATTTATTAGTTGTTCGGAGAAGAAACAGTGATGGTTAGGAGGGGGAAGATGTGGTCGATAGGAAGTAGAAGAGAAAAGGCATTTTACTGAAGAGTCTATGAACAGATCTTTAGAATCTAGGAAGTGGTGGTTTCTTTTTAGCTACGTAATGGTATCTTGTTAGTGCTTATAAGCTCCACATATCTCCACAATGGTATGATATTGTCCACTTTGGGTCTAAGCCCTCATGGTTTTATTTTTGGGCTTTACCCAAAAGGCCTCATGCCAATGGAGATATCTTTTTTTCTTATAAGCACATGATCTTTTCCATGTCTTACCAATGTGGGACTTTGATTGTATTCCCCATACTCCCAACAATCCCCCCCTCAAACGAAGGACCACATTGGGCCCCCCCTCAAGCCTATCCCTCCTCGAAGGATTTTCTCTGCTTGATGTCCGATCGTCAACCCACCAGGACTTCCTGCCAGTTGTTCGGTCCCCCCGACCCAACTAGACTTCCTTCCTAATGTCTGGTTCTCTTGATCCGGACGTGGGAGCTCAACTTCCTTCGTTCGAGGTTCATGGCTTGACATGGACCATGGCTCTGATACCAATTGTTGGATCGAAAGTGTCGCTAGAGGGGGTGAATAAGCGTCACGGTGTCGTTAAAACTTTTGCAATAAGTAAAAGCAAGTAGAGAATGCACAGAAATATAAAGTAGACAAGATATTTTTACGTGGTTCACAATCTTTCGATTGCTAATCCACGGCCCTAGTGATCCTTGATCACGTACGGAGGGCAATTCACTAAAACCACTTTTCTTCGTTGGAAGTAGGAGCAACGATTACAAAAAGAAATCAAGGCAAAGGGACACTCCCCCTTTCCTTGTTACGATTAAAGCACAAAGACAATTTAAAGAAGTAGAACTTAAATAAATATACCGACAACTCTTATAAGTAGAAGATGTAGCTTTCGTTGTCGTGACACTTCGTCGTAGCAAATGTGAGTAGTAGTAGCGGCGTTACGACGGCGTGTTGAGAGCTCTTGAATTCTTGTTATTTGCTTGGCTTGAACATGTCTATTTATGGATATTGATCTATGAATTTAGACATAGGTAGTGTCCAAGGTGAGGTTCTTATCCCAACTCAAGGATGAGGTGTTTCATCCAACCACCTTGTGCCACCTCCAACCTTCTTGTGCGCCAACTCAAGGATGAGGTGTTTCATCCAACCACCTTGTGCCACCTCCAACCTCCTTGGGCGCCAACTTGAGGATGAGGTGTTTCATCCAACCACCTTGTGCCACCTCCAACCTCCTTGGGCGCCAACTTGAGGATGAGGTGTTTCATCCAACCACCTTGTGCCACCTCCAACCTCCTTGGGCGCCAACTTGAGGATGAGGTGTTTCATCCAACCACCTTGTGCCACCTCCAACCTCCTTGGGCGCCAACTTGTTGGAGCCATTCAACTTGTGCCACATCATGAGCCAACCATCTTGTGCCAACTCACCTTATCTTGGGTCCACCACAAGGAAGCTTGGTGATGGTTTGGATGTCCACCTTGATGCCACATCACCCTTTGTACCAAAACACGAGTCAAGTCCAAATTCACCCCTTGAAATTCGAGCTCTTCTCGAGGTCGAACTTGACTAGCAGTTGGACTGTAGTCAAAGGGTTTTGGGCTATAGATACAAGTTAGCTTAAAATATAAAGTACGATGGTTCTAACCATTTGATCTCGACCTAGACCTTCCATTGGAGGTATTGGGTCGGATCTACGCTAACGACCTTGCTTTCACCGAGCTTACCTTGTAGCCTCGCTTCCGGTCTTCACCCAGTACCTCGGCTTCCTCAAGTCCCTCGGCGTTGCCCGACCACCTCGGTTCCCACCGGGTGTCGCAGACCTTCCGCTCAACTTTAGCATTTCTGCACACTTAATTGAGCTCGTAAGATAACAAATATACCCTTAACTATTGAGCCTTTTGCCATAATCAAAATACCGGTTCGACTTTGGTGCCCACTTGCCCCCTTGCACCAACAATCTCCCCTTTTGATTCATGGCAAACCACTAAAGTTAAGGAAAAATATAACGATAAGCTAGCATAATGATTAAGCATGAATGAGCTAGCATAAAGATTAAATATGAATGAGCTAGCATAATGATTAAGCATGAATGAGCTAGCATAAAGATTAAATATGAATGAGCTAGCATAAAGATTAAATATGAATGAGCTAGCATAATGATTAAATATGAATGAGCTAGCATAATGATTAAGTATGAATGAGCTAGCATAAAGATTAAGCATGAGTGAGAAATATTATTGTTTCAAGTTCTCCCCTTTGAGGTAACCTCCCCCTTGACCGAAGGTGAGTTCTTGAAAAATAATTTTTACTCCCCCTTAATAGTTGCTTAAGTAAACGGAATTACTTAATATAAAAGGTAATAATTTTGTTTACTTTCTTCCTTACTTTTGTGACTTTCTCCCCCTTTTGCCTTAACTCAAAAAGTTTGTAAATATATTTTAGGGTTTGTAAGTCCAAGCAAGTTCCCAATATAAATATATTTTTTTTTAAAATAATAATAAGCTTGAAAATATGTTCATCTAAAATGTACAACTCCGGTTGGACTTGATTGATATAGAATGATCAATAAGTCTTGAAGGAGTTGATTAATATTAAATAATTATACTCCATGGTTCATGTCGATGCACCTTTGAATCTACGTGGAACCGGGAGTAAGGTCCTAACATCTCACGCCCGTCTCGTGGCTAAGTACACAAACACATTAGTCCTATGTGTTGTGAGATGTGTTGGCTCCTTAAATCTATAGGTATATGATTTCTAAGGTAAGACTTAGGCTAATTTCATAAAAAGAAGCAAAAGTAGAGTACATATATAGAAAAATTTAAATCCTACTCTATTACGCACATACCTAACTTTCGTCTTAATAAACTAAATTCGGCTTCGGGTAGTGGTTTGGTGAAGATGTCCGCTAGGTTTGATTTGGACTCAACATACTCTCGTTGTATAGTTCCATTAGTTACATGTTCCCTAATGAAGTGGTGTTTAACTTCTATATGTTTTGTCCTAGAATGACATATTGGATTTTTAGTTAAGTTAATTGAACTAATGTTATCTATGTAGGTTTTAATGTTGTTAAAGATTAAGCTAAAGTCTTGGAGAGTGTGCTTCATCCACAGGAGCTGAGAGACACACTCACCCATCGCAACGTATTCGGCTTCGGTGGTAGATAAGGCAACGCAATGCTGCTTCCTACTGCACCAACTTACTAGACTCGAGCCGAGGATTTGACAACAACCACTCGTGCTCTTTCTATCGAGTTTACTACCGGCATAGTCGGAGTCGGAGTAGCCGATTAGATTAAACTCGGTAGATCTAGGGTACCAAATACCTACGTTTAGCGTGCCCTTTAGATATCTAAGGATACGCTTGACTAGGGTTAGGTGAGACTCCTTGGCACAGGTTTGTAACCTTGCGCACATACTTACCGCGAATAAAATGTCGGGTCGGCTCGCGGTTAAGTATAGGAGACTTCCTATTGCGCTCCTATAGTATTTTAGGTCAACGGGTTTTCCTTCTACATCTTCGTTTATATTAACATTAGTTGCCATAGGTGTATTGATTATTTTAGCATCTTGCATTCCAAATCGATTTATTAAGTCCTTAGTATATTTTTGTTGATGTAAATATATTCCATCTTTAGTTTGTTTAATTTGTAAACCTAAGAAGAAACTTAACTCTCCCACTAAATTCATTTCAAATTCACTTTCCATAAGTGAGATGAATTCGTTTAGCAGGATCGAGTTGGTAGTTCCAAAAATTATATCATCTACATAGATTTGGGCTATAAAGATTTCTTTTCCTACGGTTTTAACGAATAAGGTTGGGTCGACTAAACCTTGGTTGAATCCTTTGGACTTAAGATAGATCGAAAGCCTTTCGTACCAAGCTCTTGGGGCTTGTTTGAGTCCATATAGGGCTTTCTTAAGTCTAAGGACATGGTAAGGTTTATCTAGATTTTCGAATCCGGGAGGTTGACTGACGTAAACTTCTTCCTTAATGTATCCATTCAAAAATGCTGACTTGACATCCATTTGAAACAATTTAAAACCTCGATGTGCAGCATATGCTAACAACATTCGGATGGACTCTAGTCTAGCTACGGGGGCGTAGGTCTCATCGTAATCTAAACCTTCGACTTGACTAAACCCTTTTGCGACTAACCTAGCTTTATTTCTAACTACTTCACCTTTATCATCAAGTTTATTTCGAAATACCCACCTTGTTCCAATAATTGATTTTTCTTTAGGTGGTGGTACTAATTCCCATACTTCATTTCTAGTGAATTGAGCTAGCTCTTCTTGCATAGCAATAATCCAGTCGGGATCAAGAAGTGCTTGTTCAATAGTTTTGGGTTCGATTTTGGAAATTAACGAGATTTGACTAAGGTTTCGATATGAAGCTCTAGTTCGAACCCCTAAATTTGGATCACCTATAACTTGATTGATAGGATGATTTGTTTGAGTCTTAGTGTGACTCGGGTTAGGGTCATCTATCACTTGGTCGATAGGATGACTTGGGTGAGTTCTAGTTTGACTTGGGTTAGAGTCATCTATCACTTGGTCGATAGGATGACTTGGGTTAGGACGAGATTCAAGTTCAAGATCAGAGTCGGGTTTGCTATAAGTTGATTTGCTAGTTGGTTTTGTTAAGGATTGAACGGGTTCGTGTCCTTCGTCGAAAACTATATTAATGGTTTCTTCGACTCTAAGAGTGTCGTGATTGTATACCCTATAAGCTCTACTGGTGGTTGAGTATCCTAGAAAGGTTCCAGTAGAGGTTTTGGATTTGAATTTCCCTAGGTAATCCTTAGTGTTTAAGATATGTACCTTGCATCCAAATACCCTAAAGTACTTGATGTTCGGTATTTTATCGTGATAAATCTCGTACGAGGTCTTTTGGTGCCTCTTTACCATAAGGATCCTATTTTGGACATAGCAAGCCGTACTAACGGCCTCTGCCCAAAATCTATCGGGTAGGTTATACTCGTTTAACATTGTCCTAGCGGCTTCTTGTAGGGTATCATTTTTATGTTTGATAAACCTAACCCAAGTAAATCTAGAATAGTCGTCAATTATGACTAAGCAAAATTGACTACCATTGAGTGACTTAGCTCCATGTGAATCAAATAGATCCATGTGTAGGAGCTCAAGAACACTTTTGGTTCGTTCTTGATTAGTTAATTGATGTTGTGTCCTAGATTGTTTACCTTGTTGACAAGCATTACATATTTTATTATCCAAGTTGTTTAGTTTAGGCAAACCTATAACCAAGCCACTCTGACTCATCTTGTGGACGAGTCTTGGGTGCGAGTGTCCGAGTCTTCGGTGCCATAACCAAGATTCCTCTTGCTGTGTCATAAGACACTTGGTTGAGGAGTTGGGTAAATTTATTGTGTAGATGTTGCTACTCCTAGTTCCTTTAAGTATTATTTTAGATGTTGCATTTATTTTGATTATGCATTCATTTTCTAGAAATATGACCTTATAATTGTTATCACACAATTGGCTTACACTAAGTAAATTATATTGAAAGTTTTCTACTAATAAGACATTTTGAATTGTAAAGTTAGAGTTGAGCTCAATATCACCTGATCCGATGATTTTGAGCTTGCCGTTATTTCCGAAGGCTACCGATCCTTGTCGCTTTGAATCGTAACAAAATTTGAGTTGATCCGGTCATGTGTCGGGAGTAACCATCGCCCAACATCCATTGATCCTACACATAAGGTAGTTGGATCGGATATTGGAATTACTAAAGGGTTGTTTGTAAGTTTTAAACCTAAATCATCTCACCAATATCTACATGATCAAAACATGTTATTCCTATGTGTTATTGTGAGATGACTTTCAATTTTACTTGATTAATTTTAATGAATTTAAATTAACCAACATTAGGTTAGATTCGATTTAGTCTAAGCTCATCAAGTAATCTTTTCAAGAGATTAGCTTCGTGTCGTGGCGAGGCACAGAGGCCTTCTTTGATCGGAACAACGACCACTTCCTTAGACAAAGCTAATTTCAAGAAATTGATAACTCGACTTACTTGAGACTACGCCTTGGTCTAACTAGTTATTTTTGAAAAGAGGCTCCCCGAGGCTCAATCTTTCGTAGGATTTTAGTTGGTTTATTTTTGAAAAGAGGCTCCCGAGGCTCAATCTTTCGCAGGATTTTAGTTGGTTATGAGTCCTATCTAACCATTCTAAAAATAAAGGAAAAACTAAGCATGCAATTTCTAAGACTTAACAAAAATACATTTTGTATTGGCTCCCCTGGACCATTGAATCGAGTGGGTCTATTCACATAGTGAATTTGGTCCTGGGAACCCAATACATGTTAGATCCTAAAGTTGAAATCAAAGTGGTCTTAGGGACCCATGCTTGGACATTTTTCTTATGTTGGTTTACTATAGACATATATGACTTATTGGTTGTATTTGAGTTAAACCCGAGTCCGGCCTTGTTGTACACGGCCCTTTGTGATCCAAGTAAGAGGTCAAGTCCCTTGGATCCCAAAGTGAACCTTTCAACGTGTTCCTAAGGTCTTCGACTTGTGTTTTCAAAAGCGAGTTCTCAACTTCAAGCTTTTCAACTTGAGTTGAGTCCTCCTCTTGAATACGAGTAGTCGAAGAGGTTAGGAGACCTCATGTTTGAGAAGGTTAACCTCCTCAATTAGGGTCTCGACCTTGGACTCGGACTTAGCTAGTTTCTTATTTAAAAATTTAATTGCACCATACAAAGTATTAAGTAACGACCGACTTACCCTTAATGATTCTTTTGAACCGGATACGGATCCGTGGCTTGTCTTGAATGGAAGCTCATCATCGGATTCGGACTCGGACTCTTCTTGGTTTCGAGTCGTGCTCGGTCGGCTTGGCCATTAGAGCTTGGATATCGCCTTCTTCCTCCGACAACTCCTCCCAAGTAGCGTTAGCGCTTTCTTGGTCTTTGATGCGTTATTCTTTAGCTTTGGGCACTCGGACTTGATGTGACCAACTCGCTGCACTCATAGCATCTAAAATTAGAAGTATTTGAATTAGGTTTAGGCTTACCTTGAGTTGTTGGTCGTTGCCTCTTGATCATCTTCCAACTAGATTGACTAGTTCGGATTCTATTCGAGTCTACTTCCGATTCGGACTCGCCTTCTTCCTTCGGGGTGGCTTGCTTGCGGGCTTCTTCTTCTTGGAACCTCGCAACTAACGCAATACTCTTCTCGGCCCGACCACGTTAGTTTGCTCATGTAATTCAAGTTAAAAACAATTCGTCTAACCTAATTTTAGAAAGGTCCTTGGAGACCTTGTAGGCATCGACCATGGATGCCCACAAGGTGGTCCTAGGAAACGAGTTAAGAGAATACGATAAGGTCGCGATTCTCGACCTTTTGTCCGATGGCATGGAGTTGGTTGACGATGTCTTGGATACGAGCATGTAGTTGAGTTGCGGTCTCGCTTTTCCTGCATTTTCAAGTTATACAATTTATTTAAAAGTAAATCTCTTTTACATACCTTCGTGTCGTCCGGTGCCTTCGTGTAGTTCCACTAGCTTGGTCCATAAGTCCTTTGCACTAATGAAGGGGCCGACGCGTTGAGCTCTTCCTTGACAACCCACATTGCAAGATTTGAGTTGCCTTGGCATCGGCTTCTACTTGTTTTTCATGGAATTTGACCATTGATCGTAACCCAAAGATTCACCATCTTCATTAATAGGAAGTGTGAAACCGGTTTGGATTACGATCCACATCTCGATTTGGGTTTTAAGAAAGCATTCCATCCGACCCTTCCAATAACGAAAGTCATTACCGTTGTAAAATGGGGGTCGGGCGGTGCTAAACCCTTCGAGATGGGCCATTTAAAAACAAGAAGAAGAACGACGAAAAGAATCTTGCAAAACACACACGGAAAGAATATTCCAAGACTTTCGTCTTGGATTAGTAGTGCGGGAAGTAAAAAAAGATATATAAAATGTAACTTGCAAAAAGAAATAAACAATCAAATGCGAATGTCGTTGAAGTTCCGGAGGACAACCTTACTCGGGATCTAACCCGAAGGACAACCTTATCCGGATCCTAAAGCCTCTAATGCAATTCTATATGTAGGAGAAGATAAGCAAGTGAAATAATTATACGAAAACAGAAATAAATAAATAAATAATCTGTAAAAAAAAAAACAAAGCTAGATTGGTGGTTTCACCGAATCTTAGCGCCCCCGGCTCTGATACCAATTGTTGGTGCTTATAAGCTCCACATATCTCCACAATGGTATGATATTGTCCACTTTGGGTCTAAGCCCTCATGGTTTTATTTTTGGGCTTTACCCAAAAGGCCTCATGCCAATGGAGATATCTTTTTTTCTTATAAGCACATGATCTTTTCCATGTCTTACCAATGTGGGACTTTGATTGTATTCCCCATACTCCCAACATATCTTTCGTACAAGGGGGTTGAGTTAGGGTTTGTCGGAGAAGGAGTCATAGCAGGGAAGGTAGGGGGCACTTATTTGTGGTTGAAGGATGACGGTCTTTGGAAGGAAGAGACTCCTAGGTGCTGAAGGTTTAGGCGTAGGACAATCGCAGGCAAGAGTCATCGAGCAGAAGAAGAAGAGTCGAAACCGAAGGAGAAGAAGTTATCGTAGGACGAATAGGTTGCTAAGGGTTCGTTTTTTAAACTTCCCTCTGAAGTAAGAAGGCAGGGGCCATTAACCCAATAAGAGGCTTAATATGCATATAGTAACTAAAAAAGAGGAAAATCTTAGCCCAATAAGATAAATGAGACCTTTAAAGGATAAGGAGAGGGTTAAGATAAAGCTAAGGAATGATGAGTAAGGAAGGTTCCACACTTGTAGAGTCAAACTTAAGGCTTCGTTTGACTATGTTGGGGGTGACTAATAATACTACCATAATATGACTTAGAAATTTGAGGGAAGAGAATCATAGTAGACAAGATGAAATTGGAGGGAAAAAGTATAGGGTAAGACATATGGTCCAAGCTGGCAAAACCCAACTCGGGAAAGTAGGTCGAGTTGATGATGTGGCAACTCGGAAACAACCAATAGGTAAAGTAGAGTTGGAGAGCAACTAAGGAAAATAAATCGAGTCAATGACGAAGCCACTCAGAAGATAAATCCGAGTTAGGGTGGAGATAAGAAAAGGTGATTAAGAGAAATAAGGGCCCAGGGTTTGGGTGAGAGTAAAGAAAAGAGAAGGTATTTCTTACTATACGCTAACATATGAGTTTGTTACACAGTATAATAAATCAAGACACTTAGAGGACCCCGCAGAAGATTCTCAATAACATTCGCTCGCTGACATCACAACAAAAGGATTCCTCAAAGGAGAAGGGCTCTCCAAGTAGGCGGTGATCCAGATAGTTTGTTACGTAACAGTTGGCTCTAGAGGCAAAGGTATAAAAGGAAGAGAAGGAACAATGAAGAGAAGGGGGAATTGAACTCAACTTCATCTTCTTGTGAGCGGAGGGAAGAAGAGAAAGGATCTTTCAGAAGGAAGGCCAGTGACCGAGAAAAGAGAAGAGATCGGAGACGAAGGAAGGAGGTGGACTATTACACTAACCTTACTTGTCCCTACTTTGTATACATATTTTCTCTGTTAGAGATTTTCTTCATCTCCGAAAATACTTTCGAGAATAAGGGATTCATAATAAAGGTGTCTAATGTCAGAACTCACTAGTGAGTTTATCTATAAAGTAGGAATTGAAATTCTGAACCACGTTAAATTTTCTATTATCATCTTTTATCATTCTCGTCATCATTATTTTTTTACTGTTACGACCGAAGAAGACCCAAATCTCTTTGTATTTTCATTCCGAAGAAGATAAAAAATCTGTTACCACATCACTATCCTTTTGAATGTTTTATACTCAGCTTGTTTTTCGCGACCCAAATAGTTTTGGGCTTCAATTGTCTTGTCACCGTACTGATTCCCTTAACTTCTTTTGTGCTCTGTGTTGAGAGCATTGTGCATACGGAAGCTTAATTAAAATATAACATTTTATTCGACTGCACGTTTTATTTTCACTAATATTTGAATTACAAATTATATTTTCATATTTATTAAATCATTTACCTTTTTTTTCTCTAAAATACCTCTTCATCTCTGTACTTGTACCACCCACCAAGTCACTTAAGCATATTTAAAATCTTAAAACATAGATTATATTTTATAGAATTTTGATACTACTATTTATCTCAAATTTTGTTTTGTTAGAAAAAACTTCATAGCGGAGTAAATAAGGTGTAAATTAAAATTAGAGAACATAGTTACACTCAGAATAATCAAATAATATATTGATTGAGATTTGAATTGAATTTAACAAGTTGAAGTATTAGAGTTGACTCTAATTGTATAAAGGTCTTAAACAACTCTAAAAAAATTTTACCCTAGTTATGAGTCATATTAATTCAAAAAATGTTTGGATCCTAATCAACAGTCATATTGGACTCTAAAAATCAGACTTGCAGAAATTCCAAGCATATACAGGTGTTGTTATTGAATGAATATATTAATAAATTTAAGTTCATTAATGATTTCGTAATAAAATTACATAAAGGTGAAATTTTTTAAAAACTCACAATAGGCTAAATAGAGAGCAGATTTAAAGCTAAAAGATACGGTTATATTCAAGAGTCTTGTGGACTTAGGCATATTCAAATCAATTAAAATTTGGACCAATGCATTTTAGTTTCAAACTTTAGATAGTCTATTGAAATTTTTTAAAATTTATATAACTTTGAGTAAATTTAACATGAATTCACTATTAAACTTTAGCCTACATATTTATTCAATAACACTAATAACATCCTCTGACTTTGACCAAGTTGAAAATTTTAGATGTTAGACATTGTATCGTCATCAATAATTTTTTTACCAAAATTCACTGACGAATTATAGATATAATTATGTAACTCATCTTATGTTGCTAGAACTCAAGTTGAATCAGATCGACAAGATTAAATGAATCCGAGCACCCTTATCTGATCCAAGTGCTTGAAGATCTAGGTGACGGGATGGAATCAAAGCGATCAGAGTCCAAATCTAGATCAAGTCCAAATATATGATGACATTACAAAGCTTACCTTAGAAAATATGAATAGAAAATCCATGGTGTTTCAACACGTCAACACGTAGGCAATTGGAAAGAGATCAGACAACCTGAGTGGGATAAAGACAAACTTAATCAGATTGATCAGACACTAACAAAGTTCTATCACGTCAATATCTGGGCGCTCGAAAGGCATCCAAGTGACCAAAGTTAGAGACAAACCAAAGGAATTGGACTAGATTGAGACTGAGTTTGGGGTGCTTAGAAAGGCTTCTGAATGCTCAAATTAAGTCAATAAAAGGGAATAATTTATAGTAACTTTCAACAATGAAATAATCAAGTGATCAATCGGATGTATTAGAAACATAATTCAAACAAACTGTTCTTTTCTTTCTAGACAACATTTTATAGTCAGTATATATTTAATTATTTCTTTATTTTTATTTTTATTGTACTTCAATTCATATATACTTTGTAAAAGGTTTCTCCATCTCCAAGTCATCTAAAATGAAAAAAATATTTAATTTGTTATTTTAATT
Organism: Wurfbainia villosa; assembly: GCA_025175895.1. Classification (NCBI taxonomy): domain Eukaryota; kingdom Viridiplantae; phylum Streptophyta; class Magnoliopsida; order Zingiberales; family Zingiberaceae; genus Wurfbainia; species Wurfbainia villosa. The sequence continues at coordinate 122,911,564 of CM045989.1, read as the reverse complement.
GATCCACATGGTGGGATCATAGGTCATAGAATAGAAACCTAGGAGGAAAAATCAAATCATATTAAATACTTTGTATTTTTACATAACTTTACTTTTTTTTTTTTTTTGCTGCTTAAACTCTATTTACTATATAGATTATTCTGTTTGCATTTACTTTGTCTATGTAAGTTTTTTTTATTTTTACCGTCAGCTTTAAATTTGTAATAATGACAATCACACTCCCTCTATCTTTATTTCGATCCCATCGTATATAACTATCAGTGAATTTTGTTCAAATCTTATTGATGGACTTAAGTTTGTCAAATTCAATCCGAGATAGGGTTAACGTATTCTTGGGACTTTTTTGAGTGTAATTATGCCCTTTAATTTTAATTTTACACCGTAATTATCTTGTTGCAAGTTTTTTTAAAAAATATTTTTTTTGAAGGGGATAAATAATTGATTTTAAACCTTATAACATGTTAGCCCATTTTCAAAATTTTAAATGTATTTCGGTGATTCAAGTTGGTCAAGCAAGTATGTGTGCAAATGGAAGGGTATTTTAAGAAAAAAGTGCATGATTTAGTAAATATGAAAATGTAATGCATGATTCGAATATTAGTAAAAATGAAATTTGTGGTCCAATATAATACTAATTAAAATAACTTATTCATTCTAAAAAATTTAGATATGTAAAATAAAAAACTTAAAATGAAATTAAAGCAACCAACTAACTAGAATGTTATCTATATAATTCATCTATGAATATCCATTAACATCTTTATTATTCATCGTCCGATCTCTTAGGGTTCAAAGATTAGACTATAGTATTTATCCGATCGAACGATGAATAATAAAAGTATTCACGAATGTTCACAATTATATATGAGATCATTCCTCACTCAAAGAAATACTTAAACAACGGTAACAAAAAATAAATAAATAATAATTCTTGTGGAGCCATGGATAAGACTCTAGAAATGCTCATAGTTTGTCTTAAACTAACCAAACATTCTGGTTCAACTATCCCAATACTCGCCTAAAGTAAATCTAGAAGAAAATAATAAGGGTTGTGAACTAGAAAAATAACTAATATGAATGTAATAGAATTTCATGTATTATAATAATAAGATGAATGATTGCCTAGAGTAGTCTTTAGAAAATATCGTAACTCCCAAATGTTATAGAAAGTACTATCTACCCACCAAAGCATTTAGTCATGACCTAGGATTTAGAATATTACTTACTACCATTAGCCAATATAATTGATATTCAATTTTTTGAATTTTTATAACTCGATAGAAAAATGAATAGAGAACTTCTCAATTAACTTTCATACGTAAAAACTCCTTAAATGATCATCTATAAAATGGCTAGTGATATATTACCCTTATCATGAATGATAAGACCGTGCTTCCTAAGATTAGAAAAGTAGAAGTCTTGATAAGTTATAAGTTAACTGACATTGGACAAAGGATAAAATACTAGAGGCTAAGCTTTTAGGCAATGAAAGTCTTGATAGGTTATGATCAATTGATATTAGGCAAAGATGAAGTCCGTAGGCATTAGAAATCTTAGTAAATTGAGATCAACCTTCAATAGATACACTACAAAATTACTTCATTTTTGCGACTAATTTTACAATAAATTTTGAATAAAAATTCGTTGTAAAATTTCTTTGGAACAAAATTTGCAACGAAATAATTTTCGTTGCAAAAATTATGACGAATAAAATTTTTGTTACAAAATTAATTGCAAATTAGCAATAAAAATAACAATGAAATTATTTTCGTCGCAAAATTTTTTTTGACGAAAATATCTTTTGTCACAAATTTTGGCGATGAAAATAATTATTTGTTGCAACATTTTGCGATAAAAATGATTTTTGTCACAAAATCCACGACGAAAACTTGGTTGTCACAAAAGATCAATAAACGTGGTTTCAAGACATTTTTGCAACGAAAATAAATTTCCTCGCCAAATCTTTCACGAATCGAATTTTCATTACAAAATATTGAATATCAATCGACTGTATATGGCGATCAATTGACTGACGATTGGCCAGTCGACTGAGCAATCGACTAAAAAAGGTTCTATGAAGTGCTACAATATTAGCAGTCGACTGATGTATTTATTCAGTCAACTGACGATTGAACAGTCGACTGACTAGTCGACTAAAAAAGATTTTGTGAAGTGATATAGTAATATCAGTCAACCGATGTATTCGTTCAGTTGACTGAAGGTGGAAAATTTGCGATGAAAAAATTTTTCGATGCAAATTCTACGACAAAAAAGTTATTCAGTTGTAAATTTTCCATCATCAGTCGGCTATTATATTTTGACAGCCGACTAATAATCAATTTGAATTTATGTAATCGATCAGTCGACTGATGGAGGATCTCAGTCGATGGAAAGGAGAGTAGCAGGTCACAGATAGATTTTTAGTCAACTGTTCAGTCAACTGGTCTACTATCAGTCGACTGATACTCTAATTTTTGTAACGAAAATTTTTTCCGTTGCCAAGTCTGCGATGGAAAATGCTTTTTCGTTGCCAATCTACGACGAAACTTATTTTCGTCGCTAATCTAGGAAAATAAAAAAAAATACCATACTAAATCACCTATTTTACAATAAACACATCTAACAATATAAGCTAATTCACATATCAAACTTCATAATCATCTAATCAATGAAAATAATTCAATACCAAATCAATACATATTGTTAGGATCTTTGTAATGGCTAGAGGGGGGGTGAATAGCGCGTGTTCGTTCGTTGATGGAATTTGATCGTGATCGTCTCTACAATTTCGTTAGTACGCAGTGGAAATAGAAATAATACAATAACGAAATAAACAATCACACACGAACACAATTGTTTAACGTGGTTCGGAACCGCATGGTTCCTACTCCATGGATCGGGTTCGTACGAACCCTAGCGATGTCAATCACACACCACTATAAAACACTCCTTCTCGGAACAATCCGGAGGCGGAGAAACCTCGTACAAGATGATTACAACAATAATCAAAAGCTACAAACAAATACAATGAAATACAAAGCAAGACTAGTAAAGAAAAACACTTTACAAATGCTCTTGAATGCTTGATCGCTAGGTTGATCGAGTAGCACTTGGAGACCCTGAATTGCAGCAGCAACTCGCCCCAAATCGCCTCAAAGAACCATGCCCATTTCCTCCATCACGAGCTCTCATTCCTAGCTACACCCTTATGCTCACCAAGCTTTCCCAAGTGCTTTAGTGATTCTAAACCTCCTCTTCTCTAGTTCTTAATCATCCATCATTGTAAAGAAGAGGAGAGCATTGTAAACAAGGTTTCTCCACCTTGGTTCATCCAAAGGAGGATATAGTGAAGCTTGGCTAGGACTAATCCACCTTACGGATTACCGTGGAGTAGGAGCGTCATCTCCAAACCACGTACATCGGGTGTTAGCTTTGTTTCTTGTTCTTATTTGTGTTTATATTTGTATTGCTTCCGCTAACGTTTTTGTAGAAACGAATAAAGGCTAATCACCCCCCCCCCCTCTAGCCATTACAAAGATCCTAACACATATAACAAATATAAATGTAACTTTTAATACAAGGATATCAATGTAACTTATAATACAAGGATATCGAATGTGACAAGTCAGGTAATATTTAGATATAACAATTCAAATATAACCACCATCATCTAAAATTACATCTTCATCATCATTATTACAGGCATCAACAGGAGGACGAGATCGAGAAGGAGCAAGTTGACTTAAACTAGATGATAATTGTCGATGTTGCATGATTAACATCTGTTGCCTCCGAAATTCATTCATTTGTTCATTTAATTCCTTTACTTCCTGATCTCTTTGTCTCGATTCATTTTATTTTTACGCTAGTAACTCCTTCAAATGGCTAACCTCTTCGGTCAATTGATTTATTTCTGCTCTTACTGCTGGTGAGGATGAAGAAGAAACACTAGAAACTTTATAGGTTCTGCTTAAAGAACCCAGTTCAATTATTTTTCCACCTTTCGCTCCTCTAGTTGCTTCGAGTCATATATTCATATTGCTAACAGAAGGATCAGATTCGACTACATCATCACTTGCACCTGAATTTATCTGTACAAGTTCATCGTATTTCTCCTATTTTAAAGAAAAAGTTAAATAATAACAAAAGACTTTAAACATTTGAAATTACAAACCTTCATTATTCTAGCTCTTGTAGGGTCGATGATGGTCGGCTAGAGGGGGGTGAATAGCCTTTGTCATCGACGGTGGAAGTTGTTCTTAATCGTCTACAATAAATGTTAGCACAAGCAGAAAATACAAAGCAAAGACAATTAAGAACAAACACAAAGATAAACAAACAATTCGCTAACAAAAGAATGTAACGTGGTTCACGGTCTTGCCGCTAATCCACGACCCGATTCGTCCAAGGTGAATCACGCCTTAAACCTTCCACTAATCTCTCCTTTGCACAAAGCTAGGTGGAGGTAACCTTTTCTTACAAAATCACTCCTCTTACAATAAGATGAATATAAGCACAAGGAAGAGGAGGAAATTCGTTTGGGCACTTTGGGAGATGTTTAGAATAGAAGCATTAGCCACCCAAAAGCCCACACCTCTTCTTTTTATAGAAGAAGAGGATTTCTTCCCGTTGACACAGGAGCAGTCGACTGATGCATCGATTAGTCGACTGGTTCTATAGTCGTTGCTCAATAACGGCTTCTTTCCACGTTGGATTTAATCCAACGACTCCCACATCAGTCGACTGATGCTCTGATCAGTGGAGTGTCGGAAGCGGACACTCCATTCTCTGCCTGAAACACTTGCGACCAGTCGACTGATGCCTTCATCAGTCGACTGGTGGTCTCGTAGTCGACTGCCAATCCATGGCAGTCGACTGTTGGCATATGAACCGGACTCGAACACTAGTCGAGTCACAGTCGACTTAGAGTAGTGGACTACCATTACATGGTAGTCGACTGGTGTCGGGAAATCCCATCCGACACTTAGCCAATTGGCCAAGTTCCACCTAAGAGCACTATCCCTTCCCGGGTTACATTCGCTCACTCTCATCCCTTGGAGTCCCTCGCCTTTGAAGTTGTCTTCGTCCGGCCACGTCCCTCGGATGCACCAAGCGCACGGCTCTGCAGCGCCATCCTTCGCGTCTCACCCTGAAGTCTACTTCCTCCGGCTTCACTCCAATCTCCTCGTCCGGCGGTCCCTCGGATGCTCCAAGCGCACGGCTTCCGCAAAGCCATCCTTCACCGACTCAAGGACCAAGTCATGAGAGGTGAAACTCGCCAATGCTCCATGTGCGAATTACTAAGTCTTGCAAGACTCCAATGCACATATCAAATCCAAACATCCTAACTTAAATCCTTTGCCACACACATCATAACCATATCATGGGTTGATTGCCCTAACAATCTCCCCCTTTTTGATGTGTGACAATCCGTTTAAGTTAGGTAAATATTTGATAAAAATATTAAGGTAAGAAAGCATGTAAATAAACATGATTATCAACTCTCTCCCTTAATACATGAAACTCCCCCTAAATACAATTTCCTCTTACTTAAACATATATATTTCTCCCCCTTTGACACCATCAAAAATATTAAACAAAGTTTATATAAGCATGACATCAAGTTTAGAGGGAAACAAAAGCCAAAACATGCCTTAAAATCGGATAAAAGAAGTTATTGGGCATGTTATCAGTCGATCAGTTGACTGGTTGAGACTACCAGTCGACTAGCACTCTGATTTCGGATTTTTTAATTTTCAGGGTGAATTTCAGAAATGCATTAAAAATTCTACAAAATTCGAAAAATCATGAAATTTGGGGAACACATTGCTTTTAAGATCCTTTATCAGTGAAAAATAGTTCTTCATGAAAAATCATTATATTTTCAAAAATTTGCCAAAAATCCAAAAGCTCCAAAAACAACTAGGGTTTTGATCAAGTTTGTATCAGTTTTAATACCTAGTTTTGCTTTAGATTGTTTCAAAACATGAACACAGATTTTAAAGTAAGAAATTGTTTTGAAAATATATGAAATATCCAACCATGATCTTTGGACAATATGTCTATGAATTAAACATAAGTCTTCCCCATGATTGGTCTATTATTGCTATTTTGATACTTTAAATGATCATCTAAATGTCATAGGCATTAGTGGACCATTAGTATCATCCTATCATCTCACCCATGCTAAGTTTTCAATAAAGGTTATCCTTATGGTGAATGTGAGATGTTCTTAAAGGTATTTATGTACTTAACCTTCAAATTCATGCAATTCTACCCATGGTTAAGTATCACCCTAACAAACCACATGATCATAAAAATATATATGCCTTGATTTCATATTATGATCATGAAACACATGTCTCACTCAAATTGTAAACATGCATTAGACATAAAGTCATGATAATACGTTAAATATCACCTAGAGCATGATTTTAACCCTAATGCCCATGACTATGTGCCAAATATTAAGATCATAAATCATGATCGCAAACAAGTATAACAATTACATTAACTATCATGATTTAAGCATTATTATCAATTTATGGGCACATTATCATCACCCAACACTATGCTAAAAATGTGTATCAACATACATAACACTAAGTGTTGAGCATGATCTAAACTATTTATGGGTGCATTATCATCACCGAACACTATTTCAAAACCTTAGTCCCGCCATCCTAAGTCAACCAAAAACATAAGATATAGGTGAAATCCTTATGGTTGACTATCCTAGGGTTTTTCTAACCCTTAAGGATGGATTTAGGAACCCAAAACAAATTCTTTCCTATTGGGTTCACTAAAAATTCCTTAGGGATCCATTTTCTAGCTATTGTTTTTTTTTTATCTTGACCCCTAGCAATTAAACATTTATAGGCCTTTTTATTTTTATCTTCCTTATATCCTAGGCCTTTCTTATTAAAGCTTGCCCTTTGGCTCCCTATAATCATATTAAGGGTGTTGGAGTCAATTGTAAATTTTTCTAGGGCTTTGGTCAAATGGTCTACATTTTCCCTTAAAGCCCTATTTTCCTCCATACATGCATCATTAACATTAAAAGGCATATAGTTATCATGTGAGCATACATCATCATGACTAGAAGAAATATTATCATTAATAGTTAAGCATGTTTTTTCTAGTTTTTCTTCTAAATCCTTAATTTGATCTAGCATGCATTTATTTTTCTTTTTATCCCTAAATAAGTCCTTAGTGAGGCTAGAAATCATGGAAACTATTTTATGGGGTGAGAGGTTCGTTACCATAGTCTCCATGTCTTCTTCTTCTTCGGATGAGGATGGTGAAGAAGCTCCCCCTTCACTAGAGCTCTCCTCACTTGTGCTTGATCTTTCTTGTTCGGAGGAGAAGGTGTCTAGGTCATCAAACGCCATCAAAGCAAGGTTGGTGACAAAAGCATTCTCCTCATTCGATGATGACAATGATGAAGAGGGGTCATCCCATGTCCTTGCCTTTAGTGCCTTGGCCTTCCCCTTTTCTTTGGCCTTCTTCTCCTCTTCCTTCTTCTTGCTCTCCTTCTTCTTCTTTTCTTCTTTTTTTCTCCTCTCCTCTTTGCTCTTGTTCAATAATGGACAATTATCCCTTATGTGTCCCTCTCCTTGGCAATTATAGCAAATCACCTTACCCCTTGGTCTTCTTCTCCTATCATTAGATTTATTAAATTTAAAATTCTTTAAAGCATGCCTTACCTTCCTTACCATGTATGCTTCTTCTGTGCTATCCATGGAGGAGGAAGAAGATGCTTCATCGGAGGATGAGGGAATCTCCATCTTTTTCTTCCCCTTGTTGGCCAATAGTGCCACTCCCCTTGATGGTTGAAATTTTGGCTCTTCTACTACTCCTTCGAGATTTGTTTCGTGGAGCTCCATGGTTGAGAAGAACTCCTCCAAGGTGCTCACTTCTAGGTTCTTCGACATATAGAAGGAGTCCAGCATCGAGCTCCATTTCGATGACCGAGGAAAGGCATCAATTGCTTTCATGAGCATGTCCCGGTTCGAAAGTCTTTCTCCTACACTCGTTAGCCCAATTAATATTTCTTTAAATCTAGAATGTAAGGAGGTTACCTTTTCTCCCTTTTCAAGTTTGATATTTGTTAGTTGGGAGCAGAGGAGGTCTCTCCTTGTAAGCTTGGCCTCGGAAGTACCCTCATGAAGCTCTACTAGCTTCTCCCACATATCCTTGGCACTTGCACATTCCCCTATCCTATTCACTTATTGTTGGGGGAGTACATTGTAGAGATGGTGTTTGACCTTCGAATTCGCCAAGTACTCCTCTCTTTGTCTTTTGGTTCATCTTGTCTTCTCCAATGGCTCCCCTTCTTCATTCCTAGGTATTTCGAAACCATTTTTCCATTATTAATAGAATTTCGAAATTGGTTTCGAAAAATACCTCCATTTGCTTCTTCCACCAAGCGAATTCCCCCTCGAACTTCGGCAGATGAATATTAGAGCTGGCCATCTCTTGATGAAGTGTTTGTTGAGGTGGTTAGTCCTCGACAAACGACTTGGCTCTGATACCACTTGTAGGGTCGATGATGGTCGGCTAGAGGGGGGAGAATAGCCTTTGTTGTCAACAGTGGAAGTCGTTCTTAATCGTCTACAATAAACGTTAGCGCAAGCGGAAAATACAAAGCAAAGACAATTAAGAACAAACACAAAGATAAACAAACAATTCGCTAACAAGAGAATGTAACGTGGTTCATGACCTTGCCGCTAATCCACGACCCGATTCATCCAAGGTGAATCACGCCTTAAACCTTCCACTAATCTCTCCTTTGCACAAAGCTAGGTGGAGGTAACCTTTTCTTACAAAATCACTCCTCTTACAATAAGATGAATATAAGCACAAGGAAGAGGAGGAAATTCGTTTGGGCACTTTGAGAGATGTTTAGAATAGAAGCATTAGCCACCCAAAAGCCCACACCTCTTCTTTTTATAGAAGAAGAAGGTTTCTTCCCGTTGACACAGGAGCAATCGACTGATGCACCGATCAGTCGACTGGTCCTGTAGCCGTTGCCCAATAATGGCTTCTTTCCACCTTGGATTTAATCCAATGGCTCCCACATCAGTCGACTGATCTTGCCATCAGTCGACTGATGCTCTGATCAGTCGAGTGCCGGAAGCGGACACTCTATTTTGTGCCCGAAACACTTGTGACCAGTCGACTGATGCCTTCATCAGTTGACTGGTGGTCTCGCAGTCGACTGCAAATCCATGGCAGTCGATTGTTGGCACATGAACCGGACTCGAATACTAGTCGAGTCACAATCGACTTAGAGTAGTCGACTACCATTACATGGCAGTCGACTGGTGTCGGGAAATCCTATCCGACACTTAGCCAATTGGCCAAGTTCCCCCTAAGAGCACTACCCCTTCCCGGGTTACATTCACTCACTCTCATCCCTTGGAGTCCCTCGCCTTTGAAGTTGTCTTCATCCGGCCACATCCCTCGGATGCGCCAAGCGCACGGCTCTGCAGTGACATCCTTCATGTCTCGCCCTAAAGTCTACTTCCTCCGGCTTCACTCCAATCTCCTTGTCCGGCGGTCCCTCGGATGCTCCAAGCGCACAACTGCCGCAAAGTCATCCTTCACCGACTCAAGGACCGAGTCATGAGAGGTGAAACTCGCTAATGCTCCATGTACAAATTACTAAGTCCTGCAAGACTCCAACGCACATATCAAATCCAAACATCCTAACTTAAACCCTTTGCCACACACATCAAAATCATATCACGGGTTGATTGCCCTAACAGCTCTCTCCCCACTCCACGTCTTATCTTTCTTTTGAAATGTATGGGTGAAAGTGTATATAAATAATGGCTCAACTTCCGTTTCCTGGGCCTAAACAAACATCGTTATAAATAATAAAATAGTGTGTATTAGATTAAAAAATTAGGATTTAAAAAAACACACCAATCGATGTCTATGTTTATTAATATTGATTGAGCCTCCCGTATATGTGGCAGACAAAGCGTCGGAATTACAATTTTAATTTTTCTTATTTTGTTAACTCCTTTATTTACTATCCTTAGATCCCCAATATGAAACAATCTTATTCCAATTCTGTTCGATTATGCAGTGTGACTTTTTACTTCTAGTTTTTACATGACTTAGTATGTTTCTGATATGATCGCCATACTTTTTCTTGAAAATCCTCTTTATCTCTATTGTTTCACTCTCCTCCCAAGTAAATACCCACTATAGTGGAGAAAAAATGAATTGATTGTATTGAATGCAATATTATATATAAATTGATTTAAATAATTTACTTTGAACTCATTCCACCACATAGTTTTTCTTCGGGTGTGCTCATATAAGTCATCGAAGCTCCACCTCAATGGTTATTCACTATTTTATTCATCTCATGAATAACATGTATAGAATTTATAAATATATCATAAAATAAAAAAAACCATGTTATATATTTATAAAAATACATATCTTATTAAAATCATAAATAACTTAAACCTTGAATATGTACGAATCTCCGCGCAGAGATATCAACTCTCATGTATCTTCCCTCTCAACGAGTGATTGTTGTACTGAGGAAGATACATTAGCATGGGTATGTTGAGAACAAGAAGATATTACAACTGGAGAAGGAGCCAAAGGCACATTCCCTGCAAGAGAATCAGATTGTGTAGGGATTGAATCAGAGGAAGAGTGTGATCTTCCATCACTACTCCGTCTATGACCACCACGTCGAAACTATCAATAATAATAATTATTAGAATAATTAAGTAAAAAAAGATTGCATCTTCATATCGGATGTATAATATTGACAATATGAAAAAAAATTACCATATCTGAAGTAACTGGATAACCTATAGAAAAAGTTCATTAATATATCCAATATATGAAATTTACAATGAGACAGTAAATAGAAATATAATTGATATTAAATAAAAGTTACCGATAATCATAAATCGAAGTCCTCATTATCATTTTCATCCTCATCATACATCTCTTCAATTTCATCATCCTCATCGTCATCGTCATCCTCATCCTGAGCCTCATCGTCATCCTCATCATTATCCTCTAAATTAAATTCCTCATCTTCATCTTCATTTATTTCACTTGCATCAACGTCTATTACTACGTCGCTGGGATCTCGTAACATTGAAATATTATATTTTTCTATCTGAAATGTATTGGAAACTTCATCTTGTTGATATGTTGTGTCTTTCCAACGCTCCTCAATTTTGTTCCATGCTTTTGTTTTACAAATATCCCACCAATCAATTTTGTCACGTCTCAAACTAGGATATAAAGCATAAAATACTTGAATCGTTTATTGTGCTAACACAAATGGTTCATACATATTGTATAATTTTTTGTGATTTATTTCAACCAAGTTAAACTGTAGATGCACCTTTATGCCTTTGATAGGATCAAACCAACGACACATAAATAAAACAACTCGCAAATCTGAGTCAGGATACTCTACCTCTAAAATTTCATCCAACAAACCATAAAAATCATTTCTTGCACCTCCATCATTAGATGACTGAACATAAACTCCACTATTCATTGTAGTTTTGCCTATCCCATATTCTTGAGTATGAAAATTATTGATGCAGGGGCACCAGATAATCAAACCTAGGTTTTGATAATGGCAAAGATTCAAAGTTGAGCTATTTAGTTATCTCATATATTATGTTGAGTGTGCAGGTAATGTATTAGGCTTTGCTAAGGTCGACGGCGCCAAGAGAATCTCGGGAAGTTGAGAAACCTCGATGGTCATATGAACCGACACTAGGAGAATCTCGATGGGATAAGAAACCTTGTTGGTCGATTGACCAGGTTAAAAGATGGTAGGAGAACCTCGGAAAGTTGAGGAACCTCGGTGGTCAGGTGACCAAAAGCAAAGCGGCAAGTCAGAAGAACCAAAGGTAAAGAAGGTAAGAACTTTGTGCGGAGAGGACAGATCGCGTCCTCAATACGGGGACAACCATAGGCGACGATCCAATTAAGACTTCTAGAGGAAGGTCTAAGTCAAGATCAGATGGTACATGATCGTCGTGTACTACAAAAAAATAGGGCTTCACAAATATATTTTAAAAATGGAATTTAAGTCTGTTTATAAAATTTATAAATTAGAGACGGATTTACAACGAAATTACTAATCTGTTTCACTTAAATAAAAGATATCATATATAAAAAATTTAAGACAAAATTTAAAAAAAAATAAAAACAAATTTATAAAATAATTTTTTATAAACAAAAATAAATAGTGATTTGAAATGAAATCTGATACAAAATTATATTTGTCACAAAATCTATTTAAAATAAATATAAACAGAAAAAATTGTGTTTATACTTTATATAAATTAAAAAAAAATATTAAATAAGTATACATTTATTAATTTTGAATAAACTCGAATTTTATTCTCTATTTTTTAATATATTTTTCTTTTTCTTTCGACGATTTGAGAAATAACAACTCACACATTGTATAGATAATTTTTTTTCGAAGTTTTTTGAAAGTTTATGGAAATAAAATAAATAGGCTTCGATAAAATCGATTTATCGATTGGAGTTAATGGATTTAATTAAATATCAACACACTAGGTCTAAGTTTTATTTTCCCTTTCCCGTCTCTTCTCCTCCCGTTCCTATCCCTTCTTCATTGTCGCTTCTTTTCTTTCTCTCGTAATCGCTCCACCAACATTTCCACCCGAATACGTCGTATGTCAGATGTTGAGGCCGCCATGCGCACTGGTCACATATGTTGTGTCATTTGTTGTCGGACGCGATCGGTGTGCCACGACTCTGCCTCCTTCCCTTCTATCACACCCCGAGAGTGTGCCGAACCGAAAATCAAACGGACAACATCTCCCCTATACGTGGCAACATATCCTATTTATACAAGGCCCTTGGGCCCACAATAATAATAACATATACAAATATAAACATGACAACATAACAAAGCACAGCGGAACTAACACAACTGCAATACAAACAACACACCATGCATACCGATATGACTAACACCACATTAAGAAAATATCGTAACAAAATAAAAAAGAACGGTACAACAACAACAGTGTCCAACACTACAAATCATCATATAAAACCAAATCCATAATGAAGCACCTACGATAAACCCAAAAGCTCAGACCCTCGGAGTTGAGATGAGATGATGTCAACCAGTGATGCTCCAAGCGGTCACGAAGACTTCTACCTATTACCTGGGCGACAGAAAAACTCAGGATCCGTGGTGGTGAGTATAACTCAGCGGTAATATGAAAGAACATGTATATATATCAAATATCACATGTAATTCAACAGTATAATCTACAGGTACGACAGGTATACATCAGCATAATAAATATACATACATGCATACCTCTAAACAATCTGAACAACAAAAGGTGCTGACATACCTGACAGTCAGCTACTCTACACTCATCCAACCTGAGCATATTGTTGGATCAAAGCGGATCGCTAGAGGGGGGTGAATAGCGATAAAACTTTTACCAAATCGTTCGTTAAAACTCGAGTAGATAATTTGCAGCGGAAAGATAAACAATAAATAAAAGATACAATTCTTTTTACTTGGTTCGTAGCCTTCGGCTACTACTCCAAGACCCTAGTGGTCCTTGACCACGCACGGAGGGAAAAATACTAAACGAACTCCTCCTCGTTGGAGGTAGGAGTTAATCGATACAATAAAGAACAAAACTTGAGGTAGAGGGACACTCCCCCTCTCCTCGTTATGATAAAAGCTCCGAAAGAATTAAAGTAATAAACTGAAGTAAAAGCTTAAATCGACGTTACAAAAAGAAAAGAAGTTAAGACCTAGACGTCGGAGAAGAAGCACTTCATTGTCGGAGAGTTGTAGCTTTGTGGAGGCTTTTGGAAGCTTAGAATTGTTGATGAAACCCTAGGTTAGGACCTCCTTTTATAGCCTTTGAGCCCCTCATCGAATGGGTCTTCAACCAATCACAAATGAACACATAACCTCCTTGAAAAGTGGTGATAAGCCTTGACTCCTCGAGGCTGATCCTTTGACCATCAGTCGACTGATGGCAGCATCAGTCGATTGTTGACCTCCGGCAGTCGACTGATGCTTGCTGCAAGGCAAAGTTATCTTAAAGAAAACATTATTTCGACGACCTTCAACCGTCCGATCTCAAACTAGACCATCGATGGGATGTCTTTGGTCGGATCTACGCTTAAGACCAACCCCTTAAGGAGGATACGACCTCACTTACGCTCGCACACACGAGCTTACCTCGATACTTACCATGTCGCTTTTGCTTCCGGCCTTCCACTCGATTCCTTTGGCTCCCTCCGAAGTCACTCGAGTGTCGCCCGACCACCGCGACTTCCTCCGAGTGTCGCTAGCCTTCAGCTCCACCTTTAGCACTTTTCTGCACATCGATTCAGCTCGTGAGATAACGATATATCCTTGACTTTGTGTCTTTTGCCATAATCAAAATATAGGTTCGACTTAGGTGCCCCTGCACCAACACATATATCACAATATATAACATGAAGAGTAATACCAACTCACACTACATCATGATACGGGTCGAAGGTATCAAAGAGATCGACCAACAAGTATATAGGTATCCGACACCCAACCATATAAAAAATACAATAGCATGTATAAATATGTACAAACAAATGCAACAAGTATAGTACATACAAATGCAACATCAGAGTAAGCATATATATAGACTGTATCTATATATATATTAATCACAATCATCCATATATATATACATGCATATATATATATATATGGCAATATGCACAACGCCATAAGACACGGCAATGCAACATGCATGGTCATGCTTGCACACCCCTACTTGCTACCACAACCCGAGTGTGGCCTAGGTGGCACGACATGACAACTGTCTCAACTCAACACCAATCACTGCTTTCAAGTGGCTGAGTGGGCAGTATGAACGAGTAGTATATAAGCGTAAAGAGTTAGCTACATAACGGGGGTTCCTTGTAAGATATGGCGAAAAAAATGATTAGGACTCTAATTAATACCTAATCTAGGTTTAATTGATAGGAATTAATTAAAGATAGGCTTGGTCTTATAGGGTAAGAACCCAATCAACATTTTCAGACCCAACCCGTATTTCTACCCGACCCATTTTCTGAGTCGTTTCTGTCGTCTTTCTCCACGCGAGCATTTCCAGCCGCGATCTTTACTTCCCCCTTTATTTCTTTCTCCTAGCGATAGAATCTCTTCACCGCAACTCTTCTTATCTTTTCTTCCTCGCGATTCTTTTCTCGCGACACCTCCTCAGCACGATCCCTTCCTTCCGCACCCTTGCTCCTCATCGAAGTCTTCTTCCCCTCCCGCGATTTCTCTGCCCCTCATCTCCACTGCGCTCTAGCCACTGCCGACGCCTTGCCGGTGGGAGATCCGACAGAAGGAGAGGAAGCTGACAAGCATTTCCACGCGTGGCCAAGAGTTCAGTCGACGACAGGTCAATCAGGAGCTATCCTTCCCGATCGCTGTCGGAGCAAGCTATCTTGAGTTTTCCCATTGCGATTTCTGATCTTTGTTGTCGATCAGCGCCGAAGCTAGGTAAGATTGGATCATCTCCTTACTTTGGACAAAGATAGAACTCCTGTCCATGGTTTCCCTCATTTGATTTGATCGGTTGTTTGGCTAGGGTCAGGTGCCGGTGAACAGGGGATTCTAGCGGGAGCTAGGGCAGCGATGTTATCATTGGGTTTTCCGGTGAACCAAGCAGTCCACTGCCATTTGTGGTCAGGGAAAGGTAAGCACCGATTTTATTGCTTCTTACCTTGAATGAGAGTAAGATGTTGCTGTAGATTCTTGCGCTAAGCTCGGATTTGATTTGGGCAGTAGGTTGTCCAGTGAACAGGGCTACCGATTTTGGGGATTTGCTATTGGTGAGGTTCCAATTGCTGGTAAGCATGAGCCATTTCTTTTGTTTTTGTTCGTCCCAGTTCAAAGCTATGGATTTTTCCTTTGGTGGAATTGACTGTGAGTGGGGATTTTTGGCCGGTTGTGAAGAGTGGTTCTGTTCCGGAGAGTGGAGTGTTTTATGTGTGAGTTGGGGAGGAGCAGTATGGCTATGAATCAAGTTGTAAATGGGTTGTATGGGTTGTGAGAGTTGTGTGTGTCCTATGTGAGTGAGCTGTGAATGGTTGTGCGACTGTGAGTAAGGAATTTCTGGTTGTGCAGCTGTGAATACGGTTGTTCTAGGCCACGAAGGGGTTGTGAATGGTTGGTTCCGGGGTTTGCTCGGCTGTGGCTAAGTGAGAAAGGGTCGGGTGGAATGAGGTGTGTCAATTAGGGTGGTTAGATCCCTGATTTGGCATAATTAAGGGTGGTTATGCACCGTTTCAAGGCTAGTAATTAGGGCTTGGTTGAGGTTAGTCAGGTCCTTAAATTAGTGTGAAATGTCGGTTGTCGATTGAGTTGTGTGATGCACTGATCTCGACTATAAATGGGAGTTATAACTCATATTTGATAAGGGATATGGATATGGGGATAACGTAGTAGCTAATTCGTATTTTGTTTAATGCTTGTACTAAATTGTAATTGATGATATTTGCAGGACGTGGATACGAGATAGGTCCACGGACGTGAGGACTTTATTATTATGAGCATTATAGTAGGTGGGTAATTTCCTACCCTGGTCAGGTAGTTGTCGTTGCATGCAGATTTAGACATATATATGATCATGTTATATGTTCATATTACCTTGACCTCGCTCTTATTTATTCTTGTGCTTGATACTTTGTCGTTGGCCATATATGCTCTAATGTTGATATCACATTTTCCTTTACCAAGATTAAGGAGTTATAGATGTGATGTAAGTAGATCTATAAATGTTTAATTAGGTGTAAATGCTGGAGTACGGATGATGACCTGATTTGTAAATTGGGAAAAAGGTCATCCATGGGTAGGTAATGCCCTGAACATAGGATTGATTCCAAAACCCTTACGTTGCATATTTACTACCGATCATGTGTTGTGTAAATGGTCAGGTGAATTGTGAATAGTGTGTCGCTACGGATCGGTGGTCCTAGCTTGTTATGATCAGTTGAGTATGACTCTCTACAGGATAGAGAGCTTATTGATCAGATGGGTATGACTCTCTGTAGAATAGAGAGTCTGTGGTAGATGTCTGTATGTGTGACAGTGCATTCATGTCATTTACATGCATACTGACGATATAGTCTCCCTTGTGATTGAGAGGGCCGTCAGTCATCCTGCCTCCCAGGTTACTCACAAAGGAGTAACTGGCGTGAGGGCAGAGCATTTGTTGTGTCACACTCTACCACTATAGACGGTGGTAGTTGGAGTTGCGTACAATTATCCTGGGTGCATGACACTTGACCACTCATAGGTAGTGTCAGTCGGAGTGGCCAACAGCAGGGACCCCCATTGTGTAGTGAGCTCTTTACACTCATATGCTACTCAATCATACTACCCACTCGGCCACTCTAGAGCAGTAGTTGGTGTTGAGTTGGGACAGTTGTCATATCGTGCCACCTAGGCCACACTGGGGTGGTAGCGAGTAGGGGTGCGCAGGCATGACCATGCATGCTGCATTGTCGTATCATATAGCATTTTGCATATTGCTATATATATATATATATATATATATATATATATATATATATATATATATATATATATATATACATGGATGATTGTGATTAGTATACATACAAATGCAGTCTATATGTATACTCACTCTGATGATGCATTTGTATGTACTATGCTTGTTGTATTTGTTTGTACATATTCATACATACTATTGCATTTTCTATATGGCAGGATGTCAGGTACCTGTATACTTGTTGGTCGGTCTCCGTAATACCCTCGACCCGTATCATGACGTAGTGTGAGTCAGTATTACTCTTCATATTGTATGTTGTGGATATATGCTCAGGTTAGATGAGTGTAGAGTAGCTGACTGTCAGGTATGTCAGCATCTTTTGTTGTTTAGATTGTTTAGTGGTATGCATGTATGTATATTTAGTATGCTAATGTATACTTGTCGTACCTGTATATTATACTGTTGAATTACATGTGATATTTGATATATATACATGTTCTCTCATATTACCTGCTGAGTTATACTCACCACCACGGACCCTGGGTTTTTCTGTCGCCCAGGTAATAGGTAGAAGTCTTCGTGACGGCTTAGAGCTTCGCTAGTAATCCATCCCATCTCCTTTTTCCGAGCCTCCTATGGATTTTGTTTATTTTGTGTACTTCAATTTGTGTTCGATGTTTTATATACTGTTTGGTACTGTGGACTTGTTAGTTTGTGTACACCTATGTTGGTTTTGGATTGTATGTCAATATGTGTGGTTGTGGGTGTTTGGTTTTATGTTTTCCGTTGTGTTTTGACTCAGTTATGCTTATTATGTCGTGGTTGTGGGCCTAAGGGCCTTGTATTAATAGGATATGTAGCCATGTACAGGGGAGATGTCGTCCGTTTGATTTTCAGTATGACATACTCTCGGGGCGTGACAACTTTATTGGTATCAAAGCCAAAGGTTCTACGATGTCATACAATGATTTTTATTTTTGAGTCTTGGATTCTCAGGAGTCAATTTTATCTTTCGGTTTTGGTTTTTTGAGATGAGATGGATAGTGGCCTGAGCTCCAAGAAGCACGTGGTAAGAATTCCTGATAACTTATAGCCTAGTAGATACTTATCTAAACTTGATTAACAGGTGTATACAGTCAGAGTTATGACACCTATACGGACTTATAGTAGGGGTCGTCCATCGAGGCGACCAATTGGAGTTGCCTTTAGGGTTTAAACCCTCGGTTTTATTGGCTATGCTTTTAATGTTTATAATAGGGAATAACATGTAGTGCGTTGGTTATTCTTCGTAATCGTGGTTTGAGTTGACTACGGGAATGACCTGTTGAGTTTGTGAGTCGTGAACCTGTGTCAAAAAGGTGATTTACCTTTGAGAGTCGACTGATACCGAGTTCGAAAAAAGGGATCAAGGCGTCACATTCCTTGTGGAAATCAAAGACTACAGTCTTAGGGATTTTCACTAACGGTGCTAGTCAGATCATTACTCGTGGGGTAATGGACTAGGTGAGTATACTATTATTGCTACAGCAAGCGGTGGGTTAGTATAAGGTGTTTCATCGGGATTTTGATTCATGAGTTGTCTGTACTGGGTTGTATAACTTTGAAGGTACTTTGAGCACTTAACTCGTGTTATACAAAGAAAGTAGAGTTATTTGCATACCATTATCAGGATCAAGCCGGTATTTGGTGGTAAATGCAGAAAATAACTTTCGGGGAATAATATATCACTTGATCATGGTTTAGTGATGTTGAGAGAGAGTATTTCCCCGCGTCACTTTCTATGACACATTGTAGGAAAATCTTGAGCTTCAAGTAGGGTGATCATCGGTAATGGGAATATCATGCAAAGTCGTTAGACTTGCAGAGTTTACACTCACCTAATAGCTCAAGAATATGAATGGATGTTTCAAGCCACCCACAGTTATTGGCTTACTTTTGGATTAAGATGATGGGATCTTCTATCAGATTTTGCCGAAAGATATTGGATTGAGTCAGGAGTTTAGAAATGACTCCGTACAAGTGTTTAGGAGATAAAGAACGATAAG
This sequence comes from Wurfbainia villosa, assembly GCA_025175895.1. Taxonomy (NCBI): domain Eukaryota; kingdom Viridiplantae; phylum Streptophyta; class Magnoliopsida; order Zingiberales; family Zingiberaceae; genus Wurfbainia; species Wurfbainia villosa. Next base: position 122,891,934 of record CM045989.1, on the reverse strand, counting down.
CAAACATTGCAAGTCAGATGTTGGAATGAGAAGCCTCCAAATGTTGGACAAAAGGAGCAAGATCGGAGTCATAGGTCACGAGCTACTAGTGGAGAGTTTTCCGATCATAGAAGACCCACCGTAGATCATCAAAACTGTCTGATGTTATTGACGAAATCAAATCATTTGTTTCTATTGTAAGTAACTAGTACAATTGAGGAGGTGTATTTTGAAGACTCAGTTAAAGACTATCAATGGTGTTTCGGGAGGATGATGCATCATCTCGACAACAGAGATCAACACAGAAAATTGGGTTATCTCATCAGCAGCAACCTACTACCTCAGGCACGGTTGGAGTTCTTTGATACTCCCCTTCAGCAGAGATCAACACAAAAGCAGTATCAACAGAAGACATCTTAGAAGATTCTGTTAAGGCAATCTCTTGCCATGATAAGGTTTTGATGTGTGTGGCAAAGGGTTTAAGTTAGGTTGTTATTATGATTTGATATGTGCGTTGGAGTCTTGCAGGACTTAGTAATTCGCACATGGAGCCTTGGCGGGTTCACCACTCAGAATCTCATGCTTGAGTCGGAGAAGGAGCATTGCAGAGCCGTGCACTTGATGCTGTCGAGGGACCGCCAGACGAGAAGACTTGAAGCGAAGCCAAGGAAGCAGACTTCCGAGGCAAGAGACGCGAAGAAACATTGCAGAGTCGTGCGTCTGATGCTGCCGAGGGACGTGGCCGCGAACGAAGAGAGCTTCGATGAGGGACTTCGAGTGAGATGAGAGAATGAGTGAATTGTAAGTAGCTCATTAGGTGAACTTGGCCGAATGGCTAAGTGTCGGATGAGTTTTCCCGACATCGATCATCGCCATGGAATGGCGATCGCTTCCTCAGTCGAATGGGTTCGACCGGTATCCGATCGAGTTATTTTGGGGCCGCAGTGATCGCTAGATATCACCGATCGGCTGAAGGCGTGATCGATTAAGAGGGTTTGGCCACAGAACCACTCGTAGTCGACTGGGCAGTCGACTACGGAGGCAGCAGTTGACCGATGGGATCCATCAGTCGAGTGCCAAGTGTTCTGTTGGACTACAACGGTCGGGATCCGACATGGTCGGAGGCCGTTGAAGTGGCGGCAGTCGACTGCCAAGGGCAGCAGTCGACTGGTGGTGGTCAACGGAAAGAAATCAACCCTCTCTATAAAAAGAGAGGGTGTGGGCTTTTGGATGGCTAATGCTTATGCTCTAAGTGACCATCCAAGTGCTCTACAAGATTCAAACTCCTTCTCTTAGCTTTCTTTCACATCTATTGTAAAAGAAGGAGTGTCTTTGAGTTGTAAGGGTTACCTCCACCTAGCTTAGTGCAAAGGAGAGACCAATAGTGATTTGGTTGCGGAGTGATTCACCGAGGACGAATCGGGGACCATGGATTAGCGGCGTAGCCGTGAACCACGTTATATTTCATGTTAGCATTGTTTGTATTCTTCATTGTTTATTTGCTTGTCTTTATTAGTATTAAAGCGCTAATTGTGTAGACGAGCAAATTCCACCATCCAACGACAAAGGGCTATTCACCCCCCTCTAGCCGGTCGATCGATCCCCTACAAGTGGTATCAGAGCAAAGGAAAGCTTGTCGAGGACTAACCACCACAACAAGCACATTCAAGAATGGCCGGCTCTAATATTCATCCACCGAAGTTCGAGGGAGAATTCTCTTGGTGGAAAAAGAGAATGGAGGTATTTTTCGAGACCGATTTCGAAATTCTCTTAATTATGGAAAACGGTTTCGAATTACTTAGGAATGAAGATGGGGAGCCATTGGAGAAAGCAAGGTGGAGCAAGAGGTAAAGAGAAGAATATTTGGCGAATTCAAAAGCCAAGCACCACCTCTACAATGTACTCCCCCAACAAGAAGTTAACCGGATTGGGGAATGCTCTAGTGCCAAGGAGATGTGGGAGAAGCTAGTAGAGCTTCATGAAGGCACTTCGGAGGCCAAACTTGCAAGAAGAGACCTCCTCCGCTCCCAACTATCAAACATCAAATTAGAAAAGGGAGAAAAGGTAACATCATTGCATTCTAGGTTTAAGGAAATTTTGATTGGACTAACAAGTGTAGGAGAAAGGCTCTCCAACCGGGACATGCTCATGAAAGCAATTGATGCTTTTCCCCGGTCATCAAAATGGAGCTCAATGGTGGACTCCTTCTACATGTCCAAGAATCTAGAAGTGAGCGCCTTGGAGGAGTTCTTCTCAACAATGGAGCTCCATGAAACGAGGCTTGAAGGAATACAAGAAGAGCCAAAGTTTCAACCTTCAAGAGGAGTAACCTTGATGGCACATAAGGGGAAGAAGAAGATAGAGATCCCCTCCTCCTCCAATGAAGCGTCCTCCTCTTCCTCCATGGATAGCACGGAAGAAGCCTATATGGTAAGGAGGGTAAGGCGTGCATTAAAAGGTTTTCATTTTAATAAATCTAATGATAGGAGGAGAAGACCAAGGGGAAAGGTAATTTGTTACAATTGCCAAGGAGAGGGACACATAAGGGACAATTGTCCTCTCCTAAACAAGAGCAAAGAAGAGAGGAAGAAGAAAAAAAGAAAAGAAGAAGAAAAAGGGGAGCAAAAAGAAGGAAGAAGAGAAGAAGGCCAAAGAAAAAGGGAAGGCCAAGGCATTCAAAGCAAAGACTTGGGATGACCCATCCTCCTCCTCATCATCGTCATCCGAGGAAGAAAATGTTTTTGTCACAAATTTGGCATTGATGGTGTTTGACGACTTGGATTGCTCCTCCTCCGAAAATGAAGGATCAAGCTCAAGTGGAGAGAGCTCAAGTGAAGGGGGAGCCTCCTCTACATCCTCATCATCGGAAGAGGATTTGGTAAGTGAGGTAACGAATCTACCCCCTAAGCAAATAATGTCTATGATTTCTAGCCTCACTAAGGATTTATTTAGGGCAAAGAAAAGGAATAAATGCATGCTTGAGCAAATTAAGGATTTAGAACAAAAGTTAGAAAAAGCATGTTTTAATGATGATAATGATGATGCATGCTTACATGATAATTATATTCCTTTGGATGTTAATGATGCATGCATAGAAGAAAATAGGGCTTTAAGGGAAAAGGTAGACTATTTGACCAAAGCCCTAGAAAAGTTTACTATAGGCTCCAATACCCTTAACATGATAATTGGGAGCCAAAGAGTTAGCTTCAACAAGAAAGTCCTAGGATATTAGGAAAAGAAAAATGAAAAGGCCTATAAATGTTTAATAGCTAGGGGTCAAGATAAAAAGAAGGTAATTGGAAGGAAATGGATCCCTAAGGAATTTTTAGTGAACCCCATAGGTAAGAATTTATATTGGGTTCCAAAATCCATCCTAAAGGGTTAGGAAAACCCTAGGATAGTCAACCATATGGAATTCACCTATATCATATTTTTTGGTTGACTTAGGACGGCGGGACAACATTTTTGAAATAGTGTTAGGTGATGATAATGCACCTATAAGTAGATAAATCATGCCTTAGGTGATATTTGCTTTATTATCATGATGTAATACCTAATGTATGATCACAATTTGATGAATACTTTTGTTTCATGATCATAATGTGAAATTAATTCATATACATCTTTATGATCATGTGGAATGATAAGATGATACTTAACTTTGATAGAATTGCATAAAAATAATGGTTAAGTATATACAAATACCTTTAGGATACATCTCACACTCACCATAGGCTACCATGATTGAAAACTTAGCATGGGTGAGATGTTAGGGTGATACAAATGTCCACCAATGCCTATGGCATTTAGATGGTCATTTAAAGTATCAAAATAGCAATAATAGACCAATCATGGGGAAGGCTTATGTTTAATTCATAGACATATTGCCCAAACATCATGGTTGGATATTTCATATGTTTTCAAAATAATTTCTTACTTTAAAATCTGTGTATTCATGTTTTGAAACAATTCAAAGCAAGACTAGGTGTTAAAATGTATACTAACATAATAAAAAACCTAGTGGTTTTTAAAGCTTTTGGATTTTTTGGCAAATACGTGAAAATACCATGATTTTTCATGAACAACTATTTTTCATGGATAAATATACTTACAAGAAATATGTTCCCCAAATTTCACTATCTTTTGAATTTTCTGGAATTTATAATGCATTTCTGAATTTTGTCCAGAAAATCAGAATTATTGTTTTCCTTGTGCCAGTCGATTGTCATACTGATAGCAGTCGACTGATAGACTGTAAACGAGCACAGTAACCTAATTTTATCAGGTTTTTGACTGATTTTAATGTTTATTCACCTCTAGACTTGATGTCATGCTTGTATAAACATTGTTTAATATTTTTGATGGTATCAAAGGAGGAGAAATGTATATGTTTAAGTAAGGGGGAATATATTTAGGGGGAGTTTCATGTATTAAGGGGGAGAGTTGCTTATCATGTTATTCACATGCTTTCCTTTCTTAATAGTTTATCAAATATTTTTACCTAACTTAAACGGATTGCCACATATCAAAAAGGGGGAGATTGTTAGGGCAATCTCTTGCCATGATAAGGTTTTGATGTGTGTGGCAAAGGGTTTAAGTTAGGTTGTTATTATGACTTGATATGTGTGTTGGAGTCTTGCAGGACTTAGTAATTCACACATGGAGCCTTGGCAGGTTCACCACTCTAACCTCGCGGCTTGAGCCTGAGAAGGAGCATTGCAGAGTCGCGGCGCTTGATGCCGCCGAGGGACCGCCGACGAGATGACTTGAAGCGCCAAGGAAGCAGACTCGAGGCAAGAGACGCCAAGGAGCATTGCGCAGTCGCGGCACCGATGTCGCCGAGGGACGTGGCCGCGAACGAAGAGAGCTTCGGCGAGGGACTTCGAGTGAGATGAGAGAATGAGTGAATTGTAAGTAGCTCATTAGGTGAACTTGGCCGAATGGCTAAGTGTCGGATGAGTTTTCCCGACATCAGTCGACTGTCATGGAATGGAAGTCGACTACTCTGAGTCGAATGGGTTCGACTGGTATCCGACTGAGTTGTTTTGGGGCCAGCAGTCGATTGTCATATGTAGGCGATCGAAGAAGATCCATCCGATCAAGGCGCAATGATCGATTAAGAGGGTTTGGCCACAGAACCACTCATAGCCGACTGGGCAGTCGACTACGGAGGCAGCAGTCGACCGATGGGATCCATCAGTCGAGTGCCAAGTGTTCCGTTGGACTACAACAGTCAGGATCTGACGTGGTCGGAGGCCGTTGAAGTGAAGGCAGTCGACTGCCAAGGGCATCAGTCGACTGGTGGCGGCCAACGGGAAGAAATCAGCCCTCTCTATAAAAAGAGAGGGTGTGGGCTTTTGGATGGCTAATGCTTATGCTCTAAGTGACCATCCAAGTGCTCTACAAGATTCAAACTCCTTCTCTTAGCTTTCTTTCACATCTATTGTAAAAGAAGGAGTGTCTTTGAGTTGTAAGGGTTACCTCCACCTAGCTTAGTGCAAAGGAGAGACCGATAGTGATTTGATTGCGGAGTGATTCACCGAGGACGAATCGGGGACCGTGGATTAGTGGCGTAGCCGTGAACCACGTTATATTTCGTGTTAGCATTGTTTGTATTCTTCATTGTTTATTTTCTTGTCTTTATTAGTATTCCGCTTGCGCTAACAATTGTGTAGACGAGCAAATTCCACCATTCAACGACAAAGGGCTATTCACCCCCCTCTAGTTGGCCGATCGATCCCCTACAGATTCATGCAGACAACAACAACAGTTACCCCCAGACGTGGATTGGCTTTGTACATAGGAGAGAGTATACGACGATGGTCATATCTATTCTGTATTCTATAGGTGCATCTCGTAGGATTAAGTGATGAGATCAGATGATCTAGGAAAATCCCCGAGTCATTCATCACAAAAATGCAACCGCTTTGTCGTGGACTGTTGGATCTGATCTTGTTCTCTTCGGAGAAAGGTCGAGACCTGCGGGGAGCCTTTGAATCGGATCAGCAGATAATTGATCGATCAGAGTATTACTCTAGTTTACCCTCTGGGTTGATATATTGAGAGATACTTGTAGTTTATAGGTATCTTTGTCTAGAATATTCTTAGTTTGGATTAGAAGGGTTCCTATACATCAACTTGTGGGTCGGTGGTATCTCTACTGTCAAGCGAGATGTGGACCAATAATTAAGAAGTCAAGGGATGCCCTTAGACTTTGATAGACATACTTTTATTGTAGACATATCCGTACAGATGGTCAAATTGTTGAGATTATGGTATGATATGTCTCTCGGATGTGCATATAATCCGAGAGTATTTGGATGTAGTTTTGGATGAACTCCTAGGCTTGCCGTTACATACGCAAGTGGAGTGGGCGATCGGAATGATTGCGGAGATAGTGTCGATATTGAATTCCTCATACGAGTGATAATTTTGTTGGTATTAGTGTTGCTAAACACTATGGAAATTAGAAGAACATAAGTTACGATTATAGGAGATGTTGGAGGGGATATTTATCTATCCCAGTATTTCTCCTTGAGAAGATCCAGAACTCTTTGTTAAAAGAGAGATGAACCCTTGAGATTATGCATCGATTATTGATGATAGAGTGTGATAGTTGTTGAAAAGTAAATATCCTTCGTTGTGGATGGATGATCTGTTTAGATCAGCTAAGGACACCTGTGTATGCTCTAGGGTTGATTTACGACTGGAGCATTGATATTGTAGTGACATGATGTCATACAATTATCATTATCGTTGTGATGATTGATATATCATCAGTGTAGAGTAAGAGGATGCAGGTGTGTAAAGATGACAATTTCATACTTGGTATGAATTTTATGAGTTTGATTATGTTGTTAGACTATTAAATGATTTAGTCGTCCATGAATTTGAGAAATCGTGTACTCGGGACACGATTGGATCAGTTTGTGGTCATTGGAATTGCGTAACTTGGCCACTGTTGATGATGGTAGTTGGAGTTGCGCACTCGACCACCGTAGATGGTGGTTTCCTTGTATGATTTGGTTAATACTACGAATGTGGATAGGATACTTTTAGTGTTACTATACCACAGGTTTGTTTGACCAAAAGGGTAATGGAATTCACTCGGTCGGAAGCTTGTGAAATTAGGTTTCAGGACCTAGATGGTGATTGACGTTTGCATCAGTGTTAGTTAATCCTTCCGGGGTGGATGGAAGGATGTTGACGCAGATGCATCGTTCTAAAGAATAGAGCTATCCCGATGTAGTTAAATGAGGCGTATCTTAAGCTTATGGCAGTTGAGGAACTGCGAGATAAGCCATCATACATATGACATGAACTTAGCAGTATTATCTTGTGTAGTAGTGATATGGAGCAGAAGTGCTCATGGAGTTTTGACTAGCTACTGGATAGCTAATATAGAGTTGCTGGAACACGGACAGTTGCAACAAGGGAGATTGGTCGCTATAGTCTCCCATATACTTACAAAGTGTGTGGTGGAGTGGATTTCGGATGGTTGATGGACTTCTCTTTTGAGAAGATAATTCCTCGTCTCTAGTAAAGATAGTGGGTTCTGGAGTTGCATTAGTTTAAGGAAGAGTTGCTACATGAAGCACATCATTCGAGATTTGCTATACATCCTGGTGGTATTCGAATGTATCGAGATTTAAAATGTTTATACCGGGCAACGATATGAAGAGAGATATTGCAGACTTGGTTACTCAATGTTCAGTATGCCAGTGGGTAAAGGCTAAACATCAGAAACCTGCTGGGTTACTCCAGGAAATTTCGATTCCAGAATGGAAGTGGGAGCATATCCTGATAGATTTTCGTTGCGGGATTACCTAGAACCCATAAAGGACATGATGCGATTTGGGTGATCGTGGATCGACTAACCAAATCAGCTCACTTTCTGCCTATTCATGGAACGGACTCATTGGATCATCTAGCAGAGTTATATTGTCGAGAGATTATCAGACTGCATGGAGTACTTTTGAGTACTATATCTGATAGAGATCCGCAATTTACTTCACGATTCTGGCAGAGTCTGCAGCAAGCTATGAGCACAGAGCTTCGACTCAGTACCGCCTTTCATCCGCAGACAGATGGACAGTCTGAGCATACCATTAAGACTCTAGAGGATCTATTGAGATCTTGTGTCATGGATTTCGGTGGCAGTTGGGAGGATCACATTCCTTTAGTGGAATTTGCTTACAACAATAGCTACTACTCTTCTATTCAGATGGCTCCTTTCAAGGCATTATACGGCAGACCCTGTAGATCTCCCGTGTTGCGGGAGGAGTTTGGGGAGTGACAGTTGCTGGGGCCACAGAGTATTCAGCATGATGCAGAATTGGTGTGAGTGATCAGACGACGGTTATCTGAGGCACAGGATCGATAAAAGAGTTATGCGGACCGGAGGCGAAGACCTCTGGAATTCTCAGTAGGGGATCATGTATTTCTGCGGGTTTCACCTACGAAAGGGGTGAAACAATTTGGGCTAAAAGAAAAATTAGCTCCACGCTACATTGGTCCATTTGAGATATTGGAGCGGATTGGGGGTGTAGCTTACCGGTTGGCTTTACCTCCGACACTTGCGGGTGTTCACAACGTATTTCATGTTCCTATGCTAAGGAAATACGTGCCGCGATTTGATCATGTTCTGAAAAAGGTTCCGATATCACTCCAGGTGAATGCGACTTATGAGGAGATTCCAGTGCGGATTCTTTGTCGCAAGGAGCGATAGTTGCGGAACAAAACCATCTGACTCGTAAAGGTTGGATGGCAGTATCATACGGATGAGGAGGCAATGTGGGAGATGGAAGATACTATCTGAGCTCGGTACCCTCATCTATTCACTTGAGGTATGCGGTCATTTCGGAATATGCTTGAATTAATTTTCGCATGTTAGTACGAAATTTGGGGACCAAATTTTATTAAGTGGGGGAGAATGTAAGATACGGCGAAAAAAATGATTAGGACTCTAATTGATACCTAATCTAGGTTTAATTGATAGGAGTTAATTAAAGCTAGGATTGGTCTTATAGGGTAAGAACCCAATCAACATTTTCAAACCCAACCCGTATTTCTACTCGACCCGTTTTCCGAGCTGTTTCTGTCGTCTTTCTCTACGCGAGCATTTCCAGCCGCGATCTTTACTTCCCCGTTTATTTCTTTCTCCTAGCGACGGAATCTCTTCACCGCAACTCTTCTTATCTTTTCTTCCTCGCAATTCTTTTCTCGCGACCCCTCCTCATCACGATCCCTTCCTTCTGCACCCTTGCTCCTCGCCGAAATCTTCTTCCCCTCCCGCGATTTCTCTGCCCGTCGTCTCCACCGTGCTCCAGTCGCTGCCGATGCCTTGTCGGTGGGAGATCCGACTAGAGGAGAGGAAGCTGACAAGTGCTGCCATGCGTGGCCGAGAGTTCGGTCGGCGATAGGTCAATCAGGAGCTATCCTTCCCGATCACTGTCGGAGCAAGCCATCTCGAGTTTTCCCATCGCGATTTTCGATCTTTGTTGCCGATCAACGCCGGAAAAGGTCATCCGTGGGTAGGTAATGCTCTGAACGTAGGATTAATTCCAATACCCTTACGTTGCATATTTACTACCGATCATGTGTTGTGTAAATGGTCAGGTGAATTGTGAATAGTGTGTCGCTACGGACCGGTGGTCCTAGCTTGTTATGATCAGTTGAGTACGACTCTCTACAGGATAGAGAGTGTATTGATCAGATGGATATGACTCTCTATAGAACAGAGAGTCTGTGGTAGATGTTTGTATGTATGATAGTGCATTCATGTCATTTACATGCATACTGACGACATAGTCTCCCTTGTGGTTGAGAGGGTTGTCAGTCATCCTGCCTCCCAGGTTACTCATAGAGGAGTAATTGGCGTGAGGGCAGAGCATTTGTTGTGCCACACTCTACCACTATAGACGGTGGTAGTTGGAGTTGCGTGCAATTGTCCTGGGTGCGTGTCACTTGACCACTCATAGGTAGTATCAGTCGGAGTGGCCAGCAGCAGGGACCCCCATTATGTAGCGAGCTCTTTATGCTCATATGCTACTCGATCATACTACCCACTCGGCCACTCTAGAGCAGTGGTTGGTGTTGAGTTGGGACAGTCGTCATGTCGTGCCACCTAGGTCACACTGGGGTCGTGGTAGCGAGTAGGGGTGCGCAGGTATGACCATGCATGCTGCATTGCCGTATCATATGACGTTTTGCATATTGCTATATATATATATATATATATATATATATACATAGATGATTGTGATTAGTATATATACAGATGTAGTCTATATGTATACTCACTCTGATGATGTATTTGTATGTACTATGTTTGTTGCATTTGTTTGTACATATTCATACATGCTATTATATTTTCTATATGGTAGGATGTCAGGTACCTGTATACTTGTTGGTCGGTCTCCGTGATACCCTTGACCCGTATCATGACGTAGTGTGAGTCAGTATTACTTTTCATATTGTATGTTGTGGATATATGCTCAGGTTAGATGAGTGTAGAGTAGTTGACTGTCAGGTATGTTAGCATCTTTTGTTGTTCAGATTGTTTAGTGGTATGCATGTATGTATATTTTGTATGCTGATGTATACCTATCGTACCTGTAGATTATACTGTTGAATTACATGTGATATTTAATATATATACATGTTCTCTCATATTACCTGTTGAGTTATACTCACCACCACGGACCCCTTCGTGACGGCTTAGAGCTTCGCCAGCGATCCATCCCATCTCTTTTTCCAAGCCTCCCGTGGATTTGGTTTATTTTGTGTACTTCAGTTTGTGTTCGATGTTTTATGTACCGTTTGGTACTGTGGACTTGTTAGTTGGTGTACACCTATGTTGGTTTTGAATTGTTTGTCAGTATGTGTGGTTGTGGGTGTTTGGTTTTATGTTTTCCGCTGTGTTTTGACTTAGTTATGCTTATAATGTCGTGGTTGTGGGCTAAGGGCCTTGTATTAACAGGATATGTTGTCACGTACAAGGGAGATGTCGTCCGTTTGCTTTTTAGCATGGCATACTCTCGGAGCGTGACATCCCTGTTGCTGGCCACTCCGACTAACACTACTCATGAGTGGTCGAGTGCCACGTATCAAGGACAACTACACGCAACTCCAACTACCACCGTCTATAGTGGAAGAATGCGGCACAACAAATGCTCTGCCCTCACACCAGTTACTCCTCCATGAGTAACCTAGGAGGCATGATGACTCACGACCCTTTCAACCATAAGGGAGACTATGTCGTCAATATGCATGCAAATGACATGAATGCACAGTCACTCATCCAGACATCCACCATAGACTCTCTATTCTATAGAGAGTCATACCAATCTAATCAATGCACTCTCTATCATGCAGAGAGTCGTACTCAACTGATCATAACACTCTCTATCCTGTAGAGAGTCATACCAATCTGATCAATGCACTCTCTATTCTACAGAGAGTTGCACTCAATTGATCACAACCAAGCTAGGACCTCCGGTCCGTAGTGACGCACTATCGACAATCCACATGACCATACATAATCACATGATCGGTAGTAAATATGCAACATAAGGGTATTGGAATCAATCCTACGTTCAGGACCGTACTTACCCACAGATGCCCTTTTTACCCAATTTACAAATCAGGTCATCATCCGTACTCCACTATTTACACATAACTAAGCATTTATAAGTTTACTTACATCACATCTGTAACTCTTAATCATGATGAAGGAAAATATGATAACAACAATAGAGCATATAAGGCCAAAGATAAAGTATCAAGAACAAAAATAAATAAGAGCGGAGTCAAGATAATATAATCATATATCTAAATCTACATGCATCAACAACTACCTGACCAGGATAGAAAATTACCCACCTATTATGCAAACCGTAATTGTCTTCACGTCTGCGAACCTGCCTCGTATCTACGTCCTGCAAATATCATCAATTACAATTAAGTGCAAGCACATGACATATATATCTAAATTCACTATTCTATCATTTCCATATTCGCATCCCTTTATCGAATACGAATTAGAAACCCCCCAATCGTCAAATGTAACCCTTCTACAACATCCAACTAGGTTTAAATCATCAAACCTCTTAAGTACATCCCCACCCAAATCACTAACGTACTAACTCACATCCACAATCGAGATCGAGCTGCTCCAGCCTATTCCCATCCCCCGTACAAAACAGATATAGCCCTGCACAACCATTCACAGCTCACTCACACAGCCACCAATAGCTTACCACAACGGAACAACCTCACACAATCACTCTCACAGATTGACACATAACCAAACTCTAGAAATTATAGACAAAGAGGAAAGGTAAATCAAACTTACTAGTCCTAGAAAACTCCACCGGCAACCAATCCTCCCCACTTCTTCAGTCTGTCAGAAAAATGTCGCTGCCCTAACCCACAGATCGACAACCTTTTAACATCATCGATCCAAAGAAACTGCATTGGACAGAAGAGAAAAGGGAAAGGAAAATGAGAGGTTTACCAGAGTTTGTAGCTTCACCGGCAGCACTTCCCCCCAAATGCTTTATTCGTCGGAAAACCCAACGCCGACAACGCTGCCCATCACAAAAGATCACACTCAATGAAGGAACACAGCTATAAATTTGATCTTCGTGCAAGGTAAGGAGATGGGAAGAAACCCCAAATCGGCAGACCCAAAATCGGTAGCTCACCGTCGGAATGTCGCCGATTCAAGCTCCCCCGCCACTCGCTCGCCCTCTGCTCCTGCTCGCTCTCTGCTCTCGCTCATCCACAGAGATCGTCGAGGATGGTCCAGCCGCTGCCTCTCGCCACGAGGAAGGGGAAGAGCACTCGGCAACCTTGCGTTTCAGAGAGACAGAGAAGGAGAGTATCGCGAATGGGAACGCTCGAGGCAGTTCGGCGCAGAAATAAAAGACAGCGATGAAACGGGAAGAAATGGCTCGGGTATTAAGTAAGAAAATGGGCCAGGTTTGATAACGGGTTGGATGCACTAACGGGTTGGGCTTTAAAACCCTAGATCCATTCAACTAACCCATAAGATTTAAATCTAGGTTAGGTTTAAGTAAATTCCTAACCATGTATCACTAATTTAATCCATCCAACAATAATATTATTTATTATTATTATTATTATTATTTTCACTGTGGTATTTTACATTCTCCCCCACTTAATAAAATTTGATCCCCAAATTATTGGATCGAGAAGCGTCGCTAGAGTGGGGGGCGAATAGCGAGCGTAAATCTTTTCTTCATTTCGTTCGAGTAGACAATTAAACGAGTAAACACAACGGAAAATAAAGAGACACATTTATTTTACTTAGTTCACAACCCAACGGTTGCTACTCCAAGGCCCTATCAGTCCTAGACCGCGTACGGAGGGCAAAGCACTATAACATCTCCTCCTCATTGGAGGTAGGAGAACACGATCACAAAACCGAATGTACGAGGATGAGGAAACAAGCCTACCTCACCTCGTTACGAATAAAAACAATGAATACAATATCAAAATATATTACTAGATGCTGCTGCCGACGAAGAAGATCTGAACTTGTTGTCGTGTCGGCGTTATGACGGTGTTGGAGCGTTGGCGTTGTAGGAGCACTTGATGAATAAACTTGATGATCTTTGGAGTTGGAATCCACCCCTCCTTTTATAGATTTTGGCCTCTGAATATGTCTCCTCTTTTTTTGGAACAGATCACGAAGTTGTATAATTTTTATCGCGAAGTGGCCGCGTCAAACCTTATCTGTTTTGACCTAGCGCAAAGGCTGATTCGTTGCCATCAGTCGACTGATGACTCCCATGATCCGATCGATGAGCATCACCGATCGCCAATGTCCAGGAATGACTTCCATCCCGCCACTTCGCAAAGAAGAGGTTAGCTCAGAAAATGATAAATACGACGGTTTCTAACCGTCCGATCTCAACCTAGACCTTCCACAAGAAGTCTTAGTCGGATCGCCGCCTACGGTCATCCCCGTACAGAGGACACGACCTTACCATCTCTCACTCACACGAGCTTACCTCGATACTTACTGTGTCGCTTTCGCTTCCGGCCTTCCACTTGATTCCTTCGGCTCCCTCCGAAGTCACTCGAGTGTCGCCCGACCACCGCGGCTTCCTCCGGGTGTCGCTAGCCTTCATCTCTAGCTTTAGTACTTTTCTGCATACTCGATTTAGCTCGTGAGATAACGATGTAAACTTAACTTTGTGTCTTTTCCATAATCAAAATGCAGGTTCGATTATCTGGTGCCCCTACACCAACACAAATTTCGTACTAACATTCAAAAATTACTTCAAACATGTTCCCGAAAGGACCACATACACACCTCAAGTGAATAGATGAGGGTATCGAGCTCGGATAATATCTTCCAGCTCCCACGTAGTCTCCTCATCAGTATGATGCTGCCATCCAACCTTTACAAGTCGGATGGTTTTGTTCTGCAATTGTCAGTCCTTGCGACCTAGAATTCACACTAGAATCTCCTCATAGGTCGTATTAGGCTGAAGTGGAATCGAAACCTCTTTCAGAACATGATATGAATGCAGAATGTATTTCCTCAGCATAGAAACATGAAATATGTTATGAACACCCGCAAGTGTCGGAGGTGAAGCCATTCGATAAGCCACAACCCCAATCCGCTCCAATATCTCAAAGGGACCAATATAGCATGGAGTTAATTTTCCTTTTAGCCCAAATCGTTTCACCCCTTTCATAGGTGAAACACTCAAAAATACTTGATCCCCAACTAAGATTTCCAAAGGCCTTCGCCTCCGGTCTGCGTAACTCTTCTGTCGATCCTGTGCCTCTGATAATCGTCATCTGATGACGCGCACCAACTCTACATCATGATGGATGCTCTATGTCCCCAATAGCTATTGTTCCCCGACTTCCTTCCATAACACGGGAGTTCTACAGGGTCTATCGTATAATGCCTCGAAAGGGCCATCTAAATAGAAGAGTGGTAGCTGTAGTTATAAGTAAATTCCACTAACTAAACGTGGTCCTCACAACTACCACCAAAATCCATGGCACAAGATCTTAATAGATCCTCCAGAGTCTGAATGGCACACTTAGAATATCCATCTGTTTGCGGATGAAATATTGTACTGAGCTGAAGCTCTGTGCCCATTGGCCTGCTGTAGAATCTTCCAAGAATCGCGAGATAAATCGCGGATCTCTATCAGATATAATGCTCAAAGGTATGTCATGCAATCTGATAATCTCTCGGCAGTACAACTCTGCCAGACGATCAAATGGGTCCGTCCCACAAATAGGCAGAAAATGAACTAATTTGGACAGCCGATCTACAATCACCCAAATTGCATCATGTCCTTTATGGGTTCTAGGCAATCCCATAATGAAATCCATAGTGATATGCTTCCACTTCCATTCCGGAATTGGAATTTCCTGAAGCAATCCTATGGGTTTCTGATGTTCAATCTTTACCTACTGGTATACTAAATATCAAGCACAAAGTCTGCAATATCTCTCTTCATACCATTCCACCAGTATAAGCATTTCAAATCTCGGTACATCCGAGTACCACCAGGATGTATAGTAATCTCGAATGATGTACTTCCTGTAGTAACTTTTCCTTAACTAATACAACTCCGGAAACCACTATCCTCCTCGAAGTCAGAGAAATAATTTATCACAAGAGAAATCCATCTACCATCCAAAATCCACTCCACCACACACTCTGTAAGTGCATGGGAGACTATAGCGACCAATCTCCCTTGTTGCAACTGTTTGTGTTTCAGCAACTCTATAGTAGCTACCCCAGTAGCTAGTCAAAACTCCATGAGCACTTCTGCTCAATATCACTACTACACAAGATGATACTGCTAAGTTTATGTCATATGTATGATAGCTTATCTCGTAGTTCATTAACTTCCATAAGCTTAAGATACACCTCATTTAACTGCATCGCTCCATTCACTGAAGCAATGCATCTGTGTACCATACCCTTCCATCCACATTAGAAGGATTAACTAACACTAATGCAAAAGTCAACCATCGACTGAGTCTTGAAAACTAGTTTCACAGGCTTCAGACCAAGTAAATTCAATCACCTTCCTGATCAAACAAGTCAGTGATATACTAATGCTTAAAAGCATCCTATCCATATCTGCGGTAACAACCAAATCATACAAGGAAACCACCATCTACGGTGGTCGGGTGCGCAACTCCAACTACCACCATCAACAGTGGCCAAGTTACGCAACTCTAACAACCACAACCTGATCCAATCGTGTCCAGAATACATGATTCTCAAATCCAGGGGCGACTAAATCGTTAAATACGTCTAATATCATTAACAACAACTCATAAATTCATACTAAGTATGAAATGTCGTCCTCCATACACCTACATCCTCTTTACTCTAAGCTGATGATATACCAATCATCACAACGACAATAATAATTGTATGACATCATGTCACTACAATATTAACACTCCAGTCGTAAACTAACCCTAGAGTATACACAGGTGTCCTTAGCTGATCTAAACAGATCGTCTTTCCACAATGAAGGATATTCCTTTTTAACAACTACCACATTCCATCATTGATAATCGAAGCATAATCTCAAAGGTTAGTCTCTCTTCTAACAAAGAGTTTCGGATCTTCTCAAGAAAATATTGGGACAGATAAATATTGTTGGCAATGTGCTAATTCTCGGAATGCTCATAGGCTCCCATGTCCCCGGATTAAAATTTTCACTAATGAAAACTAATCCGGATGGGATGAGTTTCCTAAGCACAACCAATTCGTCGTCGTGCTAACGACTTGAGCGATCGCTTGAACAAACTAGTTGTTCAAGCAACACAACTCTTCTAGTCGGTTAGCCACGGAAGAGACGACGGACGGATCGTCGGTTTTTGTGTTTCTTATCGGGGTCCATGATTATACAAATACATGCAAATGCAAACTAGTATAATCAACATATACTAACATAAAGAACATAAGCTAGCATATCAAATAAGAACATGAAAAGAACAATAATAAAAGTTGTGAAACTTTTATACCTCTTGATCTTCTATCGTATGTCCTAACCTCCTTGTAGACTTCGTGTGGGCGAAGATCCTCCACAAGTTGAAGCATCCTAGATCTTCTTCAATCCAAAGAAAGAAGAACTCTCTTTCTCTTCTTGCTTGAGCCAACCACCAATCCACAAAAGGATTGATGCCGCCGGCCCCAAGAATAGAGAGAACATAATGGAAACAACCAAGGAACCGAACTAGGGACAAACCCTAGTTTTGGTGCCGCCGGCCAAGATGGAGTGAATAGGAGAAAAGGAAAATGTTGGGTGCCGGCCACGGTGGAGGGAATAGAGGAAGGAGCCGGCCACACCCTAGGAAGAAGAAGACCTCCTCTCCTATAGTTGCCGCCCAACTTCCTTGCAATCCCTAGCCGCCCAACCTAAGGAGGAAACCCTAATTAGGGTTTCTCCTTAGGCTTTCTTGCCGCCCAACCATGGTGGAGAGAAGATATCTAGGAGCTAGCCACCTCCAAGGAAGAAGACAAACTCCTCCACAAGTGGCCGCCCAACCTTCATTCCCATCCATGGCCGCCCATGCAATAGAGCCAAAACCCTAATCAAATTAGGGTTTCCTCCATAGGGTTCCTTGCCGCCCAAGCATGGTGGAGAGAAGAGATTTAGGAGCTAGCCACCTCCATGGAAGAAGACAAGCTCCTCCATAGGTTGCCGCCCACTCTTCTTCCTCACCTTGGCCGCCCAACCCAAAAGAGCCAAACCCTAATTAGGGTTTCCTCCTAGGGTTGCTTGCCGCCCAAGCAATTGGAGGCTAAACCCTAATCTCCTTAGCATCCATCATCCAACCTCTAAAACTTATTTTGCCGCCCAACCCATAGCCACCCTTTTATAGAGTTAGGGTTTAGGCCTTGGTTTGATCTCCACCGTCGGTTCTAGGGTTTTAATCTCAACCGTCGGATCTAGAGATTTAATCTCAACCGTCGGTTCTAGGGTTTTAATCCCAACCGTCGGATCTAGAGATTTAATCTCAACCGTCGGTTCTAGGGTTTTAATCCCAACCGTCGGATCTAGAGATTTAATCTCCATCGTCGGTTCTAGGAATTTAATCCCAACCGTCGGATCTAGAGATTTGTTTTCCATTATTTGATCTAGACTTCATGAGGTTTATATTAGGCTACGATAGGGACCATGAGGAGGAGTTGGGTCTTGGCCACCCGATGGATCAGAACCACACAAACTTGATCCATCAATGATGTTCCATTCCACTAGAGGATCATCATCGAACTACCTCACCAACCCCCATAAATTAATATGGGCTCTATATATTATTTGTACATCTATCTCCCCGTGTTTAAGATATCGAATGTCCGTCAATTAATTGATTTACTGACCATCAATTAATTAACATCTAACTCCTCGAGTAGTACCACTCAACCTTATCATCATGTTGACTAAGTCAACCTGCAGGGTTTACATGATGAACCTTATGAGCTCCTCAAGGGGACATCATCAACCTAATACATAGGACACGAATTCCTCCTATAATCAACGGCACACCATGTAAATAATATCATTTCCCAACTTACCGGGCATATTGATTTAATCCATAGAAATCTCACCCTCTGGTAAATCAAAGAAATAAATATTAAGTACATGTGCCCGTTATTATATCGGGATTAAGAGCATGTACAACATAATATCCGAGGTCCGATTCAATTATGCAGTCAGCAATAAATTGAATCACCTCTATGTCGGTCCTGCTCAATACACCTAAGTGTACTAGTGTAACTCTATGTTCAAGATAAAACAATACCAAGCTACACTACAACCATGCCAATGGTTTGTCCAAAACCATCTTGGTTGTGAGCCTCTACTTATACTCTACAAGGGACTGATAACATGATCTTCTGTGCCACACCCAAGCACCATGTTATCTACAATGTAAAGTATTAGACAATATGCACATATATAAAGTGCAAACAATGATCATGTGATTCTTATTTCAAAATAAAATGTTCATACCAAAGAGCTAGGCTTTCAGTATACATTCCAACAATCTCCCACTTATACTAAAAGACTATGTTGTCCTTATACTGCCATACATCTGATTCCCCTTCCCTCCACATGCCTATCAAAGCTCTCGCCAGAAGGGCCTTAGTGAAAGGGTCTACCAGGTCATCCTCTGATGCAATCTAGGCGACAGCAACTTCTACCTCCTTTACGATTTCTCGTATCAGGTGGTACTTGCACTCTATGTGTTTACTAGCCTTATGGGCTCGTGGTTCCTTCGAGTTTGCAACTGCACCATTATTATCACAATAAATTGTGATAGTTCTGGGCAAACCAGGAATCACATCCAAGTCCATCAGAAAGTTCCTGAGCCACTCAGCTTCTTTGGCCGCCTCATAGGCTGCCACATACTCAGCTTCCATGGTGGAGTCCGCCACGCATTTCTGCTGGGCACTCCTCCATACAATGGCTCCACCTCCTAAAGTAAACACAAAACCCTGAGGTAGACTTACTATTATCCCTATCAGATTGAAAATCAGAATCCGTGTAACCCACAGGGAGTAATTGGTCTGCCCGGTAAACTAGTATATAATCCCTAGTCCTTCTCAGGCACTACAATATATGCTTTACCGCAGTCCAATGTCCCTGTCACTGGATTACTCTGATATCTACTAACCATGCCCACGGCAAAGCAGATATCTTGTCTCGTACATAGCATACATGAGGCTTCCTACTGCCAAAGCATAAGGAACCGCCTTCAGCTCCTTTATCACCTCAGATGATCTAGGACACATCTCCTTAGATAAAGGAACTCCATACCTGAAAGGTAGAAAACCCTTCTTTGAGTTCTGCATGCTAAAACGATCCAATACCATGTCTATGTATGAAGCTTGGGATAAGCACAACAACCTTGTTCCCAAGGTTGTGACCCACTTCTCCCAAGTCCTTCATATCATACTATTTGGACGACCATACCCTTACGTCTGATAACACTTCGATGTTGTCGCCAACCACCAAAATGTCATCTACGTATAGTACAAAAATACCACTACGTTTCCGTCACATCTCTGATATACACAAGACTCATCCGAACTTTGAATAAATCCATAAGACTGGATTTACCTCCTCAAAGCGGATGTCCCAAGACTTCAAAGCTTGCTTCAGTCCATTAACGGACCGATTAAGCTTATATACAATACGCTCTTTGCCCTTAGCAATGAATCCTCTCAGTCGCTTCATGTAGATGGATTCCTCAAGACTTCCACTAAGGAATGTCTTGACATCCATCTCACGCCTCATAATCCATATGAGTTGCTATGCATAAGAGCTCCGGACTGACTTGAATCCATAGATTCAATCTCAGTATTCATTGCACTTTGCAAAGATGCTGTATTTATATCTTGGATTGCCTCGTCGTATGTCTAGGGATCAAGTTCATGTTTGCTAGGGACCAAATCAAAAGATTTGTCCAAAAACATGAATCTAAGAGGTTGTCTAACAACCCTCCCACTACGACGAGGTATCTTCTGTGTATCCTCTGTGACACGCGGTGCAGTGACATGTGGTATGTCCTCTTGTACCGGTGGTACTAAAGAAGTGACTTCCCTTTTAACTCCTCCAGAACAATTTTACTCTTGGGCTTGTGGCTTATCACATAGTCTTCCTCTAGAAATCTGGCATTCGTGTTAACGATCACCCTCTGATCTCTAGGACTACAAAACAAGTCAGAATAACTCATCATCGATCTAACCATCTCCATAAGAGTCCTATTCCTTCGTACTGCTACACTGTTCTGCTGGGGTGTGCCAGGTGCAGTCAATTGGGATTGAATCCCAACCTCTGATAAGTAGTTCCTAAACTCTCCCAAGAGGTTGTCACCACCAAGATCAGATCGTAGTGTCATCCACATCTTGAATAATCATCTACAAAAGAGACGAAATATTCAAGATTACCTCTTGCCTAGATAGCCATACAAATCAGAATGAACCATTTCTAACACATCTTTGGCTCTATATCCCTTGGCCTTAAAAAGGCCTCTTGGTCATCTTACCCTCCAAGCAAGATTCGTAGGTTGGGAGATCCTCCACCACTAATGAACCCAAAGGTCCATCAGCTATCAACCTTTGAATTCTGCTTAGGTTAATGTGACCAAGCCTAAGAAGCCAAAGATATGTTTGGTTCATCTTCGAAGGTTCTTTTCTCTTATTGGAATTAGAAGATGAGTTATTAACTTCAATTTGCATCGTGGGAGGTTTTGGTTCAAATTTCCTTTCAATGTACCTGAATAGATATTCTCCCTATTCCTTTTTATAACAACTCTGTCATTAAAAGAAATAGAATATCCATCCATAATAATTTAGAAACTGAAACTAAATTCTTTCTAAATAAAGGTACATAAAGGGAATTTTCCAGAACCAAAATTTTATTATTTTCAAGAGATAAATAAAACTTCTCCCACTGCAATAGCCGCCACCATCATGGCATTGCCCAAGTAAATGGTAATCTCCCCTTCAACTAGTCATCGGGTTTCCTGGAACCCCTGTAAATTGTTGCAGACATGATTAGTGGCTCCTGTATCTACTCACCAGGTGTCGGTAGATATCACCGCTAATCATGTTTCAATAACTAGTCCAAAAGATATACCTATGTTCTATTTTGGATTGGGACAGTCCTTCTTCCAATGTCCATCCTGCTTGCAAGTGAAGTACTTGCCTTTCGGCTTCTTCACTCTTCCCTGAGATCCTTGCACCATCTTTGCTTCACCTTGTTTCTTCTTCTTCTTGCCTTTCGGCTTAGAAGTAGAAACTCTTTTGAGCAATGATGGCTTGAGGACACTCTTCGAAGATTGCATACTAGCAGATAAGACAATATTTGGATTCATTTCCAATCAATATAATTTGGGTACAATAAGTTTATTTCCTTTAGTATCAAAATAAGTGGACTGAAAGTCAATTTTGAAAATCCTAAGAATCACATAGATCATTACTTTAGATTTCAAAAAATTATTGATTCCTCAAACAATAAAATTTCGAAATCAACCAACACCTCAAAACACCGAGAATATCGCATGCCACGATAGTGTGGACGTATACGAATTCTACATTTGTAAGAGGAGGTTTTACCCATTAATTTTATTATCTTGTCAACCTTACTTTTTGACAAATAAAATTAATAGTTGGTTCCTCTTTGGCCCTACAAATAAAAGCAGTGACTCCGATGGGGAGGATACTTTTTATTTGCATCTAAGTGTGCACCATTACACGATACTAAGGGAATTATTTCGGATTATGTGCCTTACCGCTGTGGAAGTACACACGCTCCTAGATAATTTCCTATAACCATTATTTGACCTAGTGATCCATGAACAAACTCATCGGAGTGGGGAGGAAGGCACTTTCGGAAAGTAAGCCTTGAAGTTTATCACACGTCAAATTGTAATGGAGGCCGCGGGAATTAATTAAAATATCCCTCTCCCACTTAGTAAATTGAAAATGAGGAATTTTCCAAGAACACACAACATGATTATTATTACTGTAGATTTCAATAAAAATTATTGATTCCTCAAACAATAAAATTTTGAAATCAACCAACACCTCAAACACCGAGAATATCGCATGCCACGATAGTGTGGACGTATACGAATTCTACATTTGTAAGAAGAGGTTTAACCCATTAATTTTATTATCTTGTCAACCTTACTTTTTGACAAATAAAATTAATAGTTGGTTCCTCTTTGGCCCTACAAATAAAACTACTTTTTATTTGCATCTAAGTGTGCACCATTATACGGTACTAAGGAAATTATTTCGGATTATGTGCCTTACCGCTGTGGAAGTACATACGCTCCTAGATAATTTCCTATAACCATTATTTGACCTAGTGATCCACAAACAAACTCATCCGATGGGGAGGAAGGCACTCAGAGCCGATGCGCAAGTTTGTTGCATCACACGTCAAATTGTAATGGAGGCTGCGGGAATTAATTAAAATAACCCTCTCCCACTTAGTAAATTGAAAATGAGGAATTTTAAAGCACACACAACATGCATATAAAACAAATCAGCAATAAATATGGAAAAATCAGAATTTTTCCAACTATTATGGCATTGTTCTTCAATATGCGTCCCGTCGTGTCGCCACCTCGTCCGCTCCATCTTTTCCCGTGCGCAAGTCACCAAAGAGTTCCGAGCCGAGATAAAACATTTTAATTTACATCCATCGATCCTATACTCCACGAAGGAGTGTACAAATAATCTAGATCGAAAGTAAACTAAAATGAGCGGCTAAACAATGCCGTATTTAATTACAAAAATTAAATACTAATCTAGCCTCGTCAACCCCGAGGATTCAAATAATATACAATCACACACACATGCAATCACATACACACATATATAGCCATAATAGTTGGATCTTATGCCTGCAACCAAAAAGTTAGCCTACACACATCCTACTATTATCCGGCATACACAATATATGATAAATGCGTGAAAGTAACCGAATCCAAAACACACAAAACCAGAAACCGTGGCTCTGATACCATTTGTTGGCAATGTGCTAATTCTCGGAATGCTCATAGGCTCCCATGTCCCTGGATTAAAATTTTCACTAATGAAAACTAATCCGGATGGAATGAGTTTCCTAAGCACAACCAATTCATCGTCGTGCTAACGACTTGAGCGATCGCTTGAACAAACTAGTTGTTCAAGCAACACAACTCTTCTAGTCGATTAGCCACGGAAGAGACGACGGACGGATCGCCGGTTTTTGTGTTTCTTATCGGGGTCCATGATTATACAAATACATGCAAATGCAAACTAGTATAATCAACATATACTAACATAAAGAACATAAGCTAGCATATTAAATAAGAACATGAAAAGAACAATAATAAAAGTTGTGAAACTTTTATACCTCTTGATCTTCTATCGTATGTCCTAACCTCCTTGTAGACTTCGTGTGGGCGAAGATCCTCCACAAGTTGAAGCATCCTAGATCTTCTTCAATCCAAAGAAAGAAGAACTCTCTTTCTCTTCTTGCTTGAGCCAACCACCAATCCACAAAAGGATTGATGCCGCCGGCCCCAAGAATAGAGAGAACATAATGGAAACAACCAAGGAACCGAACTAGGGACAAACCCTAGTTTTGGTGCCGCCGGCCAAGATGGAGTGAATAGGAGAAAAGGAATATGTTGGGCGCCGGCCACGGTGGAGGGAATAGAGGAAGGAGCCGGCCACACCCTAGGAAGAAGAAGACCTCCTCTCCTATAGTTGCCGCCCAACTTCCTTGCAATCCCTAGCCGCCCAACCTAAGGAGGAAACCCTAATTAGGGTTTCTCCTTAGGCTTTCTTGCCGCCCAACCATGGTGGAGAGAAGATATCTAGGAGCTAGCCACCTCCAAGGAAGAAGACAAACTCCTCCACAAGTGGCCGCCTGATGTGTGTAAATCATGCTATGTTTTCACTACTTTATATATGTGCATTTTATCTCATTTCATATCCTAGGCATGTATTTTATCATGATTCAGTTAAGTTTAGCATATTTTGGGAAGAAGAGACTGTTTTTGGGTGTTTTTGTGTTAACAGGGCAAAGGAGAAGGCGTATCAAAACAACACAGCCGTGTTGGGAATCGACACGCCTGTGTCATGAGAACCAGCGGACGACACGCCCGAGTCAAAGAACAACACGCCCGTGTCAGTGAATCGAGCAGCCGACACGCCCTAGTGCAGCCGCGACACGCCCCAGTTCAAACCGTAAACACGCCTACAGTAGGAATGACACGCTTGTGCCTCATGTGGCGCGGGCGTGTTGGCGATTCGAATTCCTTTTCGCAAGCAATCGGATCTTCGCAATTAAAGGGAAATCTACTGCCTTAATTGAAGAGGAGGCCAAAGCTATAAAAGAGAAGATATTCTAACCCTAAAGGAGGACGGCGATGGTCAAAAAGGAGGAGAGAAGACTAAGGGATCACAGAGAGGAAGCAAAAGAGAAGGAGTCGGCAGAGGAACGCAGATGGCATCGATTGTATTTTCTTTCTCTAGCAACTCTTGTCGACTATGGAGTAGTGTCCCGTAATCTTAGGATGGGGAGTAGCCCTTGACGATTTATGATGGATGATATAATCTATACTACTCGAAACATTGTTTGTTTTTATCTGGTTCTTTTGGATTCGTATTGATAAAACTAAGGTGCTAAGGGGAAGTACCTAACGGTGAACCCGAGTTCACTAAACCCAGAATCAACTAGGGAATAACTCGCCAAGTAGCGGTAGTGTATCTATGAGGGCTCATGGGGTCTCGTGTGACAGTCCCCTTAGCTGAGTAGGGTCCCGTGTGCAAACCTACCGTGAAAAGGAAATTTGACTCGAGCGGAACTATTATGGACTTAAGGGATCTATCAAATCAAGTTTTTACTAGGTAACGGAGGCAAGACTCGGGAGGTTTGCGGGGTCTCGTGACAGTCCCCTTAGGATTATGATCCCCTATGCTCGAACACCGTGAGTAAGTTGAGTTTGATAGGTATGCGATTAAGCGTAGACCTCGAAAGGGGCCGTTGATTTACCTTAGGATAGGTTCCATCAAAACAACTCTACTAGCGGTAGGAAAGAATTAAATCACCTTATAAATCGCTGACGTGGTGAAACCCATATCCCGAGATTTTCCTCAATTCTTGACTTTTAGCCTGCTTCTTCTCATTCGTTGTTATTGACTACTCGGTTTCTTTGCTTAAACCAACAATCGATTTACTAGATAACTTGGTATCACGATCATTCATTAATTGTTCCAATCCTGTGGGATCGATATTTTTATTACTTGACGATAACGCACTTGCGGAAAATAACACATCAAGTTTTTGGCGCCAGATTGGGATTGGCACTCAATATTGAATTGAGCGTGATTTAGTTAATCTAGATTGCTTACGAATTCTTGTTGAATATTGAGTGCTCCTATTTTTCTTTCATATCTATTACGAATTCTTGTTTTGGGAGCCTCTCTTGTTGTTGCATGCACAGACTTAATAGGGAAATTCTCGATATTGATCCTGAGATAGAGAGAACTTTCCTTGCTAGAAGACGATTTCAGCAACCTCAGGAAAACAATCTGACCTTTGACATGGCTGACCAGAACGAAAATAAACCCTTAAGGGATTATGCAGCACCTAGTACAAGGGGATTGAGATCGAGTATTAGAAGACCCCCTATTGAAGCAAACAATTTCGAATTAAAACCGGCGCTACTATCTATGGTCCAACAGCATCAATTCGGAGGAGCACCTACTGAAGATCCAAATCTGCACTTGGAAGTATTTTTGGAATTTTGCGAGACTTTAAAACTGAATGGAGCCTCAGCTGATGCTATTAGATTGCGCTTGTTTCCTTTCTCATTGCGGGACAAAGCCAGAGCTTGGCTACACTCTCTTCCAGCAGATTGTATAACTACCTGGGATCAGCTGGAGCAAAGATTTTTAGACAAGTATTTTCCACCCAGGAAAACTGTAAGTCTTCGCCATCAAATCACTAATTTTGCGCAAAAGGATGGAGAAACATTATTTGAAGCATGGGACAGATTTAAGGGATTACTACAACAATGCCCTCATCATGGGCTGGAGAAGTGGCTCATTGTTCATACTTTCTACAATGGAATCTCATATGCTACTAAAGTTTCTCTTGATTCACACAGAGGAGCTCTTATGAACAAAACATTGGATGAAGCTTTTGAGATCATCGAGAATGTGGCAATGAATTCTCACCAATGGGCTATGAGCGAGGATATCAAACTAAAATGCCGGTAAGTTTGAGGTAAGTACCATTGATCTACTCGGCAAAAGTCGATGCATTAACTCAAAAGCTCGAACATTTTAATGTATCACCGTAAACTCATCTAATGTCACTGCGAGATGTGGTGTAACAGGACACGTGGCGATGAACTCACAATCCTACACGCACCATCATCGGAAGTGGGATTGAGCAAGTTGATCGTTGAATAATTTTAATCGAAGCCTAATGGTGGCAACCCTTACTCAAACACGCATAATCCGGTTGGAGAAATCATCCCAACTTTTCGTATAGAGCCCATCAAAATTCTTACGAGAACAACTTTGGAGCACCTTGGATTTCGGGACCCAAGTCGAGCTTAGAAAGATGATGGAAAATTTTATCACGTGTCAGGGGACGATAAATGATGAATTTCGGCAGCATATTGTAGAATCAAATAGGCAACATCAAAATAATACCGAGGCAATCAAGCAATTGGGAAGCAAGGTTGATAATTTGACTAATCACACAAGAATGCTGGAAAATCAAATTTCCCAAATTGCCCATTTCGACATCAGGGCCCGCGTGATTTCACGGAAATTGATAAACCAGTAGAGCATTGTAATTCTATAAGTTTGAGAAGTGGAAGGATTTTAGAAGGAGACAGAGCTAAACAAGCAGCCTCTGACACGAGCGTGTCAGAGTTGGAAGATGGACGAAGACGCTGGGTTGAGCCGAGCACACCACGACCCGAGCGTGTTGAGCAACACGCTGAGGCCCACGAGCGTGTCGGTAGACACACCGTGTCGGGTCATTCAGCGAACAACACGCCGGTGTGCCAAACAACACAGCGTGTCGAATAGGGAACCAAGAACATATAAGCCCCTATCCCGTTCCTCAAAGGTGATTAAGGAAAAATTGGATGAACAATTTGGTAAGTTCCTTGAGGTAATTAGGAAGCTATATATCAATATACCTTTATAGAAGCTCTTCAACAAATGCCTACATACTCTAAGTTCTTGAAGGACATCTTAACCAATAAAAGAAAAGTCGAGGAGCATGTAAGTGGCTCTTCTTGAGGAGTGCGTGCCTTAATTAAGAACAGGTACCTCCCAAACTAAATTATCGGTAGCTTTTCTATACCTTGCATAATTAATGACTCAAATTTTGATAAGGCTTTTTGCGATTTGGGTGCAGTGTCAATCGATACCTCTTTCCATATGCAAGAAATTGGATTTGGGAGAAATGAAACTAACTACTATGGCCTTGCAGTTAGCCGATCGCTCCATTAGATATCCTTTGGGAATCTTAGAAGATGTACCAGTGCAGGTGGGAAATTTTATTATTCCTGTCGATTTTATAGTACTTGACATGGATGAAGACCCATGCATTCCACTCATTTTGGGAGACCTTTCTTGGCTCTAGGGGCAATGATAGATGTCAAGAACCACAAACTCTCACTTGCATTTGGAAACGACAAAATTGAATTCGACCTTTCAAAAAGCGACCTTCTATTTTTGATGTTTGTTGTAGGATTGATAGTTTCCAGTCAATAGCACTAGAAGGAGCATCAGAACAAACTTATCTTAATAAGCTCGAAGGGGATTTTGAGGATAAAGAGCTGGAGATTTCCGACTGACCTAACACCACAGAGGTTGAGGAGGAAGAGGCGAGCACACTCTCGAGCCATATCCCCAAAACTAGGGGATAAGCGAGGGTCAAGCTAACGACCTTAAACAAGCGCTTCTTGGGAGGCAACCCAAGCTATTTTCATTTTTTAGTAATTTTATTTTATTTTATTTGATTTTGAGTTTTACATTTTTTTCAGGTTTACAGGACACGACATGTTAAACGTGCCACTGCGTGCCAAATTGACACGACCCTCCTATGCCGAACGACACAGGCGTGTTGAGGTTACCCGAAGACAACACAGGTCGAGCGTGCTGTCGAGCACGCCCGTGTCATGACGTTTCTCACCTGTGACATGCCTGGGCTGGATGGAAGCATGCCTATGTCGCGCTTAAAGACCACCTTGAGCTATTTTGTGAGTTTCGATGTACATCCTTTACTGCTTATGCTATCTCTACTTAGATTTTTAATCTTGTTAGTGCTATTTTGTTTGCATCTTTTCATATATCATAACATTGCATTTTTATATCATCTAGCGTAATACAATCCAACATTGGTGGATCATGATATTCCTTTTGCCTATTTGATAAGAACCCTATTTCACTTCTAACACGGTCTATAGGTTTGAGGTATCCAAAAAAAGATTTAAATCCCCCATATCGGATGAGTACTCAATTTTCCATTGGAGACTTGCCTGTGCAATTTGGTTACTGGAGAAACACTTTCCCTAGAAGTATTGTGAAAAAAAAAAAAAAAAAAAAAGATTGTTTTCAAGCACCCCTTTGAGACCAAGTAGTTACTGGGGAAACACCTAAAAGGTGCCCCTTTGAGACTAACTAGTTACTGGGGAAATACTCTCTAGGAATTGTTTTCAAGCACCCCTTTGAGACCAAGTAGTTACTGGGGAAACACCTAAAAGGTGCCCCTTTGAGACTAACTAGTTACTGGGGAAATGCTCTCTATAATTCCTTTCCTTCTCTCTTCTTAGAAAGTGCTCCTTTGAGACCTTTTGATGATAGGTAAGAATGATCCATGCATTAAGGCAGGTAAGTGCCTCTATCTAGGAAATAAGAATGCTCTACGATAGAAGGAATGGCAAATCCGGATTGGTGTCCAATGACTTTAGTCCAACTTTTCACATGCACTATATAGGGATCTTTCAAACTTGGCAACTAGAAATGATTTGAAAAGATTAAGATCAGATTGTATACTTCTGGATGGTGTCTAGTATTCCCACAAATAAGTTGTCTTTTGAGTTTTCTTTGCTTGAGGACAAGCAAAAGTTTAAGACTAGGGGATTTTGATGTGTGTAAATCATGCTATGTTTTCACTACTTTATATATGTGCATTTTATCTCATTTCATATCCTAGGCATGTATTTTATCATGATTCAGTTAAGTTTAGCATATTTTGGGAAGAAGAGACTGCTTTTGGGTGTTTTTGTGTTAACAGGGCAAAGGAGAAGGCGTATCAAAACAACACAGCCGTGTTGGGAATCGACACGCCTGTGTCATGAGAACCAGCGGACGACACGCCCGAGTCAAAGAACAACACGCCCGTGTCAGTTGAATCGAGCAAATGACACGCCCTAGTGCCCGCGACACGCCTTGGCTTCAAACCGAACACGCCTGTGGAAACCGGCGACACGCTTGTGCCTCATGTGGCGCACGGCGTGTTGGCCTCGATTCGAATTCCTTTTCGCGAGCAATCGGGATCTTCGCTCAATTAAAGGGAAATCTCGCCTTTAATTGAAGAGGAGGCCAAAGCTATAAAAGAGAAGATATTCTAACCCTAAAGGAGGGGCGGCGGATGGTCAAAAGGAGGAGAGAAGGCGGCAAAGGATCGACAGCGAGAGGAAGCAAAAGAGAAGGAGTCGGAGAGGCGAGATGGCATCCAAGATTGTATTTTCTTTCTCTAGCAACTCTTGTCAGACTATGGAGTAGTGTCCTGTAATCTTAGGATGGGGGAGTAGCCCTTGACGATTTATGATGGATGATATAATCTATACTACTCGAACCATTGTTTGTTTTGATCTGGTTCTTTTGGATTCTTATTGATAAACCTAGGGAGCTAAGGGAAGTACCTAACGGTGAACCCGAGTTCGAAACCCGTAATCAACTAGGGAATAACTCTGTCAAGTAGCGGTAGTGTATCTATGAGGGCTTGCGGGGTCTCGTGACAGTCCCCTTAGGTGATTATGGTCGTGTGCAAACCTACAGTGAAAAGGAAATTTGACTCTAGCGGAACTCTTATGGACTTAATGGATCTATCAAATCCAGTTTTTACCAGGTAACGGAGGCAAGACTAGGGAGGTTTGCGGGGGTCTCGTGACAGGTCCCCTTAGCTGATTATGATCCCCTATGCTCGAACACCGTGACAGGTAAGTTGAGTTTGATAGGTACAGTTAGCGTAGACCTCGAAAGGGGCCGTTGATTTACCTTAGGATAGGTTCCATCAAAACAACTCTACTAGCGGTAGGAAAGAATTAAATCACCTTATAAATCGTTGACGTGGTGAAACCCATATCCTGAGATTTTCCTCAATTCTTGACTTTTAGCTCGTTCTTCTCATTCGTTGTTATTGACTACTCAGTTTCTTTGCTTAAACCAACAATCGATTTACTAGATAACTTGGTATCACGATCATTCGGTAATTGTTCCAATCCCTGTGGGATCGATATTTTTATTACTTGACGATAACCGTGAACTTGCGGAAAATAACACATCACCGCCCAACCTTCATTCCCATCCATGGCCGCCCATGCAATGGAGCCAAAACCCTAATCAAATTAGGGTTTCCTCCATAGGGTTCCTTGCCGCCCAAGCATGGTGGAGAGAAGAGATCTAGGAGCTAGCCACCTCCATGGAAGAAGACAAGCTCCTCCATAGGTTGCCGCCCACTCTTCTTCCTCACCTTGGCCGCCCAACCCAAAAGAGCCAAACCCTAATTAGGGTTTCCTCCTAGGGTTGCTTGCCGCCCAAGCAATTGGAGGCTAAACCCTAATCTCCTTAGCATCCATCATCCAACCTCTAAAACTTATTTTGCCGCCCAACCCATAGCCACCCTTTTATAGAGTTAGGGTTTAGGCCTTGGTTTGATCTCCACTCGGTTCTAGGAATTTAATCCCAACCGTCGGATCTAGAGATTTGTTTTCCATTATTTGATCTAGACTTCATGAGGTTTATATTAGGCTACGATAGGGACCATGAGGAGGAGTTGGGTCTTGGCCACCCGATGGATCGGAACCACACAAACTTGATCCATCAATGATGTTCCATTCCACTAGAGGATCATCATCGAACTACCTCACCAACCCCCATAAATTAATATGGGCTCCATATATTATTTGTACATCCATCTCCCCGTGTTTAAGATATCGAATGTCCGTCAATTAATTGATTTACTGACCATCAATTAATTAACATCTAACTCCTCGAGTAGTACCACTCAACCTTATCATCATGTTGACTAAGTCAACCTGCAGGGTTTACATGATGAACCTTATGAGCTCCTCAAGGGGACATCATCAACCTAATACATAGGACACGGATTCCTCCTATAATCAACGGCACACCATGTAAATAATATCATTTCCCAACTTACCGGGCATATTGATTTAATCCATAGAAATCTCACCCTCTGGTAAATCAAAGAAATAAATATTAAGTACATGTGCCCGTTATTATATCGGGATTAAGAGCATGTACAACATAATATCCGAGGTCCGATTCAATTATGCACAAGAAATAAATTGAATCACCTCTATGTCGGTCTGCTCGCCAATACACCTAAGTGTACTAGTGTAACTCTATGTTCAAGATAAAACAATACCAAGCTACACTACAACCATGCCAATGGTTTGTCCAAAACCATCTTGGTTGTGAGCCTCTACTTATACTCTACAAGGGACTGATAACATGATCTTCTGTGCCACACCCAAGCACCATGTTATCTACAATGTAAAGTATTAGACAATATGCACATATATAAAGTGCAAACAATGATCATGTGATTCTTATTTCAAAATAAAATGTTCATACCAAAGAGCTAGGCTTTCAGTATACATCCCAACAAATATCCCATCCAACACCTCCTGTAATCGCAACTTATATTCTTACAATTCCCACAGTGTTTAGTAACACTTATACCAATCAAATTATCACCCAGTATGAGGCCTTCAATATCGACACTATCTCCGTAATCATTTCAATCGCCTACTCCACTTGCCTATGCAGTGACAAGCCTAGGAGTTCATCCGAAACTACATCCGAATGCTCTCGGATTATACGCACATCTAAGAGACATAATCATACCATAATCTCAACAATTTAACCATTCGTAAGGATGTGTTTACAGTAAAAGTATGTCTATCAAAGTCTAAGGGCATCCCTTGACTTCTTAATTGTTGGTCAACATCTCACCTAATGGTAAAGATACCACCGATCCATATAATCTGAATATAGAAATCCTTCTCATCCTATCTCAAAATATTCTAGACATAGATAGTTGTAACCTATCAGTATCTTTCAATATGTCAACTTAGAGGGTAAAACTAAAGTAATACCCTGAACGATCAATTATCTGTCAATCCGATCCAAAGGCTCCACGCAGGTCTCGGCCTTTCCTCGAAGAGAACAAGATCAGATTCAACAGTCTGCGACAAGGCGATCGCATTTCTACGATGAATGACCCGGGGATTTTCCTAGATCGTCTGATCCCATCACTTAATCCTACAAGCTGCAATTATAGAATACAAAATAGATACGACCATCGTTGTATACTCTCTCCTCTGTACAAAGTCAATCCACGTCTGGGGGTAACAGTTATTGTTGTCTACATGAGTCTTCTAAGATGTCTTCTGTTGATACTGCTGATTAAATCACTTCCCCTGAAAGAAATATCAAGGGACTCCAACTACGCCTGAGGTAGTAGGTCGCTACTGATGAGATAACCCAATCTTTTTTGTTGATATCTGCTGTCGAGACGGTGCATCATCCTCCCGGAACACTATTGATAATCTTCAACTGAGTCTTCAAAATACACCTCCTCAATTGTACTGGTTGCTTACAATAGCAACAAATGATCTGATCCAACGAATAATCCGACTTTGCGTGACTTCATGATCCGCACCGCACGCACATAATCCCTTCGGAGTCTTTGTTATGATTTTGCTAATAACATCAGACAGTTCTGACGATCTGCACTAGTAGCTCGTGGCCTATGACTCCGAACTTTCTCCTTTTGTCCAACATTCGGAGGCTTCTCATTCCAACATCTGACTTGCAATGTCTGCTTATCGATCTTCATCTCCTAAACACTTGTACGGAGTCATTTCTAAACTTCAGACTCAATCCAATGTCTTTCAGCAGAATCTGATAGAAGATCCAGTCATCTTAATCCAAAAGTAAGCCAACAACCGTGGGTGGCTTAAAACATCCAATCACATTCTTGAGCTATTAGGTGAGCATAAACTCTGCAAGTCTAACGACTCTGCATGGTATTCCCATTACCGACGATCACCCTACTTGAAGCTCAAGAATTCCCTATAATGTGCCACAGAAAGTGACTCGGGAAAATACTCTCTCTCAACATCACTAAACCATGATCAAGTGATATATTATTCCCCGAAGGTTATTTTCTGCATTTACCTGTTAGTAATATATGAGAGGTGTCCTAAGGCAATCGCCTTATGGTCATACCATTTATTTGATAAATGAAGATTCACTATTTGAGTGTACATGTTTTTATGTATTTGATTGGATCTTAAACTCATTTACTGAATGTCCGCGATACGATTCACAGCATGAGAGAATTTGTGATTGGATCACAACTAGTGAGTATCTCTACATGTGTAATTGTGATGTATCGGAATTATCCCTAGTCGATGAATTGATGGATTTGGACACCATCAATTCTGTCGAGACTAGCACGAGGTATACTCCTTGGTGTATCCAAGCAGCTAATTCTCACTGGCTAGAGACATTGTGATGTCCGGAGTTAATCGTGGATGCTAGTTATGGTAACTAGTTCATTGGAGTGACCAGCCGTAAGACTTCATATGGTTCTCTGCATATATAGATATGTCAATGAAGTTCTTATTGTATCTTAAGTGCGATGTTCCTTTGACTTGCGGTATTCAAGTCATCTTGATCATGGAGACTTATGCTTTGACATCTTAAGCAAACATCTCCAAGGAGATGTGGACCCAGGATGATTGGGTATAAGTCAAAGTGATCGAAGGTGTTTGAATAGCCTATAAAGGATTCACCACTCCTTGCGAGGAGATGTATACCCATGGCCTCTCGTCGGATTGTTACTAAAGTATTTGGCCAAAGCATTACATGTTTAGAGTAAGGTACTCTTCGATACATGTGTAGTAACTAGAATCCGTAGGACGAGGAAATGATACTTGGGCTAGGTGTGACGTAGTCAGCCTAGTGGGGACTGACATTATAGACCATGTCCTGAACCAAGTGGGTATAAGATGAGTGAAGGGAATGGGGCACGATTCATTCGAGCTGCTGAAGGGTTTCAGAAATAGTTCTGGATCAACCGTTGATCTTTTCGGTTAATTGGGGATCATGATGTACTACTAGGTGTCACTCATGATCGTTCTATAATTAATGGTTAATTATAGACGGCCAACATAAACCGAGAACCTATTTTGTCACACGCATAACGAGCGTAATCCAAAGGATTTAAAACGAGCTTGAGAATGGGATTCTCAGACCGAGAGAAACTAGGTTTGGTTGGACCAAACATGAAGCGAGCATGAAATCGTTTCAGTTGCAATGGAAGCGTGGATGGGTCGTGTCTTATGAAGACATAATGGATGAACCAAAATGGTTTGTTTCTAATCCAATGGAGGAGAATAAACCAAAGGGTTTGGTTTATTTTAAACGAATGAACCAAAAGTTGGTTCGGTTCGTTTTAACTTAAAATAAACCATCATGGTTTGATTTATTTTAACTTATCTTAATGGAGCGGGTTAACGGACCTAATGGTTATGATCCAATAACCATTAAGAGAATTAGTTCTCTATAAAAGAGGGCTTAAGGGATAATTAAGCCCTAATCTATAAACCCCTAGCCCTAAGGTTGCCGGCCACCTCCTCCTTGGAGCTCTTGGCGCCAACCTATTGCCGCCGCCCAAAGCTCCTCCAACCGGCGTCCAGAAGGCTGCTTCCTTCCCCCTCGCCGGCATCGAGTTGCTGCCGGTTAGTGCTCCGGTGATCTCCTTCAAGTTTGACATCAAGGTGAGCTCTATCTCCCTTGGTTGGCCGGCGCCCATCACCTCCACCAAAGCTGTCCAGTTTTCTGGACAGCTTGTTCTCCTCTCGTCGGAGCGTCGTTTGGACGACGGTTAGAGCTCCGACAGCGGCTAACTTACCGGGGATTCGATCTCCGGTAATCCTCTGAGGTGGAGGACGAAGGATTCGTCAATTGGTTGACGAATACCTCTCCGGAGAAGCGAGTTTTGAGAACTCGTATTAGGATCCGAATTTGGATTCGGATCGTGATCATCTCTCGATCACGTCGTCTTCAACACGAGGCTAGTAACCCGTATGAAGACGAAGCTCGTGGCTTAGCGAAGTCATCCCGAGGAACTCGGCATGGATACGGATAGAGATGATTCTAGCGAGGATCGTTCCGGTTGATGCCGTTCCCGCTACATGTCATACAAAAGGTATAACGTAGATAAATTTCCTTTTATTGCAAATTTAAATTTACGGTTATGTCTACACTTGTTGTACTATGCATGCGTGTGATGTGTGTGTTGTAATAAATATAGATTTATTATTTTTATTGCTTCCGCTGTATTCATGTTTATGAAACGTGATCGAACACACACACGCCGCGGTGCCGGAAACCCAACATTACCACCAAATACCGGCTTGATCCCGATAATGGTATGCAAATAACTCTACTTTCTCTGTATAACACGAGTCAAGTACTCAAAAGTACCTTCAAAGTTATACAATCTAATATGAACAACTCAGGGATTAAAATTCCTATGAAACACCTTATACTAACCCTCCGCTTGCTGTAGCAATAATAGTATACACACCTAGTCCATTATCCCACGGGTAATGATCTGACTAGCACCGTTAGTGAAAATCCCTAAGACTGTAGTCTTTGATTTCCACAAGAAATGTGATGACTTGACCCCTATTTTCCGACTCGGTATCAATCGGCTCTCAATGGTAAATCACCTTTTCGATACAGGTTCAAGACTCACAGACTCAACAGGTTGTTCCCGTGGTCAATACATACCACGGTTACGAATAATAACCAACACACTACATGTTATTCCCTGTTTAAACATTAAATACATAGCCAACAAAACTGAGGGTATAAACCCTAAAGGAAACTCCGGCTAGTCACCTCGGTGGACGACCCCTACTACAAGTCTGCACATGTGCCATAACTCTGACTGTATACACCTGTTAATCAAGTTTAGATAAGTATCTAACTAGGCTATAAGTTATCAAAAATTCTTCTGCACAGGTGCCATAACTCTGACTGTATACACCTGTTAATCAAGTTTAGATAAGTATCTAACTAGGCTATAAATTATCAAAAATTCTTACCTCATGCTGCTTGGAGCTCAGGTCGCTATCAATCTCATCTCAGAAAACCAAAACCGAACAAATCGACTCCTGAGAATCCAAGACTCGACAAAAATAACATAGTATGGCATCGCAGAATCTAGGACTCTGATACCAATAAAGTTGTCACGCCCCGAGAGTGTGACGAATCGAAATCAAATAGACAGCATCTCCCCTATACGTGGCAACATATCCTGTTTATACAAGGCCCTTGGGCCCACAATAACAATAACATATACAAATATAAACATAACAACATAACAAAGCATACCGGAACTAACACAACTACAATGTAAACAACACGCCATGCATACCGGTATGACTAACACCACATTAAGAAAATGTCATAACAAAACTAGAAAGAACGGTACAACAGCAGCAGTGTCCAACACTACAAATCATCATATAAAACCAAATCCATAACGAAACACCTACGATAAACCCAAAAGCTCAGACCCTCGGAGTTGAGATGAGACGATGCCAGCCAGCGATGCTCCAAGCCGTCACGAAGACTTCTACCTGTTACCTAGGCGACAGAAAAACCCAAGGTCCGTGGTGGGGAGTATAACTCAGCGGTAATATGAAAGAACATGTATATATATCAAATATCACATGTAATTCAACAGTATAATCTACAGGTACATCAGGTATACATTAGCATAATAAATATACATACATGCATAACTGTAAACAATCTGAACAACAAAAGATGCTGACATACCTGACAGTCAGCTACTCTATACTCATCCAACCTGAGCATATATCACAATATACAACATGAAGAGTAATACTAACTCACACTACATCATGATACGGGTCGAAGGTATAAAAGAGACCGACCAACAAGTATACAGGTATCCGACATCCAACCATATAGAAAATACAATATCATGTATGAATATGTACAAACAAATGCAACAAGCATAGTATATACAAATGCAACATCAGAGTAAGCATACATATAGACTACATCTATATATATACTAATCACAATCATCCATATATATATACATGCATATATATATATAGCAATATGCAAAATGCCATAAGACATGGCAATGAAGCATGCATGGTCATGCCTGTGCACCCCTACTCGCTACCACGACCCCAGTGTGGCCTAGGTGGCACGACATGACAACTGTCCCAACTCAATACTAATCATTGCTCTCAAGTGGCCAAGTGGGTCGTATGAATGAGTAGCATATAAGCGTAAAGAGCTAGCTACACAACGGGGGTCCCAATTGCTGGCCACTCCGACTGACACTACTCATGAGTGGTCGAGTACCACACACCCAGGACAACTGCATGCAACTCCAACTACCACCGTTTATAGTGG
Organism: Wurfbainia villosa; assembly: GCA_025175895.1. Lineage (NCBI taxonomy): Eukaryota > Viridiplantae > Streptophyta > Magnoliopsida > Zingiberales > Zingiberaceae > Wurfbainia > Wurfbainia villosa. The sequence goes on along the minus strand of CM045989.1, from coordinate 122,853,605 downwards.
TAGAGTGCAACACAACAAATGCTCTGCCTTCACACCAGTTACTCCTCCATGAGTAACCTGGGAGGCATGATGACTGATGACCCTCTCAACCACAAAGGAGACTATGTCGTCAGTATGCATGCAAATGACATGAATGCACAGTCACTCATCCAAACATCCACCACAGACTCTCTATTCTACAAAGAGTCATACCAATCTAATCAATGCACTCTCTATCTTGTAGAGAGTCGTACTCAACTGATCATAACACTCTTTATCCTATAGAGAGTCATACCAATCTGATCAATGCACTCTCTCAACCAAGCTAGGACCTCCGGTCCTTAGTGACGCACTATTGACAATCCACATGACCATACATAATCACATGATCGGTAGTAAATATACAACATAAGGGTATTGGAATCAATCCTACGTTCAGGACTGTACTTACCCACAGATGCCCTTTTTACCCAATTTACAAATCAGGTAATCATCCGTACTCCACTATTTACACATAACTAAGCATTTATAAGTTTACTTACATCACATCTGTAACTCCTAATCATGATGAAGGAAAATATGATAACAACAATAGAGTATATAAGGCCAAAGATAAAGTATCAAGCACAAGAATAAATAAGAGCGGAGTCAAGGTAATATGATCATATATCTAAATCTGCATGCATCAACAACTACCTGACCAGGGTAGGAAATTACCCACCTATTATGCAAACCATAACTGTCTCACGTCCGCGAACCTGCCTCATATCCACGTCCTGTAGATATCATCAATTATAATTAAGTTCAAGAACACGACATATATATCTAAATTCACTATTCTATCATTTCCATATTCACATCCCTTTATCGAATACGAATTAGAAACCCCCCAATCGTCAAACGTAACCCTTCTACAACATCCAACTAGGTTTAAATCATCAAACCTCTTAAGTACATCTCCACCCAAATCACTAACGTACTAACTCACATCCACAATCGAGATCAAGTTGCTCCAGCCCGTTCCCATCCCCCGTACAAAACACATACAACCCTGCACAACCGTTCACAACTCACTCACACAGCCACCAACAACTTACCACAACGAAACAACCTCACACAATTACTCTCACAGATTGACACATAACCAAACTCTAGCAATTATAGACAAAGAGGAAAGGTAAATCAAACTTACTAGTCCTAGAAAACTCCACCGGCAGTCAATCCTCCCCACTTCCTCAGTCTGTCGGAAAAATGTAACTACCCTAACCCACAGATCGACAACATTTTTGTAAGATACCAAAAATTAATAATAATAATAAATACCCTTGATAATTAAGAAATGACCTTATATAATTATCAGAGAATTTTAGAAACTTTTCCAGAATTTTTCTGGGATTAAACGGGACTTGTACGAGATATTTACGGGGATAAGAAAAATAGGCTTTTAGAGGGCTTGTTTGAAATATCTCATCCAACACCTCCTATAATAAGGTAAAACGATCTTTCATCATCTTGACCAGTGTAGGTATACACGTCTTATCCATAACCAAATCACTAATAGTAGGGACTGATATTCTCTGAGGGGTTACTTCTTGACCTCCCAATGGGTGGCTAGCGGGCCTAACCCTAGCTTCCTAATTCAACATCAGTCGACATATCTAAAGAGTCTACCTTTTCAAGCTCGAGGGTAAGTCTCGCAGCATCAATAGGTCGCTTTCGAGGTCGACCTCGTCCACGACCATGAGTAAGGGCAATTTCCCTAGGTGACTTTTCCTACTGTGTGCAAATATGTAAGTTTCTAACAGAAACATAATGATAACTTCCTATTACATAAGGAAATTAAAGTGACCACTAAAGGCAACTACTTTTCCTATAGCTCAGAGATATCCTTCAGCTTGTCTAGTCCCAAAACACAAAAGTCCAAAAATCAAAGGAAGAGAAAACCTCGAAACCAATAAAATTGTCACGCCTCGGGGGAATCTTCGTCATCCAAATGATGAAGGAGCCCCTTAGTGACAATATTCAGTAATACATGGACCAGATCTGGTAAAAATCTAGAAATAATAATAGAAATACAAGTATTTTATTAACTGCATGCATGCACAACTAAACATAAATCAATTAAAGTAAAATAGTTTTATGACACCAAATCAAATTGCGACAAAATTCAAAGTGCATAAACAAAATGCAATACCGATAAAGTAAATAAAGCGGCATCTCGACGATGCAGTGGGACAAGCACAACAAGGGACTCTCTGAGCGACACGAAGGTAGGTCAACAGGACACATCCTCCATCAGTTAACCTAGAGGATAAGTGAGGAGGGGGTGAGTACAACCACTCAGTGGATGGATAGACAATAGTGCATAATCATAATGCACATAATGGAAGTCAAAGGAAACAAACTAGCGTAACCCAACCCTCAGAGTACCAATATCAGTCTGCAACTAACCTGGTCAGTAGTATAACAAATATACCTGCAACATACACAACCACTACAATCTACAAGCAATGCACATCCAGATACCACGACAAAGCCTCGTGGCTCTCAAGGTAATACAAAAAGAACTATCTATGAGCTACCGCGAACGGAACTCGTGGGTCGACAATCAATATACTAAGCACAGTCTACGCGCAACTACATGGTACCACGAATGGGACTCGTGGGTAGACAGGCAGTAGAGAGACTCAATGTCTGCGGGCAACGACATGATACCACGAATGGGTCTCGTGGGCAGACAGCGTATATAGATATCTAGTTATTGACTGCACGCAACAGCATGCTACCACTAATGGGTCGCGTGGGCAGTCGATTATCCTAGGTTGTTAAGCCTAGGGTTATCCAATACATCTAGTATAGAACATCTATCAAAGTTGATAAAGATCATCGATCTACAATTAAGCCTATTGAGGCGGTCAAGCGAGGGTTTCAACACCTCTATTACGAAATGTTTACCAAAGTCAGTAAAGATCATCGACTTATAAATAAATACGTCGAGATGGTTAAGTCTAGGGTTCCAACCCTTCTAACATGACGGTTATCAAGGTCGATAAAAATCATAAGTCCACTAATAAACACGTTGAGACAATTAATTATAGGGTTTCATCCCAGCTAATAGGAAATGCCTACCAAGGCTAATAAGGACAACAAATCTACTAACAAGCACGACAAGAGGGTTAAGCCTAAATTATACCATTTCTACTAGTTCAATCATGCATGCTACAACATGCTACCACGAACAGATCTCATGGGTACTTAAGATGTAAAATAGCTATCTAGCTACAGACGTCATACGAATCCGATTATCACCAACTCCGAAAGGATAACGCAAGAGTATAACTTTACAGTAGATTATCTCAACCATGCATGGGAGACATATTCGGCCATAGATATACAAAGCAACCATAGAGAGACTCTACTGCAGACTCTCTCAACCAAGAATGGGAGATATAGTTGGCAGCCGAGATATGAACAACGTTATATATCCTCTAAGGACTAATCGCATCCTAATCATACGACCTCTACTAGTCTGATCACCATATCAACTGAAATAGTAAATGGATAATCATATACCAATAAGCACATCCGGGTTATTACACCTAGGGTTCCAACACCTAGGGTTTTACTAATGTTTCATTCTTGAGATCCTCTCCTACGTAATAACCTCATCTCAGTTATTCTATCTCTACTAGTCTCAATCATGGTATCCACCGCAATAACACATAACCAAATAAACACATAACAACGATATCTAATAAACGACAGCATAGCCATACTAATGGAAATCAATGGCTGAAATTAATTAGGGTATAACTAAAGGGGGTCATGCCAGTACAAAGTCAAAGCAATATGCTATAGAGCATCAAGTGCAAATATGTTGGTGCAGGGGCACTAGATAATCGAACCTGTGTTTTGATTATGGAAATGACACAAAGTTAAGTTTACATCGTTATCTCACGAGCTAAATCAAGTGTGCAGAAAAGTGCTAAAGCTAGAGCTGAAGGCTAGCGACACCCGGAGGAAGCCGCGGTGGTCGGGCGACACTCGAGTGACTTCGGAGGGAGCCGAAGGAATCGAGTGGAAGGTCGGAAGCGAGAGCTACTATCAAGGTAAGCTCGTGTGAGTGAGAGATTGTAAGGTCGTGTCTTCTTTACGGGGATGACCGTAGGCGGCAATCCGATTAAGACTTCCCATGGAAGGTCTAGGTCGAGATCGGACGGTCAGAAACCGTCGCATTTATCATTTTCCGAGCTAACCTCTTACTGCAGGGAAGTGGCCAGGCTGGCAGTCGACTGCTGGACATCAAGCAGTCGACTGATGCTCATCAGTCGACTGATGGGAGGCATCAGTCGACTCGTGGCGATGAATCAGCCTTTGCGCTAGGTCGAAACGGATAAGGTTTGACGCGGCCACTTCGCAATAAAATTTGGACAACTTCGTGATCTGTTCCGAAAAAAGAAGAGACATATTCAGAGGCCAAAATCTATAAAAGGAGGGGAGGATTCCAACTCCAAGCATCATCAAGTTTATTCATCAAGTGCTCCTACAACGCCAACGCTCCAACGCCGACGCGACGACAAGTTCAAATCTCCTTCGTCGGCAGCAGTAGCAAGTAATTATTTTTATTGTATTCTTTATTTTAATCGTAACGAGGTGAGGTAGGCTTCTTGCCTCATCCTCGTACATTCGGTTTTTGTGATCGTTGTCTCCTACCTCCAACGAGGAGGAGACGTTATAGTGCTTTGCCCTCCGTACGCGGTCTAGGACCGATAGGGCCTTGGAGTAGAAACTGTTGGGTTGTGAACCAAGTAAAAATAAACATGTTCCTTTATTTTTCGCTGCTCTTACTTGTTTAATTTTCTACTCGAACGAAACGTCGAAAAGATTTACGATCGCTATTCACCCCCCCCCCCTCTAGCGACGCTTCTCGATCCAACAATTGGTATCAGAGCGGGGGCGCTAAGATTTGGTGAAACCACCAATCTAGCACGTTTTGGTTTTCTTTTCGTATTTTTCGATTCTTATCTTTCTTAGGTTTTTATTCCTCCCGCACTACTAATCCAAGACGAAGTCTTGGTACGTTTCTTTTGGTTGTGTGCTTGCAAGTATTCTCCCTTGGAGTAGCCAACGGTAAAACGGTCATAACTTTTCAGACAAGTGGACTCACGTAACGATCTACCTACCAAATCGAAGCTCTCTGAGATATCTACATTTATTACAAGGGTTTACCCTTGTAACAAGTTGTTTCCAGCCCCAAAATCCAACGTTCAGTAGCCTTTTGGGGACACCGAAGGTCGTAAGTTTCTAGTTTTTGTTAGTTTCTTATTCTTCTTATTTATTTCTATTTATTTCCTATTATTTCCCGCACTACTAATCCAAGACCAAGTCTTGGAATTCTCTTTGGTTTTTATTCGTGTTTTTGCAAGAGACTTAATGGCTCACATTGAGGGGTATAGCACCACCCGACCTCCGTTCTTTAACGTAAATGATTTCTATTATTGGAAAGGTCGGGTGGAGTGTTTCTTGAAAACACAAGTCGAGACTTGGATAATAATCCAAACCGGCTTTGCTCTACCCACCAATGATCAAGGAGAGCCCTTGGATTTCAATAAGTGGATAAATACAACAAAGAGGCAAATCGAAGCCGATGCAAGAGCAACTCAAATATTACAATGTGGCTTGTCCAAGGAGGAGCTCAACCGCATCGGTCCATTCATTAGCGCCAAAGACCTTTGGAACAAATTGATTGATCTACACGAAGGGACGCCCGATGCTAAGGTATGTAAAAGAGATTTACTTTTAAATAAACTGTACAATCTAAAGATGCAGGATCGCGAGACCGCCACCTAATTACATGCGCGGATCCAAGACATCGTCAATGGTCTTCACTCGATCGGGCAAGCCGTAGAGAACCGGGACCTTATAAGGTACGCTTTAAATGCTTTCCCTAGGACTACCTTGTGGGCATCCATTGTCGATGTCTACAAGGTCTCTAAGGACCTTTCAAAGCTTAGGTTAGAGGAATTATTTTCCGAGTTTGAACTTCACGAGCAAACTAACGTGGTTCGGGCCGAGAGAGGTATTGCTCTACTTGCAGGACAAAGAAGCAAGCCACCTACTAGGCAAGTAGATGAACTCGAACCCGAAGACGAATCAGAGTCAGAATCAGAAGAGGTGGAAGCAATAGTGAACATTGTGCGGAGAATAGTTCGAAAAGAAAGAAGGAAATTGAAGTACGAGAACCAAAAGAAAAAGGGAGCAAGGAAAGCCTTCCATGCAACTTGGGACAACAAAGAAGACATAGCTTACATGGCAAGACCGGAGGAGTCCGAGTCAGAATCCGAAGCCGAGTCCAACTATAACACCAACTCCAAACTCAAGGACTACTTCGAGAAGCAACTCAAAGCCGAACCAAAAGAGAAAATTAAGGTTAGCCGCTCACTAATTCATACGCTTTACAATACAATTAAAATGCTTAATAGGATATTAACTAAGTCTGAGTCTAGGGTTGAGTCGTTACTTGAGGAGGTTGAAACCCTCAAGCAAGAGGCTACTCTAACCTCTTCAACTAGTCAAGTTCAAGAGGGAAACTCAACCCAAATTGAAAAACTTGAGGAGAAGAATTCTCTCTTGAAAGACCGAGTTCAAGAGGTTGAGGCTAGGTTGGAAAGGTTCACATTGGGATCTAAGAACCTTAATCGACTACTTGGAACCCAAAGAGCCGTGTACAATAAAGTCGGACTCGGATTTAAGTCAAAGACTACGAATAGGTCTTATATGTCTATCGTAAATCGTAGTCATCAAAGAGTTCAAGCATGAGTCCCAAAGGTTTTATTGAACTCACATATAAGGACTAATAAGGTTTGGATTCCCCAGGATCAAGTTCATTATTTGAATAGACCATATTGGTTCAATGGTCCAGGGGGAGCTAACACTAAAATAGTATACCCGTTTACTTAGCAAAACCATTGCATATTTTACTTTAATTTTTAGAATGGCTAGATAGGGTAAATAGTTAGTCAACTCTTGACAACATAGTATTAGGACGCGGCGAGATGATAGTACGTTAGGGAAACAAAGTCTCGTGTATTCGAGCTAGATAAGGCGTATCTAGCTTGGTGCACTTGACCGAGTGGAACTAGCTGAAGCTACCTCATCGTATCCTAAACTAGTTAGACCAGGAAGTAACCCTAAGTGACTTAAGTGATATTTTCTTGAATTTGGCTTTGTCTAAGGAAGTGGTCGTTGTTCCGATCAAAGAAGACCCCTGTGCCTCGCCACGACCTGGAAGCCAGTTTCTCGAAAAGTTACTTAACGATCTAAAGGTTAAATCCGAATCTAACCCAAGGTTGACTATCTTTAATCAATTTAAAATCATCTCACAAAACATATAAGGTGAACAAATTCTGAGACACATAGAATGGGTGAGATGTTAAGGATAATTGAAATATACTTAAAACAATCTCTTCAAAATACTACTTATTTTTTCAACTATTGTACTTAACAACTCTTAGGCCAAAATTTAGCGCCCCCTACATCTCCTATACTTCATATATTTGACTAAGGGGGAGAGAAAACTAACCCTAAGGGTTATATTATAAACCTTTAGATTATTGGTGTAGAGGGACACACCTCGAACCAATCTATCTAACTACTGCTAGACGCATGCTTGGACTCATATTTGATTTATCTAGATGCATGCATATATGATATTGTTTTCAAACCCCTATTTTATACAAAAACCCCAAATTTTTTTGATTTATGCCAAAAGGGGGAGAAGAGCAAAAGTTATGGGGGAGTAACATAAAATTTAATTTTGAAAATTAAATTATCTCTTTCAAAACTCACCTAGGGTTAAGGGGGAGTTTTGGTTGAGGGGGAATTTTTGGAAATGATATTCATCTTCACATTCATCTTCTACTATACCTGTTTTATGCTTTAATTTTCCTTAACTTTGTGTTGGTTTGCCATAGATCAAAAAGGGGGAGATTGTTGGTGCAGGGGCACTAGATAATCGAACCTGTGTTTTGATTATGGCAAAGACACAAAGTTAAGTTTACATCGTTATCTCACGAGCTAAATCAAGTGTGCAGAAAAGTGCTAGAGCTAGAGCTGAAGGCTAGCGACACCCGGAGGAAGCCGCGGTGGTCGGGCGACACTCGAGTGACTTCGGAGGGAGCTGAAGGAATCGAGTGGAAGGCCGGAAGCAAGAGCTACTATCGAGGTAAACTCGTGTGAGTGAGAGATTGTAAGGTCATGTCCTCTTTACGGGGACGACCGTAGGCGGCGATCCGATTAAGACTTCCCGTGGAAGGTCTAGGTCGAGATCGGACGATCAGAAACCGTTGCATTTATCATTTTCCGAGCTAACCTCTTACTCGAAGCAGGAAGGCTAGCGATCATCTTGGACATCAAGCGATCGGTGATGGCGACGAATCAGCCTTTGCGCTAGGTCAAAACGGATAAGGTTTGACGCGGCCACTTCGCGATAGAATTTGGATAACTTTGTGATCTGTTCCGAAAAAGGAGGAGACATATTCAGAGGCCAAAATCTATAAAAGGAGGGGAGGATTCCAACTCCAAGCATCATCAAGTTTATTCATCAACGCTCCAACGCCGTCATAACACCGACGCGACGACAAGTTCAAATCTCCTTCGTCGGCAGCAGTAGCAAGTAATTATTTTTATTGTATTCTTTATTTTAATTGTAATGAGGTGAGGTAGGCTTGTTGCCTCATCCTCGTACATTCGGTTTTTGTGATCGTTGTCTCCTACCTCCAATGAGGAGGAGACGTTATAGTGCTTTGCCCTCCGTATGCGGTCTAGGACCGATAGGGCCTTGGAGTAGCAACCGCTGGGTTGTGAACCAAGTAAAAATAAACGTGTTCCTTTATTTTCCGCTTCTCTTACTCGTTTAATTGTCTACTCGAACGAAACGTCGAAAAGATTTACGATCGCTATTCACCCCCCCCCCCTCTAGCGACGCTTCTCGATCCAACAAAATATACCCTAAACCACGTAAGCAACGTAATCATATCATCATGCACTAAATCTAAAGAATTTATCTCTAGAATTTATTCACCTGTTAGCCATCTGGAGATGTCCTATTGCCGCCAAGTCCCCAATACGATCTTGTCGATAACACCTCGAAATTCCAAAACATAAAAATCGTCGAAAATCCATACAAAATCCAAAATGATTGGAATCCCACTAACCTTGGCTCAATGATACACAAGGTAGTGCTTCGGGATTTGTGGATAGAAATTACACGGATCGGACTTTATTGTCCCATCAAAACGGATTCTTCTACCCTTTCACTCCGAGCCATCCCTAATCCATGGATCCGTCGCATCAAGTCCTCACATCGCATGGCCAGAGTTCTATTGTTGTATCAACCTCATGTAAACCCATATTGATTGATTCAATCATAGGAGCAATACGTAACCAGACTTACCTCTTTTGCCATCTGAGCAGGAATACACAACCAAAACAAATCGAATAAAAGTCCACAAGAACATATCAAGTACCACCAAAAACATCCACGAGTATATAACCAAAACACAAGTCCTGCACATGTCTTCTAGTCAATATAACCGAAACCATAAATCCAATAACAAAACCATTATGATGAGGGGGATTGGCAGCTGGACTCTCCTGATAGTGTCAACCTAAAATAGATGTAAAGCAACGGGGTAAGTTCAATGAACTAAGCAGGTATCAAGTCGACATGCATAGTAAGATATATCTAACAATAATAGTCATGCCAGTACAGTCTCCTGATCAATAATAGAAAAATGCAAGGAAGAGATGCGGAAAGACTGTACATACCTTAATCTCCTATCCTGACATAGGAGTATAAGCCATACTAGCAGAAATAAGACCGTCAGACCAAATACATAATGTATCTTGTACTCATGTCAATCATATGCAACAACTAAGGCAGCAACCAAAATGCAGCAAACATAAACAAATGTCATTCGTGCAATATGCATGCGATGCAAATGACATGGTCACCCCTGACGCCAGTCAGCCGCCTCACACGCGATGGTGAAGCCGAGTGGGTAGGGCTATGACAACTGTGCACTCTTCCATCACTGCTCCTGAGTGACCGAGTGGACAGGATGCTGTCGGAGTACACCTATCCTCCTACCCCAAATAGAGTGGGGGAGCAAAGCTCTCATCTCCCAGTGTCGTAGACCAGAGGAGGGATCCCTGCCTGCTAACACGCAGCCTCACCGCTACCCATGAGCGGACCAGCGGAGCCTGACAGAGCTACTGCACACACTCTCCTAATGTACCACTAATCCATGAGTGATTGTGTGTGCAGATCATGTAACTGGCTGCGGCTCAACTACAAAGGAACCCCGACCAGCCAGCATGCAATCATGCAAAATGGTGCATGACACTAAAGCATGTAACACTAACCAAAATACGTCTCCAAATAATATGCACAAAAAAATGAGTACATATCAATGACCTAGGTATATAGGGAAGGTATATCTAAAAGCTAATCAAGTGTATGTCACAACTCCCAAAATAAGTACACATGGCAGGTATCAAGATAATATCGACTAAGATAGAAATGCATGCATCAGGTATGGCACAATGACATACAAGGACAAATAAGACATAAAATTTACTGTGAGCTATAGCCAACTAAGCATATCAACATGACAATATCTAAAAGATAAGTCAAAGTACCCACCTGATATAATGCTCGAAATAATGCAATCTTCACGCTCCTGGACCTGTTTCGTATCTACGTCCTGCATACAACATAACTATTATTAAGCACTAAGATACTATCCCCCGTTAAATCGAATCCTAAGCCGATTTTAGACATAAACCAATTAACCCATTCACAGCGGATCTACTGCTCACCCACAATCACACGGCAGCTAACCCAAGCTTCAACCAAGTCTTTTTCACAGCCCCTTCACAGTCAATCTAGTCTTCTCCTCTCACTCACCGCCACCACAATCGTGCAAACCCCCAATTTACAGCCCCTAATCAACCAAAACTCGGACTCACAGCCGTGCATAGTCGGCGCTCCTTGCTCTCAGTCGTACAACCATTCATAGCTCACTCACATAGCACCTCATGGCCAACCCAAAATTAACAACAAGGGAAGAAGGAGATGGATCATGCTTACCATCGCTAGCAAAACTCCACCGGCAGCCAATCCTTCCCCCAAATCTATCATGTTCACCGGAAAAAGCCACTGCCCAAACAATGGATCATGCTCAACGAAAAAAAACCACCACTAGGACTCAGATCTCGTCCAAGGTAAGAGGAAAATCGGCCCTTACCTAGCTCCTACGACCACCAACATCTGCTGCTGCTACTCCCCCCTCGAACTACAAGCTTCAAGACTCCACAAGCCCTATGACAATAGATCTCTACCGCGCGAAAAGGTCTACACTCTGCTCTGAATCGAACCACAATGGAACACCGTCGATCCAAGCTTCCAGCCACTTGCACCCTTCCCATTCCAACCTGTCCGCGAAGACCGTCGAGGACGATCCAAGTGTCGCTACTTCCAGGGAAGAAGGAGAACGAGAAGGAGGCGGGCGAATCGGCGATGAGGTGAGACGGCGAAGAGGGGCGCGGCTGGGATTGAAGGGGAGTGCAGCCGAGAAATCGCTCAAGAGAAAGAAACGATGAAGAGGAATGGAAACGGCTGAAACGGCTGAAATCGCATGCGATGAGGAAAGAAATCAGGATCGCAAGTGGGAAAGGGAGGAATGCGATAAGGTTCAGGGTTAGGGGAATTGGATCGGGTTTAAACCCTATAAGACTAAACCTAAGTTTAATTAAACACATAAACGTTAAACCTAGGTTAAGCCTAATTAATCCTTAACCATTCCCATTAATTTAATTATCCCAATACGAGTTCTCTAAGTTAGAAAAAAAATAAAGATATTTCAAATAGGCCCTCTAAAAGCTTGTTTTTCTTATCCCCATAAATATCTCGTACAAGTCTCGTTTAATCCTAGAAAAATTTTGGAAAAGTTTCTGAAATTCTCCGATAATTATATAAGGTAATTTTTTAATTATCAAGGGTATTTATTATTTGGTATCAGAGCCAAGTATTTATCTATCCCAGTATTTCTTCTAGAGAAGATCCAGAACTCTTTGTTAAAAGAGAGATGTGCCTTTGAGGTTATGCATCGATTATCGATGATGGAATGCAGTAGTTGTTGGAAATGAATATCTTTCATTATGAATAGATGATCTGTTTAGATCAGCTAAGGACACCTGTGTATACTCTAGGGTTGGTATATGACTGGTGTGTTGATATTGTAGTGATATGGTGTCATACAATTATCATTGTCATTGTGATGATTGATATATCATCAGCCTAGAGTAAAGAGGATGCAGGTGTGTAGAGACGATAATTTCATACTTGGTATGAATTGTATGAGCTTTTGATTTTGTTGTTAGACTATTTAATGATTTAGTCGTCCATGGATTTGAGAAATCATGTATTCTGGACATGATTGGATCAATTGTGATTGTTGGAATTGCGTAACTGGGCCACTATTGATGGTGGTAGTTGGAGTTGTGCACTCGGCCACCGTAGATGGTGGATTCTTTGTATGATTTGGGTTATTACTGTAAATGTGGATAGAATATTTTTAGCATTACTATACCACAGACTTGTTTGACTAAGAAGGTGATGGAATTTACTTGGTTAGAAGCTTGCAAAACTAGTTTTCAGGGCTCATATGATGGTTGACTTTTGCATCAGTGTTAGTTAATCCTTCCGATGTGGATGAAAGGGTATTGTACGTGGATGCATTGTTTCAGAGTATGGAGTGATTATGATGTAGTTGATTGAGACATATCCCATGTTTACATCAGTTGAGGAACTATGAGATTGGTTGTCATATACATGACATGACTTTAGTAGTTATTATCTTGATTTGTGGATATATGGATCAGGAATGCTCATGGGATTTTAGCTAGCTACTGGATAGCTACTATAGAGTAGTTGGAACACAAACGGTTGTAACAAGGGAGTTTGGTCACTATAGCCTCCCATGCACTTACAGAGTGTGTGGTGGAGTGGATTTTGGACGGTAGATGGACTTCTCTTGTGAAAAGATAATTCTCTATCTCTGACTCTGAGGAGGATAGTGGTTTCCGGAGTTACATTAGTTTAAGGAAGAGATGCTTCAGGAAATTCCGATTCCGGAATGGAAGTGGAAGCATATCATTATGGATTTCGGGGGGGGGGCCAACTGGGAGGACCACTTGCCAATAGTGGAATTCACCTACAACAACAACTATCATTAGACTATCCAAATGGCCCCGTTTGAAGCATTGTATGGTAAACAATGTCGTACACCCACCTCTGGGAGGAGGTTGGGGAGGCCAGTTGCTAGGACCCCATAGAGCTCAGCATGAGGTAGAGTTGGTCCTTACTATCAGACGAAGGATGACAGAGGCGCAGGATCGTCAGAAGAGTTATGCAGATCAGAGATGGAGACCTCTAGAGTTCTCTATTGGTGACCATGTATTCTTACGAGTCTCACCCACGAAAGGGGTGAAGATATTTGGCCTCCGTGGTAAGATAGCTCCAAGGTACATTGATCCTTTCATGATTTTGGAGAGGAACGGAGCAGTCGCTTACCGCCTAGCGATACCACCGTCCTTGGCTGGTATTCATGATGTGTTTCATGTGTCTATGCTAAGGAAGTATGTGCTAGACCCTACACATATTCTGTCCGATGTGTCAGGTTCCATACAACCCGATGCTACTTACGAAGAGGTTCCGGTGCGAATTCTTGGTCGCAAGGAGCGACAATTGCGGAACAAAATCATCCGACTCATAAAGGTTGGATGACAGCATCATACTGATGAGAAGGCTACATGGGAGTTGGAAGATACTATCCGAGCTCGGTACCCTCATTTGTTCACTTAAGGTATGAGGTTATTTCAGAAACTTGCTTGAATTATTTTTTTCATGTTAGTACGAAATTTGGGGACCAAATTTTTATAAGTGGGGGAGAATGTAAGATACCGAAAATAATAATAATAATAATAATAATAAATACCCTTGATAATTAAGAATTGACCTTATATAATTATCCGAGAATTTTAAAAACTTTTCCAGAATTTTTCTGGGATTAAACGGGACTTGTACGAGATATTTACGGGGATAAGAAAAATAAGCTTTTAGAGGGCCTATTTGAAATATCTTTATTTTTTTTCTAACTTAGAGAACTCGTATTGGGATAATTAAATTAATGAGAATGGTTAGGGATTAATTAGGCTTAACCTAGGTTTAATGTTTATGTGTTTAATTAAACTTAGGTTTAGTCTTATAGGGTTTAAACCCGATCCAATTCCCCTAACCCTGAACCTGATTGCATTCCTCCCTTTCCCACTCGCGATCCCGATTTCTTTCCTCACCGCACGCGATTTCAGCCATTTCAGCCGTTTCCATTCCTCTTCGCCGTTTCTTTCTCCCAAGCGGTTTCTCGGTCGCACTCCCCTTCAATCCCAGTCGCACCCCTCTTCGCCGTCTCACCTCATCGCCTATTCGCCCGCCTCCTTCTCGTTCTCCTTCTTCCCTGCAAGTAGCGGCGCTCGGATCATCCTCGATGGTCTTCGTGGACGGGTTGGAACGGGAAGGGTGCGAGTGGCTAGAAGCTTGGATCGGCGATGTTCCATTGTGGTTCGATTGGGAGCAGAGTGGAGGCCTTGTCGTGCAACAGAGATCTACTATCACAGGGCTTGTGGAGTCTTGAAGCTGGTGGTTCGAGTGGGAAGTAGCAGCAGTAGATGTCGGTGGTCGTCGGAGCTAGGTAAGGGTCGGTTTTCCTCTTACCTTGGACGAGATCTGAGTCCTAGTGGTGGTTTTCCTTCGCTAAGCGTGATCCATTGTTTGGGCAGTGGCTTTTTTCCAACGAACAGAACAGATTTGGGGGAAGGATTGGCTGTCGGTGGAGTTTTGCTAGCGATGGTAAGCATGATCCATCTCCTTCTTCCCTTGTTGTTAACTTTGGGTTGGTCGTGAGGTGCTGTGTGAGTGAGCTATGAATGGTTGTACGGCTGAGAGCAAGGAGCGTTAGCTGTGCATGGCTGTGAGTCGGAGTTTTGGTCGATTAGGGGCTGTAAATTGAGGGTTTGCACGGCTGTGGTGGCGGTGAGTGAGAGGAGAAGACTAGATTGACTGTGAAGGGGCTGTGAAAAAGACTTGGTTAAAGCTTGGGTTAGCTGTCGTGTGATTGTGGGTGAGCAGTAGATCCGCTGTGAATGGGTTAATTAGTTTATGTCCGAAATCGGCTTAGGATTCGATTTGACGGGGGATCGTATCTTAGTGCTTAATAATAGTTATGTTGTATGCAGGATGTGGATACGAAACAGGTCCGCGGGCGTGAAGATTGCATTATTTCGAGCATTATATCAGACGGGTACTTTGACTTATCTTTTAGATATTGTCATGTTGATATGCTTAGTTGGCTATATCTCACAGTAATTTTTATGTCTTATCTGCCCTTGTATGTCACTGTGCCATACCTGATGCATGCATTTCTATCTTAGTCGATATTATCTTGATACCTGCCATGTGTACTTATTTTGGGAGTTGTGACATGCACTTGATTAGCTTTTAGATATACCTTCCCTATATACCTAGGTCATTGATATGTACTCATTTTTTTGTGCATATTATTTGGAGACGTATTTTGGTTGTGTTACATGCTTTAGTGTCATGCACCATTTTGCATGATTGCATGCTGACTGGTCGGGGTTCCTTTGTAGTTGTGCCGCAACCAGTTACATGATCTGCACACACAATCACTCATGGGTTAGTGGTACATCAGAAGGGTGTGTGCAGTAGCTCTGTCAGGCTCTGTTGGTCCGCTCATGGGTAGCGGTGAGGCAGCGTGGTAGCGGGCAGGGATCCCTCCTCTGATCTACAACACCGGGAGATGAGAGTTTTGCTCCCCCACTTTGTTTGGGGTAGGAGGATAGGTGTACTCCGACAGCATCCTATCCACTCGGTCACTCAAAAGCAGTGATGGCAGAGTGCATAGTTGTCATAGCCCTACCCACTCGGCTTCACCATCGCGTGTGAGGCGGCTAACTAGCGTCAAGGGTGACCATGTCATTTGCATCGCATGCATATTGCATAGATGACATTTATTTGTGTTTGCTGCATTTTGGTTGCTGCTTGGTTGTTGCATATGATTGACATGCATACAGGATACATTATGTATTTAGTCTGACGACCTTATTTCTGCTAGTATGGCTCATACTCCTATGTCAGGATAGGAGATTCAGGTATGTATAGTCTTTCCGCATCTCTTCCTTGCATTTTTATATTATTGATCAGGAGACTGTACTGGCATGATTATTATTATTAGATATATCTTACTATGCATGTCGACTTGATACCCACTGAGTTCATTGAACTTACCCCGTTTCTTTACATCTATTTCAGGTTGACACTATCAGGAGAGTCCAACTTCCAATCCCCCTCGTCGTAATGATTTTGTTATTGGATTTATGGTTTCGGTTATATTGACTAGAAGACATGTGTAGGACTTGTGTTTTGGTTATATACTCGTGGATGTTTTTGGTGGTACTTGATATGTTCTTGTGGACTTTTATTCGATTTGTTTTGGTTGTATATTCCTGCTCAAATGGCAGAAGAGGTAAGTCTAGAAGTCATAGACTTTTTATTTACGTTGGTTGTTGGCCTGAGGCCTATATATGATCTGTATGTGTGGTTTATGTTCCGGTCATGTTGACCAATGTATAGTGGGATGTATGTGCCTTGTATACAAGATTCGTATTGTCACCCGTACAAGGGAGATGCTGCCGGATTTTCGTCTGACGGGGACTCCCTCGGGGCGTGACACTTTTAACATCATCGATCCAAAGAAACTGCACTGGACAGAAGAGAAAAGGGAAAGGAAAATGAGAGGTTTACCAGAGTTTGCAGCTTCATCAGTGGCACTTCCCCCCAAATGCTCTATTCGCCAAAAAACCCAATGCCGACAATGTTGCCCATCACAATAGATCACGCTCAATTTAGGAACATAGCTACAAATTCGACCTTCGTGCAAGGTAAGGAGATGATCAGCTCTTACCTAGCACCGGCGACGATCGACAGAAACCCCAAATCGGCTACTCACCTTCGAAATGTCGCTGATTCAAGCTCCCCCGCCACTCGCTTGCCCTCTGCTCCCGCTCACTCTCTGCTCTCACTCGTCCACAGAGATTGTCGAGGATGGTCCAACCACCGTCGTCGCCCGCCGCGAGGAAGGGGAAGAGCACTCGGCAGCCATGCATTTCAGAGAGGAAGAGAAGGAGAGGATCGCGAATGGGAACGCTCGAAGCAGTTCGGCGCAGAAATAAAAGACAGCGATGAAACGGCTTGGGTATTAAGTAAGAAAATGGGTCGGGTTTGATAACGGGTTGGATGCACTAATGGGTTGGGCTTTAAAACCCTAGATCCATTCAATTAACCCATAAGATTTAAATCTAAGTTAGATTTAAGTAAATTTCTAACCATGTATCACTAATTTACTCTATCCAACAATAATATTATTTATTATTATTATTATTTATTTATTTATTTTCACTGTGGTACACCTTCCCTTCCCTCACCCAAGCCGGTTGCCGCCATCATCACCCATGCGACTCCCTCGGCCGTCGTCATCCAATGAGGGGTGCCACCCCTCCCTGCTTCCTTTGTGCTCCTCCGCCATAACTCACCTTCCTCCCTCACTACATGTTGATTCAGATTATCCATTCATGCTCTATAGCAAAAGGCTATCAACTAATCCTGGACAGATGAATGTCAGATAATATCAAGCACATACTAAGTTCAATGAATGTCACTTGAGGTAAAGTCTTTAAATTTTTTAAATACTGCATGTATAAATCCCACATCACTTCTCAGCCCTTCTGGATTCATTTTGGATTAATCTCACACTTGTTCTCAACAAGTCTCTTAAGATTTCTATTGAATTTTGTTTTGTACGATTTTAGAATTTGAAGCCGAGTACCCTAAATTAAAGTTTGTTTTGTTATACAAACCCTTGGGTTTTGAGGGCACTCAATTTAAATGGCTGAGATGTAGCCACAAGCACTTGCTAACATACACATAGATGCCTATAAAATAATGGAGAGAGTAAATCAGATGTATGACAAAGGCAGAAATGTCATTTCCATGATAATGGAAGATGAATTTGTAATCATGCAGTGAGATATTTTAGGCACTAAGTTTTGGTTTGTCCCACATTTTGTAATATATTTTCAGACTCGAAGGCTATATCTTCATGGGTTGCAACTTATTATGATTGACACAAATTCTTGAAATTTGTTGGTGTCTCTCTTAGATAATTTAGTTGGCCAAGTCCTAGTTGATTGGTATTCAAAAGTTGCAACACAAGTTTACAACTATTTTCATTGGTGCAAACCATATTACAAAAATTGTCATTTTGTGGAATGGCAAGTTCTTTTTTTTTTCTTCAGCTCATTGCATAAATCAAATAGGCATCCCCGAGGATTGATTTGATATTCTATCTTTTGGCTAATATACATATCTTACTTCAAATAGGCTTCGAAGGTTTTACGCCATAAAAGAGAAATGAAAACATGAGCATCCTATATTGACTGTGTTGATTATGCACGGATGATACAAATAAAAAAAATGCCTAAAAATGGCTAGCATAATTGAATGAGAGCATCATTTGGAGATTAGAGGCCTCTAAGGAAACCACATTCGAACTTTGTGAGAATGTATAAATAGTACCTCCAATGAGTAGTTGAATACTTCCATCAGACATTTTATGCAATACATAAAGATCGACAATTGACACAGATACTACCATAGGTGCCTCTGAATTGGAAGATAAATCGGAGTTGTGCACTCCAAATGTCACCTCTTGGGTCATATAAGAACCATCAAGAATACGAGCACCACATGCAAAAATTTGTATAACACGATGCCTAGAGAACAAACTATTAGTTTCCAACAAGTGTGTTAACAAACTATTAGTTTCCAACAAGTGTGTTCTTATTAAGATCTTACATATGCTAATATCTCAGAAGGCAAAAAAAACACTATTCTTATTAAGATCTTACATATGCTAAGATCTTACCTATGCTCCTAGTGAGAATATAATATTTTCTTTGTTTTATTATCAATCTCATCTTTTCTAAAAATACACTATTGTGTATATTACCTGTTTAAATTTTTGTATTTTGATCTTCTCATGATGATTCATTATATGCAGTCTTATGTATGGTTTTGTTACTCCTTGATATTATTTAGTACTATCAATTAATTTCATACTTTGTAAATGTGATTATCTATGTAGTATAATACTAACTTATGGTCCACTGTTCTCTTCCTTTCTTTTTTCTATTTTTGCCTTCTCCCTAATACCTTGACTTCTTTTTGTTTGAAATATCGGTTGTTTGAGCTGTCAACTTGTTGTTTGTTTGTTATTGATTTAGGATGCATGGCTAGATAGTGTTGTAGTTGATACCAAGTTGGGCGGAAAGTTTAAGCCAAAAGCATCTACAGAGGAGGCATACGATGATCTATCTTCAAATGATGTTGGAAAAACAAAAAGGAGAATAGCAAATGCACTTCAACTTGGAGAAATAGTAAGTCTTTATTAAAATACTTCTTATATTTGGTTTTATTTTATTGAAGTTCACTGTGATGAATAAATTGTAAACCTACTGATAGCTTTTCTTTCCAAGTTTTAAGTTATATGTAACTGAGCATGCTCATTCTTTTTTTTTTTTGTGAGTTGTTTGGACTCTATATATTAAATGTGCATGCAAAGTTTAGTTGTCATTTTGAATGATCAATCTGTGTTAGCAAGAAGTCCAGAAGGCAAACTCTGTCATGTTGTTGACTTACTTATGTCAGTTGTTAATTACAGTTAATATATAATTTTTTATATACTAGTAGCTTATGCAATCTGGATTATAACTTGGTTTATATTTAATGCCTTAGTTAAAGTCTCACTCTCTCATTTACTTTTTAGTTCTCTTTTATTAAATATTTTGTACTAATTAATTCATCTTTGATATTATTTATAATCATTTATTGTTTATTGGATTTGGTGCAGTTAAGATATAAATAGGAGGATTTTACAGATAGAGATATGAAAAAACTATGGAGAAGTAGGCAAAGAGAAGAAAATTTCAAGGAGATGAATCGTAAAATAATTCAAGAGGTGGAATAGAGAAATCATTTATATACAAGATGATTTGATTCCCATGAGCGATATGATAGATAAAATAAATATTAAATTATTTGTGGTGAGATGTAAAAATTGTATGCCACTTTTGATTTAGAAATTAGTTGTTTAAAATATTTTTAATTTATTTGAAATATGTTATTGTTTCTTGAAAAATATTGTGTATATGAGAAATATAAAAAATGGAATATAATAAAAATTTGGTGACATATTTAAAAATAAAATTATATATGAATTAATAAATAGAAATGTAGCCGTATTTATAAATAGAATAAAATTATATTTGATACGTTATTTGAAACAGATCATTAAAGAATTTAAAACAAAATTAGAGACAAAATTTGGATTTGAAAATAATTTTATTTGGTCAATTTAAAAACGGATTTATAAACATATTTTAATTCGTTTTTGAAATTAGAGATGGAATATTTTGGTCTCAAAATTATCTACGGGGCTTTCACTAACGGATTTTTGAGATAGAATATTCCGTCTCAAACTATCTTTAGAAATAGAAAATTGATTTTCAGAGATAGATTTTTTCGTCTCTGAAGCTCTATTTTCTTGTAGCATTGATTATTATATAGTTCTTGTGCTAACCATGTGATGCAGGTGACTATTCAAGTCATCAGTCAACTGGAGGAAAAGGGTAGTCGACTGGATCACCATCAGTCGACTGATGGAAGCATCAGTTAACTGCTAATGAATCTGGACACTTTGAATAAAGTCAAGATAAGAACCACAAAAGGAGGAGTGGGTGATGATGTTTGACTCAGATCTAAAGATCAACGAGATGGGGTTTGAAAGGATATAAAAGGATCCTTAGATATAAAATCACCCTTCTTTAACTAACAACAAGGCTCCCAAAGTGCTCAATCGATCTGAAGCTCTCGTCTCCTCACATCAACATCGTAACACTGGCAAAGCTTCTAACTTTCACTTCTTGTAGTATTGTTTTTGTTCCCTACTTTTTAATTGCTAGGAGGAGAGGTAGGCTTATTACCTTGTCCTCCACATTACTTGTAATTGATTGGTCTCTTACCTCCAATGAGGAAGAGATGCTTTTAGAGATTGCCCCTCAGAAGCGATCAAGGATTGCAGGAGCCTTGGATTAGCAGTCGGTGGGTTGTGAACTAAGTAAAATTCTCTTGTGTACTTGTGTGTTTTGATTCTTTATTCCGTTGCTAGTACTTTGTATTTTATGAGGCTTTAAAACGAAAGAAAAGAAAAGTTTTTTTGAACGCTATTCACCCCCCCCTTTAGCGTTTCTCGATGCTACAAAAATTATATCCGTTGATGAAATATACTAGCCAAGTTTTCACTATTGATTTTGGACCCCATGACATATGGTTTATCAATTCTTGCTCAATGTGAGCTTGATTATCATGAACCTAAAGTCAAATAAATATGTGTTAAAGTCAAGGTTTAACCAATTGATTATTATAGACTACTTACATATTTTTTAAACCATTGTGCAAATTCATCATCGCAAAAATGATCAAACTTATGCTCCGGAAGCTCAGAATATAGGGTTTGAAAATTCCTACCATAAACATAAATATAACACAAACAATAATTTATGATATATTAAATACATAATATAACATATATATACTAACTCAAAATACAACGTTACTTCTGGATAGTTTAGTAAAATATATGTGTGGATTGCTCGCCATTCTTGACCAATTAAATATCTACATGTACAAGATCAACTCGGTCGATCAAGGTAGTTAAAAATTAAGAATGCCTTCAAATTTGGATCAACATGACCCTCATCATTTTTTCCTTCTCTCCGTCATTTGCATTGAATGTGAGGTTCAAAATAATATGATGCAAAAGTTGTAACTTCCTCCACAATATATACATTAACAATAGAAGCTTTAACATGTGACTTATTTTTTACCTTTTTCTTCAAGTGATAGAGGAATCTAATAGTAATAAAATAAAATATATTAGAAGTTAACTTACACTAAAAATAATCAAATGCACTACCAAAGATCAAAGAAAATGAAATTTTCACCTTTCAAATAGATACATCAATCGAAATTGAACAGGACCTCCAACTTTGGCTTCAGATGGCAAGTGAACCAAAAGATGTTCCATGGAATTGAAAAATGACAGTGGAAATACTCTTTCTAAGTTATACAAAATGATTGGAATATCTCTCTAATTTCTGCATGTGTGAATGACTCAATACTGTGGAACAAATATCATGAAAGAAAATGCTTAATTCTGTAATTATACCCCATACAAAATTTGGCAATATTTCTTTAAATGCAATAGGAATTAGTCTTTCCATGAATATATGACAATCATGACTTTTCAAACCAATCAATTTGCATTCCTTCAAATTGACACATTTTCCAAGATTAGAGACATAACCATCAGGAAATCTTAATGATTTCAACCATCTTAATGATTTCAGCCATTCACAAATAATCCCTCTCTGATCCTTATTCAATGTATAAATTGCTTTTGGCTTTGGTCCCCTACTATTTTAATTGACATCAAGAGTGGGTTGTTTACAAATGAGACGCATATCTTTTCTTGCATTCAGATTATCATTTATTTTTTCACTAATATCCATCACTGTATTTATTAGATTATCAAAACTATTCTTCTCAATATGCATTATATTGAGATTGTGATGAATCAAATTACTCTACCAATACGGTAAATCTCAAAAAATACTCTGTTTAATCCCTTTATACGTACTTCCATAGCCATATGGTGTAACATTTGTTGGGAAATTGATCGTCGCTAGAGGGGGTGAATAGCGTTTCGTCGATGAAGATGGAAATCATTCGTTCGTTTCTACAAATCGTGTTAGCACAGTGGAAATGATAATAATAAGAATAAAACATGACGATCATAAGACCAATACACCAAGATATAACGTGGTTCGGAACCTCAAGGTTCCTACTCCACGGGTTGGGCTCGAACGAGCCCTAGCGATGCTAAACACCACTAATAATCACAAATACTCCTTCTCGACAACAAATCGGAGGCGAAGAAACCTCTTACAATGATTACAAAAGTAATGCAACACAAATACAAGCAAATACACTAACATGCAAGTAAAGAAAACTTTACAAAGAGATTTTGATTGCTTGATCTTTAATTGCTTGAGAAGAGTCTTGAAGGTTTGGATTGCAGCAGCAAATCCCTCCAAATCGCCTCAAGGAACCTTAGCCAAATCCTCCTCCACAAGATCCTTTTAAAGCTTCACCTTGAGTTGGATTCCGCCTAGCAGTCGACTGATCGTGACTATCAGTCAACTACTTCTGTAGCCATTGTGAGACAACGACTTAATTTACATTGGATAAGTTCCAACGGATACATTGGCAATCGACTGCCATAACCCAGCAGTTTACTGCTAGGGTCATAGCCGACTGACCAGTCAGCTACCGATCATTCTGCTCCTATAACCCCGACAGCGATCATTTGCCATGGATGGCGATCGCGCCTCAATCATCGATCGGGCCTAATTATGGCGATCGTATCAACTATTTCTGATCGAACACCGATTGACTACGGCGATTCGGTAGCCATAATCGGTCGAAACACTTGATCGATCAAACCTCAAACATGAGGTTTAACCCCAAGTATGATACCCTCATACTTGTTAGACCACCCTTAGCCTAGACCTAAGTCTTCTAGCCACCTCCATCAGTCTCATGTCTATCGGATCCCTCCAAGTCATCCATGACTTGTTCATCCATATGCTAGCCTTTAGGTGCTTCCATCGACTATTGTCATGCTAAGCTAGTCTATACCGCTAAGGCACATTGGGTTTATGCTGCCAAGACTACCGTTTGGACTTTACGCCACCAACCATTGGACTTATGCGGCCAAGACTCCACCCTTGGACTTTACGCCGCCAATATCACCCCTTGGACTTTCCTTGCCAACCCATGTTGGACTTTTCATTTGCCAAGACTCAAGCTTGGACTTTCCCTTGCCAAGATCTATGCTTGGACTTTCCATGCCAAGTACCCATGACTTAGACTTTCCATGCCAACCCATGTTAGACTTTCCCTTGCCAAGTGCCCCACTTGGACTTTCCATCATATGGTCAACCTCATGTCAACCATATAGTCAAACAATGGTCAAACCATCGTCAAACATCAAAATATCACTCGAGTCAAACTCGAGTCCGATCAATCATGACCTAAGTCGATTGTACCAACAATCTACCCAAAATATTGTCAAACATCAAAACACTACTCGAGTCCAACTCGAGTCTGGTCAATTGTGACCTGGGCCGATTGCACCAACAATCTCCCTCTTTTTGATGTTTGACAAAAACTACAAAACCATTGAGTTAGGCTACTTAACTCAAATTTCCTTACCAATTCTCCCAAATTGGTAATTTCATAAATTCTCCCCCTTTTTGATATACATCAAAAAGATTCTCTCCCCAAGGAGGTCAATGTCTCATATCCCAATAAGATCTTACAATCTCCCTCTTGGTCCAAAAACACCTAGGATGTCTTCACTCTTCTTAGTGATAAGTCTCATATCACTTAAGAGAGACTTTCTATAAACTCTCCCAATTTTCAAATTGGGCTTCTCACATTCCCATTTCTCCCCCTCATGAGGAAGAACACATCTATCATGTAAAATACTGAAATTAAAACACGAAATTTAATGGCCAAAATTTCGGGGAAATAATCCTGGAAATTTTTCGGGATTTTTAGGAATTTTTCCGGAATTTTTCTGGATTTAAACGGACTCTGTACGAGATTTTTACGGGGATAAAATAGATAGGCTTTATTTAAGGGTTATTATCCTAAACCGGAAACCCTAATATCTATTTTTCTATTTTCCTTTTTCTTTTCCCCGCCGCTAACTCCTTCGGCAGTTTCTCGCGCAATCTCTCCTTCCCCGATTCCTTTTCTCTCTGCCGACGATCTCTCCATCGCCGAATCCCTCTTCTTCGCCGGCGAGCCCTTCTTCCTCGCGGCAGCCCGACGTCGCCGCGCCCGACGCCGCCCGACGCGAGCACCGCCGCCACGCTGTCTCTTCACGGCCGACGCCCTCTTTGCTTTCCTCCACCGCGCCCGTCTGCAGCCGCCTGTGTCTTGCGGTCGGCCATCCCTCCGACAGCGCCGGCGCCACCTTCCCGGGGCCCAAGCCGTCGGCTACTCTGCTTCGTGTCGCAGCCACCCGAGTCCCTGCGGCCGGCTGTCCCTTCGCAAGCGCCGGCCACCCCTTGCCTTCCGCCGCCGCAAGCTCCCCTAGTGTCGCCGGTGAGGGTGGAGTTTAGGTAAATACCTAGATTTTCTTTTGTTTTCTTGCTGTTCAGGAATTCTATGGGTGTGGTGGGGGCAGTGATTAGGGCAGCAAGGAATTGGGGACGGCTGAGAGGGGCTGTAAGGGTTTTGTTTTGGGAGATGGTCGTGTAAGGATTGGCTGTGAACAATCGTTGAGACACTGTAAATTTAGTTGGGGATCTAATTTGGGAAAGGAATGGCTGTGGATGGAATTCCTAGGGCGGGTGACTTGATTGGTCGATTTGGGTTGATTCCGGAGTTATTCGGTTGATCGGTATGGTTCGGAGGATATGGGATTTGGGTGATATTGTTTGATCTTGAGGATATCTTTGTAAGTGATGAATTAGGTTAATTGATTTGGAAATTGGTTTGGGTTAATTGGGATATGAAGGAAATCGATTAATTATTCGATTTGTCATTGAATTGTATATTTTGTGCTTGACTATAATTATGCTATATGCGAGTTTTGATCCGCGCGAGTCCCGATCGTGACGATTGGTTCTTCTTCTTGGATATATATTGGTATTTTGACTTAACGTTTAGATTAAGTCAAATTGATATGCTAGTTAGGATAGCTTACAATAATTTTTCATGTTTATATGCCTAGTATGTTTTTGGTGCCTACTAGATACATGCATGTGATAGGATATGATTATATTTACCTGTTTGATTTGGATCATAGTATGTGGATTAGGGATATGTACATATTGGTTGTACATATCATTCGGATAGGTATATTATGAATAGGATTTACATGCTTTAGTATCATGCACCATTTTCGCATGATTGCATGCTATTCCATTATTGAGCCAGCTAGTTACATGGCTCGCACACACACGCCACTCATGGGTTAGTGGTACATCGAGGGTGTGTGCGTTGCTCTGTCGAGCTCACCGTCCGCTCATGGGTAGCGATGAGGCGGCGTGGTAGCGGCGAGGATCCCTCCTCGGCCTATGACACGGAGATGAGAGCTTAGCTCCCCCACTATGTTTGGGGCAGGAGGATAGGTGTACTCCGACAGCATCATGTCCACTCGGTCACTCAGGAGCAGTGATGGCAGAGTGCACAGTTGTCATAGCCCTACCCACTCGGCTTCACCATTGCGTGTGAGGCGGCTGACTGGCGTCAGGGGTGACCATGTCATTGGCACGGCATGCACTTTGCATAGATTGCATTTGTACTGTGTTTGCTGCATTTTTATTGATGCCTTGGATGTGCATATGATTGTCATGCATACAGATACATGCTTATATATGATCGGACTTTATTACTTCTAGTCGCACATGCTCCTATATCGTAGGAGATCTGTAAGTAAATCTGATCCATTTGTATTTCTTGCTCATACCCTATTTATGTGAGATCAGATCGGCATGATATTTTTATTGTTAGCTATACCGATTTTGCATATCTACTATACCCGCAGAGTTCTTTGAACTCACCCCGCGTTGGTTTATATCTATTTGGGATGAAGTGTCAGAGAGTGCATAGGACCCCACTCGTCGTAAAGTTTTGATTTGGATATTTGTTTTTTACGGTATTTGGATATTTTGGTTAGAGGACATGTATAGGTTTGGAGATTGATTTTGTATTTGGTTTTGGTGTCCTTATGGACCTTATTTGGATTTTGGTTTGGTTGGATTTTGTTGAGTATTCCCGCCAGATGGCGTAAGGGTAAGTCTATTTATTTTAGACTGCTTTGTCATTTATTTTGGATGATGGCACGAGGCCAAATTATATAATCGCGTGTGAGTTTGGATTCCTGGTCGTGTTGACTAATGTATAGTGGCCGTAGGCCTTGTATGTAAATTGGGATTGTCACCCGTACAGGGGAGATGCTGCCGGATTTTCGTCTGGCGGGGTCTCCTTCGGGGCGTGACAATTTATTTGGTATCAGAGCGCCTAGGTTTTCGAGTTCCTAGGGGTTTTTGGATTTTTCGGAGTTCGCCATGTATTGGCAGGTTTTGCGAGGTAATTTGGAAATTTTGGATTAGTATGGATTTCCGACGATTTTATGTTTCGGAAATTCGAGGATTTTGACGAGATTAATATGGGGTTTTGGCGCTCATCGGACCTCTCCTGACGGTGAAATAGGTATGATGATAAATTTGATATGTTTTTATTTATGGTAATATCTGTATTCATTTAACAGATATGAGACGAGGTGGGCGTACTTCTGCGCCGAGACGTGGTGTGGGACGGCCACGCCAGAGGACCCAGAGATCTTTGGTGACTGACTTGCCAGAGAGATCTACTGAGGGTGAGCATATTGATCAGGGTCAGATTCCACAGGGTGCTACGGGGGTTGTGGATCCTCAGTCCTCGGCGGATCCTCCTCCCGAGATACCCACTGCTGGGGCATCCGATGTACCAGCGGGAGATCCTACTGCTACACATCGACTCGCCAAGAGAGGACCTTCTACTACGTAACCGACAGGCCCATCGTGAGCACGACCCTCACTCAAGATCGCCCCTACTTATCCTCGATGTAGCCATGCGCACGAGCTCGGATTCCGTGGATTGGCTAAGTCGATGAAAGAGCTCTGGTTCACTTTATTCCCGGAGAGACTGATCCGATCGTGGCTCGCCTCTTGGATCGAGACGATGGAGCGTACCTTCGACTATATGGTCTGCTCCGAGTGGGAGAAGGCAGAGTTAGCAGCCTTCCATTTACGAGGCGAGGCCGAGATCTGGTGGGATATGCAGCGCTCGATTATTGGCGAGCAGCAGGTTACCTGGGCGAGATTTAGAGAGGCTTTTGAGAGTCAGTATTTCCCGCGGGCATATCAGATGATGAGACGTCGGTGATTTTCGAGTCTAAGAGAATAATCGCCGATGATGGAGTATAATACGGAATTTAATCGGTTAGCAGGTTTTGCCCGAGTTAGTTCACGAGGATAGTCACGGATGATGCAGATTTATGCAGGGGATGGGCATCTACAGTCGGGATGGCGAGGATTTGGTAGTTCTTCCTACCGAGAGGCGTTGGATAGAGCTTTGTTGATCGAGTCAACAAAGGGTTAATACTGAGGAAGAGGAAACAGACCGAAGATCTACAGTGTCGACCCATCACCACAGACATCGGACATCGCCAGAGTGGCCGCAGCCAACCGGCGTAGTCATTCTCGGGGCATCTAGCCGCCTCGTAAATCGGGGACGATCTTCACCGGGCCCTCGCGGTCTTTTTCAGTGAGCCGAGACCGCCATTGGCGACACCCCATCTACTCATTGTGGATCGAAGAGCATATCATCTCAACTGCACCTTGGGAGGCCATTTATTATTACAAGCTCGACACATGAGCCGAGATTGTCGTTGAAGGCTCGATGTGGCTTCCGGGTTTCTATTCGGAGGACCGTGCGTCGATGCGACTCAGAGGGGGTCAGACCTTCGCAACGCCCGCAGAGGACAGCTCCCCCTGCAGGAGTCGCCTATGGCATTCATGGACAGGAGTACACCAGTGCCCGTACGGTGTCACAGGTGGTCGGGCCAGACGCGATGCGAGATGCGATCCGGCCACACAGTACAAGATTATTCGCAAAGATCACCATCGAGCATGATGACGCAGCCTTCGCCACTAGTTCAGATCGGCCCCGCAACCTGAGACATCGCAATGCTATACCACCTTCTTCCTATCACGCACGCCTATCGAGTCTCGGGCCTCGTGCTCAGGCACAACCACCTTTGGCAGTGATACCACCTCCACCGCCACCGGAGACTGGGCGTATTCATGCGATTACCAGAGAGGATGCGCAGCGAGCCAACGAATCCGTATTTCGCGGTACGGTTTCACTTTATGCATTTTCAGCTATTATGCTAGTTGATACTGGTAGTTCGCATTCGTTTATTTCTCGTACTTTTATGAGAGAGATCGGTAGACTACCTGCTAGTAGATCACAGAGATTAGTCGTCTCCCTACCATCTGGCAATACATTGGATGTTACCCAGGAGGTCCGAGGTTGTCCTTTAGATTTTGGTAACATCATTCTTACGGTAGATTTATTGGTACTGGATATGGTCGAGTTCGATATTATTCTTGGCATGGATTGGCTGTCAGCATATCATGCCACAGTGGATTGTCAGACGAGGGTGGTCACATTCAGACCTCCGAACCAACCCTCGTGGGATTTCTCGCATCCGGACGACGGTATAGCGACCATTTCTGCGATTCGTGCTCGAAGCTTTTATTGCCGCTTGCGGGGTTTTCTATTATCTATGATCAATGTAGAAGATGGTGAGTGACTCGGATCGCGGACATCCCTATTGTCCGAGAGTATTGATGTCTTTCCGGAGGAGTTACGGGTCCGCCTCCCGGAAGGCAAGTGGAGTTCATGATTGAGTTAATGAACGGCAGAAGATCGAAAGCTCCTTATCGTATGGCCCCGAGAGAGTTGGATGAGTTAAAGGTTCAGCTCGGAACTTTTGGACAGAGGTTTTATTCGCCTAGTGCATCACCACAGGGTTCTCCTGCCTTCTTCGTGAAGAAGAAAGATGGTTCGATGAGACTGCATCGACTACGTGCAATCAACGCCGTCACTATCAAGAATAAATATCCTCGCCCGTATTGAGGACTTGTTTGATCAGCTCAGAGGTACATCAGTCTATTCTAAGATTGATCTGCGGTCCGGATATCATCAATTACGAGTTAGAGATTCTGACATTCAGAAGACAGCGTTCCGTACCAGATATGGACATTATGAGTTTTTGGTAATGCCATTTGGGCTACCAATGCTCCAAATGTATTCATGGACTTAATGAACCGTGAATTTATGGATTTTCTAGATCGTCATTGTTTTTATCGATGACATTCGTTTATTCTCGTTCGAGGAGGAACACGCTGACAAAGATCTTCGACTTGTTCTAGATAGGCTCGGCGGCGGCTATATCGCGGTTCAATAAATGCGTTTTGGTTACACTCACCGGTTTTCGGGACATGTGGTTTCGAGTAGAGGTATTTATTGACCCGTAAGATAGAGGTCTCACTAGTTGGGAGCACCAAATCGATTCAGGAGGTTCACAGATTTCCTAGGCTTGGCCGGTATTACAGACCAGTTCTGAGGGTTTCTCGAGCATTTCTATGCCATTGACACGCCTTACCAGGAAGGGCGTGAAGTTCACGTGGACAGAGACGTGCGAGACTAGTTTTCAGGAGTTAAAGAGGAGATTGGTGTCAGCACCGATTCTGGTATTGCCATCAGGGGACGATGGTTTCGTTCTGTATACCGATGCGTCTCTGTGGTTTAGGCGAGATTGATGCAAACAGGGGTAGTCTCCTATGCTTCTCGGCTTGAAGGAACATGAGAAAAACTACCGATTCCACGATTTAGAGTTTGCCGCTATTTATTTATGCCTTGAAGATTTGGAGGCATCATTTATATGGTATTACGCTTTGAGATTCTTACCGATCATAAGAGTCTCAAATATCTTACATTAGAAGGAACTCAATCTCCGGCGAGAGGAGATGGATGGAGTTCTGAAGGATTATGATCGTACCATCGCCTACCACCCAGGAAAGCTAATGTGGTTGCCGACGATTTAGCCTAAGTCCCGAGGGACTTTAGCTTCCTTCCGAGTTTTGGTCACGGATTTGATTCAGGGTTTCTCTGAGTTGAGCTTAGAGGAGCAGGGACCGACAGAGCAGGGCGTTCTAGTTACCATGGTTGCTCAGTCGTCTATCTGGACGAGAGTCCGGGAGGCTCAGCGATGATGATTCTGATTCATTGGTAGTCGATCATCGACAGAGGCCGATGAGTTCACCCTAGATGATGAGGGTATTATATATTTCCGAGGTAGATTATGTGTACCTCACCTCACCCGCATGGAGGAGTTACTACAGAGGCACATCGCTCTCGATTTGGCGATCCACCCAGCGGAACCCGTATGTATCGAGATTTAAAGCGGTTGTATTGGTGGAACGGTATGAAGAAAGACATCGCGATTTTGTAGCTAGATGTTCGATTTGTCAGTCAAGGTGAGAGCACCGCAGACCATTGGATTACTTCAGAGGATTCCTATTCCTGAGTGGAAGTGGGATCATATTACTATGGATTTTGTGATGGGTTTGCCTAGGACACGTCAAGGTCATGACGCGATTTGGGTAGTCGTAGACCGACTAACCAAATCCGCGCACTTCTTATCGATTCGGAAGACCGACTCTCTGGATCGGTTGGCAGAGCTATATTGTCGGGAGATCATCAGATTGCATGGTGTTCCTTTGAGCATTATATCAGATAGAGATCCCCGGTTCACTTCTAGGTTCTGGCAGAGTCTGCAGCAGGCTTTAGGCACACAGCTTCGGTTTAGTACTGCATTCCATCCGCAGACAGATGGACAGTCTGAGCGGACCATTCAGACACTAGAGGATTTGCTGAGGTCCTGTGTTATAGATTTCGGAGGCAACTGGGAGGATCATTTGTCGTTAGTGGAATTCGCCACATACTTGATTATCATTCTGGCTATCCAAATGGCCCGTATGAGGCATTGTATGGTAGGCAAGGTCGTGACACCCACCCTCCGGGAGGAGGTTGGGGAGGCCCGATTGCTAGGACCCCGAGAGCTCAAGATGAGGCGAGTTGGTCCGCTATCGACGTAGGATGACAGAGGCGCAGGATCGCGGAGTAAGAGTTATGCAGATCGTAGAGGAGACCTTTGGAGTTCTCTGTTTGTGATCATGTATTCTTGCAGTTTCACCCACGAAAGGGGTGAAGAGGTTTGACTCCGTGGTAAGCTTGCTCCTAGATATATCGGTCCGTTTGAGATTTTGGAGAGGATCGGATGATTGCTTATCGTCTAGCGCTACCCCATCTTTGGACGAGTATACATGATGTATTCCATGTGTCTATCTTTGAGGAAGTATGTGCGATTCTACACATATTCTATCGTATGTATCAGTTCCATTCAACTGATGCTACTTACGCAGAGGTTCGGATTTTGGATTTCAAGGAACGATTTCTATGGAACAAGGTTGTGCGACTTGTCAAGGTCGGGTGGAGTCACCACACCGACGAGGAGGCTACTTGGGAGCTCGAGGAAAAGATCAGAGCTCAATACCCCCACTTGTTTACTTGAGGTACGTGAGGTATATTTTCAGTACTTGTGGTATTTCTTACTCGTTGTGCACCTGAGTAGGAAATTTAGGGACCAAATTTTTTATTAGTGGGGGAGAATGTAAAATACTGAAATTAAAACACGAAATTTAATGGCCAAAATTTCGGGGAAATAATCCTGGAAATTTTTCGGGATTTTTAGGAATTTTTCCGGAATTTTTCTGGATTTAAACGGACTCTGTACGAGATTTTTACGGGGATAAAATAGATAGGCTTTATTTAAGGGTTATTATCCTAAACCAGAAACCCTAATATCTATTTTTCTATTTTCCTTTTTCTTTTCCCCTCCGCTAACTCCTTCGGCAGTTTCTCGCGCAATCTCTCCTTCCCCGATTCCTTTTCTCTCTGCCGACGATCTCTCCATCGCCGAATCCCTCTTCTTCGCCGGCGAGCCCTTCTTCCTCGCGGCAGCCCGACGTCGCCCGACGCGAGCACCGCCACCGCCCCGACGCGTCTGTCTTTCGCCGGCCGACGCCCTCTTTGCTTTCCTCCACCGCGCCCGTCTGCAGCCGCCTGTGTCTTGCGGTCGGCCATCCCTCCGACAGCGCCGGCGCCACCTTCCCGGGGCCCAAGCCGTCGGCTACTCTGCTTCGTGTCGCAGCCACCCGAGTCCTCCGGCCATTGTCCCTTCAAGCGCCGCCACCTTGCCTTCCACGCAAAGCTCCTAGTGTCGCCGGTGAGGGTGGAGTTTAGGTAAATACCTAGATTTTCTTTTGTTTTCTTGCTGTTCAGGAATTCTATGGGTGTGGTGGGGACTGTGATTAGGGCAGCAAGGAATTGGGGACGGCTGAGAGGGGCTGTAAGGGTTTTGTTTTGGGAGATGGTCGTGTAAGGATTGGCTGTGAACAATCGTTGAGACACTGTAAATTTAGTTGGGGATCTAATTTGGGAAAGGAATGGCTGTGGATGGAATTCCTAGGGCGGGTGACTTGATTGGTCGATTTGGGTTGATTCCGGAGTTATTCGGTTGATCGGTATGGTTCGGAGGATATGGGATTTGGGTGATATTGTTTGATCTTGAGGATATCTTTGTAAGTGATGAATTAGGTTAATTGATTTGGAAATTGGTTTGGGTTAATTGGGATATGAAGGAAATCGATTAATTATTCGATTTGTCATTGAATTGTATATTTTGTGCTTGACTATAATTATGCTATAAGTGTTTCATATACGACAGGCAGTCCTCAAATCGTGACGATTGGTTCTCTTCTTGCGGATATATATTCAGCGGTATTTTGACTTAACGTTTAGATTAAGTCAAATTGATATGCTAGTTAGGATAGCTTACAATAATTTTCATGTTTATATGCCTAGTATGTTTTGGTGCCTACTAGATACATGCATGTGATAGGATATGATTATATTTACCGCTTGATTTGGATCATAGTATGTGGATTAGGATATGTACATATTGGTTGTACATATCATTCGGATAGGTATATTATGAATAGGATTTACATGCTTTAGTATCATGCACCATTTTCGCATGATTGCATGCTACCGGACGGGTTCCATTATTGTTGAGCCCGCAATTAGTTACATGGCTCGCACACACCGCCACTCATGGGTTAGTGGTACATCGGGAGGGTGTGTGCAGCTTGCTCACAGCTCACCGGTCCGCTCATGGGTAGCGATGAGGCGCGTGGTAGCGGCGAGGATCCCTCCTCCGGCCTATGACACCGGGAGATGAGAGCTTAGCTCCCCACTATGTTTGGCGGGAGGATAGGTGTACTCCGGCGCATCATGTCCACTCTGGCCACCAGAGCGATGATGGCGAGTGCAATTGTCATAGCCCTACCCACTCCTGGCTTCACCATTGCGTGCAGGCTGGTGCGTCGGGGTGACCATGTCATTAGCACGGCATGCACTTTGCATAGATTGCATTTATCTGTTTCTTTGCATTTTATTGATTGATGCCTTGGATGTGCATATGATTGTCATGCATACAGGATACATGCTTATATATGATCAGGACTTTATTACTTCTAGTCAGGCACATGCTCCTATATCAGGGTAGGAGATTCAGGTAAGTACAGTCATTTTGTATTTCTTGCTTGCATACCCTATTTATGTGAGACTGTACTGGCATGATATTTTTATTGTTAGCTATACCTGATTTTGCATATCTACTATACCCGCAGAGTTCTTTGAACTCACCCCGTTGGTTTATATCTATTTCGTGATGAAGTCGCAGAGAGTGCAATGCTTAGGACCCCACTCGTCGTAAAGTTTTGATTTGGATATTTGTTTTTTTACGGTATTTGGATATTTTGGTTAGAGGACGTGTATAGGTTTGGAGATTGATTTTGTATTTGGTTTTGGTGTCCTTATGGACCTTATTTGGATTTTGGTTTGGTTGGATTTTGTTGAGTATTCCTGCCCAGATGGCAGAAGGGGTAAGTCTATTTATTTTAGACTGTTTGTCATTTATTTTGGATGATGGCCTGAGGCCAAATTATATAACTGCGTGTGAGTTTGGATTCCGGTCGTGTTGACCGATGTATAGTGGCCGTGTAGGCCTTTGTATGTAAATTGGGATTGTCACCCGTACAGGGGAGATGCTGCCGGATTTTCGTCTGGTGGGGTCTCCTTCGGGGCGTGACAATTTATTTGGTATCAGAGCGCCTAGGTTTTCGAGTTCCTAGGGGTTTTTGGATTTTTCGGAGTTCGCCATGTATTGGCAGGTTTTGCGAGGTAATTTGGAAATTTTGGATTAGTATGGATTTCCGACGATTTTATGTTTCGGAAATTCGAGGATTTTGACGAGATTAATATGGGGTTTTGGCGCCATCGGACCTCTCTCCGACGGTGAAATAGGTATGATGATAAATTTGATATGTTTTTATTTATGGTAATATCCGTATTCATTTAATGTATATGAGACGAGACGTGGTGGGACGCTACGACGCTGCAGGACCCAGAGATCTCGTGACCGACGCCAGAGAGATCTACCGAGGGTGAGCATATTGATCGTGTGGTCGATTCCACGTGGTGCTACGGAGTAGTGGATCCTCGCCCCATGATCCTCCTCCCGAGATACCCACCGGCCGGGCATCCGATGTACCAATGGGAGATCCCCGCTACACATCGTAAACCCCGCCAAGAGGACCTTCTACTACTGACCGACAGCCCATCACTGAGCGGCCGACCACTCAAGATCGCCCCTACTTATCCTATCATCGATGTAGTCGCGCACGAGCCCTGATTCCGTGATCGCTAAGTCACGAAGAGCCTGCTCACTTTATTCAATGGAGAGATCGATCCGATCGTGGCTCGCCTTGATCGAGACGATGGAGCGCACTTCTACTATATGGTCCGCCCGAGTGGGAGAAGGCGAGTTAGCGCCTTCCATTTACGAGGCGAGGCCGAGATCTGGTGGGATATGCAGCGCTCGATTATTGGCGAGCAGGTTACCTGGGCGAGATTTAGAGAGGCTTTTGAGAGTCAGTATTTCCCGCGGGCATATCAGATGATGAGACGTCAGGATTTTCTGAGTCTAAGACAGAATAATCGCTCAGTGATGGAGTATAATACGGAATTTAATCGGTTAGCGTTTTTCCCGAGTTAGTTTCGAGGATAGGTCACGGATGATGCTTTTGACAGGACCGGATGGGCATCTGGTGTCGATGGCAGGATTTGGTAGTTCTTCCTACCGAGAGGCGTTGGATAGAGCTTTGTTGATCGAGTCGGCTCAACAAAGGGTTATCTGAGCAGGAAGAGGAAACGGTGAAAGATCTACGTGTCGGACCCGACCACAATCACCGGACATCGAGAGTGGCGATCAGCCAACCGGGCCGAGTCATTACAGGGCATCTAGCCGGCCTCGTAAATCGGGGACGATCTTCACCGGGCCTCGCGGTCTTTTCAGCAGAGCCGGAGACCGCCCATTGGCGACACCTATTGTATTCGTTGTGGATCGAAAGAGCATATCATCTCAGCCTGCACCTTGGGACAGCCAGTTTGCTATTATTGCAAGCTGCCTGGACACATGAGCCGAGATTGTTCGTTGAAGGCTCAGCATGTGGCTTCCGGGGTTTCTATTCAGGGAGGACCGTTGCGTCAGTCTGGGACTCAGAGAGGGGGCCAGACAGCCAGACCTTCGCAACGCCCGCAGAGGACAGCTCCCCCTTCAGGAGTCGCCTATGGTATTCATGGACAGGAGTACACCAGTGCCCGTACGGTGTCACAGGTTGATTTGAGACCGCGATGCAGATGCGATCCCGGCCTGCATACCATTCGACGCAGATCATCCATCGTCGATCTCGCCAGCGCCGCCGCCACTAGTTCAGATCACCGC
Source organism: Wurfbainia villosa (assembly GCA_025175895.1). Lineage (NCBI taxonomy): Eukaryota > Viridiplantae > Streptophyta > Magnoliopsida > Zingiberales > Zingiberaceae > Wurfbainia > Wurfbainia villosa. The sequence goes on along the minus strand of CM045989.1, from coordinate 122,816,712 downwards.
GCAACGTCTGATGCGATCGCGGCCGTTACCCGACCTTCCTATCGGCCGTACGCCCGTATCGATCTCGAGCTCGTGCTCAGCAACCACCTTTGGCGGTGATACCACCTCCACCGCCACGAGACCGGGCGGATTCATGCGATTACCAGAGAGGATGCGCAGCGAGCCAACGAATCCGTATTTCGCGGTACGGTTTCACTTTATGCATTTTCAGCTATTATGCTAGTTGATACTGGTAGTTCGCATTCGTTTATTTCTCGTACTTTTATGAGAGAGATCGGTAGACTACCTGCTAGTAGATCACAGAGATTAGTCGTCTCCCTACCATCTGGCAATACATTGGATGTTACCCAGGAGGTCCGAGGTTGTCCTTTAGATTTTGGTAACATCATTCTTACGGTAGATTTATTTGTCGGATATGGTCGAGTTCGATATTATTCTTGGCATGGATTGGTACCGGCATATCATGCCACGGTGGATGTCGACGAGGTGGTCGCATTCGGACCTCGAACCAACCCTCGTGGGATTTCTCGCATCCGGGGCGGCGGTATAGCGACCATTTCTGCGATTGGGCTCGAAGCTTTTATTGCGGTTGCGGGGTTTTCTATTATCTATGATCAATGTAGAAGACAGTAGTGACTCTCAGATCGCGGACATCCCTATTGTCCGAGAGTATTCAGATGTCTTTCCAGAGGAGTTACCGGGTCTGCCTCCCAGAAGGCAAGTGGAGTTCATGATTGAGTTAATACCTGGGACGGCGCCGGCATCGAAAGCTCCTTATCGTATGGCCCCGAGAGAGTTGGATGAGTTAAAGGTTCAGCTCCAGGAACTTTTGGACAGAGGTTTTATTCGCCCTAGTGCATCACCCTGGGGTTCTCCTGCTCTTCGTGAAGAAGAAAGATGGTTCGATGAGACTGTGCATCGACTACAGGCAATTGAACGCCGTCACTATCAAGAATAAATATCCCCTGCCCCGTATTGAGGACTTGTTTGATCAGCTCAGAGGTACATCAGTCTATTCTAAGATTGATCTGCGGTCCGGATATCATCAATTACGAGTTAGAGATTCTGACATTCAGAAGACAGCGTTCCGTACCAGATATGGACATTATGAGTTTTTGGTAATGCCATTTGGGCTTACCAATGCTCCAGCGGTATTCATGGACTTAATGAACCGTGAATTTATGGATTTTCTAGATCGGTTCGTCATTGTTTTTATCGATGACATTCTGGTTTATTCTCGTTCCGAGGAGGAACACGCGCAGCATCTTCGACTTGGAGGCGGCTATATGCGAAGTTCAATAAATGCGCGTTTTGGTTACACTCAGTCGGTTTTCTGGGACATGTGGTTTCGAGTAGAGGTATTTCAGTTGACCCCCAGAAGATCGAGGCTGTCACTAGTTGGGAGCAGCCGAAATCAGTTCAGGAGGTTCGCAGTTTCCTAGGCTTGGCCGGGTATTACAGACGGTTCGTTGAGGGTTTCTCGAGCATTTCTATGCCATTGACACGCCTTACCAGGAAGGGCGTGAAGTTCACGTGGACAGAGGCGTGCGAGACTAGTTTTCAGGAGTTGAAGAGGAGATTGGTGTCAGCACCGATTCTGGTATTGCCATCAGGGGACGATGGTTTCGTTCTTTATACAGATGCGTCTCTACAGGGTTTAGGCGCAGTATTGATGCAGCACGGCAGGGTAGTCTCCTATGCTTCTCGACAGTTGAAGGAACATGAGAAAAACTACCCAGTTCACGATTTAGAGTTTGCCGCTATTATTTATGCCTTGAAGATTTGGAGGCATCATTTATATGGTATTACGTTTGAGATTCTTACTGATCATAAGAGTCTCAAATATCTGTTTACACAGAAGGAACTCAATCTCCGACAGAGGAGATGGATGGAGTTCCTGAAGGATTATGCACCATCGCCTACCACCCAGGGAAAGCTAATGTGGTCACGACGATTTTAGCCGGAAGTCCCGAGGGACTTTAGCTTCTTTCCGAGTTTTGGTCACGGATTTGATTCAGGGTTTCTCTGAGTTGAGCTTAGAGGAGCAGGGACCGACAGAGCAGGGCGTTCTAGTTACCATGGTTGCTCAGTCGTCTATCCGGACGAGAGTCCGGGAGGCTCAGGCCAGTGATCAGCATTTACAGTTCATTGGTAGTCAGATCACTTCGGGACAGCAGACTGAGTTCACCCTAGATGATGAGGGTATTATATATTTCCGAGGTAGATTATACCTCGGTACCTCACCCATTATGGAGGAGTTACTACAGGAGGCACATCGCTCTCTATTTGCGATCCACCCAGGCGGAACCCGTATGTATCGAGATTTAAAGCGGTTGTATTGGTGGAACGGTATGAAGAAAGACATCGCGGATTTTGTAGCTAGATGTCTGATTTGTCGCCAGTCAAGGTCGAGCACCGAGACCACCGGATTACTTCAGAGGATTCCTATTCCCGAGTGGAAGTGGATCATATTACTATGGATTTTGTGATGGGTTTGCCTAGGACACGCCGAGTCATGACCGCGATTTGGGTAGTCGTAGACCGACTAACCAAATCGCGACTTCTTATCGATTCTAAGACCGACTCTGGATCGGTTGCGAGCTATATTGTCGGAAGATCATCAGATTGCATGGTGTTCCTTTGAGCATTATATCAGATAGAGATCCCCGGTTCACTTCTAGGTTCTGGCAAAGTCTGCAGCAGGCTTTAGGCACACAGCTTTGGTTTAGTACTGCATTCCATCCGCAGATGATGGATCATCCGAGCGGACCATTCGCATACTTAGAGGATTTCCGAGGTCCCGTGTTATAGATTTCGGAGGCAATGGGAGGATCATTTACTGTTAGTGGAATTCGCACAATATTGATTATCATTCGGCTATCCAAATGGCCCGTATGAGGCATTGTATGGTAGGCGTTGTCGCACACCCACCTCCGGGAGGAGGTTGGGGAGGCCCGATTGCTAGGACCCAGAGAGCTCGGTAGATGAGGCGAGTTGGTCCGTACTATCGACGTAGGATGACAGAGAGCGCAGGATCGCGGAAGAGTTATGCAGATCGTGAAGCGGAGACCTTTGGAGTTCTCTGTGGTGATCATGTATTCTTGAGTTTCACCCACGAAAGGGGTGAAGAGGTTTGACTCCGTGGTAAGCTTGCTCCTAGATATATCGTCGTTTGAGATTTTGGAGAGGATCGGAGCAGCTTGCTTATCGCCTAGCGCTACCCCATCTTTGACGAGTATACATGATGTATTCTATGTGTCTATCTTGAGGAAGTATGTGCGATTCTACACATATTCTATCGATGTATCAGTTCCATTCAACTGATGCTACTTACGCAGAGGTTCGCGGATTTTGGATTTCAAGGAACGCATAAATATGAACAAGGTTGTGCGACTTATCAAGGTCGGGTGGAGTCACCACACCGACGAGGAGGCTACTTGGGAGCTCGAGGAAAAGATCAGAGCTCAATACCCCCCACTTGTTTACTTGAGGTACGTGAGGTATATTTTCAGTACTTGTGGTATTTCTTACTCGTTGTGCACCTGAGTAGGAAATTTGGGGACCAAATTTTTTATTAGTGGGGGAGAATGTAAAATACTGAAATTAAAACACGAAATTTAATGGCCAAAATTTCGGGGAAATAATCCTGGAAATTTTTCGGGATTTTTAGGAATTTTTCCGGAATTTTTCTGGATTTAAACGGACTCTGTACGAGATTTTTACGGGGATAAAATAGATAGGCTTTATTTAAGGGTTATTATCCTAAACCGGAAACCCTAATATCTATTTTTCTATTTTCCTTTTTCTTTTCCCCTCCGCTAACTCCTTCGGCAGTTTCTCGCGCAATCTCTCCTTCCCCGATTCCTTTTCTCTCTGCCGACGATCTCTCCATCGCCGAATCCCTCTTCTTCGCCGGCGAGCCCTTCTTCCTCGCGGCCGACTCGTCGCGCGCCGACGCCGCCGACGCGAGCACCGCGCCGCCGACGCGTCTGTCTTTCGCCGCCGACGCCTTCTTTGCTTTCTCCTCCGCGCCTGCGCAGCCTTTGTGTCTTGCGTCGGCTATCCTCCGACAATGGCAGCGCCACCTTCCCGGGGGCCCAGCCGTCGGCTACTCGCCGTGTCGCAGCCACCCGAGTCCTCGCGGCCATTTGTCCCTTCAGAGCGCCACCACCTTGCCTTCTGCAAGCTCCCCTAGTGTCGCCGGTGAGGGTGGAGTTTAGGTAAATACCTAGATTTTCTTTTGTTTTCTTGCTGTTCAGGAATTCTATGGGTGTGGTGGGGACTGTGATTAGGGCAGCAAGGAATTGGGGACGGCTGAGAGGGGCTGTAAGGGTTTTGTTTTGGGAGATGGTCGTGTAAGGATTGGCTGTGAACAATCGTTGAGACACTGTAAATTTAGTTGGGGATCTAATTTGGGAAAGGAATGGCTGTGGATGGAATTCCTAGGGCGGGTGACTTGATTGGTCGATTTGGGTTGATTCCGGAGTTATTCGGTTGATCGGTATGGTTCGGAGGATATGGGATTTGGGTGATATTGTTTGATCTTGAGGATATCTTTGTAAGTGATGAATTAGGTTAATTGATTTGGAAATTGGTTTGGGTTAATTGGGATATGAAGGAAATCGATTAATTATTCGATTTGTCATTGAATTGTATATTTTGTGCTTGACTATAATTATGCTATATGCAGGTTTCATTACAAGGCGTGTCCCCAAATGTGATTTATCTTGGTTCTTCATGGATATATATTCAGGCGGGTATTTTGACTTAACGTTTAGATTAAGTCAAATTGATATGCTAGTTAGGATAGCTTACAATAATTTTTCATGTTTATATGCCTAGTATGTTTTTGGTGCCTACTAGATACATGCATGTGATAGGATATGATTATATTTACCTGTTTGATTTGGATCATAGTATGTGGATTAGGGATATGTACATATTGGTTGTACATATCATTCGGATAGGTATATTATGAATAGGATTTACATGCTTTAGTATCATGCACCATTTTCGCATGATTGCATGCTAGCTGGATGGGGTTCCATTATTGTTGAGCCCGCAGCTAGTTACATGGCCTGCACACACTGCCACTCATGGGTTAGTGGTACATCAGGAGGGTGTGTGCAGTTGCTCTGTCAGGCTCCGCTGGTCCGCTCATGGGTAGCGATGAGGCAGCGTGGTAGGGCGGGGATCCCTCCTCCGGCCTATGACACGGGAGATGAGAGCTTAGCTCCCACTATGTTTGGGGCAGGAGGATAGGTGTACTGACAAAGATCCCGTCCCACTTTGGCCACTCAGAGCAAGATGATGGCAGAGTGCACGATTGTCATAGCCCTACCCACTCGGCTTCACCATTGCGTGGAGAGGCGGTGGTAGCGTGGGGTGACCATGTCATTGGCACGGCATGCACTTTGCATAGATTGCATTTGTACTGTGTTTGCTGCATTTTTATTGATGCCTTGGATGTGCATATGATTGTCATGCATACAGGATACATGCTTATATATGATCAGGACTTTATTACTTCTAGTCAGGCACATGCTCCTATATCAGTAGGAGATTCGGTAGAGATCTGATCATTTTGTATTTCTTGCTTGCATACCCTATTTATGTGAGTATCTTGGCATGATATTTTTATTGTTAGCTATACGATTTTGCATATCTACTATACATGAGTTCTTTGAACTCACCCGTGGTTTATATCTATTTCGTGATGAAATTGTCGAGAGAGTGCGTTTCGGACCACTCGTCGTAAAGTTTTGATTTGGATATTTGTTTTTTTACGGTATTTGGATATTTTGGTTAGAGGACGTGTATAGGTTTGGAGATTGATTTTGTATTTGGTTTTGGTGTCCTTATGGACCTTATTTGGATTTTGGTTTGGTTGGATTTTGTTGAGTATTCCTGCCCAGATGGCAGAAGGGGTAAGTCTATTTATTTTAGACTGTTTGTCATTTATTTTGGATGATGGCCTGAGGCCAAATTATATAACTGCGTGTGAGTTTGGATTCCGGTCGTGTTGACCGATGTATAGTGGCCGTGTAGGCCTTTGTATGTAAATTGGGATTGTCACCCGTACAGGGGAGATGCTGCCGGATTTTCGTCTGGTGGGGTCTCCTTCGGGGCGTGACATATCATCCCATGATGGATACCTCTCCCTAAAAGCTTGCTCCCCCTTGACCATTGCACCAACAATATCCTTGGAGTGTCCCTGAGCCTATAGGAACACTAAACCATCAAAATTAAGGGCAAAAGTTCAAACATGAACTTTCACACACCTTAAAATTGATACACACCCTAAACAACTCTCCTAATCCATATCTAATAGATTTTCACCCTTTCTAATGCTTTCCAAAGCATATCCTAGGGTTAGGAGCAGTTAGGGTAACCTAACATAGCTGAAATATGGGCTAAACATCCTTGTTTATCCAAAATCAGCTCTGGCAGTCGACTCTTATAGTCACCAGTTGACTATCCTATGCATCAGTCGACTGCCATCAAGCAGTAACCGACTGATATCTACAAAATGCAAAAATTAAAAATCAAAAATGAATTTTGAAAATTCATAAGTAATTATACATAGTACGAAAAATCTCGAAAATTTATATGTATATTACTTATGACAAATACAATGGGTGAAAAATATTTGAAAATTAATTTACCCACAAAATAGTGAAATTGATATAAAGTTCAAAAATAAGAAAAGCTTCAATGTTTTGAGCCATCTTTGTATCAACATCATCAATGGTGATTTCTATCAAAAGATAGACTACACCAAGATTTTCTAAAATAATTTTAAGATGTTTTTGAAAACCTATATTGGATCATGATCAATGAGCTCAATGCACATGACTTGCACATTAGCTTTTTTTATGATCCACCAATGGTATAAGATGAGTTTGAGTTCATCTAGATGCAAAAACTATGCACCTTGAACTTAACTCATTTCCTAGCATTTCACATGTATCTAGGGTGTATCAATATACACACATGTTAATGTAATATGAGATGTGGGTTTTGGTTCATTCTAATCTAAGGCCTCATGCATTCTTTAAGGCAACACTACTTGATTCCCTTATACATGGGACTTCAAGTCATGTCATAGTCCTTAACTCAATTTTATTGATGCATGAATGATCATGACATAAATGATAACATAAATAAGCATGGCCAATGATCATGATATCATGGCATATGATTAAATCTAAATATACATGACATAAACCTATGCATGATCATGACATATAAATGATAAAAATAAATATGATGTCATGACATGTTATATGGCAAATCAAGCATGGAAAATAAAATATAAAGGTATATAATACCTAAATTTTAGCGTTAATTGTCATTTGTTAGAATTAAACCTATTTTATCATATTACTACTAATCCCCCAAGTGTACCAAAAACCTAAAATGACACACTATGACCTCTAAACCTAGTTTGTGCCAATTTGATTGATTTTTCATAATTCTCAAAATATATTGGCACATCCTAAAATCCTTTAGGATATAAATTCAAACCACATTTCCAAGGTACCCATAACCTTAAAAGTGACCTAAAGTGTCACCTTTACTATGGTTAGGTTAACTACCCATCCATTTAAAGTTGGCACAACCTAACCCATTTAGCGTGAATCGATTATACTCCTAGGAACCTAATACCTATTGAAACTCCTTGGGTTTACTAGGTATTCCTTAGGGATGACCTCCCTAGATACTCTCCTAATGACCCTCCTAGGCTTGGTAGTCTTGGTCATTTGGGGCATGCCTAGGTTAACTCTAGGGATGACTCCCCTTATAACCTTCTTAGTGACCTCCTTAGGTTTCTTCGAAACCTTAGCCACTAGGCATTTGCCATGGTTAACCTTAGGGATAATTTCCCTAGTAACCTTGGTTTTCCTAGACCTAGTACTAGTTCCATAATCGAATGGAACATTGTAATAGGTAGGCTTATCTACCTTGGACCTAAGCTTGTGGCTCAAGCCTTTCTTTCCCATAGATGAGCCTTGCCTCCTAGACTCTAGACTTTGACCATTTGACCCTTTAATTGAATTTTGCATCTTCCTAAGGGTCTTTTCCATTTTCTCAAGTCTTGACCTCAAGGCTTGGTTCTCTAACTCTAATTTCTCTAATTTGGTGGGCCCATTATTTCCTTGAGTATTCTTGCCCTTCCTAGGCATATGTCTATCTTTCTTAGCATTAAAGCCTAAATGATCTTCTATTTTCTTAATACTTGTCTTAGGTAAGATTGTTTTAGGAACATTAGTCTCAAATTTCTCCTTATTCCTAAAATGGGCATGTTTAGCTCCTAAGCAATAAAGCCTATTTTTACTAGCATGCTTTTCATGAGTAATATCAAGAGTGATAAAAACATACTTTTTAACCCTAGAACTATAAGGTGCATTAAAATATACCTTAAGGTTTGCTTTGAAAGCTCCCCCTACTTGTGTAGCTCCTTCTTGCCCCTTTTTCTTCCCCCTAGGGCATTGACTCCTATAATGCCCTCTTTGGTGGCACTTGAAACACACCACGTGCTCCTTGCTTTTAATTGTTGGGGCACCAGTCTCCATGACCTTTGGCACCGATTGACTTTTCTTGACTCTTTTAGAGCACTTACTCTTGTAATTCTCGGCTTCCCTACACTCAAAGCATATAATATGGATTTTAATTTTAATTTGAATGCTTGAGTTACCTAGGTCGATGGTGGTGGAGTTTTGGACTTCTTCATCTTCCCGACCGAAGGTAGATGGTTCCTCTTGAGTTGGCTCCGGTATTAAAGATGGCCTAGTCTCCTCCCCCTCAATCTTAGAGGTGGAGGCTTCTTCCACTTCTTCCACCTCTTTCGATCCGGATGTTGATTCCTTATCAACCTCCGAATCCTCAAGCTCTTGGGATGAAGATGTTCTTGCTTCTTCTTGAGCTTGAGAGGATGAGCACTCCTCCTCTTCCTCTTCTTCTTGGATCGGTTGTGGGTTCTCATGGAATCTTGCCACTTGACTCCATAGCTCCTTGGCATCCATGTAATCCCCTACCTTGCACAAAATGTCATTAGGGATTAAATCAACTAAGAATTTTATTATCTTTGTATTTTTCTCAAATTCTTGGAGTTGTTCCCTGGTCCACTTCTTCATTTTTAGGAAACCTCCCTTTGGCCATCTTGGATAATTAAATTCTTCCATCAAGATGGCCCATTCTTCAAAGTCCCTCATCATGATAAAGTCTTCAATCCTTTCTTTCCATGAATTGAAGCATTCTCGTCCATAGACTACGTACAGGATCGGAGTGTTGATGTCTCATCCTAGTCTTTCTTCAAATTCCATCTTCTTCTTTACCCTCTAGCAGTGCTCCCTTAGCGGTTAGTCTAAATGAAGAGCGGTCTCGCACTGATACCACTTGTTGGGAAATTGACCGTCGCTAGAGGGGGTGAATAGCGTTTCGTCAATGAAGATGGAAATCATTCGTTCGTTTCTACAAATCGTGTTAGCGCAATGAAAATAATAATAACAAGAATAAAACACGACAATCACAAGACCAATACACCAAGATATAACGTGGTTCAGAATCTCAAGGTTCCTACTCCACGGGTTGGGCTCAAATGAGCCCTAACGATGTCAAACACCACTAATAATCACAAATACTCCTCCACAACAAGTCGGAGGTGGAGAAATCTCTTACAATGATTACAAAAGTAATACAACATAAATACAAGCAAATACACTAAAATACAAGTAAAAAAAATTTACAAAGAGATTTTGATTGCTTGAGAAGAGTCTTGAAGGTCTGGATTACAGTAGCAAATCCCCTCAAAATCGCCTCAAGGAACCTTAGCCAAATCCTCCTCCACGAGTTCCTTTTAAAGCTTCACCTCGGGCTAGATTCCTTCTAGCAGTCGACTGATTGTGACCATCAGTCGACTGCTCCTGTATCCATTGTGAGACAACGACATAATCCACATTGGATAAGTTCCAACGGATACACTGGCAGTCGACTTTCATAACCAGCAGTCGACTGCTAGGGTCGTAGCCGACTGACTAGTCGACTATCGAGCATTCTGCTCCCGTAACCCCAACTAGAAGTCGACTGCCATCCATGGCAGTCGACTGCTCAAGCCATCAGTCGATTGCCCATTTATAGCAGTCGACTGCCAGGCTATTTCCTGCAGTCGAACACTAGTCAACTCTGAGCAGTTCGACTGGCCATAATCCTAGTCAATTGCTGCAAGTCGACTCGGTTGCCAAGTGTCAAAACACTTGACCAATCAACTAGTCCAAAGCCCAGTCGACTGTTAATCTCAAACATGAGATTTAACCTCAAGTATGATGCCCTCATACTTGCTAGACCACCCTTAGCCTAGACTTAAGCCTTCTAGCCACCTTCGTTAGCCTCACGCCTATCGGATCCCTCCAAGTCATCCATTACCTATTCATCCATATGCTAACCTTCAGGTGCTTCAATCGGCTATTGTCATGCTAAGCTGGTCTATACCGCCAAGGCACAATGGGGATTACACTGTCAAGACTACCGCTTGGACTTTACGTCGTCAACTATTAGACTTATGCTGCCAAGACTCCACCCTTAGACTTTATGCTGCCAATATCACCTCTTGGACTTTCCTTGCCAACCCATGTTGGACTTTCCATTTGCTAAGACTCAAGCTTGGACTTTCCCTTGCCAAGATCCATGCTTGGATTTTCCATGCCAAGTACCCATGACTTGGACTTTTCATGTCAACCCATGTTGAACTTTCCCTTGCCATATGTCCCACTTGGACTTTCCATTATGTGGTCAACCCCATGTCAACCACATAGTCAAACAATGGTCAAACCATCATCAAACATCAAAATACCACTCAAGTCAAACTCGAGTCCGATCAATCATGACCCGGGTCAATTGCACCAACAATCTGCCCAAAACATTGTCAAACATCAAAACACTACTCAAGTCCAACTCGAGTCTGGTCAATTGTGATCTGGGCTGATTACACTGACGACATTTAGTTCTTCAATAACAGATGGAAAATTAAGCACTCTATGCCATAAGCATTCATCGTTTAGTCAAAATGGTGGAGGTGTTCTTTCAATTCTATTCTTAGTAAATTCTTCTTTATTTCTTCTGAATTTATGATTTGGTGGTAAAAATTATTTATAACAATCAAAATAACTCGGCTTCTTTCCATGTTTCAATTTGAATGACTTTGATCTCTCCATACATATTGGACATCCTAAAATCCCAACGGTACTTCATCTCAATAACATACCATAAGCTGGAAAATCATTTACGGTTCAAAGAAGTATAACTCTCATTATAAACATTTGATTTGTATGGACATCATATGTAGACCCTCATCCTATAGTTGTTTCAACTCCGCAATCAATGGTTGCATGTAAACATCTATTAACTTCTTAGGATTATGCGGGTCAGGAACAATCAATGTTAAAAACATATATAGTCTTTTCATACACATACCGGGTGGAAGATTATATGGAGTTAAGATAATTGGCCAACAAGAATAAGTTCTTCTAGATTTGTCAAATGGAGCAAATCCATCAGCTCAGAGACCTAACCTAATGTTTCGAGTCTCATTCACAAACTCAGGATATGTTCTATCAAAAATTTTCCACGCCTCTGCATATGATGGATGACACATTAACCCTACCTCTATTTCATGATTTGCATACCAAGTCATATATTCGGCAGTGACCTTTGATGCTTAAAGCCTTTGCAATCTAGGAGTTAAAGGCAAATAGAACATTTGTCTGTATGATTTTCGTCACTTATTATGATTCAATCTCGTGGTACTCTTGTACCTACATTGCTTACAAAATTTACAAATCTTTACATCTGCATTATCTCCCCAATATAGTATACAATCATCTCTGAAAACATCAATTCTTTCCACCGGAAGATCTAATTCTTTCACAAGTTTTTTCATACTATAAAAATCATTAGACATTATGTGATCACACAGCAATACTTCTTCGATAACTAGAATGAAATCATTAAAACAATCTTCAGACACATTATGCTCAGCTTTAACATTCAACAATCTTGCGGTTATAGATAATTTAGTGTGATTGTCACAACCAGACCATACGAATTTATCTGCAACCCTTAACACTTCGCAAAATTTGAGATATGGTTCATTGTTTACATTTTCATGAACACCTGTTACTTCTACATCCTCCAACGACAATGAATAACTGGTATACATGTGTTCAAATATTTAAGGATAACTAAAACTTGTAGCATTTGGTTCGGTATTTAAATTATGACCAACTGCATCAACTATCATCCTTTGATATGGATTTAATTGATCATAATATCTTTGATCTCCACTAACTTTCCTTTGCATGTTTTGTCCAACCTCTTCATCAGATATGAATGGTTCACCATGACATATCCAATTATAATAATTTTGGATAAAACCAAATCTATAAAGATGTTCTCGAACTTTATCACACTGAAAAAATTTACCATTATAACACTTTTTGCATGGACATCTTAATTTATTCGCATCCATAAACTCAACATTACTACCAGTAAAATTCAAAAATTGTTCGAGCCCAATAATAAATTCATCGGTTAAACTCCGAGGTTCTGGTAAGTTCTTTTTATACATCCAACTCCTTTCTCTCTCCATTTTTCTTATTTCTAAATTTATATCAAAGAATAATTATATTCCCATAATTTTTCATCGATATTATTTGAACAATCAATTTATACTCAAAAAAGATTTCTTCTAGTACTTATTTATTTTGGGTATGATATTGAATTACAAACTAGAACATATCAAACTAATAATAAATTTTGATAGTAAAAGAAATACATAAAATCAAAAATTATATATATTATAGAATAATAATTGTAAAAATTTTGAAATATAAAATATACATTTCTTGGTGGAAGCAATGGATGAGCTAACAATAGAAGACTTTACGAACATGCGGATCACCTGAAGGATAAAATATTAAATTTGTATTTTTATTACACATTACAAATTTTTAAGGATTTAATTTAAATAACATGTTAATCTGACAAATCACATGAATTAGCCACCCATGCAGCTCAGTCGCCCAAGGTCAACACGCGTTGTAGGGGGTTGCGACCTTGCAAGCAACGACTGCGACCATGTAGGCGAATTGAAGCTCATGAGATGTGTCAACATTGAAGGGGGCCTTAATCGTGTAGGCAGAGTCGAAGGGTCGATGACTTTGCTGTGGGGTGATCACGTGTCGGGAGGCCCGATTCTGACACGACATATGTGCGCGAGCCAGGGGTGATGACCTACCCATGCACGAAGCTTGGGACGATGCCCCTGTCGCACGATCGATGTAGAAGGGGCATCGGCGTGGCAGGGTCATGGGTCCTACCATGCGAAAGGACAATGACATGGCAGGGACGTCACCCCTGTCGCACAAAGGATGCGGCAGGGGTGACAGCCCTACTGCACGACGCACGCACACGACAGGGGTGACAACCTCACCGTGTGTCACGCATGCACACGACAGTTGTCGCATGATCGACGTCGGATCTATGTAGATCCGACATCGGCTTTGACGGTGGAAATGGGAGAGAGGGAAGAAGGGAAGACATATCGGGGAGCATGATCGCGAGTGTGAGAAGGGGAAAAGGAGGTCGATTAGGGCAAATTTTGCAATGATTTATAGTTCATTGCAAAATTCATTGTCAATCTGCAATGAATAATAAATTTGTCACCAATTCTACGACGAATTTAATATTTGTCGTAATGTTTGGTGACGATATTTTAAATTAGTTGCAAATTCTGCGACGAATTTATCTTTCGTGGCAAATTTAGCGACGAAAGATAAATTCGTTGCAAAATTTACCTCATTTTTTAACTAAATAATTTAAAAATTCATACAGAATTGTTTCGTTGCAAAATTTATCGATAAATTTTCAATGAATTATTAAATTTGTTTCACATCGCAACGAAAAATAAAGTCATCGCAAAATCTGTGACGAATTATAAATTCGTTGCAGTATTTTGCAACGAAAATATAAATTCGTTGCTATATTTTGCGACGAATTTATTTTTCGTTGCAACCTTGGTGATGACAAAATAAATTCATTGCTATATTTTACGACAAAACTATAAATTCGTTGAAAAATTTACTGCATTTTTTTGTCTAAATAATTTCAAAAATTTAAATTGTTATCGAAGAATTCATTTTTGGACAACCAGTCGACTGAAATGCATTAGTCAATTGGTCAGTCGACTATAAAATATTATGTGCCCTACCACAGTAACAGTAGTCGACTACCGTCATACGATAGTCGAATGATGGCTCGTGTACTTTCAAACGACTTAGTACCAGTCGACTGGTGGAAGACTCAGTCAATTGGTGATTTTGTAGTAGCCACAGATTATTTTTTAGTCGATTGCCCAATCGACTGGCCCCGGTTCAATCGACTAATGATCGTATCCAGTCGACTGATAGTCCAAAATTTGTGACAAAAATATTTTTAACTCTAAAAATATCTAATCATTCAAAATAAAATAATACTAAATCAACATTACAGATATTAAATCGTTCATCGTACATATTAAACTTAAAACAACATATCGAATGTGACAAGTCAAATAATATTTTGATATAACAATTCAGACATAATCACCATCATCAAAAAAATTATCTTTATCGTCATTTGCATCAGTAGGAAGAGATCGAGAAGGAGGTATAATTGATTTGAAGCAGAGGGTAATTGATGATGTTGCGAAATTCGTTCATGTGTTCATTTAAATCCTTGACTCTCTCGGACATCTTCAAATTCAGTATCCTTTAATGTAACCTCAAGAAGAAGATGACCAACACCCAACAACTTCTTTATAACTTACCTTTTTTTTCTTCGCTCGATTTGCATGGCTATCTATCTATGGTATTTTAACTTCTTCGACAAACTCTAGCCTTCGACTTTTCTCTAGATAAGACTTGGAATCATGTCTAGTAATATGGCATTACTATACATGATTCCAAGTCTTAGCCAGAGGAAAGTTGAAGGCGAAAGTTCGGCCGAAGAAATTAAGATATCACAGATAGATAGCAATGCAAATTGAGCGAAGAAAAAGAAATTAAGATATCATCTTTAATTTCTCCATTGTTCTTGTTTCCAAATTAAATTTATATCAAAAATATATTTTACTACTTATCCATATCTATTTTTGGTATGATAATGAATTATAACTAAATTATAACATATCAAAATAATAATAAATTTACAGTAAAAAAAATATATAAAAACATAAATTATATATATTATAAGATTATAAGTGTAAAAATTTAGACATAAAGAGTACCGTCATTGGTGGTAAAATAATGTATGATGAGTTGATCAGTACAATCCTTTGTATATACCTCGATCACCTGATCAAAGAAGAATAACCATATGAGAAATTAAACATATGAAGATAAAAAATATTAAAATTCAATACACTTTATATAGACCACTAATTAAAGGGGGACAACACGACTGTGGCAATACTCTTTTTCCCATCAGCTTTTTAGTGACCTCAGTGAAACTACTTTCATGACCATTAATGTAATATTTTGAAGCATTATCTCTAAACACAACTCTTGAAATGACAAATTAAGTCACTTCGGCTACAACTTCTTAGGTTCAATAATCCTATAGTATAAATGTGCATCCATCCAATCGAGTTACCCTTTCAGAGAGATAAACTACCAATTAACTAAAAATATTAAAAGCGTACTAGGATATGCCCAAATCCGGCGATCCACCACCATATATGGCTAGATCCGGCGATCCACCGTCGAATCTGTGCATATCCGACGATCCACCTCCAGATATGCCCAGATCCGATGATCCACCACCAGATCTACACAGATTCGACGATCCATCATCGGATATACCTAGATCCGGCGATCCACCACTGGATCTGCACATATCCAGCAATCGACCATCGGACATAACCAGATCTGACAATCCATCATCGGATCTGCGTAGATCCGGTGATCCATCGCCAGATCTATGTAGATCTGGCAATCCATCGACAGATCTATGCAGATCAGTGATCCACCAATGGATCTACGTAGATCTGACGATCCACCATTGGAACTATGCAGATCGGCGATCCACCGCCGGATATGCCTAGATCTGACGATCCACCGCCGGATCTGCGCATATCCGGCGATCGACCGTCGGATATGGCCAGATCATGCGATCTACCACCGGATCTACGCAAATCCGGCGATCCATCGATGGATCTACGTAGATCCGGTGATCCACCATCGGATATGCCTAGATCCGACGATCCAGCACCGGATATACTTAGATCCAATGATCCACTGTCGGATTTGCACATATCTGGTGATCGACCGTCGGATATGGTCAGATCTGACGATCCACCGCCGGATATGGCCAGATTCGGTGATCCACTGTCGGATCTATGTAGATCCGATGATCCAATGCTGGATCTGCTGATTCACTGCCATATTTAGAGAAAGATATAGAGAGGGAGGAGGTCGAATATGTACTGACGACAATCTATTCATTTTTCTACGGTGGAGTCATCGGTTAGAGAGAGAGAGGGAGCAGGTTGCGAGCGACCGTGAGGAGGAATGGGGAATGAGCGGAAATTAAATTAGATTTTACAACGAAATTTTTTTATCTCGGAATTCGTTACAAATCTGCGATGAATTTTATATTTATCGCAGAATCTACGACGAATATAAAATTCATCGAAATATTTTGCCCCCATCCATCACGAATAAGCTCAAATTTAGTTCGTTGCTAAATTCGTCGCAAGTCAGCAACGAATAAGAAATTTGTCGCAAAATCTGTGATGAATTTCTTATTCGTCGCAAAATTTTATGACAAAAAACAAAATTCATCCCAAATTCTACAACTAATTTAATTTTCGTTGTAATTTTGACAATGAAAGATAAATTCATTGCAAATTTTATCATATTATTTTATGCAAATAATTTAAAAAATCTGACAAAATTTTTTCGTCACTAAATTTATCGTAAATCTTTCAACGAATTCCG
This sequence comes from Wurfbainia villosa, assembly GCA_025175895.1. Lineage (NCBI taxonomy): Eukaryota > Viridiplantae > Streptophyta > Magnoliopsida > Zingiberales > Zingiberaceae > Wurfbainia > Wurfbainia villosa. The sequence continues at coordinate 122,799,679 of CM045989.1, read as the reverse complement.
AAAACATTAGAAATTTTGCGACGAAAATAGAAATATCATTGCAAACTTTAGCGATGATTTCCATTTTCGTTGTAGAATTTGCAACAATTCGAGAATTCGTTGCAAAGGTTGCTATAGCTATCAAGTTGGATTGGGCCCGTTGGGTTGGCCCGCCCTGCCAAATAATTTAAGCGGGTTAGGTTAAAATTTTATCAACCCACTATTTTGCCAGGCCTAAACGGATCAACCCGCGCGAATTGTAGGTCTAGATGGGTTGGCCCGCCGTGGACATGAGTTGGCCCGTAGGTTGAGAAATGTCAAAAGATGGAACATGTGAAAATAAAATTGTATAAGTTTTTTGACCAATATTTTAATATTAACAAGACAAGTTTTTCACCATTACAATCTTCTTCTATCACACATACACCTCAACAAAGTATAAAAGAAGTTAAGAGGAAATAACAAAAGAATATTTGATCAAGTACTCTATTTTTTTTTTATACTCTAATTATTTTATATTATCTTGTTTCTACTATTTTAATCAATGTAGAAAATAATGACATATCAAAATCAAATAATTACAAGACTAGAAAATCTCAATTGAAATTCTATTTGGAGAAGCAAAAATTTACATTTGCATATTATCAAGATTTAGATATTTTAGAGCATTAGAAAGGACTAAAAAATATCGGTACTCAACTTTGGAGGTCGATAATTGAATCTCAATTATAAGATTTTAGTTACTTCAAATGCTTATTTTTTTAATCATGGTACCCATCTGCCTTACCGATCATTATCTCAAGCCCTCAATGTCTCAGTAATTTTAGATATACTTTTTTAGTTTTTTGGCCTGCGGGTTGGCCCGCCAAATCCGCAACCCACCTTGGGTTGGGTTGGGTTGGAGATTTCTCAATCCGCTGAGATGGCGGGTCGGTCCACCCCTCCCCGCTAAATATTGGATTTACGACAGGCTAGTCTGCCCCACCATGGGTTGGCCCGTTTGACAGCTCTAAAGGTTGCAATGAAATCAAATTCGTTGCAAAAATTTGTAATTAAAAATCAAATTTTCGTTGCAAATTCGCACCGAATTAAGAATTCGTTGCAAAATAGCGACGAACTTTGCAACTAAATTTAATTCATTGCAAGTTTGTGACAAAATATTTTTATTGCAAATTTCGTTACTAATTTGCGATGATTTAATAATGTTAGGGCAATCAACCCATGAATGATGTGTTTTGATGTGTGTGGAAAAGGTTTAAGTTATGTTGTTTGTGGATTTGATATGTGTGTTGAAGTCGTGCAGGACTTAGTAATTCACACATGGTTAGCTTGACAAAGCATTGGCAAGATCACCATCTCATGACTCGATCCTTGAGTCGGTGAAGGACAACATTGCGAAGCCGTGCACTTGATGCATCCAAGGGACCGCCGGACGAGGAGCATTAGAGTGAAGTCAAGGAAGCAGACTTCAGGGTGAGATGCGAAGGATGACATTGCAAAGTCGTGCGCTCATCCGAGGGACGTGGTCGGACGAAGAGTGCTTCAAGGCGAAGGACTCCAAGGGCGATGAGAGTGAGCGATTATAACCCGGGATGGGATAGCTCATAGGTGAACTTGGCCGAATGGCTAAGTCAAGTGTCGGATGCTCAACCAAAGATTGGTTTGAGGTTTTACCTGACACCAGTCAACTGCTATAGGTAGCAATCGACTGCTCTGGGTCGATGGAACTCGACCGGTGTTTGACTGGAGGCTTTCTGGCCTAGCAGTCGACTGCTACACCATCCGTCGACTGCCAAGGGACGACAGTCGATTGATCACGGTGAATTCGAGCACAAAAGGTTTTTCAATTGAGTGATCGCTTCAGTCACTCGACTAGTCGACTGATGAGGATGATCAGTCTACTGATGTGGGAGCCGTTGGTTGGAATCCAACGTGGATGAGGCCATTGCGAGGCAACAGCTACAGCAGTTATCGACTGATGGCTGTATCAGTCGACTGCTAGCTGTCCAACAGGAAGAATGACCTCTTCCCTATAAGAAGAGGCCTTGGGTCACTTTGGGAGGTTAATGCTTGAACTCCAATCATACTCCCAAGTGCCCTAAACGTTTTCTTCCCTCTTTCTTGCTATTATTTCAATCATATTGTAAAGAGAGAGATTGTGTAAGAAAGGTTTACCTCCACCTTGCTTAGTGCAAAGGAGAGATCTAGTGGATTGAGAAAGGAGTGATTCACCTGGGACAAATCCGTCGTAGATTAGTGGCAAGGGATGTGAACCATGTTACATCGCCTTGTTAGCGTTTGGGCTTTCATTTCTCTTTGTATTTGTCTTAATTGTTTGTTTAGCTTTGTTTCCGCTGAGCTAACCTAATCGTAGACAATCAAGAAGCGATCGAAGTTCATATAAGGCTATTCACTCTTCTCTAGCCGACCACTGATCCTCCAACAAGCAGTATCAGAGCGAGGAGCTTATCGAGGACTAACCGCCAACACAAGCACGACAAGAGATGGTCGGCTCCAATATTCATCCACCCAAGTTCGAAGGCGAATTCGCTTAACGGAAGAAGCGCATGGAGGTATTTTTTGAGACCGACTTCGATATCATATTAATAATGGAATCCAATTTCGATATACCTAGGGATGAAGAGGGGAAGCCTATAGAAAAGTCAAGATGGACCAAGAAGCAAAGAGAGGAGCACTTGGCAAATTCAAAAGCAAAACATCACCTATTCAATGTGCTTCCTCAACAAGAGATCAACCGGATCGGAGAATGCACAAGCTCCAAGGAGATGTGGGAAAAATTAATAGAACTTCATGAAGGCACCTCCGAGGCAAAGCTTGCAAGAAGGGACCTCCTCCGATCACAATTAAGCAACATCAAATTAGAAAAAGGAGAAAAGGTACTTTCTTTACATTCTCTATTCAAGGAAATAATAACCGATTTAACAAGTGTAGGAGAAAAGCTTTCGAACCGGGACATGATCATGAAAGTCATAGACGCCTTCCCCTGATCTTCAAGATGGAGTTCCATGGTAGTTTCATTCTACATCTCCAAGAATCTAGAGGTGAGTACTCTAGAAGAATTCTTTTCAACTATGGAACTCCATGAGACTAGGCTTGAAGGAGTAATTGAAGAGCCAATCAAGCTATCAAGGGGTTTAGCACTAATCGCCGACAAGGGAAAGAAGAAGAAGAAGGATACACCACCCTCCTCAACCGATGAAGATTCATCTTCCTCCTCCATGGATAGTAATGAAGAAGCCTACATGGTAAGGAAGGTGAGACGTGCTTTAAAAAGTTTTAAATTTAATAAATCTCATGATAGGGAAAAAAGGCCAAAGAGAAAGATCATTTGTTATAATTGCCAAGGAAAGGGACACATAAGGGATGATTGTCCCCTCTTGAACAAAAGCAAGGAAGAGAGGAGAAAGAAAGAAGACAAGAAGAAAGGGAGCAAGAAGAAGGATGAAGAGAAGAAATCAAAAGAAAAAAAGAAGGCCAAGGCGCACAAAGTCACGTGGGATGATCCATCATCTTCATCGAAAGGAGAACAAGCCTTCACAAGTCTTACACTCATGGCAATAGAAGACTTGGACTCCACCTCCGAAAAAGAAGAAACAAGTTCAAGTGAGGAGAGCTCAAGTGAAGGGGGAGCTTCATCCTCATCCTTATCGGAATCGGAGGAGGAAGATATGGTAAGAAATCTTCCTACTCAAGAAATTGTTTCTATGATTTCTAGTCTTACTAGAGATTTATTTAGGAGTAAGAAGAAAAATAAATGCATGCTTGATGATATTAGAAAATTAGAAGAAAAGCTAGAAAATACATGTTTAAATGTCAATGATCATGCTTCTTCTTCTATGACTAATGATGCATGCTTAGTAGAAGAAAATAAGGCCTTAAGAGAAAAGGTAGAATTTCTTACAAAGGCCCTAGAAAAATTTACAATAGGCTCCAACACTTTGAACATGATAATTGGGAGCCAAAGAGGAAGTTTCAACAAAAAGGGTCTAGGATATAAGGGTTCCAAGAATGAGAAGGTCTACCATTGTTTGATTGCTAGGGGTCAAGCTAAAACCACAATGGTAGTTAGGAAATGGATCCCTAAGGAGTATTTGGTGAACCCTATTGGAAAGAATCTATATTGGGTTTCTAAGTCCATCCTTAAGGGTTAGGAGAACCTAGGTTAGTCAGCCATAAGTGAACTTAAGTTTATATCATGTTAAATGGTTGACTTAGGATGATGAGGATGTTAGGTTTAGACTTGTAATATTTGAGGATGATGAGGGTGATAGTTTCTAACTTAGTGTTGGGAGATGATAATGTGTAACCCATGAATTAAATGTTTAAATCATGATTTATGCTTGATTTAATACTTGATAAATAATCATGATTTATGATTTGGATAATAATATTTGATTCGTGATCATAATATGCAAATTAAATGATAATCTTGTGTTATGATCATAATGAGGGTTTTATACATGATACTTAACCTTGGGTAGAGTCGCATAAAAATTGGTTGTTAAGTATAATTACCGTTAGGTACATCTCACACTCACTATAGACTAACTTGATTGAAAACATAGCATGGGTGAGATGTTAGGATGATACAAATGACTCACTTATAATTATAACATTTTGATGAGTCATTATAGGTATGATGATAGCAATAATAGACCAATCATGGGGAAAGAAAATGTTTAATTCATAGACATATTGCCAAAGATCATGGTTGGATATTTCAAATGTTTTGAAAACATTTCTTGTTTCATAATCTGTGAGTTCATATTTTGAAAAGTTTCTAAGGCAAAACTAGCTTTCAAGTTGATACAAATTTGAGACTTTTTGCAACTTTTGAGTTTTTACCTAATTTTCAAAAATAGAATGAATTTTCATGAAAAAACTATTTTCACTAATAAAAGGACTTACAAGAAATATGTTCTCCAAATTTCATGATTTTTCAAATTTTCTGAAATTTTTAATGTATTTCTGAAGTTGGACTTCGGAAATAAGAAATTCTGAAATATAGGTGCTAGTCGACTGATGCTCTGATTCAGTCGACTGATGTACTGTGCACGAGCACAGTAAGCTGTTTTAGGTGAATTTTCAAGCTGATTTGGTACCTTCTTTTCCTATACTTGATGTCATGCTTATACAATATATGTTAGATGTTTTTGATGGTATCAAAGGGGGAGAAATATGAGGGTTTAAGTTAATCATGCTAAAGGGAATTAGCATGTGTTAAGGGGGAGTTGCATGTATTAAGGGAGAGGTTTGATTTCCATATTTTATTTACATGCTTTCTTGCCTTATGTTTTATGTTAATGTTTTACCTAACTTAAATATGGTTGCCACACATCAAAAAGGGGGAGATTGTTAGGGCAATTAACCCATGAATGATGTGTTTTGATGTGTGTGACAAAGGTTTAAGTTAGGTTATTTGTGGATTTGATATGTGTGTTGAAGTCGTGCAGAACTTAGTAATTCACACATGGTTAGCTTGACAAAGCATTGGCAAGATCACCATCTCATGACTCGGTCCTTGAGTCGGTGAAGGACGACATTGCGAAGTCGTGCGTTTGATGCATCCGAGAGACCGCCGGACAAGGAGCATTGGAGTGAAGCCAAGGAAGCATACTTCAGGGTGAGACGCGAAGGATGACATTGCAAAGTTGTGCACTTGATGCATCCGAGGGACGTGGTCGGACAAAGAGAGCTTCAATGCGAAGGACTCCAAAGGAGATGAGAGTCAGCGATTGTAACTTGGGACGGGATAGCTCATAGGTGAACTTGGCCGAATGGCTAAGTCAAGTGTCGAATGCTCAACCAAATGTTGATTTGAGGTTTTACTCGACACTAGTCGACTGCTATAGGTAGCAGTCGACTGCTCTGGGTCGATGGAACTCGATCGGTGTTCGACTGGAGGCTTTCTGGCCTAGTAGTCAACTTCCAAGGGATGACAATCGACTGCTGCACCATCAATCGACTACCAAGGGATGACAGTCGACTGATCGCGGTGAATTCAGGCATAGAAGGTTTTCCAGTCGAGTGATCGCTTCGGTCACTCGACTGATGGCTCCATCAGTCGACTGATGGGGATGATCAGTCGACTGATGTGGGAGCCGTTGGTTGGAATCCAACGTGGATGAAGCTATTGCGAGGCAACGACTACAGCAGCAATCGATTGATGGCTGCATCAGTCGACTGCTAGTTGTCCAACTGGAAGAATGACCTTTTCCGTATAAGAAGATGTCTTAGGTCACTTTGGGAGGTTAATGCTTGAACTCCAATCACACTCCCAAGTGCCCTAAACGTTTTCTTCTCTCTTTCTTGCTATTATTTCAATCATATTGAAAAGAGGGAGATTGTGTAAGAAAGGTTTACCTCCACCTTGCTTAGTGCAAAGGAGAGATCTAGTGGATTGAGAAATGAGTGATTCACCTGAGACTAATCGGTCGTGGATTAGCGGCAAGGGTCGTAAACCACATTACATCGCCTTGTTAGCGTTTGTGCTTTCGTTTCTCTTTGTATTTATCTTAATTATTTGTTTAACTTTGTTTCCGCTGCGCTAACCTAATCGTAGACAATCAAGAAGTGATCGAAGTTCATATAAGGCTATTCACCCCCCTCTAGTCGGTCACCGATCCTTCAACAAATAATTCGTCGTAAATTTCGTTAAAGATTTGTAACAAAAAATTTTTATTGCTAAATTTTATTGCTATTTTACTCTTCTTTTTTTTCGTGACAATCAAGGAAGTTCCAAAGATATGAGATCTTTTGACACGACGAGGCTTAGTTAATCTTAGAGTGGAGAGAGTCAAAATTTTATTCAATTGATGATTAATTTTAATCGTCTGACGGTTGAGTCGACTGGGACTACCAAACCACATATATTGTATTATCTTTTGTTCTTTTCATTTTGGATTTTTTTTTCATTATTTTTTCGTTGTCTAATGAATTATATATGCAAGCAGGAGCTTTATCTATGCAGTATCGATATTTGTCAACTGCTATTTTCGATTGACTCTAATATTTTCAATCAATTATTATTCATCCCAATCAACCGTGACACTTGTTAGCTGACTCATCTAAATAAAGCTCGCTTGCTTAACTTTTAAACTACCTTGATTCAATTAATTACTTGATCCTCGTTAGTAGACTCTACTTGATAAGATCATGTTCGATAATATAACATTTTTAGTATTTATTAATTTAGTCAAATATCCAATTGAATGAGTTGGCTTGAATCAACTCTGTTACAAATAGAACGGTTATGCTTAACTCAAATAGAGCTTTAGTCGACTACTTGGTTGATTGACAAACCATCAGTTGGCTGAATCTTTCTTTTGGTTTTTTTTTTTTTTTTTTTTGCCTTTTGTGATTTCTTGATTGACAAATAATATCACTCGACTAATGTATCCATTAGTCGACTAACTCATTTTGATTTTAAAACACATATTTATTGATAAGTTGTCACTGAATACGGAAGTTATTCAACACACAAAATAAAAGTCTATCTTTTTTTTTTTTTTTTTTTATTAACAAATGGTATTCAAACTTCGCCCGACTAATCCACTTGATGAACCGGTCCTGTCCCACGGCCTTCAAAAAGTCTCCATCGGCCCACAAAGATAAATCAGAATGACGCACTGTCAAATCGTCGTGAAAGGTATGTACGTCAATTGAATCCGCATCTCCATGCCAAGAGTTAATTTACTTCGCCGACTTTTCACATGTCCGATCGATCTCAACCTAGATGGGCTTCTTGTTTGCCTTGAGAGACCTCATCTCCAGATCTCTCATTAGAGTTTTATATTAGTTAGACTTCACTTTTGTCAAAAGTTCAATCAACCTCAATTCACGACTTCATTCAATTGATTTCATTTTACTAAATGTTCGGTCAATTTCTACCCACTTAGATTTCATCCGTTTGTCAATGTCTATGGCATTTTCCTTTTCTATCAAATGTCTACCTCAATCCACACGAACTTCGACTATTACTCTTGCAATATAAGCTAGCGTTAAATATTCTTCACTTTAAATTTTTATTAAACATATCGTAGATAAATGAATATTTTAAATAGTTATGAACTGAACACGATTGCAAAGAGGAGGTCAACAAGAGCCGATTTCAAGTCCATAAGCTCATGCAGAAGGAATTTACATGAGGAAGATCCTACAAATAAGAGGAATGAGTTATTGTGGTGCACATTTTACAGGAATCAGATAATAGGATGCCCTCAAATGTCTCAGCAGATTTTAGGAACTTACATTTACAGAGTTACAATCTACATGCACCTTAATCCTTATGGCAAGAACTGAGATCAGATCACAGGGGGCGAATCTTGTCTCCCTGATAAGCTCAAGAACTTGCCAAGCAAGTTGCCGAAGGAGAAACTGGTCTTGGCCCACCCACTTGCCTCGGAAGACTTGGTAGCAGAAGGTAACTTCCTCACATTAAGCATCATAGTTTGCCCAATCTCCTTTCGGAGTGCCTCAATGGTCTTCATGTCTACTGGATTTCCTGATGGATCTCTCACATAGAACACATTGATGGCCTTATCTCCTATAGTTGTCACATCTGCTCTTGACACTGAAAGACCATACTCACGCAACACTCTTGTGACATCAGATAGCAATCCTACTCTGTCTTTAGCACAAATCTCCAGACTGAATCCCTACAGTGAAGTTTAAGATGATAGGTTTGTTCTACAAAACTTAAGCCAATTGCCAGATAAATGTAGTCTCATGAGAGAAGTTTTAGTTTACCTCAGATACTCTTCTAAGAATTGCAGCTTCAAGGCATTTGATGACATTCTCTTTTTCTTCAACAGAATCAAGGGTCTTTCCATCCTTGTGACGGATGTATAACTCCTGCGAATAAAGTTAAGTTTGCAATCTGCTAACAGTTCAACTATACAATGAATCACTAAGATATTGTTCCCTATTCTCTGGGTCACAAGGTCATAATGAAACAACTGCTCGAGGCTCATTGAGACTGGAGCATAATTATTTATTCCAAAAATGAATTGGTCTTTAAAAATTAAAATGGTGAGAGAAACACAACATTTGGCAAAAAGGGATTACAGAGGCATGAATCCTCAACTTTTCTACCCAATGAGGTTCAAATACAAGGAAGTCGTTAAGATCAGTAGATTATGCCTAATAGACAATCACATAAATTCTTTGGTGAAACTAAAATTTATCCGTACCTGTAAACCATAGGTACCATCAGATGAGACTGAAGCATGGGATACAACAAACTGCATGTCTGTCAATGTGCACACTATATCAAACAACAACTTTGTCCGATCTTTGCATTTAATATTCACCACTGAGTACCCTTTATCCTCACAATGGTCAACAGTGATGATTGGCTTGAAAAACATGCCATCTTTCTCATCTATGACCCCGTCATCACTTTCATAGTCCTTGTCAGCAAGCATTAGCTGATGGAGGCGACGATCAACATGGGTTGAGCCTATAGAGAAGTTAGTCTGAGCACCTTTTAAATCATCACCACCACGCAAAACATTCCTAAGCTTTTCCTCCATTGCTGACATGTAATTAGGATCAGTCATTGGCTGAGCTGAGACCTCATTGTTTATATATATAACACAGGCAACTCGTGTCTTGTGGGTCCAGACCTCAGCAGCTACTACATTGCAATGTTGATTTGCAAGGACAGCAAATATCTCAGAGAGAAGGCCTGGACGATCTGTGCCTATAAGTTCTATAGCAACGTGACTACCAAATGAGTGCACTCCAACTGATTTTCCTGGTGATGATTTTGCCTTTATTCCCTCTGGACCTAGGGCCTGAAAATCAAGAAGTTCAAACCAAGTTTAGCCAAAAGAGTGAATCTTTAAAATTCATCAAACAAGTTACGTTGGTACTAGAATTAACCATGAACTTGTTTCTTTGCAATCAAAAATAGGTCTCATATGTTATATAACCATGTAAAATCAAAGTCAATCGATAGCTTAGGAACACAAAATACTTTCCGAACTAACATCATTGCTTTAATGAGAGTTGACTGATGTTAATAGTTTGAGAGAAAAGAATATGTTTTTGTCACCTTTTCAATGTACTCGATTGTCTTTTTGTCAGTAATCTTTCTCCCTTGCTGATCAGTAACATGGAACACTAAACATATGCAAGTTTTAGTGCATAAGTTTCACATAAATCATCAACAGAATATAGATTTATCAGTACATACCATCCATAAACCACGTGCCATCAGAAGTGATGTAAGCTTTGGAAATGGCAAGGTCTAGATCACTCAAAACCTGCACAACTTCTAATAGTATGCCAGGTTTGTTGACACTATCCACCTATGCAAGAAGGAAAGACCATTATGAATCAGATGGTTAGTTTGAAGACAAAGTTACTTAGGTCAAAAACTACTTTGATTGATTGGGCGTCAATGTGAATATAACATAATTCATCATTCAGTGTTTCCTATGATTGTGGTTTTTCTCCTTGATCCTTTTTTCTCCCAATATTATCTTCAAGCAAATGACTACTTAATATTTTCCCTAAAAGACTCAGATTGGGGTTACAGGAGTAATGAGCCCTTCTAAAAATCACATTTGGCAGTACTTACGAAGTTACCTTCAAGGCCTTATCATGCATATTAGAGAGATGCTTCCATTATACATATAATGTATGTACGCAAAAAAGGTTGAATTCCAAGTAGGAAAGATTGATTGTACAACAGAAAAAAAAAAGAAGCAATTTCTTAGTGTTATAATACTCGAGCAGTAGGATTATGTTTAAATGGATCAATGAGAACCCTATGGTTGAATATTTTGGATGTTGTTAAGTTTCCCCTAATGGTACCGAGTTTTCAGAAGATACAAGGACCTTACCTTAACAAGTGTGCAATCACCCCGAGTAGTGTTGTCAATGCATACCCTGAAACAACAAAAACAATACCATCCAAAATTCAATCTTTTCCATCTTGAATAGACAAAGTACAGAAAAAAGAACAGATCATAACTATGCAAGTGTAGTTCGCACAACGCAGGGACATAGTTAGCTTGTATTGCTTGGGATGAATTAACCCCACTGGATTTTAAAAAACATAGTAAAGATAATATTATATATCGAGAGAAGTTTATCGAACTATCACATTGTATTTCTCTCTCATTTTTTGCTCACCATCACTGCTTGCATTCTCTCATCTCATTGTTCCTCTCCTTCCTCGCCAATCCTCTCCAACTTCCTCCATTCACAATGATAGTCTTCACCCTTTGAACATCATTGTGGTTGACACAATAATTTTCTTAAGAACCAAAAACATTTTCAAGGTTAAGGTTATCCTTGCCCTTAGTTACCCATTGAAAGGAAAACGATCCTCGTCTAATTAATTTATTGTCAAAACTTTCAGTATTAGTTTAATAACCCCTCTCGAATTAATTGCTAGCTACGTCACTGATACAACATTATATTTGTTTAATGATTCAAATAGAGAAAGGTGTGCAATCAAGCCTAATATAACAAAAGAAGTATGTGAATAAGTAGAACCTCGGAGGATTGATCCATTGGTTGAAATTGTCATAATCAGGATCGAAGTATGGCCGCATGTGGATCGAGAGGAGAACTCACAATTTATCCCTGTAAACACCAAAGTGTGGTTGTTGCTATGTTAGATTGAAGGCATCTCCCTTTTGAAGAAGAAGCAATAAATAAAGAAGTTAATTCGAAGCAAAAAATATTTTCTGAAATAGAATTTCATTTTTCTTTCTAGAGGTAAAAAATGCATGTGGATGTCAAACACAATAAGAGGACCATGCACTTTTATTTACATGATTCGAAAGAAAACATGTAAAGAGAGTTGACTCAGATACTTCTAGATATGCATCGCCATTCTTATCAATTATTGCTTCTCGTCAACAATATTAGTCGTCTAAGAAAAGGGGATGATTATAATTATCATAATTCATCCAATCTTGACAAAGTCAAATGAGTTCCTTGTCAAGCTAATGAAGCTGACAAATAAAGTACTTACTGCCTCTACAAATCAACTTAACCATCAAAATACGAACAAAGTTTCTCTACGTACCTCAACTACAACTTCATTACTCATCCTATTTATCCTCCGGTAGCCGTATTCCAATTCACTTTCAGAAAGCCAATGCATCAAGGCACTCCATGCGTACCACTTGATTGGGACTGGAGGTTCAACTCTGTTCGAACTCAACAATCCACAATCTTTATTCATTAATGGGCTTTCAGGTATCGAATATCAAATTAATAATACAACACCAACCGACCACTGATTAGCAATTATCAAGTTGCATGCAATTAAAGCAAACACAACAAAACTTGATCACGAGATTTACAATTAAACGACAGGGGAAGAACACTATTCTAAATGAGCCGTGGAATACTTTTGTTGTCCCTCACTACACCACATAAATTCCAGCCCACAAGTTAGATACCGAATAAAGAACAACACCTAAAATGACAAACGAAAAGCAAATTCCATCCGGTGTCCGGCAATATAAAGGCATAATCGCCAAAAGAAGTGGAAGACCTCCCTCCGTCCCCAAAAACCACAAAGGTAACACAACACTATTGGTGGTCTAAACAAAGTTTGGGATAAAAGACGAACCTTTTGGGGGCCGGGTCACGTTGACGCAGTGGCACGATCCAGCTGAGTCATAGCGCAGCAACTCTGTCGACGATTGATCTCGTCGATACGGTGGACAGAAATATCCCAGATGTCGCTGTCCCAAAATTTTAGATACGATCGGTGTCAACACGCACGCAATTTTCGAGCGGATTCCATTCGACCAACCTACTAAAAATTATATCCGAAGGCTGATTTAATAACTCACAAAAAAAAAAGGAAAACAATTCATTTTACCCCAAAGTTTATATTTTTTGAGATCATCAGAATTTCAACCAATATTATAATAGTTTTCAACAAGTGACCTCTGTGAACGGTGTCTGGGTGTTCCATTCCATAAACGATAATATATAATAAATAAATTTGAACATTAATAAATTGGTTCTCGTTATTAAGTGAAAGTTAATGAATAATTTATATATAAATCAAATTATTAGGTTTTTGAAATTAAATTTACTTTTAAATTTTTTTATTCACTATATAAAAATATAATAATTTACAAATTTTTATAATATTAAATTATTTAAAATAAGTTAAGAATATATATATAAGAACAATAACATTGACACTGACACAGTTAGCTCGATAAAAGTTCAGTTCTATTTCGATAAGATTTTTAATAAATAATAAATAAGCTCAAACAATAAATAAATAAACAATGTTATGAATTACATTTGGCGCATGCAGTAAAATGACAATAACTTTAAAACTGCAGAAGAAGGTATTTTGATAATTTTAAAATTTTAAATTGCTTTTTGAAAAAAAAAAAAATACATGTAAATTTTGGAAGCCAAATGATTTGCAATAATTATGATAATGACTTTAATAGTTAGAAATGAAAGGATAAAAATTCTAATGGCTTTAAAACTGTAAACCATATTTTAAAAAATAACACAAATTTTGCTGATTTTTTTTTTAATCAATAAGATAATTATACTAAAAATTTAGATATGAGACGACAAGAATTCAAAAATTCTTATGGAAATTAAATCTTCAGTAATCCCAAATACCAGAGTTACTTAAATGCATCCACGCAAGATGCCTTTAAAAAAAAAACACGAGCACACCCCTCGTGCATGGAATTAGGAAAGCCACCATTTTTTGTTCTCTCTGCGCAATTTAACCCGGTTGCGGCCATCCGCATGTGCACTTCGCGAGTAGCATAGCTGCCTCCGCAGAAATTGTGAAGTAAATAAAACCAAAATCCGCATAAGACTCGGTATGGGGTGGACGCTAAATGAATAGCTCTCTGCGCCACTAGCTAACCTGGCGCAGACGAAAACATGAGAAATTAAACTTGTTTTTTTTAAAATTTCCAAGTGTTCCTTTCCAACTGCCGCTGCAAACAACGGAGACGGACCACGGATTCAGTGCCGTCGCCGGTTCCATCATCAATCATCGTGCGGACGGCGTTCGGCTTCCGTGGACCGATCGACACGCCCGGAAAGAACGTCTTCATCGGAGAAATGAAAGGAGCAGAAGAAGAAATTAAAGAAGCAAGTATCGCGAGGATCTGTACTATCAGCCCCAATAACACGATAGCATTCTCAAAGCAAACTAAGAGCAATCAAGCAAGCTCATGCGAAAAGCGTAGATCTCTACGGAGGGGTTCTCCATGAAGAATCAGAAATGCAAAGCATAGAGACGAAACGAAGAAAGGCCCGAAACTCTTACCTCGATCTTGTTCCTAGCTTCTTCGATCGTTTTACGAAAGAACTAGCAATCAGATCGAGGAGGGGGGACACGGGATTAAAGCAGCAAAGCAGGAAAGGTAAAGAGGAGATTGAGCTGGAAGGGCGTCGTTCGACGTCGGAAGGCCACTCACTGCCCCCTCGCTCACGCACGCAGCAACGCCGCTCGCCCGCCGCCCTTTTAAAGGAGGCGCAACGCGCCGCCCCACTGCCATTGACGCAGCCCACGCCACGGAATCATTAGCCAATCCATACCCGCAACTCTCTGTGGGGCCCATTTCGGTTGCAGTCCAAAAGAAAAAGGAGTAAGGTATGCGGGTGACTGTGGCAAGGACAAATAGCATTTTATTCGGGGGGTGTGGGTGGGGAGGGGGAGGAGACCAAACGCCCGTGCGAGTTTCGTGCGGTACCCGAATTTTCTACCAGGGCTTTGGTTGGCGAATCTTTCCCCACCACACATCACCCCGTCTCTCGGGGGGCCGTAATGAAAATTGCGACAGGGAATCATCCGCCGTCCGAGCGGTGGGGTTGGGAGATCGCGGCCGTTAGCGATGAGGTACGGTACGGCCATGGCGTTAGGAGGACGCAGGTTAAATGATTCATGGCAATGTGTTTTATAAGCGAAGCATTCATGACGTGGATTCGATTTCATTTGAGCCACATTTAAAAGTCCCACAAAGAACCAACCGGTTTATTGGGCAAAAAAAAAAAAAAAAAAAAAAAAAAAAAAAAAAAATTGATAAATGGACCGTTCATGATATGGATTCGATTCCATTTGAACCCTTTAAAAGTTCCACAAAGCACCAACCAATCTACTGGAAACAACTCGATAGATGGACCTTGGCGATATGGATTCTTTCTTTATCTTTTCTGTGCACCATTTTGTTTTTATTTTATATTCATCCTTTATGCTTCATAATTAATCGAAACCTACAGGTATCGATGGAATATTATTTTACGTGGCACGATCTTAAGTTTAGCCAAGTTACAGTGGAAGGCAACGAAAACACAACGATATTAATGATGATAGAATGAGAAAAGAAGGTCCAATAATTGATGGAATTGAGGGACTATATATATATAGAATGCCGCCGCCGTCGACCACCTCCGTGGCCGGACGGGTGCGTTGGCGCACCTCGCCGTGTCCGAGCCGGCCCGGTCGGATTGCGGCCGGCCAAGTAATCGGCCGAATCGCGGCGGCGATGCGGCGCGCCATCGCCGGCCGCGATTCGGTCGGATCGTGGCAATTCCGGCCGCCTCGTTGGGGAAGGACCGCCCGTGGCCGGGCGATCCTTTCCGCCGGATTCCGGCCGCGATTCGGTCGGAACCGAATGACCGGCCGCAGCGGCGCGATCGGCCGCTGCCGGCCGCGATTCCGCCGGACCGGCGGCGGAATCCGGCGGGAAAGGATCGCCCGGCCGGCGATCCTTCCCGGCGAGGCGGCCGGGACCGCCCGATCCGCCGGCAGCGCGATGGCATCGCATCGCCGCCGATTCGCCGGAATCGCGGGCCGATTCGGCCGCATCTGGCCGGAGCCGAGCTCTGCCGGACCCGACGAGGTGCGCTTCAATGCACCCGTCCGTGGCCGGACGGCCGGCGGTGGCGACGGCGACGGCAATCGTGGAGGTGGTTTCGATGCGTCGCGGACGGGCGCGGATGGTTTAGTCGCACAGGTGATCGCGATTATATATATATATATATATATATATATATATATATATATATATATATATATATATATATATATATATATATATATATATATATAAGTTTTTTTCTCCGATCATTTCATCGGCATCCGTCCGCGTCACGCGCAAGCCGCATGTGTTGCATCGCATCGCCGCTTGTCCGGCCGCCACGGTGCGATCGGACGCGATCGACGCGTGACTTCGCCGACGATCCAGAGGGCTTAATTTCGGCGATTGGTGCGGAATCCGACGCAAATTGGTCGAAGCAAACGAAAACACATGGCGGCAAGGTGCGCCATCGACGGCCGTGATCGGCGATCGCCGACCGCGGACGGAATTCGGCGTCGGACGGACCGGCAGCCGATGTCGGTCCGTTCGGTATACTCGGTCGGTCGGGATTTGGCCGTCGGCCGATCGAATCGCGGCAGAAATCGATCGCCAGAATCGGACAGCCGATTTCGACCGCGATTGAGCCGGATTTCGGCCGAATTACGGCTGGAATCCGATGGCGGACGAACCGACAGCCGACGTCGCCCCGTCCAACGCTGGATTCCAGCCGCAATTCGATCGGAATCCGACCCGATCGCGGGCGGTAGTAGCGTGCCGGTCCGTTCGTCATAGGATTTCGGGCGAAATTCGGTCGGATCGCAGCCGACAGTGGTCACGCAACTGCTGGCCACGTGTTTCGATCGTTTTCGGGCGGTTTGTACCGAATTCCGAGTGCTAACCGGTCGGAATCTGAGTCCCGCCGGCGAGTCGCGCGTCGATCGTGCCCGATTCGACGAGCGACGGTAATCGGACGATGCAGCGGCGTGGAGCGGATGACCATGAGGTCGACGTGGAGCGGACGGGCACGAAGATTTTCGTCGCGCATGAGAAGATTGATTGGGTCGAATCATCTTCGTTTTTATTGTTTTAATTTAATTGACTGAATCTTTAGCCCGATTGTTAAACTTAGAGATGCTAACATTGGATTAAGTTCTGGTCGACCTATTTAATTATTTATATGTCGTATCGAATCAAATATACTATAATATTAGCAAATGGCGCTCAATACACGCTTGGGTTAATTCATCGATGCTCAGGCTAGTTAAGGCTCAAATACATTGAATGATTTTTTTTAAAGAATAAATAATAACAAATTTAAAAATTATAATTAAAAAAAAAACTGATAACTCAAACTTTTTGAAGTATCTCTATCTATTTCTGCGTTTGTTTTTCATAGAAAGTCAAATAGTCAAACAGAAGATTTCATTTCCTTTGACCATGCAGACTTATTATTGGCTTTCCACCTGAGGTCAAAGACAGCAAATTAATCTAACTGATCGTCAATATCTGGTACTGGCGCTGTGCAGGACCAACTGCCCATCTATCCAACGGTACAGTGCAATGATAAAAAAAAAAAATCAAAATTTAAATTTTAGATAAGATAAATTTCTTAGAATTTAACATTTATTCGGCATATGTGATGGATTTCAATTGCCAATGGGCATATACATTTACAAAAGAAAACTCAAATGATCCGTTGTCTAATCTATAATAATTATATAAAAATCAAATAAAACAGAAGCGAAATAAAAATATAAATATGCATTTAAATCCAAAGATTTCATCTTCAGAAGCTAAATAAAAATATAACATGCACTTGAATCCAAAAATTTCATCATCACTGAAAGAATCTGAAGATCGTAATGAGTCATGATCTTTTGCAGGTGCAAAGAAGACAACTTCAAAAGCTCTCAGCCCAATGGAGAGAATCATATCTTATATATATAATGAGCCTAAATTCATTAATAACTTATCAATACTATATATATATATATATATATATATATATATATATATAAAAGTTTGTTCGTATCCGCAATGACAAAATTTGTATGTCAATTGATTAAAAATATTTTTCCATCGTCCCATAATCTCTCACTTAGGTTACATGTAATATCATCTATAATACACAATAGTTACTCCCGCGGAAAGGGCCTAGTGGCTAGTGCATGCAGACATTGCACCATAGGACAACGGATCAATTCTTCGCAAATGCGAGGGTGTCGTCTCTCCATGCGCTAATTACTAGTCTCAAGGGCCAAAAATCTACCTTGATTTACCTCCCTTACGATGGTCCGGGGGCGAGCTGATAGGAGCCGTTAGATTGACGGATTTGAATTTTTGCACCATATAATACACAATAGTTGAATTGACGTCAATAATGCCAAAACTTTATAAATTAAATACCCTTATAAAATATTTGATCCATTACTTTTTTTTGTACAGTACTAAAGACTAAAGTGATCATTGTTACATAATACCGATATAATAATACCTTGAGTGCCAGTCCATGAAGACTTACGTCTAGGAAGACTTATATCTCGGCAAGATTATGTCTCAACAAATCCATGTCTCGGCAAGCGCATGTCTCGGTAGGTGTTTTTACATGTTCTGACAGACAGATTTTGACTGTTATGTTAGTCCTAGTTGATGTGTGTCACAATCATCAAAGTTAAGACATTAAAGAAGACACCACATGGTAAGTGTACTACGGGACAAGTAGACATCTCCCCATACCTATGTCAAGGGGACACGTTTGCTATATTAATGGAGCTATGTCTTCTATCAACCACGCGGGCTGCATTAATTAAGCCCCTATTGTTGGGGATCGTATGACCACTAGACGCGGGGGCGGTTAATAGCGTGATCGTCGATTGACGGAATTCGATTACGTTACTTGTCCACAATTATCGTTAGCGCAATGGAATACAAATAAAAAATAACACGATAGCAACAATACAAGCACACAAATACAAACACCATGATATAACATGGTTTGGAACCTTAAAGTTTCTACTCCACAGGGTGAGCTCAAATGAGCTCTAGTGATGCAAACACTACCACTAATCAATACACTCCTTCTCGGAATAATCCGTAGGTGGAGAAATCTCGTACAAATGATTATAAAAGTAATACAATAAAATACAACAAGTAAACTAAGCAATACACAAATACAAGTAAAGAAAACTTTACACTAAGAGCTTTGGATTGTTTGCTTGTTGATTGTTTTGGTTTGCTCTTTAAGGTATGGAATGTAGTAGCAATTCCCCTCTAAATCGCCCCAAGAACTCTGGTAAAAAACCTCCCCTTCGAGCTCCTTATAAAGTTGTAACTCGGGCTAATTTTCGCCAAATAATCGACTACTCATACCCATCAGTCGACTACTCATAAGGACTCGATCCACACTGAAAAAACTCCAATGAAAGACTCTGAATGACCGCTTTACTAGTCGACCGTTGCTGTGAGCCGATCGACAAGTCACCTAAAGGTTCCGAGCCCGCGATCCACAGCGATCGATTGCCCTCCATGGCAATCGATTGCTCAAGGGAAGTCGAGGCACCGCCTTGATTGGGACTCCAGTCGAGGTGCCTTGCATCTGTAGCTGCAATTCGGTCGTAGTCGAGGCTAGTCGAGGCGCCGCCTTGACTAGGACTCTAATCGAGGCACCAGTCGAGTCGCCTTGAGTTGACTGGTCCATGACCCCAGTTGACTTATACACCTCAACCATGAGATTTAACCCAAGTATGATGCTTTGATACTTGCTAAAACACCCTTAGCCTAGACCTAAGCCTTCTAGCCACCTCCGTCAGCCTCACACCTATTGGATCCCTCCAAGTCATCCATGACTTGTTCATTCATACGCTAGCATTCGAGTACTTCTATCAGCTATTGTCATACTAATCGGATCTACACCGCCAAGACATATTGGGTTTACGCTGCCAAGATCTATATATATATATATATATATAACCATAGTAATAATAGCGGTATTAGATAAATTTTGATTATTTAATAGGAACTCTTTTTGGATAAAAATTGTTAGGACCCAGTTAAAAAAATTAATCAAGTGGATTAATTGGAGGCTTGGTTTATAACGGTTAAAAGAATTAATCAATTGATTAATTCGAAGCTTAGTTATTAGCTAACCCTAAAACTTTTAGGACTTGATTAAAAGAATTAATCAAGCTGATTAATTCAATGAAACTTAGGTTATAAATAAACCTAGGGATTTTGGCGTTGACATCCTCCGCGCACACAATACCGACTCTATCTCCCACCGCGTCCGTAGCTCTGCCAACCTCCCACGTGCACACATCAGCCACCGCGCCGCCATCGCGACCGCCCCTGCCCCCATTGTGGAAGAGTTCGATCACAGACCGCCTGCGGCCGCTATCGTCCGCTACGCCACCGACGATGTCATCTATGGCGTTGCCGGCCTCACCTCCGGACAACGTCAGCCTCGCAGATGATCACTAATGGATTCGTGGCAGCTACGCGATTGTTGATCCGCGATCTCCGTGTCTTCCACCGCGTTGTTCCCTCCCCAACACTGTCCACGCACTCAGAGGGTCGCCTCTCGCCGTCGTAGCCATTTTTCGGCACTGTCAGGAAGCCTGCCGTCGTCGCCTGCACAACTAGGATTGGAATCCGACGATCATCGATTGAGGTCAGCAACAGAGGAAGCGGGTGAAGCCAGAAATAGGGGAAGGTTCGATGAGCTGGGTTAATTTGATTGAAAAAGAATTAATTAAAAACTATAGGATTTTAATTTGACTTAGGTTGTTAAAATGAGAATCAATCCGTATTTAGTTGATTAATTAGCCTACAATTAATTAATCAAATTTTGATCAATTGATTTAGTGGGCTAGGAAAAAAAATGGAGATCTTTGGGTTAATTAAAATGTTGACAATTGAGTTAGATAACTTCTAGTTGAGTTAACAAAGATTTTCTAGGGTTGGAAGTGAAAGTACATTCTCGGATTTAGAGACAATTAAAACGCTCTGCCGTTAGAGGTGAGTGGATCTTTGACATTTTTAGAATTTAGTGCATAGTTATATTGGTTACATTGTTTACTTATATTATATTGTAGTTACCCTTTACGTTATTGCTAAAATTACTTTGATCCTATATTTGCTGGACTCTTGTATTTTAGGATGCTTTCTCATTATTAGCTTGTAGTTATTGATTGATATTACTGTTATATGTTCCTATTTACTATTGAGATATAAATTGATAGATATTGCTGGTAGATGCTTACCTATTATTTGTTGGATTGATATCATGATTGGACTAGTGAAATAGTATAATTAAGATGAGATTAATCGTTAAAATATATATAACTTTTCTCTTATATCGGTTGCCAGCTATGTCTCCCATTCGTGGTTGAGAGGGTCTGCAATAGAGGATTTATAACTTTTCTCCTATCTTAGCTGCCAGCTATGTCTCCCATTCGTGGTTGAGAGGGTCTGTAGTAGAGGTTCCCTACTTTTGAACCATGGTTGCATTTGTATACCTGTGGTCGATCATGTCTCCCATTTGTGGTTGAGAGAATCTACCGTGAAGTTATACTCTTGGACTACTCGTTCGGAGTTAGTGATAGTTAGATTCGTGTATCGTCTGTAGCTAGATAGATACCTTACATCTTGACTGCTCACAAGACCCGGTCGTGGTAGCATATTATTGTGTGTAATCCATAGCTAGATAGCTATATACTCTGTCTGCCCACAAGACCCAATCATGGTAGCTAATGCACGCGAACGCGACCTCAAATCTCGCGACAGAGACCGTCGAGGACTCGAAGTGCACGCTCACGCTCAACTCCCGCAAGTGCACAGATGTCGTCAAGTAATAAAAAAATTATCAATCCCACATGGACTGAGATTCGAGTACCGATCTATTCGGTGGACGTTATTGTTCGGAAGTCAAATCTAATGTTTGTGATTACGAGGGTTGTCGGCGGTCCTAACTCAATACGGTGTCACACGAAAGAAGAAAAGGCTTGCTGCGAGTCTTTGGAAGGGATTCTAGAATTTTAGTTTCGCTTGTGTGTCACAAAACATGCTACCAATTGAGCATTGTCTAAACGTCTAACTATGACCTTGTGGAAAGGACATCATACACTCCCCCGATGAGCCTTCGCATCTATCGGGAGTTATCTCTTTCTTACAAGGACGAGATAGGCGGTACGAGGATGTTGAATCAATCCCTGCGATGAATCGTTTCCAATTCTATCGCACCCTTCTATCCACAGTTACAGGAGATGAGGCCAACCCCTAGATTCCTCTTTAATTCCCCTAAGTCTTAGATAAGAGGGCTATCACCCCTCGTATCGGCTAAGCACAGTAGATAGAAAACCAAAACACATAGATATCGGTCTAAACTAATATCAATTGCAAATACAAACTCAAGAATAGAATTTAATTTAGAATAACATGTTCTACGCACACAAACTACTCTCTAATCCTAGAATCGAAGAAACTACTCCATAAATATGAGAGGAGAAACACAAAGCACGTTCATATTCGAATAAACAATAGATAACATGCAAAGAACAGAAATTACAATGCAATATGATCTTCTCTCCAGCATTGAAGTGCAAAACTTGGATCTCCGACGACCTTCCTTCTCTCCATTGCGAGTTTTCAAAGCTTTTTAGGGCTTCGAAGTGCCGCCCCAGTCGTCGTGCCTCCCCCCTAGGGTTTGGGCATAGCTTTCCTTATATAGACATCACGTCGGATCCTCGCTAAATATGGAAAAATCCCTGGTCGTGTCAAGTTGCTTGGTCACCACACAGTCGTGTGAAAACACACGGCTAGGCCATGTGTAAGGCTGTGGCGGCCATTTTTGAACCCTGGACATGGCCGTGTGTAGCCACACGTCCAGGTTGTGTCCCACTCTGTGTCCAGCTGCAAAATGCCTCCTTTTTGCTCCAAAAATGTGTCATTTTCCCCATGGAATGCTATCATACACACAAAAGTACAAAAAGCAGATCTCCGAACCAGAAAATAGGAAATGCATGCAAAATAAAATAGAATATGTATGAAACAAACATAAAACGAAATGAGATATGAGAGAAAACTACTCCTAAAACCCTATATGTTTCGCTCACATTAATTTCCCCAAACTTAGATCTTTGCTTGTCCTCAAACAAACCTCAGTGCCATGAAATTTCAAAAAGGTATTGTTCCATACTTAGCATGTTAACTAGATTTATCAAGTGGTATTTGCAATCAAAGCAAAATAGATATGTTCTAGAAATTCACTAAGTTAGTTCCTCGTGCTCGTGCCAAGCGAATCTTCTTAGGGGATATTCATTCCATGATAAGTTAAGTAGTCATCCTATAACTTTCCTAAGGTCTCCAGCTCTTAGGCACTTACCTGCCCAAAGCGAGGGTTGTTCCCTAGATATAACACAAAGTCTCAAAGGCGTGCTCGGTATTGAGAGAAATTGGTAGGTATTCCCTCAGTAACCTAACTAAGTCTCAAAGGGGTACCTAACCATTTCCACCCATGACAACAATTTTTTTTTATCCCTCATAATCTCTTTTTCTTTTTTCTTTTCTTTTTCATTTCTTTTTCTCTCTGTTTTTGGCTCACTAGGATTTTAATTTTTTTCGAATGGGCTTACACAATCCGAGCATCTCCAGTAACTAAAATGCTAAACTTAGGGTCACCTGTGGATTCCAAAGTACTAGACTACTGAGATGAATCATAACTAGGTATGTACTAAACTCTCCCTTTCAGAAAGTTCGTCATGTGTATGTGTAAAATAAAAGCTAACTAATGTAAGTCTAGAACATTTATTCAGAGTAAATGAAATAAAATACCATGAGGTAAATGAAGTTAAGCTACCCATGGAAACAACTCATGAAGAAAACTTTTAAAAATACTACTGAGGCAGCTTATAGATAGCAAAAATTAAGTGCTGAAAGAAACTAAACAACCAATGCATGAATAAACGAATGCTAACTACAATGCAAATATCATGAAAGTGTTGGATCGAAAGTGTCGCTAGAGGGGGGGGGGTGAATAGCGATACGGTGTCGTTAAAAAAAAAACTTTTGCAATAAGTAAAAAGCAAGTAGAGAGTGCACAGCGGAAATATAAAGTAGACAAGATATTTTTACGTGGTTCACAATCTTTCGATTGCTAATCCACGGCCCTAGTGATCCTTGATCACGTACGGAGGGCAATTCACTAAAACCACTCCTCCTCGTTGGAAGTAGGAGCAACGATCACAAAAAGAAATCAAGGCAAAGGGACACTCCCCCTTTCCTTGTTACGATTAAAGAACAAAGACAATTTAAAGAAGTAGAACTTAAATAAATATACCGACAACTCTTATAAGTAGAAGATGTAGCTTTCGTTGTCGGCGGCACTTCGTCGTAGCAAATGTGAGTAGTAGTAGCGGCGTTACGACGGCGTGTTGAGAGCTCTTGATTTCTTATATTTTTTGCTTGGCGTGAACATGTCTATTTATGGATATTGATCTATGAATTTAGACATAGGTAGTGTCCAAGGTGAGGTTCTTATCCCCCAAGTCTTGCTCATCCACATCCTTTGCTCCAACTCAAGGATGAGGTGCTTCATCCAACCACCTTGTGCCACAACTCAAGGATGAGGTGCTCATCCAACCACCTTGTGCCACCTCAAGGAGGCCTTCACGCCAACTTGTTGGAGCCATCCAACTTGTGCCACATCATGGGAGCCAACCATCTTGTGCCAACTCTCCTCATTTTGGGCGTCCAAGCTTGATGGTGGTTTGCCAACCATCTTGTGCCAACTCACCTCATTTTGGGCGTCCAACTTGATGATGGTTTGGATGTCCACCTTGATGCCACATCACCTAATTTTGGGGGTCCAAGCTTGGTGATGGTTTGGATGTCCACCTTGATGCCACATCACCCTTTGTACCAAAACACGAGTCAAGTTCAAATTCACCCCCTTGAAATTTGAGCTCTTCTCGAGGCTGGAACTAGACCATTGGTGTAGTAGGCGGTAGTCAAAGGGTTTTGGAGCATGATACAAGTTAGCTTAAAATATAAAGTACGATGGTTCTAACCAACTGATCTCGACCTAGACCTTCCATTGGAGGTATTGGGTCGGATCTACGCTTAACGTCCTTGCTTCGCTTTCACACGAGCTTACCTTGTAGCCTCGCTTCCGGTCTTCACCCGAGTACCTCGGCTTCCTCCGAAATCCCTCTGGCGTTGCCCGACCACCTCGGTTCCCACCGGGTGTCGCAGACCTTCCGCTCAACTTTAGCATTTCTGCACACTTAATTGAGCTCGTAAGATAACAAATATACTCTTAACTATTGAGCCTTTTGCCATAATCAAAATATCGGTTCGACTTTGGTGCCCACTGCACCAACAGAAAGAAACTACTGCTAGAAATAAAATAAAACAAAACTCGGGGCCCCCCCTAGACTTAAGAGAAGCATACCTCTAGTATGGTGGATGAGGTGGAAAGTATGGTAGCCATGACATCTCGGGATCCTGGGAGAACCTGCTGTTGAGCCGCTGATGCCACATGTACATGTGGTCAATCTGAGAGCTGGTGGATGCAGCGGCTACTCGGTGCTCCTCCTCCCTAGCCCACTATGCCTGCTGGGCTCACATATGCTGCCGCATCTCCTGGCGGTAGGTGGCCTCCGCCTGGCGACGGGTAGCCTCCTCTTGGAAGTAGATGCGGGCCTCACCGTAGAACTTCTCGGCCCACTGGAAGTGCTCTCGGAAACCCTAAAACTTTTCCTGTGTGTAGGTGCTCTGCTCCTCCCATCGTTGCCTCTGTGTCTGTTGCTTGGCGTATATGTCATCGAGGCACAATCGGAACTCCGAAAAATCATAGGAAGTTGTACCTTCATCCTGCTCAAAAGTAGAAAAAAGGTGGTGGTGTAGGTGTAGGCTCATGTTGATGTAGACTAGGTGGGCTCTTGTGTATGCGTGGACTGGAGGGAGAGTGATGTAAAGGGGGAGAGATGGGTGCCGCTGTGGATGGTCCTTCATATGGCGGGGACTCCACTATCAGGTCTAAGCGCTAGTTAGCGCGTGTGGTGATGGTGGTACGATCGGGGTTGGGGAGCTTAAGGTCCGTCAGGTTTTTCCTTACAAAGCATAGGGAGTGTCCCTTTCTTACAATCATCTTCATCGCCATACACACTGCCAGGTCGATCCTAGGGCTCCCCTCTATGCTATCTAGCGTGGTGTAGTCGTACCCCATCCTATGGCAAATGTGGGTAAGTAAGTCCCCCACATTAATCTCTCCTCTCGCCGCTTTGCCCATCTTCACTAAGTGTCTAATGAAATGGGACCCTACATCAATACTACTCCTTTCTTGTAGCATGTCCCATAAGCAAAGCAGCTCACTAGCTCTCACTACACCGTCACTCTCCCCATGACCAAAAATAGTACTTGCCATGATTCGGTGCAGGTAACGGAAAATGTGGTTTTGGAGGCGCGATGCTTTGACCCTAGAAGGGTCGTAATCGTGCTCTCCTGTCAATTTGGTCCAAAAGATCCGAGAGTTAAACCCAAGAGGGGTTCTTTTCTCTCCCCCACTAGGCAAGCCAAAGCATGTGTTCCATTGGTGTAGTGCTCATTTATGCTCAATGTTAAATATTCTAAAGGTAATCCTACCCTCTTCGCTCTCTCTTCCCGTTAAGATTTACGCTTCCAAAAAACTCAAGAATTCTAAAACTATCCTAGGGTATGCGGGGTGTCTTATTCCCATTATCTCTTCCCACCCTATTTTTGCAAATAGGGCTTGAACGTCACCAAACAAACCTAGGGATTCTAAGAGATCTTCATCAAGGTACCTAGTAGCGGTGATTCTTCTAGTAGAGAGCATATCAAATCTTTCCCTATGCTCATTATTACGAAAGAGAAGGGTTGGAAAGGCGTTACCTTCCTCCGAAGCTCGAGGGGCTTCCGTTCTCCTTGTCCTTCTCTCCGAAGCTCGGGATCGAGATGCCAATTGCTTGGTCCTCCTCATCCTTACTTCTTTTGAGCTCCCTTGAGGGTTGGAAAGGCTTCTAGGTGGTGGGGAAGAAGGATCCACACGGCTAGGGCAAGAGAAATCAAAACACATAATGCATTTGGGGTGAAAACGCACAGCGTGCCCTACTTAACCTTGTGCACCACGGCCGTATGAAAATACACGGCCAGGCCATGGGCGCCTCAGGTTAGTCGGGCATGACCATGTGAAAATACACGACCAGGCCATGTGCCCCCTATTTTTCTCCTTTCGTGCACAACGGTCCAAATTTTCTCTCACGCCTTGCCGTGTAAGCTAAAATTAATTTTTATTTTTACTTAGTAAGTTCTTTCTAGTCCTAATGCTAAACAAAATGGAAATAAAAGTTCAAATTAACCAAATGAATGCAATACAATAAAAAAGAAACCTAAAAACTAAACTTGGGTTGCCTCCCAAGAAGCGCTTTGTTTAAGGTCTTTTAGCTCGACCACACTCCATTATCAACTTAGCTCCGGAGGTTCTATAAACCTCCATTCATCTGTCTCGGGATTGACATACGGTGGGCTCGGTTTTACCCTGCTGAAAGTGAAGCCGTCTAGTAAGGGAGTTCTACACTCTGACAGATTGAAGATGATGATCACCCTGTCTACCTCCAATGAGATCTTGTGCACTTTTACATCTATGCACGCCCTCACAGTCGCCAGAAAGGGCCTTCCCAAGATGATGAGAATCTGGGGATCTAGTCCTATGTTGAGTATAATAAAATCCGTATGTATCACGAAGTTCTCGATGACCACAGGCACATGTGCTAGCATGTCGACGGGTTCCTTGACTGAGTCGTCCCCCATACGAATACCAAGGTTCATTGGTTGGAGCCCATTCAGTCCTATATTCAAATAGTATACGTAGGACATCACACTTACTGATGACCCCAAGTCGCACAGTGCTTCATCGAAGCTTTCCCCATAAATCGAGCAGAGGATTACAAATTCACTTGGGTCTTCAAGCTGGGGTGGAATTTTATCTTCAATTTCGGTTTGGTCAGGTAAGGTGGAAACCATGGCTGCACACCCCTTGGCAAATCTGGTTCTCTATACTACTTTCTCGCTGCACACTCCTTCTTCCTTAACTTGACTCAGCTCGGGTAATGCTAGAGAGCTCTCCATAGGTTGCGACACGGTTTGGGCTATCTGGGCCACCTGTGTCTCCAACATCCTTGTGTGACTTGCAAGACTGTCAACATGTTGGTGCAATCGGCCCAGGTCATGATTGACCAGGACTCGAGCTTGGCTCGAGAGATGTTTTGATGTTAGATAAAAACATATGACAATGTAATTGTCATGGTAAAGTCCAAGTCATGGGTACTTGGCATGGAAAGTCCAAGTGGGACACTTGGCATTTGGGAAAGTCTAAGCATGGGTCTTGGCATGAGAAGTCCAAGGGGTTTGATATTGGCGGCGTAAAGTCCAAGCGGGAGTCTTAGCAGCATAAGTCCAATGATTGGTGGCATAAAGTCCAAGCGGAGTCTTGGCAGCGTAAGTCCAATGTGCCTTGGCGGTGTAGACACCGTTTGCATGACATAGCCGATGGAAGCACCTAAAGGATAGCGCGATGGATGAACAAGTCATGGATGACTTGGAGGGATCCAAGAGGCGTGAGGCTGATGGAGGTGGCTAGAAGGCTTAGGTCTAGGCTAAGGGTGGTCTAGCAAGTATGAGGACACCATACTTGGGTTAGAACC
This sequence comes from Wurfbainia villosa, assembly GCA_025175895.1. Taxonomy (NCBI): domain Eukaryota; kingdom Viridiplantae; phylum Streptophyta; class Magnoliopsida; order Zingiberales; family Zingiberaceae; genus Wurfbainia; species Wurfbainia villosa. The sequence goes on along the minus strand of CM045989.1, from coordinate 122,771,139 downwards.
TCATGTTTGAGGTGTGCCAGTCGACTGGTGCCATGTGGCAGTCGACTGGCGTAGTCAACTAGGGTTTGATCATGGAATTGCCCTAGCAATGCCGATCGCTATAGGTGGCAATGACCGATCTTGTGATCACCGATCGTGCTCGATTTTAGGGCACGTAGAGTCTCACTCGATCACCGGGACGAGCAAATGAGTGATGCTTCATCACGATCGATGTGTATGATCACCGATCGATGTCCTAGTCATTGATTTTTCCATTTACACCATTGTCTCACAAAGAATAAAGCGGCGATCCGATCGATGGTCCCGAGCAATGATCGATCGACTTTTTCTAGCACAGGTTGAAGCTATAAAAGGAGCTCGTGATGGAGAAAATGCATCCGATTTTTGAGAGCTTTAGGGGCAATTTGTTGCTGCAAATCAGGTCTCCAAGTGCTAATCAAACAACCAAGCATTCAAGCAATCAAAAGAAAGTGTTGTAAAGTTTTTCTTTACTTGTCTTTCACATTAATTGTTGTAATTGCTTGTTTTTGTTTCTTACTATTGTAAGATCGCTTGTAAGGGGTTTCTCCACCTCCGACTTGTGTCGAGAAGGAGTGTTTATCATAGTGGTGTGTGATTGGCATCGCTAGGGTTCGTACGAACCCAATCCGTGGAGTAGGAACCGTTCAGTTCCAAACAACGTTAAATATTTGTGTTTGCATGTTGTATATTTTGTTATCATTATTAGTTTTCTATTTCCGCTGCGCTAACGAAATTGTAGAGACAAACGCAACGAATTCCATTATCGAACGAGCGCGACGCTATTCACCCCCCCTCTAGCGGCCTCAAATATCCTACATTTGGTATCAGAGCCCGGGGCTCTTCTACGGATTAACCGCCGGGAGCTAAAAGGCTAGAGGGAAGATGGAATTCCAAGACAAGCTTGGATGGGACATCAACACTCCACCGCCATATGATCGAGAAGACTTTTCGGCGTGGAGAACAAGAATGGAGACATTCTTGATGATGGATATAGAGGATTGGTTCATCCTCGTAGAAGGTTTTGAACCTCCTCGGGATAGGAAGGGACAAGTCCTCAAGTTGAAGAAATGGACCCAAGAGCAACGGCAAAAATTCAAAACCGAAGCCAAGGTAACAAAACTTTTAGAAGATTTGATACCTAATGATATTTTGTCTAGGCTAGGTGAATATCTTGATGCCAAAGAGCTATGAGACAAATTAGCCAAGTTCAATGAGAAGCCCCACTTGGCACAAGTAGAAGAAGATAAGGAAGAGGATGAAGAGAGTTCATCATCCTCAAGAGCAAGTGAGGAATCAGAAGTTGAAGAGGAGTCAACTTCCGGATCAGTGGAAGAGGAGGTGGAAGAAGTAGAAGACACCTCCACCTCTAGGATTGAGGGGGAGGAAAGAATTTCCGCTCCGGAGCAACAAGAGAAAACTTCGACATCTAGTCAAGATGAAGAAGCTCCAATTCTGGCACCTACCACCACCATAGGTAACTCAAGCATGTCAATTGTAAATAAAAATCATATAACATGCTTTGAGTGTAGAAAATCCGGACACTACAAGAGTAAGTGTCCGAAAAGAGTTAAGAAAGCTCCTCCGACACCAAAAGTCAATGAAAAAGTCAAGGATGCCGGTGTCCCCACCAAGAAGAGCAAGGAGCACGTGGTGTGCTTCAAATGCCGACAACTGGGACACTATAGGAGCCAACATACTAGAAGAAAGGAGGGAGCTTCACAAGTAGGGGGAGTCTCTAAGACTAACCCTAAGGTATGTTTTCATAATGCTCATTCTTTACATTCTAAGCAAAAACATGCTAGAATTAATTCAAATAATTTTGCTATTACTCATGAATCAAAGCATGCTAGAAATGATAACTCTAGGTCTATTTCAAAGGAGAAATTTGGGACTAATGTCCCTAGAAATGTCCTTCCTAAGAAAATAATTAAGAAAATTGAAAATCATTTAGGCATCAATCCCAATAAGGGTAGACATATGCCTAAAGTGAATGGTAATGCCCAAAAACCTAATCAAAAATCATTTGGGCAATTAGAGTTAGAAAATCAAGCCTTGAGGTCAAGACTTGAGAAATTGGAAAAGACCCTTGCAGATATGCAAAATCAATTTAAAGGGTCAAAGTGTCAAACTCTAGGATCTAGAAGTCAACAAAAAGTGTGTAAGAGGCAAGAATCATCTAGGAGACAAGGTTTGGGTCACAAGCCTATGTCTAAGAAAGTAATGCCTACTTATCACAATGTTCCATTTGACTATGAAACTAAACCTAGATCTAAGAAAACCAAGGTCTTTAGGGAAATTATTCCTAAGGCCAACCAAAGTGTGTGCTTAGTGGCTAGGGTTTCTAAGAAACCTAAGGAAGCCATTAAGAAGGTTATTAGGGAGGCAATCCCTAAGACTCACCATGACAAGACCATAATGACCAAGGCTAATAAGCCTAGAAGGGTCATTAAGAAGGTATCTAGGGAGGTTATCCCTAAGGAATACCTAATTAATTCAATGAGCTCAAATAGATTTTGGGTTCTAAAGAGCGTGATTGATTCACGTTAAATGGGTTAGGATGTGTCAATTTTGATTGGATGGGTAGTTAACTCAACCATAGCAAAGTTGACATTTTTAGGTTTTTTTTAAGGTTATGGATACCTTGGAAATAAGTTTGATATTCTATCCTAAAAGATTTTAAGATGTGCCAATATACTTTTGAAATCATGAAAAATCAAAAGATTGACACAATCTAGATTTAGAGGTCATAGTGTGTCATTTTGATCTTTGGCACACTTTAGGAATTAATGTATCAAGAAAAGTGTTTTTAAAGTGTAGAAGTTACATCAAGAGTGATACTCAAGTGTCACACACATTGATGTCTTGCACTTACCATGTTTCATGTGTTTCACCATGTGGTTTCTTGGAAGGAATGTCTAGGGTGGATTGCATCTCACAAAATAAGTCTTTTACCTTGATTGTGTATTTCAACACTTAGAAAGGGTGAGATGTTAGGATTTTGAAACCATTGGATGTTAATGTTTGCTAAAATGAAATAAAATACCAAAATACATTAACAAATGCATGAATATAAGCATAACATTAATATATTCGATATACAAGATTAAACATGAGAAAATGAAACAAGTTGGATAAAGAAATTGAGATTTTGATCGATACAATTATCACCGATCGATCATATCAGAGAGATACGATATCGCCGCAAGGCCGAAAGTGTCGCTTCTCGACTGATTTTGACATCACCAATCGCTAGGGATACATCACCGATCGATGGTATCGCTCATCGAGGCGTAGGATCATCAGTTGAGTGCTCGTTGAGCAGTCGAGTGGTGATCGCATCAGTCGACTGATGTTACTGTAGCATGATACAGAATGATCAGCAGTCGATTGCTGAGCTGGCGCAGTCGACTGATGGTTCGATAAAACCGCTTATAAGCCACAAACAGTCAACTGATGTTGCACATCAGTCGACTGGAAGCGTGATTTTATAATGCCGAACCGCTAGGGTTCGACATCTTCACGCGTCGATCTCTCGCTTCTTCCTTCTCTCCGGTCGCCGCTTCCTTCTCCGACGAGCTTTTTCGACTGCGTCGGCCACCTAAGCCCTAGGTTTGATAGCCAAACTCATCCTACTACTCATCTCACAGCCCTAATCCACTCTCCGGCGATTTTTCTTCTTCGATTAGGGTTTCGGCGATCAACTACTCCGGCGAACTTTCCGGTGCTCTCTTCGACAGTGTCTGAGCACCTTCTCCTCACCATCCTAAATGGCGCCAAAGTATAACCTTCTTACTCCTCTAAAACCCAATTTTTTTTTCATTATAACTTATTATGATCTAATCGTGCATTTGTGTCTTTGCATTTCATGTCATTGCATTGCATTCATATAGGTGATCCCGTAGAAATGACCCGATTGAGGTTGAATCACGGTTGTACCAACCCATGTTGGTTAGGTACATTGATAGGGATTTCTTTAATCGTTACTGCGGTGACGTCATGGAAATTTTATCATACTATCATCTCATGAAGATAGTTTTATGCACTCATGCCATAAATGATGATCTCCTTAAGGAGTTCTATCAGGATTTAAAGAAGGTAGACGATGACCCTACCTACACTACCCGCGTTGCAAAACGCAACTTAGAGTTCACTCCTGCGATATTGCAGGAGTTTCTTGAGTGTAAGACATCGGCTGATACCTTCATTTTCTACCCTACCTTCGATGCCCCTTTACCTGAGCCCTTTGATCACATCTCTTTGGATTCCATGCATGAGCATGTCTTTCACCATCCTCGCCCACCAGCTCAGAACCTATTTCCTATTACTGAGCTATCTGCACCTGACAATGTACTCTACAAAGTCATTGTTTGGTGTTTTCTTCTGATTGTGACTCAGGGTCTGACCAAGATTTGGCCTCCCCATCTCTTTCTCCTGTACGCCATGCGTCATAGACTAGACATAAACATTGCATTAAACATGTTTCATTGCATTGTAGATTTCATATCCCCTGTGTAGGGGAAAGTGCATATGCCTTTTGGCCACATCATCACTGCATGGTTAGAGTCTGTAGGCATAAACATTAACAGGGGATTGCTGAGGGCGCTATCTGAGGTGTACGACTGCATATCAGTTCGTAACTTCTCGTTGGCGAAGCTGCTGATGGGATGTGGGAAGAAGAAGTTGGCACCTCGACCTCCGCCCAGGGCACGTGGGGAGCCACCTCTGGTGCCTAGAGAGGCTGCAGAGGACTATGAGGATCTAGATGCTGTTGATGAAGAGGACCAGATGCCAGCAGATGTATCAGCAGTGGGTCCATCAGATCGGTTTGGATAGCTGGAGGCTAGATTCCAGGACTACCAGCAGACAGTCGACTCTCGGCTGTCAAAGCTTTTAGTGGGGCAATCCTCCATGGGCGAGCATCTCAGTCGAATGGAGGAGTGCTACATTCGCATTCAGGAGTCACAGAGCCATATCGAGCAGCGTTAGCTCGATATGTATGAGATGATGCGAGCCTGGACTTTGAGCCAGCAGCCTCCTCCACCTCCACCTTCTGTAGATGATTAGAGCTAGAGGATGTTAGGATTTTTGTTTTTAGTTTTTGTAGTGAGATTGAGCGTCTCAAATCTCTATTTTGGATGTAAAAACTGAAGCTTTCTTAAATTGAATGAAATTTTTATTTATGAAAATCATTTGTGTCTGATTATGTGTTTGTATTATTGTATTGGTTTATGGGAAATTGCCATATCATGACATGAAATTTCATCTTATCATATAACATGTCATGGTATTGTTTAGGATTATTTTAGATGTCATGTTTGTTTTTAGATTATATTATATGCCATGACATCATGATTATTGGCCATGCGTTATTATTGTTATCATTTATGCCATGATCATTCATGCATTGTATTTTGATTAAAATTGATTTAAGGACAAATGACATGACTTGGAGTCCCATTTATAAGGGAATCAAGTAGGGTTGCCTAGAAAATGCATGAAGCCATAACAATCCTAATCTACATCTCACATTTAAATTGACATGTATGTGTGTGTATACACCTTAGATAACATGTGAGATGTTAGGATAATAAGTTAGGTTCAAGGTGCATAGATAGTGCATCTAGATGAACTTAACTTATTTCAATCATCACTAAGAATCATGAGAAAAGTTAATATACAAGTTATGTATATTTAGCCAATAAACCATGGTTCAAAATAGGTTTTTCAACAACATTTTAAAATCAATTTAGAAAACCTTGGTGAAGTCTATCTTTTGATAGCCATCATCATTGTAGAAGTTGATACAAAGTAGATCAAAAACTTTAAAGTTTTAATAGTTTTTGAACTTTGTACCAATCTCCTATTTCAATGGTTAAAATATTTTTCCAAAATTTTTCACCGATTGTATGTGTGATAAGTAATATACGTATCAAATTTCGTGATTTTTTTGATTTATGTAGAATTACTTATGAATTTCCAAAAGTCGAGTTTGATATCTGAAAATTAGGTTTAGCTTATCGATCGATTATCGATGGCGCGTTGGACTAGGACTAGGCAAAAGATCACTCGATTGTTTCGCCGTGCGACCGACTGATGGGCACATCAGTCGACTGGTAGCTGACAGAGTCGACTGCCAATGCTGATATCGGGAAAACTAGGGTTGTTTAGCCCGATTTCAACTACGGTTAAGGTCCCTAATCACTCATAACCCTAGGATATGCTTTGGGAAGCATTATAAAGGGTGAAAATCCATTGGATATGGATTTGGAGAGGTGTTTAGGGTTTGTATTAAATTTAAGGTGTTGGAAAGTTCAATGTTGAATTTCTAACCTTATCTTTGATGGTTTAGAGTTCCTATTGGCTTAGGGATTTCCCAAAGACATTGTTGGTGCAATGGTTAAGGGGGAGCAAGCCTTTAGGGGGAGGTATCCATCATGGTATGATGGATGGTACTTTTTCTTCATGGGTAGGAAAAATGAGATTTTCACATACCTAATTTGGAAATTGGGAAAGTATAGGATTGTCTCTCTTGAGTGATATGAGGCTTATCACTAGGAAGATGGTAGACATCCTAGGTATTTTTGGACCAAGGGAGAGATTGTAAGATCTTAATGGGACATGAGACATTGACCTCCTTGGGGGGATAACCTTTTTGATGTATGTCAAAAAGGGGGAGAACATTAAATTACCAATTTGGGATAATTGGTAAGGAGTCTTTGGGTTAGATGGATGTGTGTAAATCATGCTATGTTTTCACTACTCCATATACATGCATTCTATCACATTTCATATCCTAAGCATGTATTTTATCATGATTCGGTTAAAGTTTAGCATATTTTGGACGAAGAGACTGCTTTTGGGTGTTTTTGTGTTAACAGGGCGAAGAAACAGGCGTATCAAAACAACACAGGCGTGTTAGAAATCAACACGCCCGTGTCATGAGAGCCAGCAGCCAACACGCCCTGGCTCACCGATTGACATGCCCGTGTCATGAGAGCCAGTAGCCGACACGCCCCAGTTCAGCTCCGACACGCCCTAGTTCAAAGATCGACACGCCTGTGTCAGGGGTTCCAGCAGCCGACACGCCCCAGTTTAGCTTCGACACGCCCCGGTTCAAGCGCAACACGCTCGGTGGGAAATGCACGACACGCCAGTGCCCTCATGTGGCACGGGCGTGTTGGCCTGATTCCAGGATTCCTTTTCTGCGAGCAATCAGGATCTTCGTCGGAAATCTGTCTCAATTAAAGGGAAATCTATTGCCTTAATTGAAGAGGAGGCCAAAGCTATAAAAGAGAAGATATTCTAACCCTAAAAGGAGGACGGCGGGTGGTCAGAGATCGACGACAGAAGAAGATAAAGAGAAGGAGTCAGCAGAAGAAGGATATGACACCCAGTATCGTAATTTCTTTCTCTAGTAATTCTTGTCAGACTATGGAGTAGTATCCTGTAATCTTAGGATGGGGGAGTAGCCCTTGACGATTTATGACGGATAATATAATCTATACTACCTGAACTATTGTTTATTTTGATCTGGTTCTTTTGGATTCTTATTGATAAACCTAAGGAGCAAAGGGGAAGTACCTAACAGTGAACCCGAGTTCCCGAAAGCCAGAACCAACTAGGGAATAACTCCTACTAGTAGCGGTAGTGTATCTATGAGGGCTTCATGGGTCTAGTGACAGTCCCTTAGCTGATTATGGTCCTGCAGCAAACCTACCGTGAAGAGGAAATTTGACTCAGAGGAACTCTCATGAACTTAATGGATCTATCAAATCCGGTTCCTACCAAGTAACGGAGGTAAGACATAGGGAGGTTCATGGGGTCTCGTGGTCCTCTTAGTCGATTATGATCCCTATGCTCGAACACCGTGATGTAAATTGAGTTTGATAGTGCAGCTTAACGTAGACCTCGAAAGGGGCCGTTGATTTACCTTAGGATAGGTTCCATCAAAACAACTCTAATAAGGTTAGGAAAGAATTAAATCACCTTATAAATCGTCGACGTGGTGAAACTCATATCCTGAGATTCTTCTCAACTCTTGACTTTTAGCTCGTTCTTCTCATTCGTTGTTATTGACTGCTCAGTTTCTTTGCTTTAACCATAAATTGATTTACTAGATAAATTGGTATCACTATCATTCGGTAATTGTTCCAATCCCTGTGGGATCGATATTTTTATTACTTGACGACAACCGTGCACTTACGGAAAATAACACATCAAGTTTTTGGCGCCGTTGCCGGGGATTGGCACTCAATATTGAATTGAGTGTGATTTAGTTAATCTAAATTTCTGTTCTGAATTCTATTCTGAATATTGATTGTTCCTATTTTTTTTCATTTGTATCTATTCTGAATTCTTGTTTTGGGAGCCTCTCTTGTTGTTGCATGCACAGACATAATAGGGAAATTCTCGATATTGATCCTGAGATAGAGAGAACTTTCCTTGCTAGAAGACGATTTCAGCAAACTCAGGAAAACAATCTGACCTCCGACATGGCTGATCAGAATGAGAATAAACCTCTAAGAGATTATGCAGCACCTAGTACAAGGGGATTGAGATCGAGTATTAGAAGACCCCCTATTGAAGCGAACAATTTTGAATTAAAACTGGCTCTACTATCTATGGTCCAACAGCATCAATTCGGAGGAGCACTCACTGAAGATCCAAATCTACACTTGGAAGTATTTTTGGAATTTTGCGAAACTTTAAAACTGAATGGAGCCTCAGCTGATGCTATTAGACTGCGCTTGTTTCCTTTCTCATTGCGGAACAAAGCTAGAGCTTGGCTACACTCTCTTCCAGCAGATTGTATAACTACCTGGGATCAGCTGGAGCAAAGATTCTTAGACAAGTATTTTCCACCCAGCAAAACTGCAAGTCTTCGTCATCAAATCACGAATTTTGTGCAAAAGGATGGAGAAACATTATTTGAAGCCTGGGACAGATTTAAGGGATTACTACAGCAATGCCCTCATCATGGGCTGGAGAAGTGGCTCATTGTTCATACTTTCTACAATGGAATCTTGTATGCTACTAAAGTTTCTCTTGATTCTACTGCAGGAGGAGCTCTTATGAACAAAATATTGGATGAAGCTTTTGAGATCATCGAGAATGTGGCAATGAATTCTCACCAATGGGCTACAGAACGAGGATATCAAACTAAAATGCCAGGTAAGTTTGAGGTAAGTACCCTTGATCTACTCAGTGCAAAAGTCGATGCGTTAACTCAAAAGCTCGAACATTTTAATGTATCATCTGTAAACTCATCTAATGTCACTTGCGAGATCTGTGGTGTAACAGGACATGTAGCGATGAATTGTTAAATCCTACACGCACCATCTGCAGGAGCTGGGATTGAGCAAGTGGATGTGCTAAATAATTTTAATCAGAAGCCTAATGGTGGCAACCCTTACTCAAACACGTACAATCCCGGTTGGAGGAATCATCCCAACTTTTCGTATAGAGCAAATCAAAATTCTTCTGGACTGAACAATTCTTCTGGACTGAACAATTTTGGAGCACCTTCGGGATTTCAGCCAGGACCCAAGTCGAACTTAGAAAAGATGATGGAAAATTTTATTACGTGTCAGGGGAAGATAAATGATGAATTTCGACAGCATATTGTAGAATCAAATCAGCAACATCAAAATAATACCGAGGCAATCAAGCAATTGGGAGGCAAGGTTGATAATTTGACTAATCACACTAGAATGCTGGAAAATCAAATTTCCCAAATTGCCAGCTCAGCATCAAGGACACCGGGCAGATTTCCTGGAAATTCAGAAGTAAACCCAGCTGAGCATTGTAATTCCATAAGTTTGAGAAGCGGAAGGATTTTAGAAGGAGATAGAACTCAACAAGCGGCCCCTGTGCTAATGGACATGAGCGTGTCAGAGTTGGAAGAAGACAAAGACGCACTGGTGAATAGAAAGGAAGCGACACGCTCGACCGGCGTGTTGTTCAACACGCGCTGAGGCCCACGAAGCGTGTCACCGACACACCCGTGTCGGGTCACTCCAGCGATCAACACGCCAACAGGCCGAATCCACACAAAGCGGTCGAATAGGGAACCAAGAACATATAAGCCCCTATCCCGCTTCCTCAAAGGTCGATTAAGGAAAAATTGGATGAACAATTTGGTAAGTTCCTTGAGGTAATTAGGAAGCTATATATCAATATACCTTTACGTAAGCTCTTCAACAAATGCCCACATACTCCAAGTTCTTGAAGGACATCTTAACAAATAAAAGAAAAGTCGAGGAGCATGTAATGTTGGCTCTTCGAGGAGTGCAAATCTTTAATTAAGAACATGGTACCTCCCAAACTAAATGATCCAGTAGCTTTTCTATCCCTTGCATAATTAACGACTCAAATTTTGATAAGGCTTTTTGCGATTTGGGCGCATGTAAATCGATACCTCTTTCCATATGCAAGAAACTAGATTTAGGAGAAATGAAACTAACTACTATGGCCTTGCGTAGCCGATCGCTCCATTAGATATCCTTTGGGAATCTTAGAAGATGTACCAGCAGTGGGAAATTTTATTATTCCTGCAGATTTTGTAGTACTAGACATGGATGAAGACCCATGTATTCCACTCATTTTGGGGAGACCTTTCTTGGCTACTGTAGGAGCAATGATAGATGTCAAGAACCACAAACTCTCACTTGCATTTGGAAACGATAAAATTGAATTTGACCTTTCAAAAGCTGTTAAACAACCTTCTGTTTTTGATGTTTGTTGTAGGATTGACAGTTTCCAGTCAATAGCACTAGAAGGAGCACCAGAACAAACTCATCTTAATAAGCTCGGAGGGGATTTTGAGGATAAAGAGTCGGAGATTTCGACCCCCCCCCAACCTCACACCACAGGTAGAACTTAAGCCTCTTCCATCCACACTCAGGTATGAATTCCTTGGCGAAAACTCTACTTATCCTGTGATCATTAATGCTAATCTGAGCAATGCAGAGACCGAAAAACTGATTGAGGTATTGAAAACATATAAGAATGTCTTTGGATACAAGATTGATGATATTAGGGGAATTAGTCCATCGGTTTGCATGCACAGAATTCTACTAGAAGACAATTTTAAAACCTCTATAGAGCATCAAAGAAGGCTGAACCCAGCTATGAAAGAGATAGTCAAGAAAGAGGTCATGAAATTGCTAGATGCAGGAATTATCTATCCAATATCCGATAGCGAATGGGTAAGTCCAGTCCATGTCGTGCCAAAGAAAGGGGGGGTAATGGTGATAAGGAATGCTACGAATGAGTTAATCCCCACTAGAACTGTTACGGGATGGAGAATGTGTATTGATTATAGGAAATTGAATAAGGAAACTAGAAAGGACCACTTCCCCATCCCATTTATTGACCAAATGCTAGACCGATTGGCAAAACACTCGCATTTCTGTTACTTAGATGGATACTCCGGTTTCTATCAAATCCCTATTTATCCTAATGACCAAGAGAAAACAACTTTCACCTGCCCATATGGTACTTTTGCTTTGAGAAGAATGCCTTTTGGACTATGCAATGCACCGGCCACATTTCAGAGATGTATGACTTCAATTTTTTCTGACATGATCGAGAATATAATGGAAGTGTTCATGGATGATTTTTCTGTATATGGTGCAGATTTTGATATGTGTTTATCTAATTTGGTCAAGGTCTTGCAGAGATGCGAGGAAATGAATTTAATGCTTAACTGGGAGAAGTGCCACTTCATGGTGCGAGAAGGCATAGTACTTGGGCACCTAGTCTCACACCGTGGTATCGAGGTGGACATTGCTAAAACTGAAGTGATCAAGAAGTTGCCTCCTCCAACTGATGTCAGGGGAGTGCGTAGTTTCCTAGGACATGCAGGGTTCTACCGACGGTTCATCAAAGACTTCTCAAAAATTTCAAAACCATTAACTAATTTGCTTGCTAAAGATGCTGTGTTTCACTTTGATAATCCTTGTCTTGATGCATTTTCCAGGTTAAAGGAAGCATTAACAACCGCCTCAATAATGCAACCTCCAGATTGGAGTCTCCCTTTTGAAATTATGTGTGATGCCAGCGATTTTGCTGTGGGAGCAGTGTTAGGACAAAGGAAGGATCGCAAGGTGTATGCAATCTACTACGCCAGTAAAACACTGGATGAAGCACAAATGAATTATGCTACCACAGAGAAGGAACTCTTGGCTATAGTATTTGCTTTGGAGAAGTTCAGATCTTATATCATAGGGACCAAGGTGATAGTTTACACAGATCATGCAGCCATAAGATATTTGCTGAGTAAAAAGGAATCTAAGCCAAGACTTATCCGGTGGATACTTCTCCTACAAGAGTTTGACTTAGAAATTCGAGACAAGCAAGGAACGGAGAACGTAGTTGCAGACCATCTATCGAGGCTTCATCTAGAACCAAATGCGGGAAGAGCCGATGATCTTGCTATAAATGACTTCTTTAGGATGGCGATTACTAGCAGTTAGAACAATCAAAGCTCTGTGGTATGCTGATTTTGCCAACTACCTAGCTTGCGGGATAATACCTTCTCACATGAGTTATCATCAGAGGAAGAAGTTCCTTTCGGATGTAAAGCATTATGTGTGGGACGAACCATTCCTGTTCAAGCAAGGGGCGGATGCGATATATCGAAGATGCGTATCCGAAGAAGAGATTTAGGATATATTGTATCACTATCATTCTTCTGCATATGGAGGTCACACGAGCACAGACAAGACTGCGACAAAGGTTTTGTAAGCAGGATTTTATTGGCCTCATATTTTTAGAGACTCTCAGAATTATGTGACGACTTGTGTCCGCTGTCAAAGGACCGGGAACATATCAAGGAGACATGAGATGCCTCAAAATTCGATATTGGAAGTCGAATTGTTCGACGTCTGGGGAATTGACTATATGAGACCCTTCCCTACTTCCTATAAAAATACCTATATACTGGTAGCAGTGGACTATGTGTCTAAATGGATTGAGGCTCTACCATCCCCCTCTTGTGATGCAAAAACAGTCATTAAGCTCTTTAAGAGTATAATATTTCCAAGATTTGGAATACCGAGAGCAGTAATAAGTGATGGAGGCTCACACTTTATCGAAAGACAATTTGAAAGTCTTCTCAAGAAGTATGGAGTAACCCATAAACTGGCCTCACCATATCATCCACAAATGAGTGGGCAAGTAGAAGTTTCGAATAGGGAAATCAAGACTATCTTGGAGAAAATAGTATCAAGATCAAGGAAGGATTGGTCTTTAAGACTTGATGATGCTCTATGGGCCTATCGAACTGCCTACAAGACACCCATTGGAATGACTCCGTTTCGATTAGTTTATGGAAAACCATGTCATCTTCCAGTTGATATAGAGCACAGGGCATATTGGGCAATTAAATGGCTAAATTTTAACCTGAAGAAAGCCGGAGAGAAAAGAAAACTGCAGCTAAATGAACTTGAAGAACTACGCCTTGATGCTTATGAACATGCAAGGTCTTACAAGGAGAAAACGAAGAGGTGGCATGACAAGAACATCATGCGCAGAGAATTCCATCAAGGAGACTTGGTATTACTATTCAACTCCAGATTGAAACTCTTTCTTGGGAAGCTGAAATCCAGATGGTCGGGGCCATATCGAGTTGAAAAGGTTTATCCTCATGGAGCTATTGATATATCTAGTGAGTCTACGGGAATTTTCAAAGTAAATGGTCAAAGACTTAAGAGATACTTCACAAACAATTCTGTTGAGCTAATTGGAGATGAAGAGGGGCAGAGCACACTCCTCGAGCCATATCCCCAAAACTAGGGGATAACTGAGGGGTCAAGCTAACGACCTTAAACAAGCGCTTCTTGGGATGCAACCCATGCTATTTTCATTTTTTTAGTCATTTTATTTTATTTTATTTTATTCTTTATTCTATTTTTATTTTTTTCAGGTTTTCAGGATACGTGCCACTGCGAGCCAAGTTGACACGACCCGCCTGTGCCGAACGACACAGGCATGTTGTTGGCACCCGAAGACAACACAGGCAGGGCGTGCTGACTAACACGCCCGTGTCGCACCCTTCTCAACCTCGGCACGCCTGGGCCGGACTGCGGCATGCCTGGGGAGCGACGTAGGTGGGCAGAGGAGGATGCTAGTAGTGAAGACGATGACCATTGACCACCTTGAACTATTTTGTGAGTTTCGATGCACATCCTTTATTGTTTGTTCTATCTCTACTTGAATTTTTAGTTTGGTTACTGCCATTTTGTTTGCATCATTTCATATATCGTAACAGTGCATTTTTTATATCATCTAGCGTAATACAACTGAACATTGGTCGGATCATGATATTCCTTTTTGCCTATTTGATAAGAACCCTATTTCACTTCTAACATGGTTTATAGGTCTGAGGTATCCAAAGAAAAGATTTAAATCCCCCATATCGGACGAGTACTCAATTTTCCATTGGAGACTTACTTGCGCAACTTGGTTACTGGAGAAACACTTTCACTAGAAGTATGTTAAAAAAAAAAAATCACTGGAATTGTTTTCAAGCACCCCTTTGAGACCAAGTAGTTACTGGGGAAACACCTAAAAGGTGCCCCTTTGAGACTAACTAGTTACTGGGGAAATGCTCTCTATAATTCCTTTCCTTCTCTCTTCTTAGAAAGTGCTCCTTTGAGACCTTTTGATGATAGGTAAGAATGATCCATGCATTAAGGCAGGTAAGTGCCTCTATGCCAGAAATAAGAATGTTCTATGATAGAGGGGATGTCAAGTCCAGATTGGTGTCCAATGACTTTAGTCCACCTTTTCACGTGCACTATATAGGGATCTTTCAAACTTGGCAACTAGGAATGATTTGAAAAGATTAAGATCAGATTGTATACCTCTGGATGGTGTCTAGCATTTCCACAATTAAGTTGTCTTTTGGGTTTTCTTTGCTTGAGGACAAGCAAAAGTTTAGGACTAGGGGATTTTGATGTGTTTAAATCATGCTATGTTTTCACTACTCCATATACATGCATTCTATCACATTTCATATCCTAAGCATATATTTTATCATGATTCAGTTAAAGTTTAGCATATTTTGGACGAAGAGACTACTTTTGGGTGTTTTTGTGTTAACAGGGCGAAGAAACAGGCGTATCAAAACAACACAGGCGTGTTAGAAATCAACACGCCCGTGTCATGAGAGCCAGCAGCCAACACGCCCTGGCTCACCGATTGACATGCCCGTGTCATGAGAGCCAGCAGCCGACACGCCCCAGTTCAGCTCTGACACGCCCTAGTTCAAAGATCGACACGCCTGTGTCAGGGGTTCCAGCAGTCGACATGCCCAAGTTTAGCTTCGACATGCCCCGGTTCAAGCGCAACACGTTCGGTGGGAAATGCGCGACACGCCAGTGCCCTCATGTGGCACGGGCGTGTTGGCCTGATTCTAGGATTCCTTTTCTGCGAGCAATCAGGATCTTCGTCGGAAATCTGTCTCAATTAAAGGGAAATCTATTGCCTTAATTGAAGAGGAGAACAAAGCTATAAAAGAGAAGATATTCTAACCCTAAAAGGAGGACGGCGGGTGGTCAGAGATCGACGACAGAAGAAGATAAAGAGAAGGAGTCGGCAGAAGAAGGATATGGCACCCAGTATCGTAATTTCTTTCTCTAGTAATTCTTGTCAGACTATGGAGTAGTATCCTGTAATCTTAGGATGGGGGAGTAGCCCTTGACGATTTATGACGGATGATATAATCTATACTACCTGAACTATTGTTTATTTTGATCTGGTTCTTTTGGATTCTTATTGATAAACCTAAGGAGCAAAGGGGAAGTACCTAACAGTGAACCCGAGTTCCCGAAAGCCAGAACCAACTAGGGAATAACTCCTACTAGTAGCGGTAGTGTATCTATGAGGGCTTGCGGGGGTCTCGTGACAGGTCCCCTTAGCTGATTATGGTCCCGTGTGCAAACCTACCGTGAAGAGGAAATTTGACTCTAGAGGAACTCTCATGAACTTAATGGATCTATCAAATCCAGTTCTTACCAAGTAACGGAGGTAAGACATAGGGAGGTTTGCGGGGGTCTCGTGGAGTCCTCTTATGATTATGATCCCCATGCTCGAACACCGTGGATGTAAATTGAGTTTGATAGGTACAGTTAACGTAGACCTCGAAAGGGGCCGTTGATTTACCTTAGGATAGGTTCCATCAAAACAACTCTAATAAGGTTAGGAAAGAATTAAATCACCTTATAAATCGTCGACGTGGTGAAACTCATATCCTGAGATTCTCCTCAACTCTTGACTTTTAGCTCGTTCTTCTCATTCGTTGTTATTGACTGCTCAGTTTCTTTGCTTTAACCATAAATTGATTTACTAGATAACTTGGTATCACTATCATTCGGTAATTGTTCCAATCCCTGTGGGATCGATATTTTTATTACTTGACGACAACCGTGCACTTGCGGAAAATAACACATCAAGTTTTTGGCGCCGTTGCCGGGGATTGGCACTCAATATTGAATTGAGCGTGATTTAGTTAATCTAGATTTCTGTTCTAAATTTTATTCTGAATATTGATTGTTCCTATTTTTTTCATTTGTATCTATTCTGAATTCTTGTTTTGGGAGCCTCTCTTGTTGTTGCATGCACAGACTTAATAGGGAAATTCTCGATATTGATCCTGAGATAGAGAGAACTTTCCTTGCTAGAAGACGATTTCAGCAAACTCAGGAAAACAATCTGACCTCCAACACGCCCTAGTTCGGCTGCTGGCTCTCATGACACGGGCATGTCAATCGGTGAGCCAGGGCGTGTTGGCTGCTGGCTCTCATGACACGGGCGTGTTGATTTCTAACACGCCTGTGTTGTTTTGATACGCCTGTTTCTTCGCCCTGTTAACACAAAAACACCCAAAAGCAGTCTCTTCGTCCAAAATATGCTAAACTTTAACTGAATCATGATAAAATACATGCTTAGGATATGAAATGTGATAGAATGCATGTATATGAAGTAGTGAAAACATAGCATGATTTAAACACATCAAAATCCCCTAGTCCTAAACTTTTGCTTGTCCTCAAGCAAAGAAAACCCAAAAGACAACTTAATTGTGGAAATGCTAGACACCATCCAGAGGTATACAATCTGATCTTAATCTTTTCAAATCATTCCTAGTTGCCAAGTTTGAAAGATCCCTATATAGTACACGTGAAAAGGTGGACTAAAGTCATTGGACACCAATCTGGACTTGACATCCCCTCTATCGTAGAACATTCTTATTTCCGGCATAGAGGCACTTACCTGCCTTAATGCATGGATCATTCTTACCTATCATCAAAAGGTCTCAAAGGAGCACTTTCTAAGAAGAGAGAAGGAAAGGAATTATAGAGAGCATTTCCCTAGTAACTAGTTAGTCTCAAAGGGGCACCTTTTAGGTGTTTCCCCAGTAACTACTTGGTCTCAAAGGGGTGCTTGAAAACAATTCCAGTGATTTTTTTTTTTAACATACTTCTAGTGAAAGTGTTTCTCCAGTAACCAAGTTGCGCAAGTAAGTCTCCAATGGAAAATCGAGTACTCGTCCGATATGGGGGATTTAAATCTTTTCTTTGGATACCTCAGACCTATAGACCGTGTTAGAAGTGAAATAGGGTTCTTATCAAATAGGCAAAAATGAATATCATGATCTGACCAATGTTCAGTTGTATTACGCTAGATGATATAAAAAAAAATGCACTGTTATGATATATGAAAAGATGCAACAAAATGGTAGTAACCAAACTAAAAATCTAAGTAGAGATAAAACAAACAATAAAGGATGTGCATCGAAACTCACAAAATAGTTCAAGGTGGTCAATGGTCATCGTCTTCACTACTAGCATCCTCCTCTGCCCACCTACGTCGCTGCTCCTGGTAAAATTCCCGGGACTCCTGTCGAAATCTATCATCATCTTCCCTCTGGGCGGACTCGTGATGAAAAACTCATCGGCTCTCTGTAAAATCAGCCTGTCCAAATGTTGTGTCACTATACGATGGTGCTCCTCCGTAGCTTGGGCATACCGATCCCACATACCTATGTGCGAGGTATGTTCGACCCTGAAAGCTTCGAATGATGATCGGAATCCTGAAAAATTAAAAGAAGAGTACCCTGCAGAAACATTGTCAGTAGGAAACCGTGGGGGTTCAGGAGTCGAATGTGATGGCTCAGGGGTTATGTGAGATGGCTCCCTAAGAGGGGGTGATGGAGCATGGGCAGTGGGGGTAGGAAAGGGTTTCTGGACATCTCTAAAAAGCCAATTGGATGAATTACGTCATGCTATCCGCTCGGGAGTTGGAAGAGGATTTTAATTCCATTTCTTAACACCAAACGATATCCCTCGTCACATGCCTCAATCATCTTCATATTTATACAAGCATCCAAATCCAATCTAGGGCTAGCAGGACAATATTCAAGGTCATCTAAATCACATCCTAAGGCTACAACAATCCTAGTGATAATACCACCTATGACTATGACTCCGGATGGGCTATTACTAACCTTAACTAGATGTCTAACCATATGGGCTCCAGAATCAATATTAACTTCATTTAGCATGGCCCATAAAAATTGTAACTCACTCTGCCTAGCCACCCCTGCACTATCATATCTTCCCGAGATTGTATTAGCCATGAATCTAAGGAGATAACGAAAAGTAGGATTAGGGATGTTAAATGATTTGAACCTAGATGCATCATAGGGGCGAGGGTCATCAGAAATTAATCTTCAAAATTGATGGTCAATAAAATGTCTATGAATTTGCCTCTCCCCTCCGCTAGGAAAATCAAATATCGTATTAAAATCACTTAAAGAAAGGGTAAACTCATGGTTCATTAATCTAAATTTTATTTTTCCTTCCTCACAATCCTTTCCTTGCAGTATTTCAGCAGACAGGGAGCTAAGGAATTCAAGAGTGATGCTCGGGTAAGTAAGATGATGGTGCGTGATAAACTCGGTCCATCCTATCCTATTGGTTAACCAAGTTATGTCATCTCTTAACCCTAGGGTGGTCAACGTGTAGAAGTCTATAGTTCTTGTAGATACTAACTTCCTTTTTTCAAGCTTACTGAATTTAGTCTTCATAACATCATCTCTAAAAACAATTCCATATGGATGGCTAGAGGTCGGAGGAGGTTCGTTACCCAAATCCTGAGCTTTTCTTTTCCCCTTGTCCCTTGCCGAAGAGGAAGAAGCTCCTCCTCTAGTCTTCACGCGCTTGCTCATGGCGTTGGTGATGGAGAGACAGCAGGTTAGCTCCTCGGCTGCTTGAGAGAGAGACCGATGGCGGCTGCTTCAACCTTGGATCGCGAGTGGAAAATTAGGGCGTGCTCGGGTCGGCTTTAGAGGGCTATCCGCAGCATAGGCATGTCGGGCATCCTCATACGCAAATACCCGACCCGTTTAAGCGTGACATAGGCGTGCTCCGTCGCTCCCCAGGCATGCCCTGATCCGCCCAGCGTGCGAGGTTGAGAAGGGTGCGACGCGCGTGCTAGTCGACGCCACTGCGTGTTGTTTTCGGTGTTACAACACGCCTGTGTCGTTCGACACAGGCGGGTCGTGTCAACTTGGCACGCAGTGGCACGTATCCTGAAAACCTAAAAAAAATAAAAATAGAATAAAGAATAAAATAAAATAAAATACAATAACAAAAAAAAGAAATGAAAATAGTTTGGGTTGCCTCCCAAGAAGCTCTTGTTTAAGGTCGTTAGCTTGACCCCTCGGTTACCCCCTAGTTTTGGGGATATGGCTTGAGGAGTATGCTCTGCCTCTCATCTCCAATTAGCTCACGAATTGTTTGTGAAGTATCTCTTAAGTCTTTGACCATTTACTTTGAAAATTCCATAGACTCACTAGATATATCAATAGCTCCATGAGGATAAACCTTTTCAACTCGATATGGCCCCGAACCATCTGGATTTCACTTCCCAGAAAGAGTTTCAATGAGTTGAATAGTAATACCAAGTCTCCTTGATGGAATTCTCTGCATGATGTTCTTGTCATGCCACCTCTTCGCTTTTCTCCTTGTAAGACCTTGCATGTTCATAAGCATCAAGGCGTAGTTCTTCAAGTTCATTTAGCTGCTTTTCTTTCTCTCCTTTCTTGAGTTAAAATTTAGCCATTTAATTGCCCAATATGCCCTGTGCTCTATTTCAACCGAAGATGACATGGTTTTCCATAAACTAATCGAAGCGAGTCATTCCAATGGGTGTCTTGTAGGCGATTCGATAGGCCCATAGAGCATCATCAAGTCTTAAAGACCAATCCTTCCTTGATCTTGATCTCGCTTTCTCAAGATAGTCTTGATTTCCTATTCAAACTTCTACTTGCCCACTGCTTTTGGATGATATGGTGAGGCCTGCTTTATGGGTTACTCCATACTTCTTGAGAAGACTTTCAAATTGTCTTTCGATAAAGTGTGAGCCTCCATCACTTATTACTGCTTCTCGGTATTCCAAATCTTGGAAATATTATACTCTTAAAGAGCTTAATGACTGTTTTGCATCACAAGAGGGGATGGTAGAGCCTCAACCCATTTAGACACATAGTCCACGCTACCAGATATAGGTATTTTTATAGGAAGTAGGGAAGGGTCCCATATAGTCAATTCCCAGACGTCGAACAATTCGACTTCCAATATCAATTTTGAGGCATCTCATGTCTCCTTGATATGTTCCGGTCCTTTGACAGTCGTCACAAGTCGTCACATAATTCGAGTCTCTAAAAATATGAGGCCAATAAAATCACCTTGCAAAACCTTTGCAGCCTTATGCTGCTCGTGTGACCTCCATATGCGAGAAGAATGATGATACAATATATCCTCAATCTCTTCTTCTGGATACGCATCTTGATATATCGCATCCGCCTTGCTTGAACAGGAATGGTTCGTCCCACACATAATGCTTTACATCTGAAAGGAACTTCTTCCTCTGATGATAACTCATGTGAGAAGGTATTATCCCGCAAGCTAGGTAGTTGGCAAAATCAGCATACCACGGAGCTTTGATTGTTCTAATCTGCCAGTAATTGCTCATCCAAAGAAGTCATTTATAGCAAGATCATCGGCTCTTCCCGCATTTGGTTCTAGATGAAGCCTCGATAGATGGTCTCGCAACTACGCGTTCTCCGTTCCTTGCTTGTCTCGAATTTCTAAGTCAAACTCTTGTAGGAGAAGTATCCACCGGATAAGTCTTGGCTTAGATTCCTTTTTACTCAAAGAAATATCTTATGGTTTGCATGATCTGTAAACTATCACCTTGGTCCCTATGATATAAGATCCGAACTTCTCAAAGCAAATACTATAGCCAAGAGTTCCTTCTCTCGTGGTAGCATAATTCATTTGTGCTTCATCCAGTTTTTCTTGGTAGTAGATTACATACACCTTTATCCTTCCTTTGTCCTAACACTACTCCCACCTCAAAATCGCTGGCATAACACATAATTTCAAAAGGGAGTCTCCAATCTGGAGGTTGCATTATTGAGGCGGTTGTTAATGCTTCCTTTAACCTGGAAAATGCATCAAGACAAGGATTATCAAAGTGAAACACAGCATCTTTAGCAAGCAAATTAGTTAATGGTTTTGAAATTTTTGAGAAGTCTTTGATGAACCTTCGGTAGAACCACCGCATGTCCTAGGAAACTACGCACTCCACGACATCGGTTGGAGGAGGCAACTTCTTGATCACTTGATTTTAGCAATGTCCACCTCGATACCACGGTGTGAGACTAGGTGCCCAAGTACTATGCCTTCTCGCACCATGAAGTGGCACTTCTCCCAGTTAAGCATTAAATTCATTTCCTCGCATCTCTGCAAGACCTTGACCAAATTAGATAAACACATATCAAAATCTGCACCATATACAGAAAAATCATCCATGAACACTTCCATTATATTCTCGATCATGTCAGAAAAAATTGAAGTCATACACCTCTGAAATGTGGCCGGTGCATTGCATAGTCCAAAAGGCATTCTTCTGAAAGCAAAAGTACCATATGGGCAGGTGAAAGTTGTTTTCTCTTGGTCATTAGGATAAATAGGGATTTGATAGAAACCGGAGTATCCATCTAAGTAATAGAAATGCAAGTGTTTTGCCAATCGGTCTAGCATTTGGTCAATAAATGGGATGGGGAAGTGGTCCTTTCTAGTTTCCTTATTCAATTTCCTATAATCAATACACATTCTCCATCCCGTAACAGTTCTAGTGGGGATTAACTCATTCGTAGCATTCCTTATCACCGTTACCCCCCTTTCTTTGGCACGACATGGACTGGACTTACCCATTCGCTATCGGATATTGGATAGATAATTCCTGCATCTAGCAATTTCATGACCTCTTTCTTGACTATCTCTTTCATAGCTGGGTTCAGCCTTCTTTGATGCTCTATAGAGGTTTTAAAATTGTCTTCTAGTAGAATTCTGTGCATGCAAACCGATGGACTAATTCCCCTAATATCATCAATCTTGTATCCAATGACATTCTTATGTGTTTTCAATACCTCAATCAGTTTTTCAGTTTCTGCATTGCTCAGATTAGCATTGATGATCACAGGATAAGTAGAGTTTTCGCCAAGGGTGGATGGAAGAGGCTTAAGTTCTACCTGTGGTGTGAGGTTGGGGTCGAAATCTCCACTCTTTATCCTCAAAATCCCTCCGAGCTTATTAAGATGAGTTTGTTCTCGTGCTCCTTCTAGTGCTATTATTTGATCGAAACCACAATCCTACAACAAACATCAAAAAGAAGGTTGTTTAACACTTTTGAAAGGTCAAATTCAATTTTGTCGTTTCCAAATGCAAGTGAGAGTTTGTGGTTCTTGACATCTATCATTGCTCTGCAGAGCCAAGAAAGGTCTCCCAAAATGAGTGGAATACATGGGTCTTCATCCATGTCTAGTACTACAAAATCTGCGTAGAATAATAAAATTTCCCACCTGCACTGGTACATCTTCTAAGATTCCCAAAGGATATCTAATGGAGCGATCGGCTAACTGCAAGGCCATAGTAGTTAGTTTCATTTCTCCTAAATCTAGTTTCTTGCATATGGAAAGAGGTATCAGATTTACACTGGCGCCCAAATCGCAAAAAGCCTTATCAAAATTTGAGTCGTTAATTATGCAAGGGATAGAAAAGCTACCTGGATCATTTAGTTTGGGAGGTACCATGTTCTTAATTAAAGCGCTGCATTCCTCAGTAAGAGCCACTGTTACATGCTCCTCGACTTTTCTTTTATTTGTTAAGATGTCCTTCAAGAACTTGGAGTATGTGGGCATTTGTTGAAGAGCTTCTGTAAAAGGTATATTGATATATAGCTTCCTAATTATCTCAAGGAACTTACCAAATTGTTCATCCAATTTTTCCTTAATCCGCCTTTGAGGGAACGGGATAGGGGGCTTATATGTTCTTGGTTCCTATTACACGCGCTGTGTGTCGTTCGACCTGCGTGGCGTGTTGACTGCTGGAGTGACCCGACACGGGTGTGTCGGCTGACACGCGCTCGTGGGCCTCAGGCGTGTTGAACAACACGCCCTGGGTCAGGGCGTGTCGGCTTCCTTTTCTATTCAGCCCAGGCGTGCTGTCTTCTTCCAACTCTGACACGCTCGTGTCCATTAGCACAGGGGCCGCTTGTTGAGTTCTATCTCCTTCTAAAATCCTTCCGCTTCTCAAACTTATGGAATTACAATGCTCAGCTGGGTTTACTTCTGAATTTCCAGGAAATCTGCCCGGTGTCCTTGATGCTGAGCTGGCAATTTGGGAAATTTGATTTTCCAGCATTCTAGTGTGATTAGTCAAATTATCAACCTTGCCTCCCAATTGCTTGATTGCCTCGGTATTATTTTGATGTTGCCGATTTGATTCTACAATATGCTGTCGAAATTCATCATTTATCTTCCCCTGACACGTAATAAAATTTTCCATCATCTTTTCTAAGTTCGACTTGGGTCCTGGCTGAAATCCCGAAGGTGCTCCAAAATTGTTCAGTCCAGAAGAATTTTGATTTGCTCTATACGAAAAGTTGGGATGATTCCTCCAACCGGGATTGTACGTGTTTGAGTAAGGGTTGTCACCATTAGGCTTCTGATTAAAATTATTTAGCGCATCCACTTGCTCAATCCCAGCTCCTGCAGATGGTGCGTGTAGGATTTGACAATTCATCACTACATGTCCTGTTACACCACAATCTACTTAAGTGACATTAGATGAGTTTACAGATGATACATTAAAATGTTCGAGCTTTTGAGTTAACGCATCGACTTTTGCACTGAGTAGATCAAGGGTACTTACCTCAAACTTACATGGCATTTTAGTTTGATATCCTCGTTCTGTAGCCCATTGGTGAGAATTCATTGTCACATTCTCGATGATCTCAAAAGCTTCATCCAATGTTTTGTTCATAAGAGCTCCTCCTGCAGCAGAATCAAGAGAAACTTTAGTAGCATACGAGATTCCATTGTAGAAAGTATGAACAATGAGCCACTTCTCCAAACCATGATGAGGGCATTCTTTGTAGTAATCCCTTAAATCTGTCCCAGAATGTTTCTCCATCCTTTTGCCAAAATTAGTGATTTGATGATGAAGACTTGCAGTTTCTTTGGGTGGAAAATACTTGTCTAGAATCTTTGCTCGGTGATCCCGGTAGTTATACAATCTATTTGGAAGAGAGTGTAGCAAGCTCTAGCTTTGTCCCCATGATGAGAAAGGAAACAAGCGCAATCTAATAGCATCATTTGAGGCTCCATTCATTTTAAAGTTTAAAATTCAAAAATACTTCCAAGTGTAGATTTGGATCTTGATGAGTGCTCCTCGAATTGATCTTTGTTGGACCATGGATAGTAGAGCGGTTTAATTCAAAATTGTTGCTTCAATAGGGGTCTTCTAATACTCGATCTCAATCCCTTGTACTAGGTCTTTGCATAATCCCTTAAAGGTTTATTCTCGTTACGATCGACCATGTTGGAGGTGATTTTCTTCTGAGTTCTTTGAAATCGTCTTCTAGCAAGGAAAGTTCTCTCTATCTCGAGGATCAATGAGAATTTCCCTATTATGTCTGTGCATGCAACAACAAGAGAGGCTCCCAAAACAAGAATTCAGAATAGATACAAATGAAAAAAATAGGAACAATCAATATTCAGAATAGAATTCAGAACAGAAATCTAGATTAACTAAATCACGCTCAATTCAATATTGAGTGCCAATCCCCGGCAACGGCGCCAAAAACTTGATGTGTTATTTTCCGCAAGTGCACGGTTGTCGTCAAGTAATAAAAATATCGATCCCACAGGGATTGGAACAATTACCGAATGATAGTGATACCAAGTTATCTAGTAAATCAATTTATGGTTAAAGCAAAGAAACTGAGCAGTCAATAACAACGAATGAGAAGAACGAGCTAAAAGTCAAGAGTTGAGGAGAATCTCAGGATATGAGTTTCACCACGTCGACGATTTATAAGGTGATTTAATTCTTTCCTAACCTTATTAGAGTTGTTTTGATGGAACCTATCCTAAGGTAAATCAACGGCCCCTTTCGAGGTCTACGTTAACTGTACCTATCAAACTCAATTTACCTGTCACGGTGTTCGAGCATAGGGGATCATAATCAGCTAAGAGGACCTGTCACGAGACCCCCGCAAACCTCCCTATGTCTTACCTCCGTTACTTGGTAAGAACTGGATTTGATAGATCCATTAAGTTCATGAGAGTTCCTCTAGAGTCAAATTTCCTCTTCACGGTTGGTTTGCACACGGGACCATAATCAGCTAAGGGGACCTGTCACGAGACCCCCGTAAGCCCTCATAGATACACTACCGCTACTAGTAGGAGTTATTCCCTAGTTGGTTCTGGCTTTCGGGAACTCGGGTTCACTGTTAGGTACTTCCCCTTTGCTCCTTAGGTTTATCAATAAGAATCCAAAAGAACCAGATCAAAATAAACAATAGTTCAGGTAGTATAGATTATATCATCCGTCATAAATCGTCAAGGGCTACTCCCCCATCCTAAGATTACAGGATACTACTCCATAGTCTGACAAGAATTACTAGAGAAAGAAATTACGATACTGGGTGCCATATCCTTCTTCTGCCGACTCCTTCTCTTTATCTTCTTCTGTCGTCGATCTCTGACCACCCGCCGTCCTCCTTTTAGGGTTAGAATATCTTTTCTTTTATATCTTTGCCCTCCTCTTCAATTAAGGCAATAGATTTCCTACAGATTTCCGACGAAGATCCTGATTGCTCGCAGAAAAGAAATCACGAATCAGTAACACGCCGCGCACATGAGGGCACTGGCATGTCGCGCATTTCCCACCGAGCGTGTTGCGCTTGAACCGGGGTGTGTCGAAGCTAAACTGGGGCGTGTCGACTGCTGGAACCCCTGACACAGGCGTGTCGATCTTTGAACTAGGATGTGCGAGCCGAATCGGGCGTGTCAGGCCGGCCGCTCTCATGACACTGCATGTCAATCGGGCGAGTTGTTGGTTGGCTCTCATGACACGGCGTGTTGATTTCTAACACGCTGTGTTGTTTTGATACGCTGCTTTTCGCCTGCTAACACAAAAACACCCAAAAGCAGTCTCTTCGTCCAAAATATGCTAAACTTTAACTGAATCATGATAAAATACATGCTTAGGATATGAAATGTGATAGAATGCATGTATATGGAGTAGTGAAAATATAGCATGATTTAAACACATCAATGGTCTAACTCAAATGGTTTGTTTTGTTTGGTTTTTGTCAAACATCAAAAAGGGGGAGATTGTTGGTGCAATCGGCCCAGGTCACGATTGACCAGGACTCGAGCTTGGCTCGAGAGATGTTTTGATGTTAGACAAAAACATATGACAATGTAATTGTCATGGTAAAGTCCAAGTCATGGGTACTTGGCATGGAAAGTCCAAGTGGGACACTTGGCATTTGGGAAAGTCCAAGCATGGGTCTTGGCATGAGAGGTCCAAGGGGTTTGATATTGGCGGCGTAAAGTCCAAGCAGGAGTCTTGGCAGCATAAGTCCAATGATTGGCGGCATAAAGTCCAAGCGGAGTCTTGGCGGCGTAAGTCCAATGTGCCTTGGCGGTGTAGACATCGTTTGAATGACATAGCCGATGGAAGCACTTGAAGGATAGCGCGATGGATGAACAAGTCATGGATGACTTGGAGGGATTCGAGAGACATGAGGCTGATGGAGGTGGCTAGAAGGCTTAGGTCTAGGCTAAGGGTGGTCTAGCAAGTATGGGAACACCATACTTGGGTTAAAACCTCATGTTTGAGGTGTACCAGTCGACTGGTACCATGTGGCAGTCGATTGGCATAGTCAACTAGGGTTTGACTGCGGGAATTGCCCTAGCAGTCGACTGCCATAGGTGGACAGTCGACTGATTGGACGAGCAGTCGACTGTTCTTGTGATCAGTCAACTAATGCTCGGATTTTAGGGCACAGAATGGAGTCTCACTCGACCGCTGGGACGAGCAGTCGAGTGATGCTTCATCAGTCGACTGATGTGTATGATCAGTCGACTGATGTCCTAGCCGTTGGATTTTTCCAGCGTGGATTACACTGTTGTCTCACAGCAATAGTGTGATCAGTCGACTGATGGTCCCGAGCAGTCGACTGATCGACTTTTTCCAGCACAGGGTGAAGCTATAAAAGGAGCTCATGATGGAGAAAAAAGCATCCGATTTTTGAGAGCTTTAGGGGTGATTTGTTGCAGCAAATCAGGTCTCCAAGTGCTAATCAAACAACCAAGCATTCAAGCAATCAAAAGCAAGTGTTGTAAAGTTTTTCTTTACTTGTCTTTCACATTAATTATTGTAATTGCTTGTTTTTGTTTCTTACTGTTGTTAGATCACTTGTAAGGGGTTTCTCCACCTCCGACTTGTGTCGAGAAGGAGTGTTTATCATAGTGGTGTGTGATTGGCATCGCTAGGGTTCGTACGAACCCAATCCGTGGAGTAGGAACCGTTCAGTTCCGAACCACATTAAATATTTATGTTTGCGTGTTGTATATTTTATTATCATTATTAGTTTTCTATTTCCGCTGCGCTAACGAAATTATAGAGACAAACGCAATGAATTCCATTATCGAACGAGCACGACGCTATTCACCCCCCCTTTAGCGGCCTCAAATATCCCACACAACAGTGGACTTCAAGTCTCTGAGTGACTCCTCTGTTTTCTGTTGTTGGCGGCAGAACTCTTCATTGGCCTTCGTTTGGGTAGCAATGAAGTCTTCCATCATCAATTCTAACCTAGACTTCTGTGGTTGCTACTGCCCATTGCCCTGCTGCTGCCCATACCCTCCTGATGGTTGGAAGTTTCCCAAGTTATTTCGATAGGAAAAATTCGGGTGGTTCCTCCATCTAGGATTGTAGGTACTGAAGTATGGGGTGTTGGGCCTTTGATTATAATCTCCAACCACATCGCAATGCTCAATTTGCTCTTCTGAGCCACTCTGCCCTCCATAGTAGTCCTTCCGATACGCTGCTGCTCCTTCTCCAAAGTCAATGGCTGCATATGCAGATGCATGATTTATAGAGTCGAACTGTCTACTAAGCGCATCCATCCTCCCTGCTAGGTGGTCCACTGAGTTGACCGCATATCGTCTCGTGGTAGGAGCTGGGTGACTATGTTTGGAAGCCCATTGATGGTGGTTCTAGGCCACCTCTTCTATTAACTCCTCTGCTTCCTCGATAGTCTTGTTCATAAGTGCTCCTCCTGCGACAGAATCGAGGGACATCTTTGTGGCATACGTGATCCCATTATAAAAGATGTGGATCACCAGCCACCTTTCCAGTCTATGGTGGGGGCATTGGTAAAGTAGCCCCTTGTAGCGATCCCAAGCTTCAAATAGGGACTCCCCTTCCTTCTAAAGGAAGCTTGTGATTAGATGGCGCATGTGAGCAGTCTTGCTTGGTGGGAAGTATTTATTCAAGAACTGTTGCTCACATTGCTCCCATGTAGTAATACTTCCCGAAGGCAGGGAGTGAAGTCATGCCTTAGCCTTATCCCACAATGAGAACGGGAATAGGCTCAGGCGGATCGCGTCTGCAGGGACTCCATTTATCTTCATCGTCGAGTAGATTTCCAAAAATGTCTCTAGGTGCCGGTTCGGGTCTTCAATCGCAGCTTCCCCAAATTGACTCTGCTGAACCATGTGTATAAGTGTCGATTTCAGTTCAAAGTTATTTGCCAAAATAGATGGTCTAGCTATGCTCGACCTAAATCATCTAGCACTAGGGGCTACATAATCCCGCAGAGATCGGCTACCTATATTCACTTCGGATGCATCTTGGTCCTCCATCCTCTTCTGTTCAGCTCTCCGACGATGATAGGTTCATTCGATTTCTAGATCGATCGGAATCAGGTCTTCCGATCCTAGGCGTCTAAGCATATGAAGAACTGAGCCACAAAATTAGGAGTATTTACCTAATGTTTAGAAATAAGAAATAAACTAATCTAGCTAACTAAATCAAAGAGCCAATAAGAAAATGTAGAACTACTGCTAAAATAAAATAAAAACTAAATCTAGATATGGAAAAATTAAAACTGAAGTAAATAAAGTAAAATAAAAAGAAAGTAAAGCAAGTAAATAAATCTAATCCTAAGTCTGATCCAATTATCCACTTCTTGATTCGATATCGAATCAATCAGTCCCCGACAACGGTGCCAAAAACTTGATGCATGCGAACACGATCTCAAATCTTGCGATAGAGACCGTCGAGAACTCGAAGCGCGTGCTTGCGCTCAACTCCCACAAGTGCACGGATGTCGTCAAGTAATAAAAAGATTATCGATCCCACAAGGACTGAGATTCGAGTACCAATCTATTCGGTGGACGTTATTGTTCGGAAGTCAAATCTAATGTTTGTGATTGCGAGGGTTGTCGGCGGTCTTAACTCAATACGGTGTCACACGGAAGAAGAAAAGGCTTGCTCCGAGTCTTTGGAAGGGATTCTAGGATATCGATTTCGCTTGTGTGTCGCAAAATATGCTACCAATTGAGCATTGTCTAAACGTCTAACAATGGCCTTGTGGAAGGGACATCATACACTCCCACGATGAGCCTTCGCATCTATCAAGAGATATTCTGCCTTACAAGGATAGGATAGGCGGTACGAGGATGCAGAATCAATCCTTACAACGAATCATTTCCAATTCTATCGCACCCTTCTATCCATAGTTACAGGAGATGAGGCCAACCCCTAGGTTCCTCTTTAATTCCCCTAACTCTTAGATACGAGGGTTGTCACCCCTCGTATCGGCTAAGCACAGTAGATAGAAAACCAAAACACATAGATATCGGTCTAAACTAATACCAATTGCAAATACAAACTCACGAACATAATTTAATTTGGAATAACATGTTCTATGCACACAAAGTACTCCCTAATTCTAGAATCGAAGAAACTACTCCATAAATATGAGAGGAGAAACACAAAGCACGTTCATATTCGAATAAACAATAGATAACATGCAAAGAACAAAAATTACAATGCAATATGGTCTTCTCTCCGGCGTTGAAGTGCATAACTTGGATCTCCGGCGGCCTTCCTCCTCCTTGTTGTGAGTTCCCAAAGCTTTCTAGGGCTTCGGAGTGTCGTCCCTGCCGTCGTGCCTCCCCCCTAAGGTTTGAGCATAGCTTTCCTTATATAGACATCACGCCGGATCCTTGCAAAATCTGGAAAAACCCCTGGTCGTGTCAAGTTGCCTGGCCGCCACAAGACCGTGTGAAACACATGGCCAGGCCATGTGTAAGGCTGTTGCGGCCATTTTTGAACCCTGGACACGGCCTTGTGTAGCCACACGTCTAGGCTGTGTCCCACTTTGTGTCCAGCTGCCAAATGCCTCCTTTTTGCTCCGAAAGCCCCCCATTTTCCCCATGGAATGCTATCCTGCACATAAAAGTACAAAGAGCAGATCTCCAAACCAGAAAATAGGAAATGCATGCAAAATAAAGTAGAATATGCATGAAACAAACATAAAACGAAATGAGATGTAAGCGTAAATTACTCCTAAAACCCTATATGTTTCGCTCACATTAGTAGCATGTCATTGCCCACAGACATTGAGTCTTTTATTGCCTGTCTACCCATGAGTCCCATTCGTGGTAGCATGTGGTTGCGCGTAGACAATGCTTTGTATATTGCCTATCTACCCACGAGTCCCGTTCATGGTTGAATGTAGACTTGGTAAATCTGGACACGACACGAAAACACGACACGAATATGATCCACTTTTTTCGTATTTAGATCGTGCATTTTTGGATTCGTGTCTATTTTGTGTCTATCTGTTAGACACGAAAAAATTGCGTTTCGGATTAGTGTCTTGTCTTCTGGATCCGTTAGATCCGTTTATTTTTTTATTGTACTTAAAAATAATCTAGGCATGAAAAAGAAAGGAGATGGATGACATTTACGCAACCTCTACAAGTTTGAATGATGATGACAATCTTTGAAATTCATTTTATATTTTTATGATAATTCTAAGGTTAATGTACTCGTAATCCCAATTGGATAGCGTGGATTGTGGGGATTGTTAATTTTTTATAAGCTATTTTGTTTAAGTTATTACATTATCGTGTATTTATAGATCTTTTCGTGTCTATTAATTGGTTTGGATCATGTCTAGTAATATATTTTATATTTTATTTAAGTTATTGTATTTTCGTGTAATTATGAATCATTTCATGTCTATTAGTTCGGATCGTGTCTTGCAATCCGTTTTATACATATTTTTTTCGTGTCAAACGGATCGTGTCGTGTCTACCCGAAATTAAGTGGTTCATATTCGGATTGAACCCATTGACACAAAAAATTAAATGGATTGGATATGGATTAACATTTTCGGATCATATCTAGATCGTGTCAAGACACGAATCCGATCCATTATCCGATTTGCTAGGTCTAGTTGCATGTCGTTGCCTGCAGATAGTGCCCTTTTATTACCTCGAGAGTCACGAGGCCTTGTTATGGTATCTTGATACTTATTGCTTGTAGATTCGCAGTTGGTTGTGTATGTTGCAAGTGCATTTATTATATTGCTGACCAGGTTTGTAGTGGACCAATATTGGTACTCTGAGGTTTGGGTTACTCTATTTTGTTCCTTTGACTTCCTTTACGTCCATTATGTCCATTATGATTATGCACTATTTTCTATCCACCCACTAAGTGGTTGTACTCACCCTCTCTTCTCTTATCCTCAAGGTTAGCTGATAGAGGATGTGTCTAGTTGACTTACCTTCGCGTCGCTCAGAGAGTCCCTTGCCGTGCTGGTCCTACTGCATCGTCGTGATGCTATTTTATTTTTCTTATTGTTGTCGCATTTTGTTTACGTACTTGGATTTTGTCGCAATTGGATTTGGTGTCAAAATATATTTTACTTTTAATTGATTTATATTTTAGTCGTGCATGCATGCAGTTAATATAGTAATTCTATTATTATTTCAGAGTTTTTGCCATATATGGTTCCAGCCATGTATTTTGGAATAATTGTCACTAAGGGGCTCCTTCGTCATTTGGTTGACGAGGCGTGACACCCACGCTTGGACTTTACGCTGTCAACCATTGGACTTATACTACCAAGACTCCACCCTTGAACTTTACGCCGCCAATAT
The DNA here is from genome assembly GCA_025175895.1 of Wurfbainia villosa. NCBI lineage: Eukaryota > Viridiplantae > Streptophyta > Magnoliopsida > Zingiberales > Zingiberaceae > Wurfbainia > Wurfbainia villosa. The sequence goes on along the minus strand of CM045989.1, from coordinate 122,738,513 downwards.
CAATCCTTGGACTTCCTAATTGCCAAGTACTCATGACTTGGACTTTCATCGCCAAGACTACACACTTGGACTTATGTGGCCAAGATTACACCCTTGTACTTTCCATGTCAACCCATGTTGGACTTTCCAAATGTCAAGACCCATGCTTGAACTTTCCATTGCCAAGTACCCAAGACTTGGACTTTACCATTGCCTAGACCCATGCTTGGATTTTCTATGCCAAGTGTCCCACTTGGACTTCTCCATCATATGGTCAATCCCATGTCAACCATATAGTCAACCCATTATCAAACAATGGTCAGCTCATCGTCAAACATCAAAACACTACTCGAGTCAAATTTGATTATGGTCAATCGTGATCTGGGTTGATTACACCAACAATCTCTCCCTTTTTGATGTTTGACAAAAACCAAACACCTTGAGTTAGAACACTAACTCAAGTCAATCCTCCCAATTATCCAAATTGGGAATACTCACATTCTCTCTCAAATTCTCCACCTTTTTTACATACATCAAAAAGGCTCTCCCCAAGGGTATCAATGTCGCATATCCCAATGAGATCTTACAATCTCCCCCTTGGTCCAAAAACATCTAGGATGTCTTTACTCTTCCTAGTGATAAGTCTCATATCACTAAATGAGAGGTCATCCTCATTCTCCAAATTTTCTCCCTTATGAGGAAGAACACATCCATCATCCCATGATGGATAACCTCCCCCTAAAGGCTTGTTCCCCCTTGACCATTGCACCAACAATGTCCATGGAGAGTCCCTAAGCCTATAGGAATATTAAACCATCAAAATTAAGGTTGAAATTTCAAACTTGAATTTTCACACACCTTAAAATTTGATACACTCTCAAACAACTCTCTTAATCCATATCAAATGGATTTTCAGCCTTTATAATGCTTTCCAAAGCATATCCTAGGGCTAGGAGCAGTTAGGGTAGCCTAACATAGTTGAAATCAGGCTAAACAAACCTTGTTTACCTGAAATCAGGTTTGGCAATCCACTCTTTCAATCAACAGTCGACTGCCCCTGACGGCAGTCGATTACCATCCATGGTAGTCGACTAATTTCTGCAAGTGCAGAAATTAGAGTTTAGAAACTGAATTTTAGAAATACATAAGTAATTATATATAATTTGAAAAATAATAAAACTTCATACGTATAATACTTATATCAATCATAATAGGTGAAAAATATTTGAAAAATAAAATACCCATAAAATAGTGAGATTGATACAAAGTTCAAAAATAAGAAAAACTTCATTGTTTTGAGCCTACTTTGTATCAACTTCATCAATGGTGATTGCTATCAAAAGATAGACTTCGCCAAGGTTTTCTAAAATGATTTTAAAACCTTATATTGAACCATGGTTTATGGACCTAATGCACATGATTTGTACATAAGCTTTCCCCATGATTCATCCATTGTATAAGATGAGCTTGAGTTCATCTAAATACAAGAACTATGCACCTTGAACTTAACTCATTTTCTAACACCTCACAGTGTCTAGGGTGTATCAATACACACACATGTTAATGTGATGTGAGATGTGAATTTTGTTCTTCCTAATCTAAGGTCTCATGCATTTTCTAGGCAACTCTATTTGATTCCCTTATACATGAGACTTCAAATTATGTCATTGTCCTTAAATCAATTTTAGTTAACTTTAAATGCATGAATAATGATTATGACATATAATGATAGTATAAATAAACATGTGCCAATAATCATGATGTCATGGCATATGAATAAAATATAAATACTAATATGACATAAAAACTAATCCTAAGCATGATCATGACATTTTATAAGATTAAAAGGAATATAATATTATGACATGACATATGACAAACAAAACATGACAAATAAAATATAAAGGTATGATAATACCTAAGTTTTAGTATAGATTGCCATTTGTTATGATTAAGTTCTTTTTGCCATATTACTACTTATCTCCTAAGTGTGCTAAAACCCAAAAATGACACACCAAGACTTCTAAACCTAATTGTGTCAATTTGATTGATTTTTCAACTTCCATGAATTATATTGGCACATCCTAAAATCCTTTAGGATTAAATTCAACCTTATTTCCAAAAGTACCCCATAACCTTGGAAATGATCTAAAATACCAACTTTGCTATGGTTGAGTTAACTACCCCACCAATTCAAGTTGACACAACCTAACCCATCTAGCATGAAGGGATCACGCTTCTAGGAACCCAATACCTATTGGATCTCCTTGGATTAATTAGGTATTCACTAGGGATGACTTCCTTTGATACCCTCCTAATGACCCTTTTAGGCTTAGAAGCTTTAGCCATTTGGGTCTTGCCTAGGTTAACTCTAGGGGTAACTCCCCTTGTAACCATTTTTAGTGGCTTCCCTAGGTTTTCTTGAAACCTTAGCCACTAGGCACACACTATGGTTAACTTTAGGGATGACCTCCCTAATAACCTTGGTTTTTCTAGACCTAGATTGAGTTCCATAATTGAATGGAACATTGTGGTAGGTCTTCTTGGGATTAGGTTTGTGACCCAAACCTTTCTTGCCCCTTGATGGTTCTTGCCTCCTAGGACCTAGGTTTTGACCATTAGACCCCTTAAATGAGTTTGTCATTTTTTCTAGGGACTTTTCTAGTTTCTCAAGCCTTGACCTCAAGGCTTGGTTCTCTAACTCTAATTTTTCTAATTTTGATTTTTCATTAACCTTTTAGAAAAAATTCTTCCTCTTAGGCATATGCCTACCCTTCTTAGGGTTAATGCCTAAATTTTCTTCTATCTTCCTAATACTCTCCCTAGGTAAAATTGTTTTACGGTTATTGATTCTAGGTTTGTCCTTAGATGTAATATTGCAGCTCTTAGCACCTAAGCAAAGATATCTATTCCTACTAGCATGCTTTTGTTCATGAGCAATAGCAAGTGAACTAAAATAATTTTTAGCATGCTTTTTAACATTAGAACTTGAAGATGCATTAATAAACGATACCTTAGGGTTTGCTTTAGAGGCTCCCTCTACATGTGATACTCCTTCATGGATTTTCTTCCTCCCCCTAGGGCATTGACTTCTATAATACCTCTTTTGATGGCACTTGAAACACACCACGTGCTCCTTGCTCTTATGTGTTGGGGCACCGACATCCTTGACCTTTGGCACCAGTTTAGTCTTCTTGACTTTCTTAGGACACTTGCTCTTGTAGTGTCTATTTCCCTACACTCAAAGCATACAATATGATTTTTATTTTTTATTGAAATGCTTGAGTTACCTTCCATAGTAGGGGGAATCTTGAACTTCCTCTTCTTCTCGACTGGAGGTAGATGGTTCTTCTTGATTTTGCTTTGAAGTGGAAATTCTCTCCTCCCCCTCAATCCTAGAGGTGGAGGTTTCTTCAATTTCTTCCACTTCTTCCTCGGATGTTGATTCCTTCTCAACCTCCGAATCCTCACTTTCTTGTGAGGATGAGCTTTCCTCTTCGGGCTCTCTCTCTACTTGAGCAAAGGATGGTTCTTCATGGAGCTTGTCCAATTTATCCCATAGCTCCTTAGCATCTTGATATTCACCTAATCTAGACACAACATCGTTAAGTAATGAATTTAATATCAATCGTGTTACCTTATTGTTTCTTTCAAAAGCTTGTGTAAGGGATCGATATGGCCGGCTAGAGGGGGGTGAATAGCCCTCGTACGTTGGACGTCGTAAATTGCTCGTCTACAAAACTAATTAGCGCAAGCGGAATATACAACTATAAGTAAAGACAAGCAAAATATAAACAAGCAATACAAACACCGAGATATAACGTGGTTCACGGCTGCGCCGCTAATCCACGGTCCGATTCATCCACGGTGAATCACTCTGCCAAAACCAATCACTATCGGTCTCTCCTTTGCACAAAGCTAGGTGGAGGTAACCTTTACAACCAAGATCACTCTTCTTACAATAGGATTGAAATAAAGACAAGTAAGAAGAGTTTAGAGCTTGTGGGGCACTAGGAAGATTGTTTGGAGTATGAGCATTAGCCTCTCAAAGGCTTACACCCTCTCTTTTTATAGAGAGGGCTAACTTCTTCCCGTTTGCCGCCATCGATCGATCGCCCATGGCGATCATTGCTATCCTACAACGGCCTCACGAACACGTCGGATCCGGCCGTTGTAGTCAGCGGAACTCTTGGCGATCGGTGATGGACCTCGTGATCATTCTCACGCTCCCATCGTCGCCCGATCGGCTCACGAGCGGTCAATGGCCAGAACCCTTATCTATCGATCAGCGCCTTCGGCCGATCGGATAATCTTGCGATCGGCCGCGTATAGCGATCGGCTGGCCTAATCGATCGATTGTATATACGGTCGAACTCACTCGGCTTCGGGCGATCGGCCCATGACATGGCATGAGCGGTCGGTGGTGTCGAAAACCCATCCGACACTTGGCCAAATGGCCAAGTTTCACCTAAAACTACCCTTCCCGGGTTACAATCGCTAACTCTCATTTCTCGGAGTCCTTCGACTTCGAAGTTCTCTTCGTTCTCGGCCACGTCCCTCGGCAGCATCAGGCGCACGGCTCTGCAATGCTCCTTCGCGTCTCTTGCCTAGAAGTCTACTTCCTCCGGCTTCACTCCAAGCTTCTCGTCCGGCGGTCCCTCGGATGCTCCAAGCGCACGGCTTCCGCAAAGCTATCCTTCACCGACTCAAGGCACGAGTCATGAGATGTGAAACTTGCCACGGCTCCATGTGCGAATTACTAAGTCCTGCACGACTTCAACGCACATATCACATCAACATATCAAACTAACTTAAACCCTTTGCCACACCATCAAAACCATATCACGTCAAGAGATTGCCCTAACAATCTCCCCCTTTTTGATGTGTGGCAATCCGTTTAAGTTAGGTAAAAACATTTGATATAAATTCTAAGGTAAGAAAGCATGTAAAGATAAACATGATATAGCAACATGCAACTCCCCCTTAATCCATGAAACTCTCCATGTAAATTTTCTCCCCTTATCATATATTTCTCCCCCTACAATATATTTCTCCCCCTAATGTGATTAACTTAAACATACTTATTTCTCCCCCTTTGACACCATCAAAAAGATTAACACTAAGTTATAAGCTCATGGCATCAAGTATAATGGAGGGAAAAATATGTCAAGTTGATTTAAAAATTGGGTACCATTTGTTGATGGCATTAAGTATATTTCTACCACTTGTTGGTGGCATCAAGTATATTTCTACCACTTGTAGGAGGTTTACAAGCTGAATTCGGCCTTCAATATTCTGATTTACAGGCCACGATCATTGTATCGGATATTTACGATTTTACGATGAATTTGAAATACATTATAAATTCCAGAAAATTTGAAAAATCATGAAATTTGGGGAACATATTTCTATTAAGTATATCTATCAAGGAAAAATAGTTTTTCATGAAAACTCATTATATTTTCTTGTTTTTGCCAAAAATCCAAAAGTTCTAAAAACCACTAGGTTTTTGATCATTCTAGTATCAAGTTAGCTACCTAGTTTTGCATCCAATTGTTTCAAAACATGAATATGTGTATTTTAAGGTAAGAAATTGTTTTGAAAACATATGAAATATCCAACCATGATCTTTGGGCAATATGTCTATGAATTAAACATAAGCCTTCCCCATGATTGGTCTATTATTGCTATGTTGATACTTTAAATGACCATCTAAATGCCATAGGCATTAGTGGACATTTGTATCATCCTAATATCTCACCCATGCTAAGTTTGCAATCAAGTTAGCCTATAGTGAGTGTGAGATGTATCCTAGGGGGGTATTTGTATATACTTAACCCATATATTCATGCAATTCTATCATGGTTAAGTATCAACCTAACATCCTACATGATCATAATGACATATATGAATTAATTCTACATTATGATCATGAAACTCATGTATCCATCAAATAATAGTCATGCATTAGGTATTATATGATGATAATAAGCAAATTATCACCTAAAGCATGATTTAAACCTATTTCTAGTGATAACGTGCCAAATTTCAAAATCATAAATCATGATTTAAAACATACATAGGAATTACAACAATCATCATGATTTAAGCATTATTACCTATTTATGGGTACGTTATCATCACCCAACACTATCTAAAAAATGTTGTCCCGTCATCCTAAGTCAACCAAATTATGATATAGGTCAAGTTCATATGGTTGACTACCCTAGGGGTTTTCTAACCCTTAAGAATGGATTTTGGAACCCAAAATAGATTCTTTCCTATTGGGTTCACTAAAAATTCCTTGGGGATCCATTTCCTAGCAATTGCTTTCTTTTTATCTTGTCCCCTAGCTATTAGGCATTTATAGGCCTTTTCATTTTTCTTCTCTTTATATCCTAGGCCCTTCTTGTTAAAACTTGCCCTTTGGCTCCCAATTATCATGTTAAGGGTGTTGGAGCCTATAGTGAATTTCTCTAGGGCTTTTGTTAAATAATCTACCTTTTCCCTTAAAGCCCTATTTTCATTTATACATGCATCACTAACATCCAAAGGCATATAATCATGTGAGCATGCATCATCTAAGCTAGAAGAAATATTATCATTTAAGCATGCCTTTTCTAATTTTTGTTCTAATTCCTTAATTTGTTCAAGCATGCATTTATTTTTCTTCTTTGCTCTAAATAGGTCCTTAGTTAAACTAGAAACCATGGAAACTATTTTCTTGGGGGTTAGATTTGTTACCATAGTCTCCATGTCCTCTTCTTCTTCGGATGATGAGGAGGTGGAGGCTCCCCCTTCACTTGAGCTTTCCCCACTTGAGCTTGATTCTTCATTTTCGGATGAAGAGCAATCCAAGTCATCAAAGGCCATCAAGGCCAAATTGGTGACAAAGGCATTCTCCTTATCCGATGATGATGAGGAGGATGAGGATGGGTCATCCCAAGTCCTTGCCTTGAGAGCCTTAGCCTTTCCCTTCTCCTTTGTTTTCTTCTCCTCTTCCTTTCTCTTGCTCCCCTTCTTCTTCTTCCTCTTCTCTTCTTTCTTTTTCTTCTCTTCTTTGCTTTTGTTTAGGAGGGGACAATTGTCCCTTATGTGTGTCCCTCTCCTTGGCAGTTATAGCATATGACCTTCCCCCTTGGTCTTCTATTCCTATCATTAGATTTATCAAATCTAAAATTCTTAAATGCACGTCTTACCCTCCTTACCATATATGCTTCTTCGGTGCTATCCATGGAGGAGGAGGAAGACGCTTCGTCATCGGAGGAGGAGGTGATTTCCATCTTCTTCTTCCCCTTACTTGCCAATAGTGCTACTCCTCTTGAGGGTTGAATTTTAGGCTCCTCTTGTATTCCCTCAAGCCTAGTTTCGTGGAGTTCCATTGTTGAGAAGAACTCCTCCAAGGTGCTCACTTCTAAATTCTTTGAGATATAGAATGAGTCCACCATGGAGCTCCACTTTGAGGACCGGGGAAAGGCATCTATGGCCTTCATTACCATATCCCGGTTTGATAGCTTCTCACCTACACTTGTTAGTCCATTTAAAATTTCTTTGAATCTAGAATGCAAAGAAATTACCTTTTCTCCCTTTTCTAATTTGATGTTGGATAGTTGGGAGCGGAGGAGATCTCTCCTTGCTAGCTTTGCCTCGGATGTGCCTTCATGAAGCTCAATTAGCTTCTCCCACATCTCCTTGACGCATAGGCATTCTCCTATTCGGTTGATTTCTTGTTGGGGGAGCACATTGTAGAGATGGTGCTTGGCTTTGGAGTTTGCAAGGTGCTCCTCTCTTTGCCTCTTGGTCCACCTAGATTTCTCTATTGGCTTCCCTTCTTCATCCCTAGGCAAAACGAAACCGGATTCCATTGTAATCATTATATCAAAATCCGTTTCGAAAAATACCTCCATTCGCTTCTTCCACCAAGCGAATTCTCCTTCAAACTTCGGAGGATGGATGTTGGAGCTGGCCATTTTTGATGTAGGGCTTGTTGCGGCGGTTAGTCCGGTGACAAGCAACCTCGGCTCTGATACCACTTGTAAGGGATCGATATGGCCGGCTAGAGGGGGGTGAATAGCCCTCGTACGTTGGACATCGTAAATTGCTCGTCTACAAAACTAATTAGCGCAAGCGGAATATACAACTATAAGTAAAGACAAGCAAAATATAAACAAGCAATACAAACACCGAGATATAACGTGGTTCACGGCTGCGCCGCTAATCCACGGTCCGATTCGTCCACAGTGAATCACTCCGCCAAAACCAATCACTATCGGTCTCTCCTTTGCACAAAGCTAGGTGGAGGTAACCTTTACAACCAAGATCACTCTTCTTACAATAGGATTGAAATAAAGACAAGTAAGAAGAGTTTAGAGCTTGTGGGGCACTAGGAAGATTGTTTGGAGTATGAGCATTAGCCTCTCAAAGGCTTACACCCTCTCTTTTTATAGAGAGGGCTAACTTCTTCCCGTTTGCCGCCATCACGATCATTGCGCCATGGCGATCGGCCGTCTACAACGACCTCGAACATGCCGGATCCCGACCGCTGTAGTCAACGGAACTCTTGGCAATGACCGATGGACCTCATCGATCGGCTTGCCTCTCCGTGATCGGCGCCTGATCCGGCTACGCATGGCCGAACCCTTATCTATCACGATCGCCGCTTGGCCGCTGACCGATGGTCTATCGCCGATCGCTAACGATGGCATCACGCGACCGCCACAATCGATCGGCCGTATACGGTCGAACTCACTCGACTGGCGAGCGATCGCCATGACATAGCGATCGGTGGTGTCGGGAAAACCCATCCGACACTTGGCCAAATGGCCAAGTTTCACCTAAGAGCTACCCTTCCCCAGGTTACAATCGCTCACTCTCATTTCTCGGAGTCCCTTGCCTTCGAAGTTCTCTTCATTCTCGGCCACGTCCCTCGGCAGCATCAGGCGCACGGCTCTGCAATGCTCCTTCGCGTCTCTTGCCTAGAAGTCTACTTCCTCCGGCTTTACTCCAAGCTTCTCGTCCGACGGTCCCTCGGATGCTCCAAGCGCACGACTTCCGCAAAGCTATCCTTCACCGACTCAAGGCACGAGTCATGAGATGTGAAACTTGCCACGGCTCCATGTGCGAATTACTAAGTCCTGCACGACTTCAACGCACATATCACATCAACATATCAAACTAACTTAAACCCTTTGCCACACCATCAAAACCATATCACGGCAAGAGATTGCCCTAACAACTTGGACTTACTCTTCGGTCCATCTCTTCTTCTTGAGGTATCCACCTTTTGGACCCCTTGGAACTTCGAATCCCTTCATTAGAATGATCCAATCTTTGAAGTATATCATGAAGAAATTCTCCATCCGTGCCTTCCATTGATCGAACCCTTCTTGTCCATAGAAGATGTATGGAATTGGAGTGTTGATGTCCCATCCAAGTCCATCGTTCAGCAACTCCATCCTCTAGCGGGTTTGCTCCCAGTTGTTAATCTGTATAAGAGCTCCTAGCTCTGATACCACTTGTTGGGAATCGTATGACCGCTAGAGGGGAGGGGGGGGGGGAGAATAGCGTGATTATCGATTGACGGAATTCAATCCTGTTGCTTGTCTATAATTGTCATTAGCGCAGAGGAATACAAATAACAAATAACATGATAACAACAATACAAGCACACAAACACAAACACCGCGATATAATATGATTCAGAATCTTAGGGTTCCTACTCCATAGGGTGAGCTCAAATGAGCTATAGTGATGCAAACACCACCACTAATCAATACGCTCCTTCTCGGAACAATCTGGAGGTGGAGAAACCTCGTACAAATGATTACAAAAGTAATACAATGAAATACAATAAATAAACTAAGCAATACACAAATACAAGTAAAGAAAATTTTACACTAAGAGCTTTGGATTGCTTGCTTGTTGATTGCTTTGGTTTTCTCTTGAAGGTCTGGAATGCAGTAGCAATTTCCCTCCAAATCGCCCTAAGAACTCCTTATAAAGTTGCAACTCAGGCTAATTTCCATCTAGCAGTCGACTGCTCATACCTATCAGTCAACTTCTTCTGTAGTCGTTGTCTCATAATGACTTAATCAATGCTGGAAAAACTCCAACGGATACCTTAGGAGTCGACTGCCCTTACTAGCAGTCAACTGCTGCTTCGGTAGCCTAGTGACTAGTCACCTACTCCCATCAGTCGATTGGTCATAATCTCAATCAATTGCTCAGTGTCGACTCGGCTGCCAAGTGTCAAAACACTTGACTAGTCAACTGATACACCTCAACAATGAGGTTTAACCCAAGTATGATGCCCTCATACTTGCTAGACCACCCTTAGCACAGACCTAAGCCTTCTAGCCACCTCTATCAACCTCACGCATATTGGATCTCTCCAAGTCATCCATGACTTATTCATCCATACGTTATCCTTCAGGTGCTTCCATTGGCTATTTGTTGGACTATCCGAGCTACAAAAATCACTTTTTTTGCGTTGCGGAAACCTCAGAAGTCGGCCATGGATCCATGTGAACATAAACAAAAATATACATGTACGTGTTTAAAAACCTTAGATCTACTTTAGATCTACATGTGAAGAGCTTTACCCTTGATGCGATGCCCTTCGCTTATCTCGCTCATCCAAACGGCTTGCCAGAACTCGAGAGTGTCAAGCGTACACTCCTCTACAAGTATCCACACGAACAATAGGTGGAGAAGGCAACTTAGAGTGTGCTAGCACTCCATGAAACCCACGACAAGAAAGGAAGAGGGAGATAGAGCTTGAGAGGAGAGGAAGGGACGAAGAAGAAGATCTAATCAATTCCCACTTACTTCCACTAATGCACCCATAATAGTGGTCGGCCACTTCATGGAGGGTTTTAAACCTCCATGTAATACCAAGAGCCATGGTTCTTGGTCTTCCTCATGAGGTGGTACCCCATGATGTGTCCATGATGATGTGGAACATCATCATTGGCCAGCCCATGCCAAGTCATCATGACATGACATTTGGTCAAGTCAAACTTGACCATTCATCTTCCCTCTCAAGTCAAGTCAAACTTGACCTCTTATCTCCCATGGTTGATCAAATCCAACCATTTGATTCAAGTCAATTTAATTTAATGAATCTCTATTCATTAGTTTAAATTCACTCAATGAATTAAATCTAAATTAGACTCATTCAATACTTAAATCAAATTGAGTCCAACTCAATTAGTTTAATTTGGATTCCTCTTAATCCAATTTGGTCCATCACATGAACCTAATCCTCATGGTCCATCATATGAACCTAATCTCCATCTAATTGCCCTTTGTTGTGACCCTATAGGTTCTTGTAATGTTGGCAATGCTCCTAAACCGATTTATGAGAATAAGCAATGAGCGGTATCTAGCAACACATCATTGCTACCCAAGTTACAAGAATGTTGAGATCCAACATCACCTTTGTGACTACTAATTGTGACTCTCACAATATGTGACAATGTCCCTCTATCCTTGACATCTAGATTGACCAATTGAGGCATAGACCGTGTGTCACACCCCGAGGGAGTCCCCGCCAAACAAAAATCCGATAGCATCTCCCTTGTACGGGTGACAATACCAATTTTCATACAAGGACTACCCGACCACTATACATCGGTCAACACGATCGGAATCCAAACAACACACGCAGATAATAATTAGGCCTCAGGCCATCAATCAAAGTAAATAAATAAAATCTATCACATCTAGACTTACCCCTTCTGCCATCTGGGCAGGAATACTCATCCAAATCCAATCAATTAAAAATCCGAATAAAAGTCCCTAAGGACATACCAAAACATCCACAAGTACATAATCCAACTCCATTCCTAAACATATCTTCTAATCAAAATATCCAAAACCACAAAACAAATAATGAATAAAACTGTCATGACGAGTGGGGTTTGGTAGCTGGACTCTCCTGACCGCTTCATCCTGAAATAGATATAAAGACAACGGGGTAAGTTTAAAGAACTCAACGGATATAGTCGATATGCAAAGTAAGATATAGCTAACACTAATAATCATGCCAATACAGTCTCATATATATATAGGGTATGCAAGAAAGAAATATAAAAGGACTGTACTTACCTGAATCTCCTACCCTGATATAGGAGTATATGTCATACTAGAAGAAATAAAGTCATCACCATATACAAATATGTATCATGTATGCATGACAATCATATGCACATCCAAGGCAGCAATATAAATGCAACAACCACAATACAAATGTTATCCATGCAAAATGCATGCCGTGCAAATGACATAGTCCCCCCTGTTGCTAGTCAGCCGCCTCACATGCGATGGTGAAGCCGAGTGGGTAGGGCTATGACAACTGCACACTCTGCCATCACTGCTCCTGAGTGACCGAGTGGACAGGATGCCGTCGGAGTACACCTATCCTCCTGCCCCAAACAGAGTGGGGGAGCTAAGCTCTCATCTCCTGGTGTCATAGACCAGAGGAGGGATCCCTGCCCACTACCACACTGCCTCATCACTACCCATGAGTGGACCAGCAGAGCCTGACAGAACAACTACACACACCCTCTTAATGTACCACTAACCTATGAGTGGCAGCGTGTGCAGGCCATGTAACTGGCTGCGGGCTCAACTATAAAGGAACCCCGTCCAGCCAGCATGTAATCATGCAAGATGGTGCATGATACTAAAGCATGTAAATCCAACTAAAATGCATAATCGAATAATATGCACAAACAATAAGTACATATCCATGATCCGAGTAAAACAGGGAAAGTATAACCATAAACCGATCCAATGCATGTATCAATTAGGCACAAAAACATGCAAGCAGATAAACATGAAAATTATTGCAAGCTATACTAACTAGCATATCAACATGACTATATCTAAGAGATAAGTCAAAATACCCGTCTGCTATAATGTTCACAATCATGAACTCTTCACACCCGTAGACCGGTCTCGTGACTGTTAGTAATATATGAGAGATGTCCTAAGGCAATCGCCTTATGTATGAACCATTTATATGATAAATGAAGATTCACTATTTGAGTATACATGTTTCATGTATTTTATTGAATCTTAAACTCATTTACTGAATGTCCACGATACGATTCACAGCATGAGAGAATTTGTGATTGGATCACAACTAGTGAGTATCTCTACATGTGTAATTGTGATGTATCGGAATTATCCCTAGTCGATGAATTGATGGATTTGGACACCATCAATTCTGTCGAGACTAGCACGAGGTATACTCCTTGGTGTATCCAAGCAGCTGATTCTCACTAGCTGGAGACATTGTGATGTTTGGAGTTAATCGTGGATGCTAGTTATGATAACTAGTTCATTGGAGTGACCAGCCGTAAGACTTCATATGGTTCTCTGCATATATAGATATGTTAATGAAGTTCTTACTGTAGCTTAAGTGCAATGTTCCTTTGACTTGCGGTATTCAAGTCATCTTGATCATGGAGACTTATGCTTTGATATCTTAAGCAAGCATCTCTAAGGAGATGTGGACCCGGGATGATTGGGTATAAGTCGAAGTGATCGAAGGTGTTTGAATAGCCTATAAAGGATTCACCACTCCTTGCGAGGAGATGTATACCCATGGCCTCTCGTCGGATTGTTACTAAAGTCTTTGGCCAAAGCATTACATATTTAGAGTAAGGTACTCTTCGATACATGTGCAGTAACTAGAATCCGTAGGATGAGGAAATGATACTTGGGCTAGGTGTGACATAGTCATCCTAGTGGGGACTGATACTATAGACCATGTCCTGAACCAAGTGGGTATAAGATGAGTGAAGGGAATGGGGCACGATTCATTCGAGCTGCTGAAGGGTTTCAGAAATAGTTCTGGATCAACCGTTGATCTTTTCGGTTAATTGGGGATCATGATGTACTACTAGGTGCCACTCATGATCGTTCTATAATTAATGGTTAATTATAGATGGCCAACATAAACCAAGAACCTATTTGGTCACATGCACAACGAGCGTAATCCGAAGGATTTAAAATGAGCTTGAGAATGGGATTCTCAGACCGAGAGAAACTAGGTTTGGTTGGACCAAACATGGAGCGAGCATGAAATCGTTTCAGTTGCAATGGAAGCGTGGATGGGCCGTGTCTTATGAAGACATAATGGATGAACCAAAATGGTTTGGTTCTAATCCAATGGAGGAGAATAAACCAAAGGGTTTGGTTTATTTTAAACGAATGAACCAAAAGTTGGTTCATTTCGTTTTAACTTAAAATAAACCATCATGGTTTGGTTTATTTTAACTTATATTAATGGAGCGGGTTAACGTGCCTTATGGTTATGATCCAATAACCATTAAGAGAATTAGTTCTCTATAAAAGAGGGCTTAAGGGTTTGTTAAGCCCTAATTCAAAACCCTAACCTAAGAGTTACCGCCCACCTCCCCTTGGTGATTTCGGCGCCAACCCTCCTCCTTGCCGCTGCCCACCTTGAAGCTCCTTGGCCGGCGTCCAGAAGGTGCTGACCTTCACTCTTGCCGGTGTCGAGCTGTTGCCGGAGGAGCTCCGGTGATCTCCATTGGGTTTGACATCAAGGTGAGCTTCATCCTACCTTTTTGGCCGGCCCTAATTCCTCCATCAAAGCTGTCCAGTTTTCTGGACAGCTTATTTCCCTCTCGTCGGAGCATCGTTTGGACGACGGTTGGAGCTCCGACAGTGCCTAAATTACCAGGGATTCGATCTCCGATAATCCTCATAGGTGGAGGACGAAGGATTCGTCAAACGGTTGATGAATACCTCTCCGGAGAAGCGAGTTTTGAGGACTCGTCTTTGGATCCGAATTTGGATTCGGATCGTGATCCTCTCTCGATCACGTCGTCTTTAACACGAGGCTAGTAACCCATACGAAGACGAAGCTTGTGACTTTGTGAAGTCATCCCGAAGATACTCGGCGTGGATACGGATAGAGACGATTCTAGCGAGGATCGTTCCAGTTGATTTCGTTCCCACTACACGTGATACGAAAGGTATACGTAGTTAAATTTCCTTTTATTGCAAAATTTAAATTTACGGTTATGTCTACACATGTTGTACTATGCATGTGTGTGATGTAATAAATGTAGATTTATTATTTTTATTTCTTTTGCTGTGTACATGTTTGCGAAACATGTTCGAACACACACTCACCGCGGTGCCGGAAACCCAACAGTGACCGAAACCTGCATAAAATATAATTACCATTAAATCCAAGCACACAACAAATGATCGAATCGAATCCTACATTGACCTCATATCCGATCCACTAGATTAAGGAGTATTTAGTGAACCCAATAGGAAAGAACTTATTTTGGATTCCTAAATCCATCCTAAAGGGTTAGGAAAACCCTAGGGTAGTCAACCATAAGGATTTCAACTATATCATATGTTTGGTTGACTTAGGATGGCGGGACTTCATTTTTAGAAATAGTGTTAGGTGATGATAATGTGCCCATAAATTGATAATAATGTTTAAATCATGATAGTTAATGCAATTGCTATTTATGTTTGCAATCATGATTTATGATCTTGATATTTGGCACATAATCATGGGCAATAAGGTTGAAATCATGCTTTAGGTGATATTTGACTTTTTATCATGATATAATACCTAATGCATGATTAATAATTGATGAATACATGTGTTTCATGATCATAATATAAAATCAATGCATATGTATATTTATGATCATGTGGATTGTTAGGATGATACTTAACCTTGTATAGAGATGCATGAAATTAATGGTTAAGTGTATACAAATACCTTTAGGATGCATCTCACACTCACCATAGGCTACCTTGATTGAAAACTTAGCATGAGTGAGATGTTAGAATGATACAAATGTCCACTAGTGCCTATGACATTTAGATGGTCATTTAAAGTATCAAAATAGCAATAATAGACCAATCATGGGGAAGACTTATGTTTAATTCATAGACATATTGCCCAAAGATCATGGTTGGATATTTCATATGTTTTCAAAACAATTTCTTACTTTAAAATCTGTGTGTTCATGTTTTGAAACAATTCAAACCAAAACTAGGTGTTAAATGTGATACTAGATCAAAAACCTAGTTGTTTTTAAAACTTTTGGATTTTTGGAAAATCCTTGAAAATATAATGTTTTTTCATGGAAAACTATTTTTCATTGATAAAGAACCCTAAAAGAAATGTGTTCCCCAAATTTCACTATTTTTCGAATTTTCTGGAATTTATAGTGCATTTTTGAAATTCATCCAAAAAATCAAATTTCATTGTGTCGATCATTGCCATCGATAGCGATCATTGCTCACCTAAAAACTGCCCAAAGAACCGATACACGGTTTTAAGGCATGTTTTGGTTTATGTTTCTCTCTAGACTTGATGCCATGCTGTATAAACTTTATTAATCTTTTTGATGGTGTCAAAGGGGGAGAAAGATATATGTTTAAGTAAAGGGGGAATGCATTTAGGGGGACTTTCATGTATTAAGGGGGAGAGTTGCTAATCATGTTATTTACATGCTTTCCTTTCTTAATATTTTATCAAATGTTTTTACCTAACTTAAACGAATTGTCACACATCAAAAAGGGGGAGATTGTTAGGACAATCAACCCGTGATATGGTTTTGATGTGTGTGACAAAGGGTTTAAGTTAGATTGTTATTGTGATTTGATATGTGCTTTGAAGTCATGTAGGGCTTAGTAATTTGCACATGAAGCTTTGGCGGGTTCACCACTCACAACCTCGTTCTTGAGTCGGAGAAGGAGCATTGCAGAGCCATGCGCTTGATGCTGCCGAGGGACCGCCAGACGAGATAACTTGAAGCAAAGCCAAGGAAGCAGACTTCAAAGGCAAGAGACGCGAAGGAGCATTGCAGAGCCGTGCGCCTGATGCTGCCGAGAGACGTGGCCGCGAACGAAGAGAGCTTCGGCGAGGGACTTCGAGTGAGATGAGAGAATGAGTGAATTGTAAGTAGCTCATTAGGTGAACTTGGCCGAATGGCTGAGTGTCGGAGGCTTGACTGCAAGGGTTGAGGTTTACCCGACCACCGGAAGCTCAAACAAATGTTAAGTTTGAGTTTCACACGGCACCAGTCGATTGCCATGGAATGGCAGTCGACTGCTCTGAGTCAAACTCGATTCGATTGGTATCCGACTGATGAGATTATGCCTAGCAGTCGACTGCCATGGAATGGCAGTCGACTGCCAGAGGAAGTCGCGGGCACAGAACCTCTCGTAGCCGACTGGGCAGTCGACTACGGAGGCAGCAGTCGACTGATGGTTACATCAGTCGACTGCCAAGGGATCCGTTGGACTACAACGGTCGGGATCCGACGTGTTCGGAGGCCGTTGTAGTGGCAGCAGTCGACTGCCAAGGGCAGCAGTCGACTGGTGGCGGCCAACGGGAAGAAATCAGCCCTCCCTATAAAAAGAGAGGGTGTGAGCTTTTGGATGGCTAATGCTCATATTCCAAACCATCATCCAAGTGCTCTACAAGTGATAAACTCCTTCTTCTAGTTTCTTTCACATCAATTGTAAAATAAGGAGTGTTCTTGAGTTGTAAGGGTTACCTCCACCTAGCTTGGTGCAAAGGAGAGACCAATAGTGGATTGGTTGCGGAGTGATTCACCGAGGACAAATCGGGGACCGTGGATTAGCGGCGTAGCCGTGAACCACGTTATATTCCTTTTGTTAGCATTGTTTTTTTTCTTGTTGTTTTGATTTGCTTGTCTTGTTTATTAGTATTCCTCTTGCGCTAACGATTTTGTAGACGAGCAAATTCCACCATCCAACGAAGAGGGCTATTCACCCCCCTCTAGCCGGCCAACACACACCGATCGATCCCCTACAGTTGTGTCGAGTCAATCCTATAAATTTTGTGCTTTCCATCAAGTGTATGGCTATTCCACCCAAGAGTGTCATAATTTGGCCGATGAGATTAGACAAGTAGTGTGGGAGCACCAAAGGAGTATAGAAACTCAACATGGATTACTGCAGCTCGAAGCAAGGCTAGAGCCAAGGTTCGTTGCTTGGCACATCCCCCCAAGACAGGCCCGGCGATCCTGGCCTGATGAATCTGATAGATGGGCTAAGACACCATGAAGAACCCTCAAGTTCTCCCCGAGGCAACGAGCTCCCCAAAGGGATTCTCAGTGAGACACACCTAATGCTTCGTACCGAGGTACAATTAATATGATTGCAGGATGAGTGATTGATGGAGATTCCAACCGAGCTAGGAAGGCCCATGGAAGATGACTAGAGAATATGGAAGTGGGTACCAGCAGAGGACGAGTTGAAGGACCTTTAATATTCTTTGGCATGGAGGACCTGCGAGGAATCTCCATTCCCCATGACGATGCTCTAGTGATTTGGGCCACCATAGCTAACTATGATGTGGCTCGAATATTTGTGGATACAGGTAGCTTGGTAAACATTCTGCTTAAAGAGGCTTTTGTTCGTATGTAGCTTGATCCAACCAAGCTTTAGCCGATGAACATCGCCCTTTCTGGTTTTTTGGGGTATGAAGTGTCACCGCTCAATCGAATTGACCCACTTATCTCTCGAAGAGGAGTCCCTCCATCGGACCAGTATTACCACTTTCACAGTGGTAGATGTTGCTTCCACTTACAATGTTATTTTGGGAAGACCAACCTTGCACTCCTTTGAAGCTGTCGTATCCACTTATCATCAAAAGATCAAGTTCCCGGTGAATAACTAAGTCGGAGAGGCTGCGGGAGATCAGGAGGTAGCCAGGAAGTGCAATATAGAGGAAGTCCAGACAGGTTCTAAGAAGAACTGGTGGATGGATCCCACGGAGTTCTACACCCTCCGATAAGAGCCCTTGGGTGAAGAGGAAGCCATACAACTCTGGCCTGATCAACCCAGTAGAATTATCTGAATTGCAATTGATTTACTACCCATGTTGAAGAAAAAAGTGATCAGCTATCTCTCAAACTATTGAGATGTTTTCGCCTGGCTCGAGGATCAGAACAAAAGAATCTCTTGAACTGTGATAGAACATTAGTTAAACATTCTACTCGGAGCTCAACTGGTGAAACAAAAAAGAAGGCACTTTGGGCTGGAAAAAGATCAGATCATACGAGCTGAAGTACAGAAGCTACTACAGGCGAGGCACATCTGGGAGGTCTAGTTCCCTTCGTGTCTTTCCAATGTAGTGTTAGTGCCTAAACCGGGAGGCAAGTGGAGGGTATGTGTAGATTTTTTTGCAATCTTAATAAAGCATGCCCTAAAGATTGCTATCCCTTGCCTCGGATAGATCAATTGGTTGACTCGACTGTAGGGTGCGAACTTATCTGCATGTTGGATGCCTATCAGAGATATCACCAAATTCCCCTGGCTGAGGAAGATCAGGAGAAAGTCAACTTTGTCACTGTAGAGGCCACTTTTTGTTATTAAGTCATGCCATTCACACTAAAAAATACTGGTGCCACCTATCAAAGACTAATGGGGAAAGTATTTCAGCCACAGATGGGCCGAAACATCGAAGTGTACATGGACGACATCCTCATTAAGTCCACCCGAACGGATGATATTACTGTAGAGGAATCGGGCGTCACTAGAGGGGGTGAATAGTGATTATGCATCACTCAAAATTAGATCGTGCTTGTCTCTACACAAACTTGTTAATGCACAGCGGAATATACAATAATGAAAATGCACAACAAGAATAAACAAGAACAACAATAGACACGACGATATAATGTGGTTTGGAACCTAGGGTTCCTACTCTATGGGTCGAGTTCAAATGAGCTTTAGTGATACAAACCACCACTAATACACTCCTTCTCAGAACAATCTAGAGGTGGAGAAACCTCGTACAAAGGATTACAATAGTAATAAGAAAATACAAAGAAATATAACACAATGTAAAGAACACTTTATAGAAGATTGCTTTGAATGCTTTATTTGTTGGTTGCTTGGATGAGCTTGAAGGACCCTGAAATGCACTAGTACTTCGCCTTCAAATCGCCTCAAGAACCCCTCAAGAAATCATGATCAAAATCCTCAACAAACTGATCCTTTTATGCCTGCATCGGGTTGATTCCATGCCTGACAGTCGACTACCAAAAGACACCAGTTGACTACCTATAGTGTCGTTGTCTCACAACAGGCTTAATACACATTGACATTCAAGCCAACGGATACACTGGCAGTCGACTGCCATTACCAACAGTCGATTGCCAAGCTCGTAGTCAACTGCTCAGTCATCTACCGAGCTTTCTATGCTCGTGTCCTCGACCAGCAATCGACTGCTCAAGGCCAGTCGATTGCCCAAAGCTGGCAATCAACTATCAAGGCCACATGACCGTAGTTGAATGCCAGTCGACTCCTGACTAGTCGACTGGTCATAATCCCAATCGACTGCTCATAGTCGACTCGGCTGCCAAGTGTAAAAATACTTGACCAGTCGACTGGTCCATAACCCTAGTCAACTGCTAAACCTCAACCATGAGGTTTACCCCAAGTATGATCTCCTCATACTTGCTAGACCACCCTTAGCCTAGACCTAAGCTTTCTAGCCACCTCCATTAGCCTCACGCCTATCGGATCCCTTCAAGTCATCCATGACTTGTTCATCCATACGCTATCCTTCAAATGCTTCCATCGGCTATTGTTATGCTAACCGAGTCTACACTGCCAAGGCACATTTGGGCTTACGCTGCCAAGACACACGCTTGGACTTTACGCCGCCAACCATTGGACTTATGCTATCAAGACTATTGCTTGGACTTTACGCTGTCAATATTACACCCTTGGACTTCCCTTGCCAACTCCATGTTGGACTTTCCAATGCCAAGACCCATTCTTGGACTTTACATTGCCAAGAACCATGCTTGGACTTTCCTTTCTAAGGGTCCCACTTCGACTTTTCATGCCAAGTACTCAAGGCTTGGACTTTACCATTACCAAGTACACAACTTGGACTTTCCATGCCAAGTACACAAGACTTGGACTTTCCATGCCAAGTACTAAAAACTTGGACTTTTCATGCCAAGTGTCCCACTTGGACTTCTCCATCATATGGTCAACCCCATGTCAACTATATAGTTAACCCATTGTCAAACAATGGTTAACCCATTGTCAAACATCAAAATACTACTCAAGTCAAACTCAAATTTGGTCAATCGTGACCTAGGTTGATTGCACCAACAATTACTAGGGATATAGAAGAAACCTTTGCACCCTACGTCAATATGGGATTTGACTCAACCCTAACAAGTGCCTGTTCAGTGTCTGGAGTGGCAGATTTCTAAGTTACATTGTGACCGAGAGAGGCATCAAGGTTAATCTTGAGAAGACCCAGGCCTTACACAATATGACCTCACCGCGGAATACCAAGGAGGTGCAAAGGTTTTTAGGAAGGGGCACCATCCTCTCATGATTCATCTTTAAGTCAGCTGAGCAGAGTTTGCCTTTCTTCAAGATACTCTATAAGTTGGTTCGGTTTGTATGGGATGAAAAGTGTAAGCGAGCCTTCACTGATTTGAAGCAGTACCTGTCTGAGTTACCCACTCTAGCCAAACCTATCGCAGGGGAGAGATTATGGTTATATTTGGCTGCATCAGAAGAAGCTGTGGGATCTGTCTTGATTCGGTAAGAAGAAAGCAAGCAACTCCCTATCTACTTTGTCAGTCATTTGCTGAAAATAGCCGAGAGTCGATACACCACTCTAGAGAAATTAGCTCTAGCCCTCCTCATAACTGCTCAGAGACTCCGCCCCTACTTCCTATCTCACCAGGTCATGGTTCTAACCAACAGTGGTCTGGGGAGGATATTTACTAATCCCAAAGCATCTAGTCATATGATAAAGTGGACTACTGAGTTAGTCAAGTATGACATCCAGTACCAACCTCGCGTTAGTTATATATGAGAGGTGTCCTAAGGCAATCACCTTATGGTTGTACTATTTATTTGATAAATAAAGATTCACTATTTGAGTGTACATATTTTCATGTATTTGATTGGATCTTAAACTCATTTACTGGATGTCTGTAATGTGATTCACAGCATGAGAGAATTTGTGATTGGATCATAACTAGTGAGTATCTCTACATGTATAATTGTGATGTATTGGAATTATCCCTAGTCGATGAACTGATGCATTTGGACACCATAAATTCTGTTGAGACTAGCATGAGTTATACTCTTTGGTTTATCCAAGCAGCTATTTCTCACTAGCTAGAGACATTGGGATGTCCGGAGTTAACCGTGGATGTTAGTTATGGTAACTAGTTCATTAGAGTGACCACCTGTAAGACTTCATATGGTTCTTTGCATCTACAGATATGTCAATGAAGTTCTTACTACAGCTTAAGTGCGATGTTCCTTCGACTTACGGTGTTCAAGTCATCTTGGTCATGGAGACTTATGCTTTGACATCTTAAGTGAGTATCTCCAAGAAGATGTGGACTGGGGATGATTGGGAATAAATCGAAGTGCTTGAAGGTGTTTGAATAACCTATAAAGGATTCACCACTCTTTGCGAGGAGATGTATATCCTGTGGTCACTCGTCGGATTGTTACTAAAGTCTTTGGCTAAAATATTACATGTTTAGAGTATGGTACTCTTGGATACATGTGCAATAACTAGAATCCGAAGGACGAGGAATGATACTTGGGCTAGGTGTGACATAGTCAGCCTAGTGGGGACTGACACTATAGATCATGTTCTGAACCAAGAGGGTATAAGATGAGTGAAGAGAAGGGGCACGATTCACTATGGCTGTTGAAAGGTTTCAAAAATTATTCTGGGATCAACCATTGATTTTCCGATTAATTAGAGATCATGATATAATACTAGGTGTCACTCATGATCGTTCTATAATTAATGGTTAATTATAGACAACCAACATAAATCGGGAACCTATTTGGTCACACGCACAATGAGTGTTATCCGAAGGATTTAAAACGAGCTTGAGAATGAGATTCTCAGACCAAGAGAGAGACTTGGCTTGGTTGGACTAAACATAGAGCGAGCATGAAATAGTTTCAGTCACATCGGAAGCATGGATGGGCCATGTCTTTTGAAGACATAATGGATGAACCAAATTGGTTAGGTTCTAATCCAATGGTGGAAAATAAACCAAAGGGGTTTGGTTTGCTTTAAACGAATGAACCAAAAGTTGATTTGTTTTATTTTAACTTAAAATAGACTAATGCAGTTTGATTTATTTTAACTTAAATTAATGGAGTCAGTTAACGGGTTTTGGTTGTGAACCAATAATTGTTGAGAGAAGGTTTCTTGATGGTCAAGAAACACGTTCTCTATAAGTAAGAGGGTTGAGACAAATTTCGTGGACGAGTTAATGTTTGTGAAACCCTAGCCGCTTTCTCTTCCTCTCCTTGCTTGTGCGCCAACCAACCTAGTTGCTGCCGCCCAAGCTTGGCCGCCCCTCCTCCTTCAAATTGGTGGTGGCGACCACCACCATCGGCCATCCTCCAATAACACCAAATGTCCGGTTGCTTGGCCCGCCACAAAGCTGCCACTGGCCAACTTGTTTGGCTGGCAACTTCTCCATCGCCCACCTCCTTTTGGACAACCTTCTGTCCATTGTGAGGAGATCTTGTTTGGCCGACATTTAGAACTCCGACAGCGACCTCTTTATCGGGGATTGGATCTCCGGCAATCCTCTTCGGTGGAGGACAAAGAGTTTTGTCAATAGTTGACAAAATTGCTTTCGGGAAAACAAGTTTGTGGAACTTGTTTTGTGATCATCTCTCAGATCACAACATCTTCGACGCGAACTAGTATCTCTTGTCAAGATGAGGCTCGTAGCTTGTGAAGCTATCCCAACGATACTCGGCATGGACTTGGATAGAGGCGAAACTTGCGAGGGTCGCTAAGGTTGATGCCCTTTTCGGTACGTGTTATTCGTTAGGTATACCTAGTGTAATTTCCTTTATTGCAAAATTTTAAATGTATGATTATGTCTACACTGTTGTATCCTACATGCGTATGGTGTGTGATGTAATTAGTTAGTTATTATGCATTTTTATTTGCTTCCACTGTGCATGTTTACGAAACATGTTCGAACATACACTCACGTCGGTGCCCTAGAAACCCAACACCTCGGACAACCATCAAAGGACAAGTATTGATAGATTTCTTAGACGAACCTCTGGGGCATGAGAAGAATGAAATATGGAAAGTATATGTTGATGGCTCGACCACTAAACAAGGAAGCAGTGTGAGAGTGTTATTGATATCCCTGCAGGAAGACATGATCTTGATAGCCATACAACTCAACTTTCGTGCTTCGATTAATGAAGTTGAGTACGATGTCTTATTGGCTGGCCTTCATGCTACTCGACATGTCAGGGCTTCCTGAGTCATATTGCATTCGGACTCACAGCTAGCCATAGAGCAGGAATTGGATCTTTCGACACCAATAATGGTCGACTCTGGCTTTATATCAATGCCTATCAAAAGTTGGTGCCTGAATTTCAGAAGGTGGTTCTACACAAAATTCCCCGGGGGGACAATCAGAAGGTCGATGAACTGACTTGCATGACCAGTGCACTAACAACATGGAGCCTAGATGGTTCATTCGCCGAGACACAACTCATTGCCCAAATAGATCAGAGAATACAGGAGCGCGCTACCGACTAGAGAGATCCTTTGCTGGATTATTTGAAAAGGGGAGCATTACTGGACAACGGAGAGGAAGTATGTCTCATAAAGAAGAGGGGGGCCCGATTTGTTTTAATTGGAGATACTTTGTATAAGTGTGCCTTTTCTTGTCCCTTGCTCAAGTGTCTTGGCCCGAAAGAAGCTAAATATGTCTTGAGGGAGATACACGAGGGCTGTTGCGGAAGGCCCTAGCTCAGATGATCTTATTAGTTAGATATTTCTGGCCGATGTTGCAGAAAGATGTCGCCCATTGTATTCGTGTATGCATTAGCTACCAAAAGCATCAGAGTTTCTCCTAGCAATCGACTGAGTTATTGAAGCCCTCGGTGATATCCTACCCCTTCGACCAATGGGGTATGAACATTGTGGGCCCATTACTAGCAGGGCCGAGTCAGAAAAAATTTCTACTTGTCATGGTGGACTACTTCTCCAAGTGGGTGGAAGCCGAACCACTAGCCAAGATAACAGAGGAGGCCATACTAAATTTCATCTAGAAAAATATTAGCGGCAGATTTGGGATCCCACGAAGGCTAGTCTTGGACAATGGCCGAAAGTTCCAAGGTCAAAAGATCAAGGAGTGGTGCTAACAACTAGAGATCCAGCAAGCCTTCACTTCAGTTGCATACCCTCATAGAAATGGGCAAGCGGAAGTGACCAACAGGGAGTTGATTCGGGGACTCAAGACCAAGTTTGATCATACTGTGGGAAGCTAGGTCGAGGAGCTTCCAAGTATTCTCTAGGCATACCGAACAACCCCTAAGGATAGTACGATTCTCACCCCTTTCCACCTAGTTTATGGTTCGGAGGCTCTCGTCCCTGTGGAAGTGGGCAAGGAATCACCCTGGGTTTCCACTTACACTCCAGACAACAGTGATAATACTGAAAAGAGGTTGACAGAATTGGACCTGGTGAGCGAGACCTGAGAGAATGATGCCCTTCGGATGGAGATATTCAAGTGGAAGATAGCTCAAGCTTACAACAAAAAGGTTGTACCTCATTCCTTTCAACATGGGGACTTTGTATGAAAAAAGATCCAACCCATAGGGGAGGTTCACAAGCTATCGCCTTGATGGGAAGGCTCCTACAAGATTATCAAGAAGCTCAGCTCGGGATCTTATTATTTGTAGGATGACAAAGGGAGGGAGGGAGCTCGACCGTGGAACGCTTTTCACTTACGACCTTACCATGTATAGTTGGCCAATAGTCAGGTGGGTATGTAATAGTACTTTTTCCTTGGGATAATAAAAGGTTGCCCTTCTGGTTTCAGAAAGTCCCCTATCACAGTGCAATCTATTACCTCGTGTCTCGGACCGAGGCATCCTTCAACAAAAGCCATCATTCGGTGCAGTATATTCTCTCGTGTCTCGGACCGAGATGTCCTTCAGCAAAAGTCACCGTTCAATGTAGTATATTCCCTCATGTCTTGGACCGAGGCGTCCATCAACAAAGTCGCCTATCACGGTGCAATTTATTCCCTCATGTCTCGGACCAAGGCATCCATTAGAAAAGTCGCCTATCATGGTGCAGTATATTCACTCGTGTCTCGAACTGAGGCATCAATAAGCAAAGTCGCTTATCACGGCACAGTATATTCGCTCGTGTCTCGAACTGAGTGTTGGATCGAAGCGGATCGCTAGAGGGGGGGTGAATAGCGATAAAACCTTTTTCTTTTCTTTTCGTTCGTTAAAACTCGAGAGATAATTAATTGCAGCGGAAATGTAAATGTAAAGTAAAAAGAGACAAAGGAGTTTTACTTGGTTCGTAGCCTTCGGCTACTACTCCAAGGCCCTAGCGGTCCTCGACCACGTACGGAGGGCAAAAACACTAAAGAACTCCTCCCCTTTAGAGGTAGGAGTTTAATCGATACAAGTAAAGCACAAAGCTTGAGGTAGAGGGACACTCCCCCTCTCCTCGTTACGATAAAAGCTCCGAAAATGAAAGTACTAAACTGAAATAAAACTCTAACCGACGTAATAAAATGAAAACAAATAAACCTAGACATCGGAGAAGAAGCACTTCGTTGTCGGAGAAGTTGTAGCTTTGCGGAGGCTTTTGGAGGCTTAGAATTGATGAAGAAACCCTAGGTTAGGACCTCCTTTTATATCCTTTAAGCCCCTCATCGAATGGGTCTTCAACCAATAGGAATTGGGCACAAAACTCCTTGAAAACTGGTGATAAAGCTTGACTCCTCGAGGCTGATTTTTGACCATCGGTTGAACTGATTTCTTGGGCGGTTGAACTGATGGCTCAGCAGTTGAACTGATCCTTGGCCGGTTGAACTGATGGCTTAGCAGTTGAACTGATTTTTGGCCGGTTGAACTGATTTTTAGAATTTTCGACTGTAATAAAGAGTTAGCTCGAAATATAAGTGAATTCGACGGCCACTTGCCATCCGATCTCAACATAGACCTTCCATGGGAAGTCTTGGTCGGATCGTCGCCTAAGGATGTCCCCGTATGG
The DNA here is from genome assembly GCA_025175895.1 of Wurfbainia villosa. Lineage (NCBI taxonomy): Eukaryota > Viridiplantae > Streptophyta > Magnoliopsida > Zingiberales > Zingiberaceae > Wurfbainia > Wurfbainia villosa. Next base: position 122,711,422 of record CM045989.1, on the reverse strand, counting down.
AGGACTTGACCTTACTTATGCTCACTCACACGAGCTTACCACAACATTTACCTTTGAAGCCTTGCTTTCGGTCTCCACCTGATTCCTTCGGCTCCCTCCGAAGTCATCCCTGTTGGGTTTTTCCGAGCCGCAAAAACCGCTTTTTGCGTTGCGAAAACCTCGGAAGCCCCGGCCACGGATCCGTGCGAAGTATAAAAATTATAAAACATGTATGTGCTTACTAAAAACCCTAGATCTACCTTAGATCTAAGAGATGAGATCATTACCCTTGATGCGATGCCCTTCGCTTATCCCGCTCGTCCAAAAGGTTGCCGGAACTCGAGAGTGTCAAGTGCACACTCCTCTATTGGTATCCACACAAGCAATAGGTGGAGAAAAATGCCTTAGAGTGTGCTAGCACTCCTTTAGGAATTTCGGCCAAGGAGGTTGGGAGAGGGAGAGAGCTTGAGAGGAAAAAACACCAAGGAAGAAGATGATCCAAGAGTGTAACTCACCAAATGAATTCACCACCCATAACCCCTAAAGTGGCCGGCCACTTCATGAAAGGGGGGTTACATGCATGCATGTAACTCCCATGACCCTTGGTCTCCCTCATGATGTGGCACCAATTGACCAAGTCAATGATGATGTGGAGCACCATCATTGGCCGGCCATGCCATGTAATCATCATGACATGGCATTTGGTCAAGTCAAACTTGACCTTTCATCTTCCCTCTCAAGTCAAGTCAAACTTGACCTCTAATCTCCCATGGTTGATCAAATCTAACCACTTGACTCAAGTCAATTTAATTTAATGAATCTCTATTAATTTAATTTAAATTGATTTGATGAATCAAATCTAAATTAGACTCATTCAACACTTTAATCAACTTGAGTCTAACTCAATTAGTCTAATTTGGATTACTCTTAATCCAATTTGGTTCATCCCATGAACCTAATCCTCATGGTTTATCATATGAACCTAATCTCCATCTAATTGCTCTTATGTCTGTGACCCTATAGGTTCTTGTAACGTTGGCAATGTCCCTAAACCGATTTAGGAACATAAGCAATGAGCGGTATCTAGCAACACATCATTGCTACCCAAGTTACAAGAATGTTGAGCTCCAACATCACCTTTGTGACTACTAATTGTGACTCTCACAATATGTGACAATGTCCCTCTATCCTTGACATCTAGATTGACCAATCGAGGCATAGACCGTGTCATCCTCGGTACAATCTAAATCTTGAACCCCAAGAATACTCACTCTAATCAAATGAGCTCAATATCTCATATTAACTCATTTGGGCATGACCATGCACTTCGTGGTCTCACTCTATCAAGAATATCGATGTCACCCCTGTCATATAGGAGGGATAGATCCCATCTACATCACTCACATCCCTCCGCATAATTTGTTACATACCCAGTAATCGCCTTTATAGTCCACCCATTTACGGGTGATGTTTGACGAAGCCAAAGTATGCAACTCCTTATGTAGGGAACCATAGTGGCTTCAGGTCTAAGGACTAATAGTCATACTAATAGCCACATGAGAAAGTATATGACACTCATATAACGATCCATGATACTTTCTCATGGCGGGTCATTCAGTATACATTCTCCAATGTATACCCATGTGTCAACTTGATATCTTATATCCATGACTTGTGAGATCAAGTCATCTTGTTGACCTACATGCTAGTCTCTACGCATTAACATTGTCCCTGAATGTTAATACTAGACAAGGAATGATTAAGAGTAGTGTTCTCTATATCATCTCATTATCGATTCAACCAATCGATTGATATAGATAAGAACCTACTACTCAAGGACATTATTATATTTAGTTATTTGGCACCAATACAAGTAAATATAATAACCATGCCTTTATAAATAGAAATATGATACAATAAAGTCCATACAACAATCATCACATGATTGGCTCTAGGGCTTTCACTAACAATCTCCCACTAGCAATAGTGCCAATCACCGTAGTATCTAATACCCAATGACCTAGTGTGACCATCATGCTTTTTTCTGTGTCAAAGCCTTGGTTAAGGGATCTGCAATGTTAGCCTCTGTGGGTACTCTGCAAATATTCACATCTTCTCTATCGATAATCTCTCGAATGAGATGGAAGCACTGATATATTCGGCCTCTGTTGTAGAATCATCAACTGTGTCTTGCTTGGAACTATTCCAGCTCACAGCGCCACTATTAAAGCAAAACACGAACCCTGACTGCGATCTATAATCATCCTGGTCAGTTTGGAAGCTGGCATCACTGTAACCCTTTATAGCTAGCTCCTCATCGCCTCCAAATATCAAGAAATATTCTTTAGTCCTTCTCAAGTACTTAAGAATATTCTTGACTACTATCCAGTGACGCTCACCTGGATCTGACTGGTATCTACTCGTCATGCTCAAAGCATACGAGACATCAGGACGAGTACATAGCATGACATACATGATAGATCCTATAGCAGATGCGTAAGGGATCTTATCCATGAGGTCTCTCTCCTCTCTAGAAGAGGGACTTTGAGTCTTCGAAAGACTCACACCATGTGACATCGGCAGAAGTCCTTTCTTGGAATTCTGCATGGCAAACCGAAGTAATCAATGTGTCAATGTGTACAATCTCTTAGATCTATCTCTATAGATCTTGATGCCTAGAATACAGGCTGCTTCACCTAAGTCTTTCATTGAGAATCACGTCCCGAGCCAAGTCTTCACAGACTGTAGCGAAGGGATGTCATTCACAATGAGCAGTATGTCATCCACATACAATACAAGGAAGACAACTGTGTTCCCATCAACCCTCTTGTAGACACAGGGTTCATCTTCATTCTTGATGAAACCAAACTGTTTGATCGCATCATCGAATCGAAGATTCCAGCTCCGAGAAGCTTGCTTTAGCCCATAAATGGACCTTTGCAGCTTGCATACCTTCCCAGTATGCTGGTGATCTACAAAACCCTCAGGTTGTGTCATGTACACATCCTCGAGCAAGTTTCCATTCAGAAACGCGGTTTTGACATCCATCTGCCAGATCTCATAATCGTTGTATGCTGCAATAGCAAGCAAGATCCGAATGGACTTAAACATCGCCACTGGAGAAAAGGTTTCATTATAGTCAATACCATGAATTTGCTTGAAACCTTTAGCCACCAATCGACCCTTATAGGTATGCGTAAGTCCATCCATGTCAGTCTTTCTCCTAAAGACCCACTTACACCCAATAGGTTTGACCCCTTCAGGTGGATCAACCAAAGTCCATACTTGGTTGGTGTACATGGATTCCATCTCGGATCTCATGGCCTCTAGCCATTTCTCAGAATCTGGGCTCATCACAGCTTCCTGATAGGAGGTAGGCTCATTCTCAATGAGCATTACGTCATCATGGTCAGACAAGAGAAATGAATATCTCTCAGGCTGACGACGTACCCTATCAGATCTGCGAAGAGGTAGGTCTACATGAACAGGTGGTTGTTCAACAACTCTTTGTCCAATAACCTCATCACCCACAACACTTTGTGGTTCCTGTTCAACCTCCATCAAGGCCTCAGTGCTATGGTCCTTATCTTGAATTTCTTCAAGATCGAAGGTACTCCCACTAGTTTTTCTAGAAACAAAATCCCTTTCTAGAAAAACTCCAGTCTTTGCCACAAACACTTTGTGCTGACTGGGAATGTAGAAGTAATATCCCTTTGTATCCTTGGGATATCCAACAAAATAGCACCTATCAGATTTGGGTCCCAGTTTGTCTGAGACTTGACGTCGAACGTAAGCCTCACAACCCCAAATCCTCATAAAAGACATCATGGGATTTCTCCCTGTCCATATCGTATATGGTGTCTTTATCACAGCCTTGGATGATGGTACACTTTAAGGGTAAAGGCTGCTGTGTCTAGAGCATATCCCCAAAAGGATATAGGAAGATCTGTGTGACTCATCATAGATCGTACCATATCCAATAGGGTACGATTCCTCCTTTCGGATACACCATTCCACTGTGGTGTTCCAGGAGGAGTGAGTTGGGATAGAATCCCACACTCAGCTAGATAGTCACGAAACTCATGGCTAAGGTATTCACCACCTCGATCTGATCGAAGTATCTTAATACTCTTGCCAAGCTGGTTTTGTACTTCATTCTTGAATTCTTTAAACTTTTCAAAGGATTCTGATTTGTGTGTCATGAGATACACATAACCATATCTACTGAAGTCATCAATAAATGTAATGAAGTACCTGTAACCACCTCTAGCAGCAACATTGAAAGGACCACATACATCACTATGTATAAGTCCTAACAAATCTGTTGCTCTTTCGCCGTGTCCACTAAAGGGAGTCTTGGTCATCTTGCCTAAAAGGCAAGATTCGCATGTCTCATATGATTCAAAATCAAATGAGTCTAGCAGCCCATCCTTATGGAGCTGAGATAAGCGACTCTCATTTATGTGACCTAAGCGGCTGTGCAGGAGATAAGTTTGGTTCAACTCATTTGACTTGAACCTCTTGGTACTTATGTTATAGATAGGGCTCTCTAAGTCTAGAAAGTAGAGTCCGTTCATTAGAGGTGCACTACAATAGAACATATCATTTAAATAAACTGAACAACATTTGTTCTTTATTATAAATGAAAATCCCTTTTTGTCCAAACAAGAAACTGAAATGATGTTCTTAGTTAAGGCAGACATATAACAACATTCATCTAATTCTAGTACAAGCCCAGAGGGCAAAGATAGATCATAAGTTCCTACAAAGAATAAAGAAGAACTCTTGCTCCATTGCCTACTCGTAGGTCCACCTCGCCCTTTGTCAATGCCCTCGCTATTTCTCGGCTCGCACATTGGTACAAATGTGAGATGCACATCCGGTATCTAATACCCATGATGAAGAAATAGATAGATTGACTTCTATAACATTTATACCTGAAGTAGAAGTCTCACTTATTTTCTTCTTAAGATCTTCCAGGTAAGCTTTGCGATTCAGCTTACGCTTCCAAAGGTCAAGCTTCCTTGCAAAGTGGAAGCAAGCCCCTTCCTTGGCTGCCCCTCCTTTGGGTTTAAGTTCTTTGCCTTTGCCCTTGGCTTGGGACTTTCCCTTACCTTTAGGCTTGCCCTTGCCTTTCTTCTTTTGCATCATCAAAATGGTGTCAGATTTTCCCTTCTTAAGGTTAAGCTCAGCAGTTCTCAACATGTTGAGCATTTCAGTAAAGATGGCTTATCAATTTCATTCATGTTATAATTCATGACAAATTGATTGAAGGCTTGTGGCAAAGATTGCAAGATCAGGTTAGTGGCCAGCTCTTGGCCAAGTGGGAATCCCAGCCTTTGTAGGTTTTCTACGTACCCAATCATCTTGAGTACATATGTACCTACGGGAGTCCCTTCTTGCATTTTGGACCCAAATAATGCCTTAGAGACTTCATATCTCTCATGCCTAGCTTGTCCTTGATATAGTTGACGAAGATGTCCAACCATATCATAAGCATTCATGAACTCATGTTGCTTCTGAAGCTCAGAGTTCATGGTCGCGAGCATTAGACATGACACATCTAGTGCATCATCTTGATGCTTCTTATAAGCATCTTTGTTAGCTCGCGAGGCACTGGCAGGAGGTGCCTCCGGAATGGGCTGCTCCAGGACATACAACTTCCTTTCTTGGGTGAGAACAATTCTCAGGTTCCTGTACCAGTCCAGGAAATTCGCTCCAATGAGCTTGTCCTTCTCAAGGACAGAACACAGAGAGAGAGTGTTCGTGTTTGTCGACATAGTTATCTACAACATACAATGCAGAGAATTAATATCATATTCCTTTTATCATTTAATTAGGCCTTTAATCAAATGATGCTCCCACTGAATTATAGGAATTTTTGTAGAATCGAGTTATGGATGTGGTCAAACCACATTACTAGATTCATACAAACTAGCTATAATTCTTGCGGGACAAGATCCACATCATACTAAGCCTTGAGTTAGCTTTGGCTAAATCGCCCAAGACTTAGTACGATCGGTGGGTAACACATTACCGATTACATCTCTATGCAACTCTTGTTTATAGGATCAAGACCCACATTTAAAAAAGACCTTGAGTTAGCTTTGGCTAAATCGTCTAAGATTTAGTGTAAATGCGATCTTGACCTATCGTTCCAACGATTGGAATATGCCTATAGTTCTACTCGATCCAATTGAGTTTAACTAGTTTTGCTCAATCTAATTGAGCTTACTCTAACCCAAGCATGATAGGCGGGACCAAGATTGTCCCTCCGCACCCTACCAAGATAATATGCGTTGCTCTGCTTTGGCAGATTCAACAACAACAAATGATCGAGGTAGTGATGGGTATCAAGGCTCGGTAGGCATTTTCAAGTTGATTCGATTATGATCTAATCTAATCGTAATGTGTATCTTATACGCATTTAGGCCTTTATTATTCTATATTAGCATGCATCACATACATACAATCATTATTCTAGAATGCATCATATACATACAAGAAAATTATCCTAGCATGCATCATATACATACAAGCATTATTCTACTAGCATGCATCACATACATACAAGCAAAATCAAATGTATATATATATATATATATATATATATATATATATATATATATATATATATATATATATATATATCAACATATATATATATAATTAAATGTGATATAGTCATGGCCCTACTACGATCTTCTCAAGCCAATGAGAAGATCGAACGGTCAACCTAAGGCTAGCAGCTTCTCCAAGCGCTTCCTTTGACCGCCATGTGTCATCGTCACCCTTCTCGTAATCTCGTCTTCAAGTGGACTTTCCACCGCTCCATTTTGTACATTACAAATATGAAACTCGAGTTGATTCGAGTCTAAAAACTAATTACAACTAGAATATCAAAAGAAGAGGTACGACGCGCAGGTCGCATACACTATACAACACGCACAATCACAAAACGACACGTAGGCCGTATTATGAATTACAACACACATAATCCAATCAAATTGGGGTCATTGGGCCATGACAATCACAGAATTATACATAATTCTAAATTATGTAGTTTTACAGAAATTTCTATAATTTTTCCCAATTTTTTTTTTCAAATTAATGAGTCACCTCTCCGTAACGGTCCCGCTAAGCGGTTTCCGGGCGCGATCGCGGGACAAAGCCCCTTTCGGGGATAGGGCAGTGCCCATACTCGCAAAATTAACTTTGTGAGTGTCCCTACTACGATCCTACAGTGACTTAAGTCGCTGTCCCAAAAACCTAAAGCGAGAACTCGCCGTTTCGGAGAGTTTTTCTCGACGGTTGAAGCCTACAAGTGTCCCAACACTCGTTGCTTCGACTCTTTGAGAAAAATACCCAAAAATTCTATAAAATTAGGAAATTTACAGAAACATATAAATCTGTAATTTTTATATCTAATACAAAAATTACAAAGATGAAACACATACATGCTTCGCACGTGGCTCTGATACCACTGTTGGGTTTTTCCGAGCCGCAAAAACCGCTTTTTGCGTTGCGGAAACCTCGGAAGCCCCGGCCACGGATCCGTGCGAAGTATAAAAATTATAAAACATGTATGTGCTTACTAAAAACCCTAGATCTACCTTAGATCTAAGAGATGAGATCATTACCCTTGATGCGATGCCCTTCGCTTATCCCGCTCGTCCAAAAGGTTGCCGGAACTCGAGAGTGTCAAGTGAACACTCCTCTATTGGTATCCACACAAGCAATAGGTGGAGAAAAATGCCTTAGAGTGTGCTAGCACTCCTTTAGGAATTTCGGCCAAGGAGGTTGGGAGAGGGAGAGAGCTTGAGAAGAAAAAAAACACCAAGGAAGAAGATGATCCAAGAGTGTAACTCACCAAATGAATTCACCACCCATAACCCCTAAAGTGGCCGGCCACTTCATGAAAGGGGGGTTACATGCATGCATGTAACTCCCATGACCCTTGGTCTCCCTCATGATGTGGCACCAATTGACCAAGTCAATGATGATGTGGAGCACCATCATTGGCCGGCCATGCCATGTCATCATCATGACATGGCATTTGGTCAAGTCAAACTTGACCTTTCATCTTCCCTCTCAAGTCAATTCAAACTTGACCTCTAATCTCCCATGGTTGATCAAATCTAACCACTTGACTCAAGTCAATTTAATTTAATGAATCTCTATTAATTTAATTTAAATTGATTTGATGAATCAAATCTAAATTAGACTCATTCAACACTTGAATCAACTTGAGTCTAACTCAATTAGTCTAATTTGGATTACTCTTAATCCAATTTGGTTCATCCCATGAACCTAATCCTCATGGTTTATCATATGAACCTAATCTCCATCTAATTGCTCTTATGTGTGTGACCCTATAGGTTCTTGTAACGTTAGCAATGTCCCTAAACCGATTTAGGAACATAAGCAATGAGCGGTATCTAGCAACACATCATTGCTACCCAAGTTACAAGAATGTTGAGCTCCAACATCACCTTTGTGACTACTAATTGTGACTCTCACAATATGTGACAATGTCCCTCTATCCTTGACATCTAGATTGACCAATCGAGGCATAGACCGTGTCATCCTCGGTACAATCTAAATCTTGAATCCCAAGAATACTCACTCTAATCAAATGAGCTCAATATCTCATATTAACTCATTTGGGCATGGCCATGCACTTCGTGGTCTCACTCTATCAAGAATATCGATGTCACCCCCGTCATATAGGAGGGATAGATCCCATCTACATCACTCACATCCCTCCGCATAATTTGTTACATACCCAGTAATCGCCTTTATAGTCCACCCATTTACGGGTGACGTTTGACGAAGCCAAAGTATGCAACTCCTTATGTAGGGAACCATGGTGGCTTCAGGTCTAAGGACTAATAGTCATACTAATAGCCACATGAGAAAGTATATGACACTCATATAACGATCCATGATACTTTCTCATGGCGGGTCATTCAGTATACATTCTCCAATGTATACCCATGTGTCAACTTGATATCTTATATCCATGACTTGTGAGATCAAGTCATCTTGTTGACCTACATGCTAGTCTCTACGCATTAACATTGTCCCTGAATATTAATACTCGACTAGGAATGATTAAGAGTAGTGTTCTCTATATCATCTCATTATCGATTCAACCAATCGATTGATATAGATAAGAACCTACTACTCAAGGACATTATTATATTTAGTTATTTGGCACCAATACAAGTAAATATAATAACCATGCCTTTATAAATAGAAATATGATACAATAAAGTCCATACAACAATCATCACATGATTGGCTCTAGGGCTTTCACTAACACTCCCGGTGTCGCTCGACCACCGCGGCTTCCTCCGGGTGTCGCTAGCCTTTAGCTCCAGCTATAGCAATCTTCTGCACACTCGATTCATCTCGTGAGATAATGACATGAGCTTAACTTTGTATCGTTTGCTATAATCAAAACTCAGGTTCGACTTAGGTGCCTACTGCACCAACAATCTCCCCCTTTTTGATTTATGGCAAACCCACATACAAAGTTAAGTAAATAGCAAGCATGAAGAATAATGTGCATTAGAAACAAGAAATAAAGAAGATTAAGTTGGAGTAGTAAGGATTTTCTTCAAGTACTCCCCCTTGAGGAAACCTCCCCCTTGACCGAGGGTGAGTCTTGAAGAAAGACCTTAATCCTCCCCTTTGAGGGTTTCTTTAAGTAATTAACATTACTTAAAGTTGGCCTTAGTAAAACGTTTAAGTTTAAGAGTTCTTCTTAACTTGGCCCTTTCTCCCCCTTAAGTAAAACATTAAGGGCATAATAAAAAATAAGTAAAACGTTGATGCCACAAATAAGTTTAAGTTAAGAATTCTCTTAACTTGGCCTTTAATAAGTTTTCAAAACTTAAAGTTAACTTTTGGTTTAAATATAAAGTAAGAGTTAAGTTATCAAAAAAAAATTTTGACCCCTTAACTTTGGCCTTTTTCTCCCCCTTTTGCCATATATCGAAAAGAGTGAGTGTGTGTGTGGAAAACAAAAATAAGTGTTAAATTTAAAGTCCAAGCATGTTCCACATTATTTTGAAAATAATATACTGAAAATAAGTTCATCTATAAGATGTTCGACTCATATTTGGCTTGATTGATATGAAAGATCAACCAGTCCTGGTCAGAGTCGGTTAGTATGTATGATTATACTCCGTGGTTCATAGCGATGCACTAGCTCTACATCTGAAACCAGGAGTAAGGTCCTAACATCTCACGCCCATCTACGTGGCTAAGTACACAAACACATTAGTCCTATGTGTTGTGAGATGTATTGGCTCCTTAAATCTATAGGTGCATGATATCTAAGGTATGTCCTATGCTAGTTCCATAAAAATGAAAATTTAAGAAATAGTAGTAAGAAAATATAATTTGTAAGTTCCTATTCTACTACGCACATGCCCAATTTTCGTCTTAATAGACTAAATTCGACTTCGGGTAGGGGTTTAGTAAATAGGTCTGCTAAGTTAGACTTTGATTCGACGTATTCGAGTTGTATGGCTCCGTTGGCCACATGTTCTCGAATGAAATGGTGTTTGACCTCTATATGTTTGGTCCTAGAGTGACATATCGGATTCTTTGTAAGATTAATTGAACTAATGTTATCTACGTGAAGTTTAGTATTCGTAAAGTCTAACTTAAAGTCGCGGAGAGTGTGCTTCATCCAAAGAAGCTGCGTGACACACTCACCCATCGCGATGTATTCGACTTCGGTGGTAGATAAAGCAACACAGTGTTGCTTCATACTGCACCAACTCACTAGACTCGAGCCGAGAAGTTGACAACAACCACTCGTACTCTTTCTATTGAGCTTACTACCGGCATAGTCCGAATCGGAGTAGCCGGTTAGTTAGAACTCGGTAGATCTCGGATACCAAATACCAACATTAAGTGTACCCTTTAGATATCTAAGGATACGCTTGACTAGAGTTAGGTGAGACTCCTTGGCACCGGTTTGAAACCTTGCGCACATACTTACTGCAAATAAGATATCAGGTCGGCTTGCAGTTAAGTAAAGGAGACTCCCTATTATGCTCCTATAGTATTTTAAATTAATTGAATTTCCGATTACATATTCTTCTATATTCACATTAGTTGCCATTGGGGTATTAATAATTTTAGCGTCTTGCATTCCAAAGCGTTTAATTAATTCCCTAGTATATTTGCGTTGATGTAGGTATATTCCATCTTTAGTTTGTTTAATTTGTAGACCTAAAAAGAAACTTAACTCACCTACTAAATTCATTTCAAATTCACTTTCCATAAGTGAAATGAACTCATTTAGTAGGATTGAGTTGGTGGTTCCGAAAATAATATCATCTACGTAGATTTGGGCTATGAATATGTCTTTACCTAAGGTTTTTACGAAAAGGGTTGGGTCAACTACACCTTGGTTAAAGCCTTTGAACTTAAGATAAATCGAAAGTCTCTCGTACCAAGCTCGAGGAGCTTGTTTAAGTCCATAAAGAGCTTTCTTTAACCTAAGGACATGATCGGGTTTGTCTAAACTTTCGAAACCGGGGGGTTGACTAACATAAACTTCTTCTTTAATGTATCCATTTAAGAATGCAGATTTCACATCCATTTGAAACAACTTAAATCCTCGATGTGCTGCATATGCTAATAGCATTCGAATGGACTCTAATCTAGATACTGGGGCATAGGTCTCGTCGTAATCTAAACCTTCGACTTGACTAAACCCTTTAGCAACTAGTCTAGCTTTATTTCTAACTACTTCACCTCTATCATCAATTTTATTTCTAAACACCCACCTTGTTCCAATGATTGTTTTATCTTTAGGTGGTGGTACTAATTCCCATACTTCATTTCTAGTGAATTGAGCCAACTCTTCTTGCATTGCAATAATCCAATCGGGATCAAGAAGAGCTTGGTCAATAGTTTTGGGTTCAATTTTAGAAATCAAAGATATTTGACTAAGGTTTCTGTATGAGGCTCTAGTTCGAACTCCTAGACTTGGATCACCTATCACTTGGTCAATAGGATGATTCGTTTGAGTCCTAGTTGGATTTGGGTTTGAGTCTACAACTTGATTTATAGGATGACTCGTTTGAGTTCTAGTTTGGTTGGAGTCATCTATCACTTGGTCGATAGAGTGACTTGGTTGACTTAGGTTAGGATTAACACTAGACCTGATCTCCGGATGAGAGTTAGGTCTAGTATGAATCGGCTCGCTAATTGGGGTTGCCGGGGGTTTTGTAGGTTCGTGTCCTTCATCAAAAACTACATTGATAGTCTCCTCGACTCTAAGGGTGTCGTGGTTATATACTCTATAAGCTCTGCTTGTAGTCGAGTATCCTAGAAAGATTTCGGTCGTGGTTTTGGATGTAAATTTCCCTAGGTAATCCTTAGTGTTTAGGATATGTACCTTACACCCAAATACCCTAAAGTACTTGATGTTAGGTATTTTATCGTGATAAATCTCGTATGAGGTCTTAAGGTGCCTCTTTACCATAAGGATTCTATTTTGGACATAGCATGCCGTACTCACGGCTTCCGCCCAAAACCTATCAGGTAGGTTATACTCATTTAACATTGTCCTAGCGGCTTCTTGTAGGGTTATATTTTTGCGTTCTACTAGGCCATTTTGTTGTGGAGTTCTAGGGCAAGAGAACTCGTGGTGGTATCCATTTAGGTTACAGAATTCTGTAAACCTATGGTTTTCGAATTCACCACCATGATCGGTCCTAAGTCTTTTGATTTTAATGCTTTGTTGATTTTCTATTAACTTAAATAGATTGATTAATTGATCTAGGGTATCATTTTTGTGTTTGATGAACCTAACCCAAGTAAATCTAGAATAGTCATCAATTATGACTAAGCATTTACTTGTTAGCTCCATGTGAATCAAATAGATCCATGTGTAGGAGCTCAAGCACACTTTTGGTTCGTTCTTGACTAGTTAGTTGATGTTGTGTCCTAGATTGTTTACCTTGTTGACAAGCATTACATATTTTATTATCCAAGTTGTTGAGGTTAGGCAAACCTCTGACTAAATCACTCTGACTCATCTTGTGGATGAGTCTTGGGTGTGAGTGACCGAGTCGTCGGTGCCACAACCACGATTCCTCTTGCCGTGTCATAAGACACTTAGTTGAGGAGTTAGTTAAGTTGATAGTGTAAATGTTGTTATTTCTAGTCCCTTTAAGAATTGTTTTAGAGGTTTCGTTTGTATTAATTACGCATTCATTTTCTAGAAATATGACCTTATAGTTATTATCACACAATTGGCTTACACTAAGTAAATTATATTGAAAATTTTCTACTAATAAAACATTTTGAATAACAAAATTTGAATTGAGCTCAATATCACCTAATCCGATGATTTTGAGCTTGTCGTTATTTCCGAAGGCTACCGATCCTTGTCGTTTGAATCGAAGCTTCGAAAACTTGAGTTGATCCCCGGTCATGTGTCGGGAGCAACCACTGTCCAACATCCATTGATCCTACATGCAAGGTAGTTGGATCGGATATTGGATTTATTAAAAATTGGTTGAAGATTATTAACCTAAATCATCTCACCCATGTCTATATGATCAAACATGTTAATCCTATATGTTCTTGTGAGATGACTTCCAATTTTTTAGTTGAATTAAGTTTAATGACTTAAACACTTGTCAACCTTGCGTTAGATTCGGATTTGACCTTAGGCTCATCAAGTCACCTTTTCAAGATCATGGCTTCCAGGTCGTGGCGAGGCACAGAGGCCTTCTTTGATCGGAACAACGACCACTTCCTTAGACAAAGCCATTTTCAAGAAAATAGAGACTTGACTCACCTAAGACCACTTCCTGGTCTAACTAGTCTAGGATACGGCGAGGTAGCTTCAGCTAGTTCCGCTCAGTCAAGTGCACCGAACTAGATACGCCTTATCTAGCCCGAATACACAAGACTCCGCTTTCCTAGCGTACTATCATCTCGCCGCATCCTGGTACTATGTTATCAAGTATTGACGAGTTATAGTCCTATCTAACCATTCTAAAAAGAAAAATAAAAACCTAAGCATGCAATTTCTAAGTTAAAACACAAACAAATTTTGTACTAGCTCCCCCTGGACCGTTGAATCGATTCGGTCTCTCTAAATAGTAGATTTGGTCCTTGGGAACCCAGTACTGGTTTGATCCTAAGTTTGAAATTAAGGTGGTTTTAGGGACCCATGCTTGGACACGTTTTTTATGTCTACTTACGATTGACATATACGACTTATTGGTCGTGTTTGAGCTAAACCCTAGCCCGACCTTGTTGTACACGGCCCTTTGCGATCCAAGTAGGAGGTCAAGTCCTTTGGATCCCAAAGTAAACCTTTCCAACGTATTCCTAAGATCTTCGACTTGACTTTTCAAGAGTGAGTTCTCAACTTCGAGTTTTTCAACCTGAGTTGAGTCCTTCTCTTGAACTCGACTAGTCGAAGAGGTTAGGGAGACCTCGTGTTTGAGGAGTTTAACTTCCTCAACCAGGGTCTCGACCTTGGACTCGGACTTAGCTAACTTTCTATTTAAAAACTTAATTGCACTATAAAGTGTGGTAATGAGAGAGCGACTTACCTTGAGTTTATCTTTTGAACTGGATGCGTATCCATGGCTTGTCTTGAATAGTGCTTCGCAGTCTGACTCATCTTCGATTTTCGATTCAAGTTCTGGTTCCGATTCCGTCTCCTATTCCACCGGTTTAGCCATAAGGACTCGATCGTTGTCTTCTTCCTTAGAAGCTTCTTCCCAAGTAGCATTGAGTGCCTTTTTGTATTTTGGTGCCTTGCTCTTGAGTTTTGGGCATTCGGACTTAATGTGTCCAAACCTGTTGCATTCATAACATCTTATGTTTGAACTTTTAGGCTTACCTTCGTTGGGTCGAGTGACGGCTCGTTTTTGGCCCTTGACTATCCTCCGAACTAGGTTGACTAGTTCGGCTTCCATTTCCGAGTCGACCTCCGAATCCAACTCATCCTCTTCTTCCTTCGGAGGTGGCTTGCTAGCGGTTTTCTTCTTTGAACCTGCAAATAAAGCTATACCTTTCTCGGGTTCTGAATTAGACTGCTCATGAAGTTCAAAATCAGAAAAAAGTTCATCTAATCTAAGTTTAGAAAGATCCTTGGAGACCTTGTAGGCATCGACCATGGATGCCCACAAGGTAGTCCTTGGAAAGGAGTTTAGGACATACCTTATAAGATTGCGGTTTTCGACCTTTTGCCCGATTGCGTGTAGGTTGTTGACTATGTCCTGGACTCGGGCGTGAAGTTGCGTCGCGGACTCGTGTTCCTGCATTTTTAGGTTATATAGTTTATTGAATAGAAGATCACGCTTACATACCTTGGCTTCATCGGTCCCTTCGTGTAGCTCCACTAGTTTTGTCCAAAGGTCCTTTGCACTTATGAAGGGGCTGACGCGATTTAGCTCTTCCTTGGATAAGCCGCATTGGAGAATTTGTGTTGCCTTGGTGTCGGCTTCGACTTGTCGTTTTGTCGCAATGGTCCATTGATCATAATCCAAGGAGTCACCCACTTCATTAGTTGAAAGTGTGAAACCCGTTTGGATTATGATCCACATCTCGATTTGGGTTTTGAGAAAGCATTCCATCTGACCCTTCCAATAACGGAAGTCATCTCCATTGTAAAACGGAGGTCGGACGGTGCTAAAACCCTCGAGATGGGCCATTATAAAAAAAGACACAAGGAGACGAAGACGAAGAAACTAGCAACGACAAAAACACAAAAAAAGTACCAAGACTCGCGTCTTGGATTAGTAGTGCGGGAGAAAAAATAACAAAGCGAAATAAATCTGAAATAAACAGAATTAAAAAGAAAAAAATCTGTAAAATGGCTAGATTGGTGGTTTCACCAAATCTTAGCAACCCCCGGCTCTGATACCAATTGTTGGATCGAAGCGGATCGCTAGAGGGGGGTGAATAGCGATAAAACCTTTTTCTTTTCTTTTCGTTCGTTAAAACTCGAGAGATAATTAATTGCAGCGGAAATGTAAATGTAAAGTAAAAAGAGACAAAGGAGTTTTACTTGGTTCGTAGCCTTCGGCTACTACTCCAAGGCCCTAGCGGTCCTCGACCACGTACGGAGGGCAAAAACACTAAAGAACTCCTCCCCTTTAGAGGTAGGAGTTTAATCGATACAAGTAAAGCACAAAGCTTGAGGTAGAGGGACACTCCCCCTCTCCTCATTACGATAAAAGCTTCGAAAATGAAAGTACTAAACTGAAATAAAACTCTAACCGACGTAATAAAATGAAAACAAATAAACCTAGACGTCGGAGAAGAAGCACTTCGTTGTCGGAGAAGTTGTAGCTTTGCGGAGGCTTTTGGAGGCTTAGAATTGATGAAGAAACCCTAGGTTAGGACCTCCTTTTATAGCCTTTAAGCCCCTCATCGAATGGGTCTTCAACCAATAGGAATTGGGCACAAAACTCCTTAAAAAATGGTGATAAAGCTTGACTCCTCGAGGCTGATTTTTGACCATCGATTGAACTGATTTCTTGGCCGGTTGAACTGATGGCTCAGCAGTTGAACTGATCCTTGGCCGGTTGAACTGATGGCTTAGCAGTTGAACTGATTTTTGGCCGGTTGAACTGATTTTTAGAATTTTCGACTGTAATAAAGAGTTAGCTCGAAATATAAGTGAATTCGACGGCCACTTGCCATCCGATCTCAACATAGACCTTCCATGGGAAGTCTTGGTCGGTTCGTCGCCTAAGGATGTCCCTGTATGGAGGAATTGACCTTACTTACGCTCACTCACACGAGCTTACCTCAACATTTACCTTTGAAGCCTTGCTTTCGATCTCCACCTGATTCCTTCGGCTCCCTCTGAAGTCCTCCCGGTGTCGCCCGACCACCGCGGCTTCCTCCGGGTGTCGCTAGCCTTTAGCTCCAGCTATAGCAATCTTCTGCACACTCGATTCAGCTCGTGAGATAACGACATGAGCTTAACTTTGTATCGTTTGCTATAATCAAAACTCAGGTTCGACTTATGTGCCTACTGCACCAACACTGAGGCATCCATTAACAAAGTTGTCTATCACGGCTCAGTCTAATCCCTCGTGTCTTAGACCGACGCATCTTTTAGCAAAAGCTGCCATTCGACACATTATATTTCCTCGTGTCTCATACCGAGGCGTCCATCAGCAAAGTCACCTATCACGATGCAGTCTATTCCCTTGTGTCTCGGGTCGAGGTGTCCTTCAGCAAAAATCGCTGTTCGGAGCATTATATTCCCTCATGTCTCAGACCAAAGTGTCCATAAGCAAAGTCACATTTCATGACACAGTATATTCCCTCGTGTCTCGGATAGAGGCATCCATCAGCAAAGTCGTCTATCATGGTGCAGTCTATTCCCTCATGTCTCAGACCGAGGCATCCTTCAACAAAAGTTGTCATTCGACACATTATATTCCCTCATGTCTTAGACCGAGGCATCCTTCAGCAAAAGTTGTCATTCGACACATTATATTCCCTCATGTCTTAGACCGAGGTGTCCATAAGCAAAGTCACCTATGGCAACGCAGTCTATTCCCTCGTGTCTCAGACTGAGGCATCCTTCAGCAAAAGCTGCCGTTCGGCGCATTATATTCCCTCGTGTCTCGGATCGAGGCATCCATTGGCAAAGTCGCCTATCACGACGTAGTATGTTCCCTTAGGTCTCGATCCAAGACATCCATTAACAAAGTCGCTTATCAAGGTGCAGTATATTCCCTCATGTCTCGGACCAAGGCATCCATCAGCAAAGTCGACCATCACGGTGAAGTCTATTCCCTCGTGTCGCGGACCAAGGCATCCTTCAACAAAAACCACCATTCGGTGCATTATATTTCCTCATGTCTTGGACCGAGATGTCCATTAGTAAAGTCACCTATCATGGTACAGTCTATTCCCTCATGTCTCGGACCGAGGTATCCTTCAGTAAAAACTGCCATTTGGTGCATTATATTCCCTCATGTCTTGTACCGAGGCGTTCATCAGCAAAGTCAGCTATCATGGCGCAGTATATTTCTTCATGTCTTGCACCGTGGCATCATTAGCCAAAGTCGCCAAGGTGCACAACCATAGCTACCAAGCCAGTTAGGTACACAAGGGAAATTACATTTATATTGAAGTCGACAAAACTAGAACTTTATATTAAATCTGACAGCCATTACAAGAACCTAAAAGTGCAAAAAAAAAACATCGAACTATTAAATAGAGTTACAAATTATCCCTTAAATTCGCCAAGCTCCACGTCCGGGGTCTCGTCGATCAGGCGTTGAAGGTCCAAAAAGTCAGCAGGGGCCCCTTCAGGTGGGTAGCCAGCTTCCTTGAAGTGGCGAATGATACCCTAGTAGTCGATTTCTAGGAGGTCGATTGTGTGATCCCCCATTATATATGTAAATTCTTCGAAAGCTAGGAATGTCTTCTTGCGGCTTTCCCATCGACCTTCCTCGCCCACCTGGTATGAGGCCAACTCGACCTTAGCAGCTTCGACTTGAGATGCCAGTTTCTCCTGGCAAGTTGCCTTGGCTGACAACCGAGCCTGTTCAGACTCGAGCAATTTGACCCGTAGCTCCTCCACCTCAGTCGCCTGGGCCCGAATCTCCTCTACTTTAGCAACTTGTGCCCGAAGCTCCTCCACTTTGGCAACTTTGGCTTGCAGCTCCTCAACTTCCAACACTTGGGTCCGTAGGTCAGATATCTCGACCTCATACTGAAGGACCTTCGCTCGAAACACGACAGACTTGACCTGGGTGATCTCGAGCTCTCTCTCCTTCTCATGGAGTTGGGCAGAGACAAAAGACACCTGAGCTCGCATACCCTGTAAAGCGCTGGTCATCAGGGAAAGCCGCATCATCAACTCCAAGTGGTGAGCCCAGAACTACCGAAGGAAGTGTAGGATCGAGATGCTCCGAGAGAGGGGGGTGAATCTCGGAAGTTATAATTTTCTTTTAAATTTTAAAGCATATTTTTATATTTTGAAATATTTAAAGAGTATGCAGCGGAAATGAAATGAAATAGAGACAACTTCTTTTACTTGGTTTAAAACCCTAACTGGGTTGCTACTCTAAGGCCCATAACTCTTCTGAGAGCTACCTAGATGGACAATCACTATATACCCTCTGACTCGAGAACTCTCGACTTCGGAGGGATTCACTTTTTACAAATAATTAGAGAAAGGTAATACTCTACCTTCTCTTTTGAAATTGAGTATACAAAGCAAAAATAAATACAAACAAAATTAGAGCTAAGTTATACCAACACTAATTGAAATATGGAGGTAGGCACGGAGTGTTGGATGTGTATCTTTGTGAGGAGTTGAAGTTCTAGTGGACGAGAATGAATTTTAGCAGCACTTCGGCGTAGTAGTAGTGTTCTCATCGGAGTTGGTCGAGCACCTATTTTATAAAGCTTTTCCAATTGACTGGAATTCCCTCCAGTCGACTCCAGATCAGCTCATCGATTTGGAACTTCTGGTCTTCTAGTCGACTGAAAATGCTCCAATCGACTCCAGGTCATCTAGCTCCACATCAGAAAGTTTGGCCCTCCAGTCAACTGAACCTCCCCCAGTTGACTGAAACTCTTTCCATCTGTGATGCCAGATCTTCGATCAATTACCAGCTAATCCTACCAAGTGTGTATCCAGTCGACTGAACTAAACCGAGTCGACTGAACTTCAGTCGATTGGAACCCATTCAGTCGACTGATCTCTGCAAAATGAGATTAGCACAAATAGATAATACAAAATAGGATAGCAGTAGTAATACTGCTCGATCTCGACTTCTAAGTCCCATGCAGACTATCCATCGGATTGACGCCTAGCTTTGTCCCCCTACAGAGGACTCAGCCTCACCTCTCCACTCGAGGCTTACCTGCTGGCTACCTGTCGGACTTACCGTTCTTGACATCCGATCTGACCCACCAAGGCTTCCACCAGCTGTCCGGTCTACCTGATCCAGTTGGAATTTTTGTCGATTGTCTGGTCTCCTGACCCAACTGGTCTTCATGCGAAATGTCTGGTCCATACAACCCATCTGGACTTCATGCCTGGTGTCCGATGCTCCTGATTTGTCAAGTCATCTGCCTAGTATTCGGTCAACAGGACCTACTAGGACTTCCTGTTAAGTCTGCACACTTAACACTGATATTAGAACACCAGTCCTAACTTTAACTATGATTCATACATCAAAACCAAGGAGTGATGCTTTCAGTATCAACAATCTCTTCCTTTTTGATATATGACAATACGTCAGTTAAAGTTAGAAGAATCAAACTACGATATCCAATTAAAGCATGTATTAGAAATGCATTGAGTTAAAGATGTATGTGCATGAAATGCTCATATGCATAAAAGACTTTAAATCTCCCCCTTTTAAGTCTCTCCTCTCTAACTTTAAGTCTCTTCTCTCTAACTTTAAATATTCTCTCTCCCCCTTTGGCATACATCAAAATCAATTTTAACTTCAAAATTCCATAAGATGAGAATTAAAGATTTCAATCTATAGATCAACAAAAATGCTTAATTTTTGAAAATAATTTATAAATACTCCCCTTGAATAAAATTTTCTTTTAAAGATGGGATCTCTCCCTATATTTTTCAGATTCAAAATTTTCAAAATAATAAATTTCTAAAATTTTCAAAACTCTTAATGTCTCAATTTTCAAAATATATCAATGCTTCCCTTGAAATGTTTTTGAAATTTTCAAAAATCTTTGAAACTGCACCTTAAAATTCTTTAAAGGTCTAGTTTTCAAAAAATTACCCTCAATAATATATATATATATATATATATATATATATATATATATTTTAAATTTTCAAAAATTCTTACTCCTTCTCAATAAAAATAATTTTCAAATTCTCAAAATTTTCAAAAATTCTAACTCCCACTCAATAAAAACATTTGTCAAATTTTAAAATTTTTCAAGAATTCTAATTCTCCTTCATTAGTATTTTTTAAATTTTCAAAATTTCTCAAACTTTTTCATTCCCCCTCATTAAAAAATATTTTTAAAATTTTCAAAATTTTCAAAACTCCCCCTTTATAAAAGTATGTTAAATTATTTTCCTCCCATACATCAAAACTTAAGAAGTAATTTTTGTGCATTTTAAATTTGAAACAACTCTTCTAACTTAAAAATATTTAAGCTTAAAAAAAAACATTCAAGTTTTACAAAAGACTTAATCATTTTAGTAAGTTTTTCTCCCCCTTAATTTAAGTTTTAAATTTTCAATACTCTCCCTTCATTACGATTTAAATTTTTTAAAACTCTTCCTTAATTGAAGCTTTAAAATTTTCAAAACTAGTGTTCAAGATTATAAACATAGATTCTATCATGATTTGTTTAGATTTAAAAAGATATCTTAAGTTTAGACTTAGCTTAGCTAACTCTCATTTTCCAAATAAAGCTAAGTTACTTATAAAGGAAGTTGTTTGAGTATCAATTAACTAATCATTACTTAGATTGATAAGTCCAATTTCAAGTTCAAATAAATTACTTGAGTTGTTCTTTAAATTTTTCTCTCTCCCCCTTAAGAATATTTCTCATCCAAATCCAAATTCATTTTAAAACATAATTTTTGAAAAGATATTAAATATTTTATAATTTAGCAACACAAGTCTTTTAGGCTCCCCCTAGATTCTTGATCTCCCCTTAAAGTGACATTGTTATGCTTACATTTACTTTCTTTTGAAAATACTTAGAATAAAATTTTGAATGTGAAACTCCCCCTAGAATTATGTTTTTATTTTAAGTTTTCAAAATAATATTTTCAAAAATATCTCAACTCTCCCTAAATCTCATGCTTATGCATGTAATCTTACTTAAGGACTTTCCAAACATGGATCCTATTGAATGTTTTGAAAGTTTGAATAATGCTAAACTAAATTCCCCTTTGAAATATGTAGATTTAGTTAGAATTAAGTTGATTAGGATTGAGTTGATTAGGGTTGAGTTGATTGAGTTGAGTTGATTAAGTTGAGTTGATTAGATTATGGTTTGAGTTGATTGAGTTGATTAGATTATGGTTTGAGTTGATTGAGTTGATTAGGGTTGAGTTGTTTAAATTTGTCAAGTTTAAGTAAAATTGTTAAGTTTAGTTAAATAAGTAAATTTGTTAAGTTACGTAAATTGTATTAAACTAATTAAACTTGATTAAATTCTAAATCATCTCACCCAATCTAGACTTTCAATACACGTTACTCCTTTGGGTTTTGTGAGATGAAGATTTCTTTTTATCTTAATTAAATTTAATGAGCAATTTCAAAGTTTTTAAACTCGTGTTAGATTCAAGCTTAGCTCAAGCTAGTCAAGTAGATTTTTCCAGCATTGACTTCCAAGTCGTAGCGAGGCACATGACCTTCTTGGATATCGGAGCAACTACCACTTCCTAGAAAAAGTTAATAAAGGAATCAAGTACTTGATTCACTTTAGACTAAGCCTTGGTCTAACTAGTCAAAGACTTAGTGAGTTAGCTTTGGTCAATTCCGCTCAACTTAGTGCACCAGGTCGTGGCGAGGCACATGACCTTCTTGGATATCGGAGCAACGACACTTCCTAGACATGCACTTCGAAGAACTTTCTTAACTTACTATCAGTTCACTTCGTCTTAGTACTAGGTTATTTAAGTTTAAACTACTTTGTTTCCTATCTAGTCCATTCTAAATTAAGCAAGTAAAGTAAACTAAAGCATGCAAGAGTTTAACTAAACAAGGAAATAAGCAAAGTGTTAGCTCCCCCTAAGTGATAGCTAGGTTGAGTTTTGTTAACTAAGTGAACTTGACTCTTGGGAACCCAAAATTGATTTGGTCCAACTTGGTTGACTAAGTTAGACTTAGGAACCCATGCTTGGACTCGACCCTTATCATTTCTATTAAACAAGAACATGTATGATCTATTGTGTCCTTAGCCTTGTATCAGAGTTCGGACTTGTTGTACATGGCTTGTTGAGACCCAAGCATCATGTTTAGATACTTGGAGCCCGAAGTGAACCTTTCCAATGATCTGGTGAGATCTTCTACTTGCCTTTGTAGGACCGAGTTCTCTTCCTCAAGCTTTGCAACTTGAGTAGAGTCTCTATACTTAATTTGGCAAATCGAAGTCTTCAAGTTGACTTACTCCTTAAGTACTTGGACTTCCTCAAGAAGCGAGTCGATTCGATTCTCAGACTTGGCTAGTTTCGTACCTAAGCATGCAATAATGTTATACAATTTATCTTCTAGAGGAGATGTTACCTCGTTTGAACCTTCGGAAATGGATGCGGATCTGTGGCTTCTCTTGGACTTGGACTCGGATGTAGGGGATCGATCGATGTGTATGTGGTTGGCCGGCTAGAGGGGGGTGAATAGCCCTCAATCGTCGTACGATGGAATTTGTTCGTTCTTCTTGCGTCGCTTGTCTACAATTGTCGTTAGCGCAGCAGAAACAATAGAAACAATAATAAAACTAACAACAATACAAGCATACGCAAACACACACGATATACGTGGTTCGGAACCGAATGGTTCCTACTCCAAGGGCGAGCTCTAGTTATGCACACAACACTAACTAAACTCCTTCTTGACTACACGTCGAAGGTGGAGAAACCTCTCACAAGCTATTACAACATTAATACTACAAGAAATACAAAGACACTTAGAAATACAAGTAAATAACGCTTTACAACTCTTAGCTTTGAACCCTTTCTTGTTGCTTGCTTTGGATGGCTCTTGAAGGACTGGAATGCAGCAGTAATTCCCCTCCAATAGCTTCTTTAATGTCTTGGCGAAATCCTCCTAGTTAAGCTCCATTTATAACCTGCATCAAGCTGATTTAAATGCGCATCGATCATTGCCAAAGGCCCCGATCGTAGTCCTGTAATGGCGGATCCACATTAATCAAGTTCCAACGGATCACACATCAGTCGACTGATGGCACCCATCAGTCGAGTGCTGGCGAGCTCGACTAGCTTCTATGCCCATGCACAATGTGATCAGTCGACTGATGTCCTCAGCGATCGCTTCTCCCATGGCAATCGATCGATCAACGACTGTGACTGTCAATGAACACCGGGTCGAACCCATACGACCTAGAGCAGTCGACTGGCACCTATGCCAGTCGACTGATGTCGGGTAAAACCTTAAACATCAAGTTATTTGAGCATCCGACAACCAGTCTTAGCCACTTGGCCAAGTCCACCTCATCCCTAATGGAGTTCCCCATCGAAGCTCTCTTCCCTCGGCCTACGTCCCTCGGATGCGCCAAGTGCACGACTTCACAATGCCATCCTTTACATCTCATGCCCTCGAAGTATGCTTCCCTTGGGCCTCACTCCATTCGCTCCTCGTCCGGCGGTCCCTCGGATGCACCAAGCGCACGACTTCGCAAAGCCATCCTCCACCGACTCAAGGACCCCGAGCCTAGTGAACTTACCAAGTACTCAAGACTTCCCACATGCACCAAGCGCACGACTTTGTAATGCATTTCTCACCAAGAACCAAGCGCACGACTTCGCAATGCTTTGGACTTTTCCACACCAAGCTCCATGCTTGAATTTTCCATGCCAACCCCATGTTGGACTTTCCCACACCAAGCTCCATGCTTGGATTTTCCATGCCAACTCCATGTTGGACTTTCCCATGACAATCCCATGTATTGAGTTTTGTCTATCATCAAAATACTATCAAAGTACTGCTCGAGTCAAACTCGAGTCAACCTGGGCCGATTGCACCAACAATCTCCCCCTTTTTGATGATTGACAAAACTACCATCTCAAGTCTAACAATTCTCCCATATTGGCAATTCTCACATCCCAAATGAGAATTCCAAACCTAATTGGTAACTTGGTAACTTCTCCCCCTTTTTGACATTACATCAAAAAGGTCCTCCCCAAGGGTATGAATGTCTCATATCCCAATGAGATCTTACAATCTCTCCCTTGGAGGAACATATGCCTACAATCTTTCTAGTGATCCCATATCACTTAAAGAGAGGCAACCCAATTTTCCTCCCATGAGGAAATACATATCCATCTTCCCATGATGGATACCTCCCCCTAGAGGCTTGCTCCCCCTTGACCATTGCACCAACAATGTCCTTGGAGAGTCTCTAAGACAATAGGAACATTTGACCAATCAAAATTAAGGCAAAGTTCAACAATGAACTTCCATCCACCTTAAAATTGATACTCTCCCTAATCCCTCCTCCTAATCCATGTCCAATGGATTTCCACCCTTTCTAATGCTCTCCCAAGCATATCCTAGGGTTAGGCGTGGTTAGGGAACCTTATCCTAGCTGAACATGGGCCTAACCAACAAGGTTTACCCGAAATCAGCTTGGGCAGTCGACTGAATTCAGAAATCAGTCGGCTGCCACCCTCATCAGTCGACTGGCCTCCCTGACAGTTGACTGATAACTGCATTTGTAGTTTTCAGCATTTCAGAAATGGATTTCTGAAATCCATAAGTAAATATATATAAGTTTAAAATTCTTGAAATTTGGTATGTATATTACTTATCATAAACCCTATGGGTGAAAAATATTTGAAAATTATTTTACCCACTAAATTAAGAGATTGATACAAAGTCCAAAAGTTAAGAAAAGCTTCAATATTGAGCCCTCTTTGTATCATCCCATTCAATGGTGATAGCTATTAAAAGATAGACTTTACTAAGGTTTTTCAAAATGTTTTCAAAATATTTTTGAAACCTTTAATTTCTTTTTCCTAAACATCTCACTTATATCTAGATGTGTAAAACATATACAAGTCAAGTTTTTAGTGAGATGTGGGTTTTTGTTCTTTTAATGGTTTCATGCATATTTCTAGGCAATATTATTTGATTCCCTTCAAATCATGACATAGTCCTTAAATCCATTTTAGTTATATGCATGATGATGATTATGGCATAGATATGATATAGATAAAAGCATATGCCAAAATCATGATGTCATGGCATGTGAGAGACATCTAATCATTCATGACATCTAAAAATAATTCTAAACATGATCATGACATTTTTATAGATAAAAATGAAAATGATGTCATGACATGGCAAGGCAAATAAATCATGGCAAGTAAAATATACTAAGGTATAAAATACCTAAGTGCTAAATCCAAATTGCCATTTCTAGGGTTAAGTCCATTTTTGCCTTAATGCCATTTATCCCCCTAGTGTGCCATAAACCCAAAATGGCACACCAATACCTCTAAGACCTAATTATGCCAATTTAATCATTTTTCATCTTCTCAAACCATATTGGCACACCCTAATGTGTCAACTCAAAATAGCTAGGTTAACTACCCATCCACTTAGGGTTGACACACCCTAACCCATCTAGCGTGAATCGATAACGCTCCTAGTAACCCAATACCTATTGGAGCTCCTTGGGTTAACAAGGTATTCTCTAGGGATAACTTCCCTAGATACCTTCCTAATGATCCTTTTAGACTTTAAAGCCATAGTCTTTTGGGTCTTTCCTAGTTCAACTCTAGAGGTGACTCCTCCTTTGACCTTCCTAGTGGCTACATTTGATTTCTTTGAGGTCTTAGCCACTAAACACATACCATGGCTAGACTTAGGGATGACTTCCCTATTAGCCTTGGTTTTTCTAGACCTAGATGTTGTTCCATAATTAAATGGAACACTATGATAGGACATAGGTTTGTGACCCAAACCTTTCTTGTCCTTAGACCGTTCTTGTTTCCTAGGCCTTGAGTTTTGTACATTAGACCCTAGAATTGAATTTTCTATGATTCTAAGGGTTTTCTCCATTCTCTCAAGCCTTGACCTCAAGACTTGGTTTTCTAGTTCTAATTTTCCCAATTTTGAGTTTTCATTTATCTTTTGGGAAATATTCTTCTTCTTAGGCATGTGTCTACCCTTCTTAGGGTTAATGCCTAAATGGTTTTCAACTCTTCTAATGGACTCTTTAGGTAAAATAGGTCTAGTGTTTTGAGTCCTAGGTTTGTCCTTAGAGAAACTAACATGCTTAGTACCTAAACACACATATTTATTCCTACTAGCATGCTTTTCATTAATGATTGCAAGAGAGCTAAAATAATTCTTAGCATGCTTTTTAGCTTTAGGAATTAAAGGTGCATAATTTAAATTTACATTAGGGTTAGCTTTAGGAGCTCCCCCTACATGAGATATACCTTCTTGCCCTCTCTTCCTCCCCCTAGGGCATTGGCTTCGATAGTGCCCTCTTTGGTTGCATTTAAAGCACACAATGTGCTCTTTGCTCTTAATTGAGGGGACTCCATCATCCTTTGACTTTGGGTTGACTTTTGGTGTTGATGCCTTTTCCTTAGCCAATTTAGGGCATTTGCTCTTGTAATGCCCTTTCTCCCTACACTCAAAGCATATTATGTGATTTTTATTTAAAATAATAACACTTGAGTTACCTAGAGTGGTGGTGGATTCTTCTTGATCACATCTTCCGGAGGTAGATGCTTCGTTTTGACTTTGCTTCGGAATAGAAACCCTTTCCTCCCCCTCAATACTAGAGGCGGAGGTCTCCACTAAATCATCAACATCTTCAAATGTTGTGGGTGCTTCTTCCTCGGCATTCTCCTCTACTTGTGCCGGTTGGGAGTTTTCTTGGAATTTTATTATCTTATTCCATACCTCCCTTGCATCCCTATAGTCTCCCAATCTAGACCAAATATGATTATGTAACAAATCACTAAATAATTTTATTACCTCGAGATTTGTCTTGAAGTCCTTAATTTGGTCTTGGGTCCACCTTGACTTCTCAATTGGCTTGTTGTATTTTTCCCTAGGCATCTCAAAACCATTTTCTACAATAATCATAAAATCAAAGTCGGTTTCGAGATATACCTCCATCCGTTTCTTCCACCAAACAAAATTATTAAATACTGAAAAATTTAAAATATTAAATTAAATGGCCAAAGAGATAAGGAAAATAATCCTGGAAATTTTTCTGGATTTTTAGGAATTTTTAGGAATTTTTCTGGATTTAAATGGAGGTCGTACGAGATAATCACGGGGATAGGGAAAACAGGCTGTTAAAGGGGTCTGTTTAGATAAGTAAATAGGATAAATTATATTTTTCTATTTTTCTATTTTCTATTTTTTTCCCCGCCGTGACCTTTTCCACGCCGTGCTCGACGGTTCCCTCTTCGCGAAATGCTTAGCCGATTTCCTTCTTCCCCTGCGCCCGAAACCACCGCAACCAGCGCCTGCCCTCTTCCTCTCGGTTTTTCTCCTCGCGGCGGATGGCGGTGACTGAAGCCCCTCTCCACTGCTGCTCGCCTGAGCCACAAGCGTCGACAACCAGGCCACTGGCCGCACGACAGTGAGTGTCCGCCGTAGCGCCTCCTCGCGAGCGCGAGCGACGGTCGCCGCAGCGTCCTTCCGCCGTCGCCTACCCCTCGGCCACCAGCGTCGCCGTCTGCGCCGGCGACTCTTCACTCCGGATCGCACGTCGCACCGACCGCCCCTTCTACCGGTGCGCCGCCACAGCCGCCCGAAGTCGACATTCGCTGTCGATGCCTTAGCAGTTGTCTACGACCAGGCCACCGCTGCTCGCCGAGACGCACACGCCGCCCCCATCCGTGACCATCCTCCGCCGGCTCCTTTGCCACTGTCGCTGCTGTAGCATTTTCCACCGCCGGATTGAAGGGGGGGGGGGTCACGATGGCTTCGTGTGGGGTGCTAGGGCAACAGCAGGAACTCCGGTGAATTGAGCGTATGGGAGGTTTAGTCGGCAGCGGTTGCACGCAATTTGGATCTAGGGTTGAGATTTCCGTTTGGAGTAGGTGAGTTGTCTATCCTTTACCTTGATTTTGGGCAGGATTCATGTTCATTGCGAACCCTAACACTGTGAGTTGGGGTTTTGGTTTGCTAGCAGCGGGAAAAAGGGGAGTTGTTCCGGTGAATAGAGGAGGATAGGAGGAGAAGGGGCTGCCGAGGAACTTCTAAGGAAGGTAAGAGGTATTTACAACTTTATTTTGAGTACTGTTGAATTTAATTGCTGTTGTGTGTGGATATTTGTGATGAGATTGGTGTTTGGGGGTCAGGTGTATTTTGCTCGACTGTGTGTGAGTGAGGAAGGACTAATGGAGTGAGTGTTTCATTTAGGGTTGGTTAGAGCCCTAAATCGGTGTAATTATGGGTTGTTAATAGTTGTAAATGGATTGTGGGTGACAAGTTGTGGGATCCAAGTGTTGGATCGGGTTTGAGGTAAGGATTGCTTGAATCGTGTGTATGTCACCTAGGGTTAGGTTGGATTCATAAATATGATCGGTTCTGTAATTCAGTATGGAGGATTGATTAGGTTGAATAGGATAATTAAATCAATCTGGTGGATCGGATGTGAGGTCGATGTAGGATTCGATTCGATCATTTGTTGTGAGATGGATAATATTTTCATATGATGAGTATTGATCATGGTGAGATAAATTGCAAGGATATGTTTTTGGATTGAGGAGTTAATCACAATTTATGACCTACGGATTGAGGGTCTACTTGGAGATACATAGTAGTATTTAGCACGTTGTCGTGTGCTTGGATTTGATGGATTTATTTTGGATTAATTGGTTATGGAAGGAATCGATTATGTATTCGATTTGTCGGTGAATGGTATTTTGTGCTTAATAATAGTTATGCGTTATGCAGGTTTCGGTCACGAGGCAGGATCACGGTCGTGACGATCTGGTTCTTTTTGTGGATATTTAGCAGGCGGGTATTTTGACTTATCTTTTAGATAGTCATTGTTGATATGCTAGTTAGGATAGCTTACAATAATTTTTTCATGTTTATATGCCTAGTATGCTTTTGGTGCCTACTAGATTCATGCATGTGATAGGATATGATTATATTTCCCTGTTTGATTTGGATCACAGTACATGGATTAGGGATATGTATATATTGATTGTACATATTATTCGGATAGGTGTTTTGAGTAGGATTTACATGCTTCAGTATCATACATCATTTTCGCATGATTGCATGCTGGCTGGACGGGGTTCCATTATTGTTGAGCCCATGCCGGCTCATGGGTTAGTGGTACATCGGAGGGTGTATGATTGCTCTGTCAGCTCTGAGCTCACTGTCTCGTGGGTAGCGATGAGGCAAACAGAGAAGCGGCGGTGGATCCCTCCTCTGGTCTATGACACCGGGAGATGAGAGCTTAGCTCCCCCACTATGTTTGAGGTAGGAGGATAGGTGTACTCCGACAGCATCCTGTCCACTCGGTCACTCAGGAGCAGTGATGGCAGAGTGCACAGTTGTCATAGCCCTACCCACTCGGCTTCACCATCAGCGTGAGGCGGTGATCAAGGCCAGGTGACCATGTCATTGGCACGACATGCACTTTGCACGGATTGCATTTGTATTGTGTTTGCTGCATTTTTATTGATGCCTTGGATGTGCATATGATTGTCATGCATACAGGATACATGTTTATATATGGTCAGGACTTTATTACTTCTAGTCAGGCACATGCTCCTATATCAGGGTAGGAGGTTCAGGTAAGTACAGTCCTTTTGTATTTCTTGCTTGCATACCCTATTTATGTGAGACTGTACTGGCATGATATTTTTATTGTTAGCTATACCTTACTTTGCATATCTACTATACCCGTAGAGTTCTTTGAACTCACCCCGTTGATTTATATCTATTTCAGGATGAAGCTGTCAGGAGAGTACAGCTGCCGGACCCCACTCGTCGTAAATGTCTGTTTTGGGATTTTTTGGTTTTATGGTATCTGGATTTTGATTAGAGGACATGTATAGGATTGGAGATTGATGTTGGTATTCGTGGATTTTTGGTGTCCTTATGGACCTTATTCGGATTTTGGTTTGATTGGATTTTGTTGAGTATTCCTGCCCAGATGGCAGAAGGGGTAAGTCTATTTATTTTAGACTGTTTATCATTTATTTTGGTTGATGGCCTGAGGCCAAATTATATAACTGCGTGTGAGTTTGGATTCCGGTCGTGTTGACCGATGTATAGCGGTCGTGTAGGCCTTGTATGTAAATTGGGGTTGTCACCCGTACAGGGGAGATGCTGTCGGATTTTTGTCTGGCGGGGTCTCCTTCGGGGCGTGACAAAAATCTCCATCGAATTTCGGTGGATGGATGTTATAGTCGGCCATATTATAGTGCTTGTGTTGGCGGTTAGTCCTTGATAAGCGACTTGGCTCTGATACCACTTGTAGGGGATCGATCAATGTGTATGTGGTTGGCCGGCTAGAGGGGGGTGAATAGCCCTCAATCGTCGTACGGTGGAATTCGTTCGTTCTTCTTGCGTCGCTTGTCTACGATTGTCGTTAGCGCAGCGGAAACAATAGAAACAATAATAAAACTAACAACAATACAAGCATACGCAAATACACACGATATACGTGGTTCGGAACCGAATGGTTCCTACTCCACGGGTGAGCTCTCTGAGCTCTAGTTATGCGCACGACACTAACTAAACTCCTTCTCGACTACACGTCGGAGGTGGAGAAACCTCTTACAAGCTATTACAACAGTAATACTACAAGAAATACAAAGACACTAAGAAATACAAGTAAATAACGCTTTACAACTCTTAGCTTTGAACCCTTTCTTGTTGCTTGCTTTGGATGGCTCTTGAAGGATTGGAATGCAGCAACAATTCCCCTCCAATAGCTTCCTTAAAGTCTTGGTAAAATCCTCCCAGTTGAGCTCCATTTATAACCTGCATCAAGCTGATTTCGCGCACATCAGTCGACTGCCAAAAGGCCCCAGTCGACTGGTCTTGTAGCCGTTGTCTCACAACGACCAGATCCATGTTGGTCAAGTTCAAATGGATCACACATCAGTCGACTGATGGCACCCATCAGCCGACTGGTAACCCATCAGTCGAGTGTTGGCGAGCTCGACTAGCTTCGTGCGCGACGCGATTCGATCGATCGGCTTCCTTAAATCGATGTCCTCAACGATCGCCTCCCATGGCGATCGATCACCAGACTGCTCAATGAACACTGGTCGAACCCATACAACCTAGAGCAGTCGACTGACACCTATGTCAGTCGACTGATGTC
The DNA here is from genome assembly GCA_025175895.1 of Wurfbainia villosa. Taxonomy (NCBI): domain Eukaryota; kingdom Viridiplantae; phylum Streptophyta; class Magnoliopsida; order Zingiberales; family Zingiberaceae; genus Wurfbainia; species Wurfbainia villosa. The sequence goes on along the minus strand of CM045989.1, from coordinate 122,679,406 downwards.
GGGTAAATTCTCAAACATCAAGCTGTTTGAGCATCCGACAACCAGTCTTAGCCACTTGGCCAAGTCCACCTCATCCCTAATGGAGTTTCCCACCGAAGCCCTCTTCCCTCGGCCTACGTCCCTCGGATGCCCCAAGTGCACGACTTTGCAATGCCATCCTTCGCATCTCATGTCCTCGAAGTATGCTTCCCTTGAGCCTCACTCCATTCACTCCCCGTCCGGCGGTCCCTCGAATGCACCAAGCGCACGGCTTCGTAATGCCATCCTTCACCGACTCAAGGACCCCGAGCCTAGTGAACTTACCAAGTCCTCAAGACTTCCCACATGCACCAAGCACACGACTTCGCAATGCATTTCTCACCAAGCACCAAGCGCACGGCTTCACAATGCTTTGGACTTTTCCACACCAAACTCCATGCTTGGATTTTCCATGCCAACCCCATGTTGGACTTTTCCACACCAAGCTCCATGCTTGGATTTTCCATGCCAACCCCATGTTGGACTTTCCCACACCAAGCTCCATGCTTGGATTTTCCATGCCAACTCCATGTTGGACTTTCCCATGACAATCCCATGTCATGAGTTTTGTCTATCATCAAAATACTATCAAAGTACTGCTCGAGTCAAACTCGAGTCAACCTGGGCCGATTGCACCAACATCAGACTCGGACTCGGACTCAGACTCTTGTCTTGACTCGACTTCGGACTCGTCGACCGCCATGAGTGCTACAAAGCATGTTGTTGATATTTCCGCATCTGACCCTTTCGATGATAACTTGTCCAAGTTAGCCTTAGATGCTTCCCTCCTTTTCCTTTTCCTTGATTTGGATTTCTTTCCCTTTTTGTTCGTTCCTGCCATTAAAACTAAACCATCCTCAGGTTGACTCAAGTTAGCCTATTCATGCAATTTAATTAATTTATCCCATAATTCTTTAGAATTTTGAACTGACCTGACTCGACTTAGCTCTTCATTCGTAAGTCCTCATTGCAAGGTGTTTAAAGCCTTATAATTGACTTGAGCCTTTTTCCTAATGTTTGTGGTCCATTTCTCCGAAACTAACAACTCTTTTGAGTTGTCCACCGGAGCTACGAACCCTTTCCTAATCAAAAACCAAACCTCGAGGTCGATTTTCAAAAAACACTCCATTCGCCTCTTCCAAAAAGGAAAATCCTCTCCGTTGAAGAGAGGAGGGTGAACGGTGCTTAAACCCTTTAAGTGTGACATTATTAAATTTAATTTACTTAAATTAAAATTCAGAATTATTCCTAGAATTTAAAAATAATAATTCTAAATGCAATAATTAATAAAAATTATTTTAAGTGACAAAATTAAATAAAATTGTTCTAATTGCAGAAAATCAAATAGAATATTTTCTAAATGTAGAAAATTAATGAAATATTATATAAAATACAAAATATTAAATAAAATATTTCTTAGATAAATAAAATTAATGAAAATTTGTCTAAATGTAGAATATTAAATAAAATATTTACCAAATACAGAAAATTAATAAAATATTTTCTAAATGCAGAATATTAGATAAAATATTTCCTAAATGCAGAAAATTAATGAAATATTTTCTTAATGCAGAAAATTAAATAAAATATTTTCTAAATACAAAAAATTAATGAAATATTTTCTAAATGTGAAAAATTAAATAAAAATTATTCTAAAGTAAGAAAATTAATAGAAATTATTCTAAAGCAAGAAAATTAATAGAAATTATTCTAAAGCAAGAAATTTAATGAAAATTATTCTAAAGCAAGAAAATTAATAGAAATTATTCTAAAGCAAGAATATTAATAGGAATTATTCTAAAGAAAGAAAATTATTCTAAAGCAATAAAATTAATAGAAATTATTCTAAAGCTCTCGATGGTGATTGCATCAAATTCGGAGTGCCCCCGCTCTGATACCAATTGTAGGATCGAGAGGCTCCGAGAGAGGGGGTGAATCTCGAAAGTTATAATTTTCTTTTAAAATTTATTATATTTTGAAATATTTAAAGAGTATGCAGCGGAAATGAAATGAAATAGAGACAGCTTCTTTTACTTGGTTCACAACCCTAATTGGGTTGCTACTCCAAGGCCCGTAGCTTTTCCGAAAGCTACCTCGATAGGCAATCACTATATACCCTTTGACTCGAGAACTCTCAACTTCGAAGGAATTCACTTTTTACAAATAATTAGAGAAAGGTAACACTCTACCTTCTCTTTTGAAATTCAGTACACAAAACGAAAATAAATACAAACAAAATTAGAGCTAAGTTATACTGACACTAATTGAAATATGGAGGTAGGCATGGAGTATCGGATGTGCGTCTTTGCGAGGAGTTGAAGCTCTAGTGGACAAGAATGAATTTTAGCATCACTTCGACATAGTAGTAGTGTTCTCATTGGAGCTGGCCAAGCACTTATTTTATAAATATTTTCCAGTCGACTGGAATTTCCTCTAGTAGACTCCACATCAGCCCGTCGATATGAAACTTCTGGTCTTCTAGTCAACTAAAAACACTCCAGTCGACTCCAGATCATCTGGCTCCGCATCGGGAAGTTTGGCCCTCCAATCGACTGAACCTCCCCCAGTTGACTGAAACTCTTTCCATCTATGATGCTAGATCTTCGATTGATTACTAGCAAATCTTGCCAAGTGTGCATCCAATCGACTAAACTTCAGTCGACTGGAATCCATTCAGTCGACTGATCCCTGCAAAATGAGATTAGCACAAATAGATAATACAAAATAGGATAGCAGTAGTAATACTTCTTGATCTCGACTTCTAAGTCCCACGTGAACTATCCGTCGGATCGATGCCTAGCTTTGTCCCCTTACAGAGGACTCGGCCTCACCTCTCCACTCGAGGCTTACCTACCGGACTTACCATTCTTGACATCCGATCTGACCCACTAGGGCTTCCACTACCTGTCCGGTCTACCAGACTCAGCTGGACTTTTTGTCGATTGTCTGGTCTCCTGACCCAACCGATCTTCATGCCAAATGTTTGGTCCACACGACCCATTTGAACTTCATGCCTGGTGTTCAGTCCTCCTGATCTGTCAAGTCATCTATTTAGTATCCGGTCAACATGACCTAGTAGGACTTCCTGTTAAGTTTGCACACTTAACACTGATATTAGAACATAAGTAAGTCCTAACTTTAACTATGGTTCATACATCAAAACCAAGGAGTGATGCTTTTTGCATCAACAGGAAGTAGTTAAGGCCTAAATAAACCAAGTTAAACTAGAGCCGAGAGACCCATACTTGTGTCAGATGGCCATTCATGGTGTCGCATAGCGCCGACGCAGACTTGTCCCTCGTAGATGCCCAGCTGATTCATGGATCTCCTTGAAAAACCCTTTTGGAGCAGGGTGTTCCCTCCTCAGCAAGTCGTGTCTCGAGGTCAATCCCGGAAGAGATGGACTAGGGATGTTCCTGTGGGAGGAGGAGGGTACCTTGGCAGGGGGGGGGGGGCAGGAGCCTCCAGATAGGGATCGGTAGGAATTGGAGCGAGGTTAGAGGGCATATGCAAAGCAATAGATGCTAGACTATAGGATCATCTGGCGTGACTCAGCCCAACCGAGCTATTAAGTGTTTGACTTGGAGATCGGTGGGAAGGGATCCCCTTTGTTGAAGTTTCGACAACTCGACCCATCTTCCGGTGTCGAGGTGGCTCCTCTGACTCTCCAGAACTGATTGTCGCGACCACCATAGAAGGCCGAGGTGGTGGTGACTGGTTTGACCCGGTTTCATCTGGCGTCTCGGCGGGAACTTTCGGTAGGGCTATCATTTGAGCCCTTTTCCACTTCATCCACTTGTTGATGGAGGCTCTTAGCAAGACTTCAACTGCAAAAGGCAAAAGACTAAATTAGATGTAAATAAAAATTGGAAGATAAGCGTAAGGTTTTTACCTAAGGAGCCACTTAGCTCAGCCTCTATTGGACTTCGGCCGAAGTGATAGAGTACCCCTTCCTCCAGAAGGATGTTGACGTTGAAGCACAAACTAGAGAGCACCTCATCTATCTCTCGGTAAGCTGCCAACTTCTTAAAGTGGTGCAAGGAGGGAGGAGGCGACAGTTTCAACTATCAGTGACTCAACCAGGAGAAGGGGGACCGGTTTCACAAACAAATATCGAGTTTTCCAATACTTGCTAGAGGTGATCAAGTTGGCCAGGAACCTAGTCTCCCATCTAGCGATGAAGAAGAAGACCCCTTCCTCCTTCCTCTTAGGGACGAATAAGTAGTGAAATGACTCAACACTCAAAGGTAGGTTGTAAAAAAGGAAGACAACGATGAATCTGTTGGTGCAGTAGCGACCTAAGTCGAACCTAAGTTTTGATTATAACAAAAGGTAAAAAGTTAAGCCCATATTGTTATCTCATGAGCTGAATCAAGTGTGCAAGAATGCTAAGCTTAAGCAGAAGGTCGGCGACACCCGGAGGGAACTATGGTGGTCGGGCGACACCGGGAGGACTTCGGAGGGAGCCGAAGAACTCAGGTGAATACCGGAAGCGAAGCTTCAAAGGTAAAGGTTGAGGTAAGCTCGTGTGAGTGAGTGTAAGTAAGGTTGTGTCCTCCGTACGGTGATATCCTTAGGCGATGATCCGACTAAAACTTCCAAGAGAAGGTCTATGTCGAGATCGGATGGTTGGTGGCCGTCGAAATCACTTATTTTCGAGCTAACTTTCGATTGCAGTTGGAAACCCTAACAACAGTCGACTGTTGGCTATTAGCAGTCGACTGCTGCCTCCATCAGTCGACTAATAGGGTTGATCAGTCGACTGCTGGTCAAGGATCAGCCTCGAGGAGAGTCAAAGCTTATCACCATTTCTCAAGGGCTAGGTGGCATCACCTCATGAAACCTCATCTCAACGATTAGGGCTATAAAAGAAGGGGTTCTCCACACCATTTTCATCATTCCAAAAGCCTCCAAAGTGCTTCCAATATTCTATAACTCTCCTTCACTCCTACGACGAAGCGCTGTCAAAACGACGACGACAAGAGCTCAATCTTCTCATCTACAAGTTGTCGGTAAAAGTTTCATTTTAAGTCTATTCTTAAGTTTGTAATTTCTTTTCGGAGCTTTAATCGCAACGAGAAGAGGGGGAGTGTCCCTCTATCTCTAGTTCTTGATTTGTTCTTGTACTCGCTTACTCCTACCTCCAACAAGGAAGAGTATTTTTAGTGATTCGCCCTCCGCACATGGTCTAGGACCGTTAGGGCCTTGGATTAGAAGCCGAAGGCTGTGAACAAAGTAAAAACAAAAAGTATTTTTATTTACTTTTCTGCTGCGTACTCTATTCTTAATCGAACGAATTTGAAAAAGTGTTTTGCACTATTCGCCCCCCCTCTAGCGCTCAAATCGATCCAACAAGTGGTATCAGAGCCGGGGGCACTACGATTTGGTGAAACCACCAATCTAGCAATTTATTAAAGATTTTTTTCCTTTTAGTTTTGGTTTTATGATCTTTCATTTTCCTGCACTACTAATCCAAGATGAAAGTCTTGGTACATTCGCTTGTTTTTGTCATTGCAAGGTACTTGTTTTCCTTCTTTTCTTAAATGGCACATCTCGAAGGGTTTAGCACCGTCCGACCTTCATTTTACAACAGAGACGACTTCCATTATTGGAAGGGTCAGATGGAGTGCTTCTTAAAGACCCAAATCAAGATGTGGATCATAATCCAAATCGAATTCACGCTTCCTACTAATAAAGTGAGTGAATCGTTGGATTACGATCAATGGACGAACGCCATGAAAAGACAAGTGGAAGCCAATGCCAAGGTGACCCAAATCTTACAATGCGACTTGTCCAAGTAGGAGTTAAACCGTGTCGGCCCCTTCATTAGCACAAAATATCTATGGACTAAACTCGTAGAGCTACACGAAGGAACCGACGACGCGAATGTATGTAAGCGTGATTTGCTTTTCAATAAGTTATATAATCTTAAGATGTAGTAACATGAGACGGCAACACAACTACACTCCCGCGTTCAAGACATCGTCAATAGCTTGCACGCCATAGGACAAAAGGTCGAAAATCGAGACTTTATAAGGTATGCTTTAAATGCTTTCCCTAGGACTACCTTGTGGGCATCCATGGTCGATGCCTACAAGGTTTCTAAGGACCTTTCAAAAATTAGACTAGATGAATTATTTTCTGAATTTGAACTCCATGAATAGTCTAATTTGGTTCATGAGAATGGTATTGTTTTACTTGCAGGTTCGAAGAAGAAGGCCGCAAACAAACCACCCCCCAAGGAAGAGGACGAATACGAGTCGGAGGTAGATTCCGAGATGAAAACCGAACTAGTAAATCTAGTTCGGAAGATGATCAAGAGCCGAAGATGACCTGTCAATCAAGGTAAATCTAAATCTAAGCCTAATTCTAATTTTAGATGTTTTGAATGCAACAGGTAGACATATTAAGTCGGAGTGTCCGAAACTAAAGAACAAAACACCCAAGACCAAGAAAGCGCTTAACGCTACTTGGGAAGAATCATCGGAGGAGGAAGACGACGACCTCATTTTCATGGCCAAGCCGACCAAGCCCGATCAAGAGTCCAAAACCGAGGAAGAGTCTGAGTCCGAATCCGAATGCGAGTTGCTATTCAAGACAAGCCACGGATACGCATCCGGTTTAAAAGGGTCATTTAAGGTAAGTCAATCTTTACTTAGCACTTTATACAATGCAATTAAATTCTTAACTAAAAAGTTAGCTAAGTCCGAGTCCAAGGTCGAGACCTTAGTTGAGGAGGTTAAACTCCTTAAACACGAGGTCTCCCTAACCTCTTTGACTAGTCAAGTTCAAGAGGAGGACTCAAATGGAGTTGAAAAGCTCAAAGTTGAGAACTCACTTTTGAAAAATCAAGTTGAAGACCTTAGGAATACGTTGGAAAGGTTTACTTTGGGATCCAAGGGACTTGACCTTTTACTTGGATCGCAAAGGGCCGTGTACAACAAGGTCGGGCTTGGGTTTAGCTCAAATACGACTAACAAGTCTTATATATCGATTGTAAGTAGAAATAAACAACATGTCCAAGCATGGGTCCCTAAGACCATTTTGATTTCTAAATTAGGATCTAACAAGTATTGGGTTCCCAAGGACCAAATCTACTATGTGGAAAGACTGAACCGATTTAATGGTCCAGGGGGAGCTAGCACAAAATTTGTTTATGCTATTAATTAGACTCTGCATGCTTAAGTATTTTTATTTTTATTTTTAAAATGGTTAGATAGGACCTATAACTAGTCAATTCTTGACAACATTGTACTAGGACATGACGAGATGATAGCACGCTAGGGAAGCGAAGTCTCGTGTGTCCAAGCTAGATAAGTCATATCTAGCTCGGTGCACTCAACTAAGTGGAACTAGCTGAAGCTACCTCGCCGTATCCTTAACTAGTTAGACTAGGAGGTGATCTTAGGTGAATCAAGTTATTATTTTCTCGAACTTGGCTTTGTCTAAGGAAGTGGTCATTGTTCTAATCAAAGAAGGCCTCTGTGCCTCGCCACGACCTGGAAGCCAATTTCTTGAAAAGGTGACTTGACGAGCTTAGGGTTAAATCCGAATCTAACCCAAGGTTGACTAGCTTCAATTCATTAAAGTTAATCAAGTAAAATTGAAGTCATCTCACAAGAACATATAAGGATTACATGTTTGATCATGTAGAAATGGGTGAGATGATCTAGGACTAATAATCTTCAACCAAACCTTAAATTCTAATATCCGATCCAACTACCTTGTGTGTAGGATCAATGGATGTTGGACAGTGGGTGCTCTCGACATATGATCGGAGACCAACTTAAGTTTTCAAAGCTTAGATTCAAACGACAAGGATCGGTAGCTTTCGGAAACAACGGCAAGCTCAAAATCATCGGATCAGGTGATATTGAGCTAAATTCTAATTTCACGATTCACAATGTTTTATTAGTTGAAGATTTTCAATATAATTTACTTAGTGTAAGTCAATTATGTGATAACAACTATAAGGTTATATTCTTAGAAAATGAATACTTAATTAAAACAAATGAAACCTCTAAAACAATACTTAAAGGAACTAGGAATAGAAACATCTACACAATTAACATACCCAACTCCTCAACCAAGTGTCTTATGACACAGCAAGAGGAATCTTGGTTGTGGCACTGATGACTTGGTTACTCGCACCCAAGACTCGTTTACAAGATGAGTCAGAGTGACTTAGTCAGAGGTTTAGCTAACCTTCACAACTTATACAATAAAATTTGTAATGCTTGTCAACAAGGTAAACAACCTAGGGCACAACATCACCTAACTAATCAAGAACGAACCAAAAGTGTGCTTGAGCTCCTACATTTGGATCTATTTGATTCACATGGAGCCAAGTCACTTAATGGGAGTCAATTTTGCTTAGTCATAATTGACAACTATTCTAGGTTTACCTGGGTTAGATTCCTTAAACACAAAAGTGATACCTTAGACAAACTCATCGACTTGTTTAAATTAATCGAAAACCAAAAGAACCTTAAAATTAAAAGACTTAGAAGCGATCATGGTGGTGAATTCGAAAACCACAGGTTCACAGATTTCTGTAACCTAAACGGATACCACCATGAATTCTCATGTTCTAGAACTCCATAACAAAATGGCCTAGTCGAGCGAAAAAATAGAACCCTACAAGAAGCCGCTAGGACCATGTTGAACGAATACAATCTACCTAATAGGTTTTAGGTAGAAGCCATTAGTATGGCTTGTTATGTCCAAAATAGAATCCTAATGGTAAAGAGGCACCTTAAGACCTCATACGAAAACCTACCATGATAAAGTACCTAACATCAAATACTTTAGGGTATTTGGGGTGTAAGGTACATATCCTAAACACTAAGGACTACCTTGGAAAGTTCACATCCAAAATCTCCACCAGAATCTTTCTAGGTTACTCAACTACGAGTAGAGCATATAGGGTATATAACAATGACACCCTTAAAATTGAGGAAACCATTAATGTAGTATTCGACGAAAGACATGAACCCACAAAACTCATAGTAGAACCAACTAACGAATCAACTCATACCATACTTGACTCTGACCATGAAATCAAGTCTAGTATTAATCCAAACCCGAATCAACCTAGAGCTCAAACAAATCATCCCATCGACCAAGTGATAGGTGATCCTAATCCAAGAGTTCAATCAAATCATCCCATCGACTAAGTGATAGGTGATCCTAATCCAAGAGTTCAATCAAATCATCCTATAGACCAAGTGGTAGGTGATCCTAATCTAGGGGTTCGAACTAGAGCGTCATATCGAAACCTTAGTCAAATTTCCTTGATTTTGAAAATCAAACCCAAGTCAATTGAACAAGCTCTTCTTGATCCCGATTGGATTATTGCAATGCAAGAAGAGCTAGCTCAATTTACTAGGAACGAAGTTTGGGAATTAGTACCACTACCTAATGATAAATCAATTATTGGAACAAGGTGGGTCTTCCGAAATAAACTTGATGACAAAGGTGAAGTAGTTAGAAACAAAGCGAGATTGGTCGCGAAAGGGTTTAGTCAAGTAGAAGGGTTAGATTACGATGAAACCTATGCCCCCGTAGTTAGATTAGAATCCATCCGAATGTTGTTGGCATATGCTGCACATCGAGGATTTAAATTATTTCAAATGGATGTCAAGTCGGAGTTCTTGAATGGACATATTAAGGAAGAAGTGTACGTTAGTCAACCCCCAGGATTCGAAAGCTTAGTTAAACCCGACCATGTGTTTAAATTCAAGAAAGCTTTATATGGACTAAAACAAGCTCCTAGAGCTTGGTATGAGAGGGTTTTTGTATACCTTAAGTCCAAAGGGTTTATCCAAGGCTTAGTCCACCCAACCCTTTTGGTAAAATTCGTAGGCAAAGAAATTTTTATAGCCCAAATCTACGTAAATGATGTAGGATCGAGCAAACCGAGAGAGGGGGGTGAATCTCGATATTTTATAATTTAAAACTAATTTTATATTATTTATTCTAATCAAAGTACGCAGCATAATATAAAGATAATTATCAACACAGGTAATTTACTTGGTTCACAACCCGGACTGGGTTGCTACTCCAAGGCCCGTAGCTCTCCCACGAGCTACCTCGATGGGCAATTCACTAAATACCCTCTGACTCGAGAACTCTCGACTTCGGAGGGTTTCACTTTTTACAAGTGATGAAGAAGGGTAACACACTACCCACTCTTCTTAAAATTAAGTGCAGAAGCGAAATAATAAATTAAAATAAAGTACAAAACTTTATACCGACACTAAGAGATTGTAGAGGTAGTTGCAGTGTGTCGGAAGGTCGCCTTGTTGTGGAATGAAAATTTAGTGGACGAGCAAGTATTTCGGCAGCACTTCGATGTTGATTGAATGTTCTTCTCGAGTTCTGGTCGAGCACGACTTTTATAAACTCTTTCCAGTCGACTGGAATGCCTTCCAGTCGACTCCATATCATCCCGTCGATATGGTATTCGTGGTCTTCCAGTCGACTGAATCCCCTTCAGTCGACTCCACGTCACTCAGCTCCGCATCGGGAAATTTCTCTCTTCAGTCGACTCAAACTCTTCAGTCGACTCAAGCCCTTTCCATCTGCATCGGATAATCTTTGATCGATCACCAGCTGATCCTGCCAAATAGGTATCCAGTCGACTGATACATCTTCAGTCGACTTGAATCCATTCAGCTGATTGATTCTTGCAAAACAGGATTACCACAAAACAAATAATATGAAATGCAATAGCAGTAGTAATACTGCTCGATCTCGACTACTAAGTCCCATGCAGACTTTTCGTCGGATTGACGCCTAGCTTTGTCCCCCTAAAGAGGACTCGGCCTCACCTCTTCACTTGAGGCTTACCCGTCGGCTACTTGCCGGACTTACCATCCTTGACATCCGATCTGACCCACCAGGGCTTCCACCAGCTGTCCGGTCTGCTTGACCCAGCTGGACATTTTGCGATTTTCCGGTCTCTTGACCCAACCAGTCTTCATGCCAGATGTCCGGTCCACGCGACTCATCTGAACTTCATGCCTGGTGTCCGATCCTCCTAATCTGTCAAGATTCATGCCTAATATCCGGTCAACATGACCTACTAGGACTTCCTGTTAAGCTTGCACACTTAACACTTATATTAGATCACACGTGAGTCCTAACTATTAACTGTAGTTCATACATCAAAACTAAGGAATGATGCTTACTGCATCAATAGATGACATAATATTTGGAACCACTAATTCGATCCTACTAAATGAGTTCATTTCACTCATAGAGAGTGAATTTGAAATTAACTTAGTAGGAGAATTAAATTTCTTTCTAGGATTACAAATTAAATAAACTAAAGAAGGAATCTATTTACATCAACAAAAATACGCTAAGGAATTAATTAACTGATTAGGAATGCAAAATGATAAAATCATTAATACACCCATGGCAACAAATGTTAATATAGGAGAAGATGTAGATAGAAAACCTATTAACCTAAAATACTATAGGAGTGTGATAGGGAGTCTTCTTTACTTAACTGCGAGTCGACCCAATATATTATTTGTAGTAAGCATGTGTGCAAGATTCCAAACCTATTCTAAGGAGTCTCACCTAACATTAGTTAAACGTATCCTTAGATATCTAAAGGGCACGCTAAGCGTAGGTATTTGGTACCTTAGATCTACCGAGTTTGAACTAATAGGCTACTCTGACTCTGACTATGCCGGTAGTAAACTCGATAGAAAGAGCACGAGTTGTTGCTGTCAACTTCTCGACTCGAGTCTAGTGAGTTGGTGCAGTAGGAAGCAACACTGTGTTGCCTTATCTACCACCGAAGTCGAATACGTCGCAATGGGTGAGTGTGTGGCTTAACTTCTTTGGATGAAGCACACTCTCCAAGACTTTAACTTAAACTTCAACAATATTAAAACTCACATAGATAATATTAGCTCAATCAACTTAACCAAGAACCCTATATGCCACTCTAGGACCAAACATATAGAAGTTAAACAACACTTTATTCGAGAACACATAGCTAACAGAACCATTCAACTCGAATATGTGGAATCCAAGTCAAACCTATCCGATCTTTTTACCAAGCCGCTACTCGAAGCCGAATTTAATCTACTAAGACAAAAATTGGGCATATGCGTAATAGAGTAGGACTTATATTTTTTTTATATACTCTATTACTTACTTTTCATGTTAATGGAACTAGCTTAGGGTTTACCCTAGATATCATGTGCATATAGATTTAAGGAGTCAACACATCTCACAACACATAGGACTAATGTGTTTGTGTACTTAGCCACGTAGATGGGCGTGATATGTTAGGACCTTACTCCTGGTTCCAGATGTAGATTTAGTGCATCGACATGAACTACAGAGTATAATTACCTATATTAACCAACTCTAATCAGAACTTGTTGATCATTCCATATCAATAAAGTAAAATAGAGTTGAACATCCAAATAGATGAGCTTATGTTTAAACTACTATTTTCAAAATTTATTTGGAACATGCTTGGATGTAAAATTTATTTTGCAACAAAATTAAAAAAAAACTATGTTTTCAAAACCCCCCACTCTTTTTGATTTATGGAAAAAGGGGGAGAAAAGGGCAAAGTTAAGGGATCAAATTTTTGATAACTTAACTTAATACACATATTATGTATCTTTCAATGGCCCGAATACTTATTTAACTTAATTTTTAAACTTAACCTTTATGGTTAAACTTTCTTAATTGAAAAAGGAGAAGAAAAGCCCAAAGTTATTTGGCCTATGTTAAGTAATTTTGATTACTTAACCTTTTAAAGTAGCAAACATTAAGGGGTAGGGTTAAAACCCTTTTTCAAGTATTCACCCTCGGTCAAGGGGGAGTATTCCTCAAGGGGGAGCACTTGAAAAAGAATTTTTCTCATACTCCTACTTAACTTGAGAAGTTAAGAATACTTTTTCAAATTTCATATTCATTAACTTTGTGTCGGTTTGCCATAGATCAAAAAGGGGGAGATTGTTGGTGAGTAGGAACCTAAGTCGAACCTAAGTTTTGATTATAGCAAAAGACACAAAGTTAAGCCCATATTGTTATCTCACGAGCTAAATCAAGTGTGCAGGAATGCTAAGATTAAGCGGAAGGTCGGCGACACCTGAAGGAAACTTTGGTGGTCGGGCGACACTGGGAGGACTTCGAAGGGAGCCGAAGAACTCAGGTGAAGATCGGAAGCGAAACTTCAAAGGTAAAGGTTGAGGTAAGCTCATGTGAGTGAGTGTAAGTAAGGTTGTGTCCTCCGTACAGGGATATCCTTAGGCGATGATCTAACTAAAGACTTTCAAAGGAAGCTCTATGTCGAGATCGGACCGTTGGTGGTCGTCGAAATCACTAATTTTTGAGCTAACTTTCTATTGCAGCTGGAAACCCTAATAGCGACCGCCAATGCTGGCCGATCATTAGCTCCATCACCGATCGATAGGGTTGATCACGATCAGCTAGTCAAGGATCAGCCTCTAGGAGAGTCAAAGCTTATCACCATTTCTCAAGGGCTAGGTGGCATCACCTCATGAAACCTCATCTCAACGATTAGGGTTTCTCAAGGCTATAAAAGAAGGGGTTTTCCACACCATTTTCATCATTCCAAGAGCCTCTAAAGTGTTTCTGATACGCTACAACTCTCCTTCACTCCTACAATGAAGCGCTACTGAAACGACGATGACAAGAGCTCAATCTTCTCATCTACAAGTCATCGGTAAAAGTTTCATTTTAAGTCTATTCCTAAGTTTGTAATTTCTTTTTGAAGCTTTAATATCAACGAGAAGAGGGGGAGTGTCCCTCTATCTCTAGTTCTTGATTTGTTCTTGTACTCGCTTACTCCTACATCCAATGAGGAGGAGTATTTTTAGTGATTTTCCCTCTGTACACAGTCTAGGACCGTTAGGGCCTTGGATTAGTAGCCGAAGGCTGTGAACCAAGTAAAAACAAAAAGTGTTTTTTTTTACTTTTCCACTGCGTACTCTATTCTTAATCGAACGAATTCGAAAAAGTATTTTACACTATTCACCCCCCCCTCTAGTGCTCAAATCGATCCAACAGAATCTACAAATCAAGATGAAGGAATTGGGTGCCATTTGCTGTATCGGGATGCGAAAGTAGGCAGATAGTTCAGCGTAGAGGGGGTGGAGGGGGAATAGGAGACTAGCCGAGAGTTGGTCGTGAAAGAGGGTCATGAAGCCTTCGGGTGGTTCATGTGGGCGTTGATATGTTTTGGGCACCCTAAGCCTATAGGAATGAGGTATGTGGAAGGTAGACCTAACCTCGCTATGATCTTCTTGGGTTAGGATGCTACGGGTCTTAAGGAGCTAGAGATTGGGACCCTCATCCATTGGAGGAAGGGAGGAAGAAACTTACAAAAAGGAAAGAATGCGAACATGTCGGAGAAGACAAGGAAAGGAGATGAATTCATCGGAGAAGATGACTGAAGGCTAAAGGAACGCCGTAGCAAGCATATGGAATACTTTAGTTCTAAAAAGATGCTTATAAAGAAATGTCAAGGGAGACAACTGACAAATTTCAACTGTCTGATCTGGGGCTTTGAGCAACGCGTGGAACTTGTGCAAGAACACAAGGGGTTTGGTGGGGCCTTGAGGGACGAGGAGATCATTCCAAATCTGAGTATTTACATCCCGTCATTAAGAGAAGATCTTGTGTATTCCCGAGGCTATACCCCGTGCACGTCCCTTTATATGGAGCAGCACAAATTTAAACATGAGGGCACCAAGCCTAAGAATCCGTTAAGATCAGTCCAGTCAATCACGCTACGTGTGTCCTTCGACTAGACTCGAGGAGGATGCCTATGATATCAACATAATAATACCCAAAGTGTCGATCCATGAAGACTTGTGTCTTGGAAGACTTATGTCTCGGCAGACTCATGTCTCGGTAGGTTCATGTCTTGGCAAATCTATGTCTCAATAGGCTCATGTCTTGGCAGGCGCATGTCTCGATAGGTGTCTTTACACATTACGATAGACAGGTTTTGGATGTCATACTGGCCTTGCCCGTTGTGTGTCCCAATCATCAAAGTCAAGACACTAAAGAAAGCACCACGTGGTAAGTGTACCATGGGATAAGTAGACATCTCCCCATGCCTACGTCAAGGGGACATGTTCGCCACATTAATGGAGCCCTGTCTCCTATCAACCACGTGGGCTGCATTAATTAAGCCCCCATGCGCTACCACATTTATTGAGGTAATATCCCCTATCATTCCTGGACATGGCAGGCCACCACCTTAAAGAGCCCATGCCTTCTGCACCTCTCGTACAACTCCATAGGGATTGACACACGTATATAAAGGAAACATGAGGAGATCCAAGAGCTTCGAACTCTCCACTCCTCTTCTTACATTCCTTGCATTCCTTTTTTTCACGAGCTCTGACTTGAGCGTTCGAGGGGCATGATCGAGATCCCTCTCGGTGTCCTCCTTAACTGTGTTTACTTCTTAAGCTTCCCTCTGTCGTTGCTTCAACAACCCTTCTCGGTAGGAGGTTTCAGTCAACCGAGATAAGTCATCACTCTCCAACCGAGACGAGTCAACAATCTCCAACCGAGACGAGTCATCACTCTCCAACTGAGATGAGTCAGCAGTCTCCAATAGAGACAAGTCATCACTTCCCATCCGAGACAAGTCAGTAGTCCTCATTCGAGATAAGTCATCACTCTCTATCCGAGACAAGTCAGTAGTCCTCATCCGAGATGAATCATCACTCCATCCGAGTCAGCAAATGCCATCCGATTCAACGGACACCGAGTCACCTTTACTGTCGTGAAACCCCACATCTCGGTGTCTCAGCCACAACATTACACTATATATAATTGGAAACAAAATCCATTGATAATCATAGTATCAATGTCATCAATGACATAAATCTGATATGGGTGTGTAACAAGAGACATGCATGAAATGTGATCTACATATGCTTATTCTCAACTGATCCTCCTTACAATCTAAAATTGGATATTGATTATGTTTGTAAGCACCATATGCTAAATTGCATTAGTAAATCATTATCACCTTATGACTCCAAATTGAGTCCTACATCACATTAACAAATATCATATGCAAACTACATTAGTAAATTATGATGTCTTTATTCAGAGTGTCAAAAAATACACATGTAAAAGAAAATTTTATTTTGTATGATAATCAAAATTTACATGTGTTCATTATATATAAAAGCAGAGGAATGAGTCCCTACAAAACTCATCCATGTGTACCTCCATTATCCACCGTCCGATCGGGTGAGTACTATAGCCCAATCCTTGAATCTTAGGGAATCGAAAAACGGATAATGAAGGTGCTCATGGGTGCTCATGGATGAGTTGTGTAGGATAAAATTCTTGTACAAAAGCATCCAAAATAATAAATAAAGATAAAGTCCACTAAATAAGTACTTCATTCATACGAAGGACCCTCATACACAACATATGTTGATGAAACACCTTGGACAACTGTCCTTTTGGTGAGTGGATCCACCAACATCGAACCTGTCTAAATATGTTTTGTCATTATTTGACCACTCTAGACACTTTATTTAACCATAAGGTATTTGATGTTAATGTGTTTTGACTTTGAAAGTTGCAATTGTTCTTGTAATAGAATTTTGTAGCTTTATTATCACAAAATTTTCAATGGCCTATCAACATCATCAATAATCTACAATCCTATGATAAAGTTCCACAACCATATCTCGTGATTTGATACTTCATAGTAGACTATAAATTCAGCCTTCATCATGAAAGCATGAAGACACAACTTGCGGTGGACTTCTTGCTATCCAAGTATCCAATAAAATCAGAGTCTGAATATCCAATCACCCCCAGCAGACTGGACCTCTGATATGTGAGCATGAGTTCTTTGAAAATATCATAAAATCCTCTTTATGGTTTTCCAATGCATTAGTCAACGGTTACTTAGATACCTACCTAACATTCTAATTATGTACACAATATCTAGATGTGTAACATCTGAGCATACATGAGACTCCCTACTGCAGATATATAAAGGAGTTTCTCTATCTTTTTAATTTCAAGTTCACATTGTAGACATTGTTGCAAGCTAAATTTGTCAGCTCTAGACATAGGTGTGTCCCTAGGTGTACAATTCTATATGTCATATCATATGAGTACCTTTTCAATATAGGTATTTTATAATAATCTAAGTAAACCCTTAGATCTATCATGACATATTTGTGTGCCTAATATGAAGGATGTGTTGGTGCAATCGGTCTTAGGTCACGATTGACCAAGCTTAAGTGAGACTCGAGTTGAGTTTCGATGTTTGACAATATGATTAAAGGTAGAAGATGGTTTGAAGGATATTGTTGGTGCAATCAACCTTAGGTCAAGATTGACCAAGCTCGAGTAAGACTCGAGTTGAGTATGAAGAACAATATGACTATGGGAAGGTATGGGACATCCGTAGTTATATGGAGATGAGCATGAAGTCAAGTATGTCAAGGTTGACTAGATACTTGTCGAGTGGAGAAATCCAAGTCAGTCAAGGGTGAACGGACACTAAGTGGTTGGAAGTCCAACAAGACATTGACAAGGGAGAAATCCAAGTCGGTTAGGGAGGACCGGACACTTGGTGTTGGGAAGTCCAACGAAGAGTTGGCAAGAATGAAGTCCAGGTGGGTCAAGGTTGGCCAAACACTTGGCATGAAGAGGAAAAGTCCTGATAGGTCAAAAGTTACCATATGACTAGGTAAGGGAAGTCCCAGTTGTTGGTGCAATCGGCCCAGGTTGACTCGAGTTTGACTCGAGCAGTACCTTGATAGTATTTTGATGATAGACAAAAATCATGACATGGGATTGTCATGGGAAAGTCCAACATGGTGTTGGCATGGAAAATCCAAGCATGGAGCTTGGTGTTGAAAAGTCCAAAGCATTGTGAAGCCGTGCGCTTAGTGCTTGGTGAGAAATGCATTGCAAAGTCGTGCGCTTGGTGCATGTGGGAAGTCTTGAGGATTTGGTAAGTTCACTAGGCTCGAGGTCCTTGAGTCGGTGAAGGATGGCATTGCGAAGCCGTGTGCTTGGTGCATCCGAGGGACCGCCGGATGGGGAGCGAATGGAGTGAGGCCCAAGGGAAGCATACTTCGAGGGCATGAGACGCGAAGGATGGCGTTGCAAAGTCGTGCGCTTGGCGCATCCGAGGGACGTAGGCCGAGGGAAGAGAGCTTCGGTGGGGAACTCCATGAGGGATGATGTGGACTTGGCCAAGTGGCTAAGACTGAGTGTCGGAGGCTCAAACTTGATGTTTGAGGGTTTACCCGACGGTTGGATGCTCAAACAACTTGGTGTTTTAGATTTTGCCCAACAACAGTCGACTGACATAGGTGTCAGTCGACTAATCCAAGTCGACTAGGGTTCGACAGGTGTTAGACTTGTGGTTTTGTGCTTGGCAGTCGACTGCCATGGACTGGCAGTCGACTGTCGAGGGATGGCAGTCGACTGATGGGAATGTCGCGAGCACAGAATGCTCCGTAGCCGACTGGGCAGTCGACTACTAGGTCACCAGTCGACTGCCATGGACTAGCAGTCGATTGGTAGGTGATCCGTTAAAACTTATCCAACGTGGATCTGGCCATTTTGAGACAACGACTACAGGGGCAGTCGACTGGGGCCTTTTGGCAGTCGACTGCTGGGCGCAAAAATAGCTTGATGCAGGTTATAAATGGAGCTCAAGTGGGAGGATTTCGCCAAGACTTTTGTGAAGCTATTAGAGGGGAATTGCTGCTGCATTCCAGACCTTCAAGAGCCATCTAAAGCAAGCAACAAGAAAGGGTTCAAAGCTAAGAGTTGTAAAGCGTTCTTTACTTGTATTTCTTAGTGTCTTTGTATTTCTTGTAGTATTACTATTGTAATAGCTTGTGAGAGGTTTCTCCACCTCCGACGTGTAGTCGAGAAGGAGTTTAGTTAGTGTCGTGCGCATAACTAGAGCTCGGTGAGCTCGCCCGTGGAGTAGGAACCATTCAGTTCTGAACCATGTATATCGTGTGTGTTTGTATATGCTTATTTGTTGTTAGTATTATTATTTTTTCTATTGTTTCCATTGCGCTAACAACAATCGTAGGAAAGCAACGCAACGAGAACGAACGAATTCCACCATCGAACGATTGAGGGCTATTCACCCCCTCTAGCTGGCCAACCACACACCGATCGATCCCCTACAAGTGGTATCAGAGCCAAGTCGCTTGTCGAGGACTAACCACCGACACAAGCACTACAAAATGGTCGGCTACAATCTTCAACCCCCAAAGTTCAAAGGAGATTTTCTATGGTGGAGAAGAAAAATGGAGGTATACCTAGAAACCGATTTTGATTTTATGCTAATCTTAGAAAACGGTTTCGAATTGCCTAGGGATGAAAGAAATAGGCAAATTGAGAATTCAAGGTGGACCGAAGACCAAATCAAGGACTTCGAGACAAATCACAAGGTAATCGAATTACTTAGTGATTTGATTCCTAACAACATTTGGTCTAGGTTGGGTAATTTTAGGGATGCAAAGGAATTATGGGATAAGGTAATGAAATTTCAAGAAAATTCTCAACCGGCACAAGTAGAGGAAGACGCCGTGGAAGAAAGCCCATCCACATTTGAAGATGTTGATGATTTGGTGGAGACCTCCACCTTTAGCATTGAGGGGGAGGAAAGGGTTTCTATTCCGGAGCAAGATCAAAATGAAGCTTCTAACTCCGGAAGAAGTGAAGAGGCCTCCACCACCTCCCTAGGTAACTCAAGTATTATAATTTTAAATAAAAATCACATAATATGCTTTGAGTGTAGGGAGAAAGGGCATTACAAGAGTAAATGCCCAAAATTAGCTAAAGAAAAGACATCGGCACCAAAAGTCAACTCAAAGTCAAAGGATGCCGGAGTCCCCACAACAAGAAGCAAAGAGCACATTGTGTGTTTTAAATGCAATCAAAAGGGGCACTACCGAAGCCAATGTCCTAGGGGGAGGAAAAAAGGGCAAGAAGGTGTATCTCATGTAGGGGGAACTTCCAAAGCTAACCCGAAGGTATATTTAAATAATGCACCATCAATTTCTAAAGTTAAAAAGCATGCTAAAAATTATTTTAGTTCTCTTGCAATTATTAATGAAAAGCATGCTAGTAGAAATAATAAAGTTTTTTGCCTAGGTGCCAAGCATGTTCATGTAACTAAGGACAAACCTAGGATTCATAATTCTAGAAATATCTTACCAAAAGAGTCCATTAGGAGAATAGAAGAAAATCTAGGCATTAACCCTAAGAAGGGTAGACACATGCCTAAGAAGAAGAACATTTCCCAAAAGATAAGTGAAAATTCAAAATTGGGGAAATTAGAGCTAGAAAACCAAGCCTTGAGGTCAATGCTAGAAAAACTTGAGAAGACCCTAGCAATAATCACAAATTCGGTTAAAGGGTCAAATGCCCAAAAGTCAAGACCTAAGGTTCAAAAACGGCCTAAGGGCAAGGAAGGTTTGGGTCACAAACCTAAACCCAAGAAGACTTATCATAATGTTCCATTTGATTATGGAACAATTTATAGGTCTAGAAAAACCAAGGCTAATAGGGAAGCTATCCCTAAGTCTAGCCATGATGTTTGCTTAGTGGCTAAGACCTCAAAGAAATCAAATGTAGCCACTAGGAAGGTCAAAGGAGAAGTCACCTCTAGAGTTGACCTAGGAAAGACCCAAAAGACTATGGCTTTAAAGCCAAAAAGGGTCATTAGGAAGGTATCTAGGGAAGTCATCCCTAGAGAATACCTTGTTAACCCAAGGAGCTCCAAAAAATATTGGGTTCCTAAAAGTGTGATCGATTCACGCTAAATGGGTTAGGGTGTATCAACCCTAAGTGGATGGGTAGTTAACCTAGCCATGGTGAGTTGACACATTAGGATGTGCCAATATGCCTTGAGAAGTTGAAAAATGATTAAATTGGCACAATTAAGTCTTAGAGGTATTGGTGTGCCATTTTGGGTTTATGGCACACTTGGGATAAATGGCTTTAAGGCAAAATGGAATTAATTCCTAGAAATGGCAACTTAGATTTAACACTTAGGTATTCCATACCTTAGTATATTTTACTTGCCATGATTTATTTGCCTTGCCATGTCATTGTTAGTGAAAGCCCTAGAGCCAATCATGTGATGATTGTTGTATGGACTTTATTGTATCATATTCCTATTTATAAAGGCATGATTATTATATTTACTTGTATTGGTGCCAAATAACTAAATATAATAATGTCCTTGAGTAGTAGGTTCTTATCTATATCAATCGATTGGTTGAATCGATAATGAGATGATATAGAGAACACTACTCTTAATCATTCCTAGTCAAGTATTAACATTCAGGGACAATGTTAATGCGTAGAGACTAGCATGTAGGTCAACATGATGACTTGATCTCACAAGTCATGGATATGAGATATCGAGTTGACACATGGGTATACATTAGAGAATGTATACTGAATGACCCGCCATGAGAAAGTATCATGGATCGTTATATGAGTGTCATATACTTTCTCATGTGGCTATTAGTATGACTATTAGTCCTTAGACCTGAAGTCACCATGGTTCCCTAC
This sequence comes from Wurfbainia villosa, assembly GCA_025175895.1. Taxonomy (NCBI): domain Eukaryota; kingdom Viridiplantae; phylum Streptophyta; class Magnoliopsida; order Zingiberales; family Zingiberaceae; genus Wurfbainia; species Wurfbainia villosa. The sequence goes on along the minus strand of CM045989.1, from coordinate 122,657,782 downwards.
ATAAGGCGTTGCATACTTTGCTTACAAACGCCACCCGTAAATGGGTGGACTATAAAGGCGACATCGGGTATGTAACAAATTATGCGAGGGATGGGAGTGATGTAGATGGGATCTATCCTCCTATATGAGGAGTGACATCGATATTCTTGATAGAGTGAGACCATGAAGGGCATGGCCATGCCCAAATGAGTCAATATGAGATGTTGAGCTCATTTGTTTAGAGTGAGTCTACTTGGAGTTCAAGATTTAGATTGTACCGAGGATGACACGGTCTATGCCTCGATTGGTCAATCTAGATGTCAAGGATAGAGGGACAATGTCACATATTGTGAGAGTCACAATTAGTAGTCACAAAGGTGATGTTGGAGCTCAACATTCTTGTAACTTGGGTAGCAATGATGTGTTGCTAGATACCGCTCATTGCTTATGTTCCTAAATCGGTTTAGGGACATTGCCAACGTTACAAGAACCTATAGGGTCACACACATAAGAGCAATTAGATGGAGATTAGGTTCATATGATGAACCATGAGGATTAGGTTCATGGGATGAACCAAATTGGATTAAGAGTAATCCAAATTAGACTAATTGAGTTAGACTCAAGTTGATTCAAGTGTTGAATGAGTCTAATTTAGATTTGATTCATCAAATCAATTTAAATTAATGAATAGAGATTCATTAAATTAAAATTGACTTGAATCAAATGGTTGGATTTGATCAACCATAGGAGATAATAGGTCAAGTTTGACTTGACTTGAGAGGGAAGATGAATGGTCAATTTTGACTTGACCAATTGCCATGTCATGATGACTTGGCATGGGGCCGGCCAATGATGATGCTCCACATCATCATGGACACATCATGGGGTGCCACCTCATGAGGGAGACCAAGAGCCATTGGCTCTTGGAGTTACATGCATGCATGTAACCCCCTTATAGTGGGTTATGGATGATGTGAAGTTAAGTTGTGTAACTTCATCTTCTTCCTCCTCTCTTCCCTCAAGCTCTCTCTTCCTCATCTAGCCATGAACGTCCAAGGGGTGCTAGCACACTCTAGGACGCTTTTCTCCACCTATTGCTTGTGTGGATACCGATAGAGGAGTGTACACTTGACACTCTCGAGTTCTGGCGAACCTTTTGGACGAGCGGGATAAGGAAGGGCGTCGCTACGAGGGTAACACTCTCACCTTCTAGGTCTAAGGTAGATCTAGGCTTTTTATATAAACACATACATGTTTTGTTTTAATACATCTTCGCACGGATCCGTGGGTCGGGCTTCGAGGTTTCCGCAACGGTTTTGCGGCTCGGAAAAACCCAACAGTGGTATCAGAGCCACGTGCGAAGCATGTATGTATTTCGTTTTTGTAATTTTTGTATTAGATATAAAAATTACAGATTTATATGTTTCTGTAAATTCCCTAATTTTATATAATTTTTGGGTATTTTTCTCAAAGAGTCGAAGCAACAAGTGTTGGGACACTTGTAGGCTTCAACCGTCGAGAAAAACTCTCCGAAACGGCGAGTTCTCGCTTTAGGTTTTTGGGACAGCGACTTAAGTCGTTGTAGGATTGCAGTAGGGACACTCGCAAAGTTAATTTTGTGAGTATGGGCGCTGCCCCTATCCCCGAAAGGGGCTTTGTCCCGCGATCGGCGCTGAAACCGCTTAAGCGGGACCTACGAGAGGTGACTCATTAATTTGAAAAAAATTAGGAAAAATTATAGAAATTTATTTAAAAAATACAAAATTTAGAATTATGTATAATTCTGTGATTGTCATGGCCCATTGACCGCCCTTGGATTGGATTCTGGGTGTTGTAATGCATAATACGGCTTATGCGCTTTTTGTGGTCAGGCTCTGTTGTATAGTGTATGCGACCTGCGAGTCGTACCTCTTCTTTTGATATTCTAGTTGTAAATAGTTTTGGACTCGAATGTAACTCGAGTTTCATATTTGTAATGTACAAAAATTGGAGCGGTGGAAAGTCCACTTGAAGACGAGGTTACGAGAAGGATGACGACGACACATGGCGGTCAAAGGAAGCGCTTGGAGAAGCCGCTAGCCTTAGGTTGACCGTCCGATCTTCTCATTGGCTTGAGAAGATCGTAGTAGGGCCATGACTATATCACATTTAATTATATATATATATATATATATATATATATATATATATATGTTGATATATATATATATATATTTAATTGATTTTTGCTTGTATGTATGTGATGCATGCTAGTAGAATAATGTTTGTATGTATATGATGCATGCTAGGATAATTTTCTTGTATGTATATGATGCAAGCTAGAATAATGAATGTATGTATGTGATGCATGCTAATATAGGATAATAAAGGCCTTAATGCATATAAGATACACATTACGATTAGATTAGATCATAATCGAATCAACTCGAAAATGCCTACTGAGCCTTGATACCCATCACTACCTCGATCATTTGTTGTTGTTGAATCTGCCAAAGCAGAGCAACGCATATTATCTTGGTAGGGTGCGGAGGGACAATCTTGGTCCCGCCTATCACGCTTGGGTTAGAGTAAGCTCAATTAGATTGAGCAAAACTAGTTAACTCAATTGGATCGAGTAGAACTATAGACATATTCCAATCGTTGGAAAGATAGGTTAAGATCGCATTTACACTAAATCTTGGGCGATTTAGCCAAAGCTAACTCAAGGTCTTTTGTAAATGTGGGTCTTGATCCTATAAACAAGAGTTGCATAGAGATGTAATCGGTAATGTGTTACCCACCGATCGTACTAAGTCTTGGGCGATTTAGCCAAAGCTAACTCAAGGCTTAGTATGATGTGGATCTTGTCCCGCAAGAATTATAGCTAGTTTGTATGAATCTAGTAATGTGGTTTGACCACATCAATAACTCGATTCTACAAAATTCCTATAATTCAGTGGGAGCATCATTTGATTAAAGGCCTAATTAAATGATAAAAGGAAAATGATATTAATTCTCTGCATTGTATGTTGTAGATAACTATGTCGACAAACACGAACACTCTCTCTCTGCGTTCTGTCCTTGAGAAGGACAAGCTCAATGGAGCGGATTTCTTGGACTGGTACAGGAACCTGAGAATTGTTCTCACCCAAGAAAGGAAGTTGTACGTCCTGGAGCAGCCCATTCCGGAGGCACCTCCTGCCACTGCCTCGCGAGCTGACAAAGATGCTTACAAGAAGCATCAAGATGATGCATTAGATGTGTCATGTCTAATGCTCGCGACCATGAACTCTGAGCTTCAGAAGCAACATGAGTTCATGAATTCTTATGATATGGTTGGACATCTTCGTCAACTATATCAAGGACAAGCAAGGCATGAGAGATATGAAGTCTCTAAGGCATTGTTTGGGTCTAAAATGCAAGAAGGGACTCCCGTAGGTCAATATGTACTCAAGATGATTGGGTACGTAGAAAACCTACAAAGGCTGGGATTCCCACTTGGCCAAGAGCTGGCCACTGACCTGATCTTGCAATCTTTACCACAAGCCTTCAATCAATTTGTCATGAATTATAACATGAATGAAATTGATAAGCCATTGCCTGAAATGCTCAGCATGTTGAGAACTGCTGAGTTTAACCTTAAGAAGGGAAAATCTGACACCATTTTGATGGTGCAAAAGAAGAAAGGCAAGGGCAAGCCTAAAGGTAAGGGAAAGTCCCAAGCCAAGGGCAAAGGCAAAGAACTTAAACCCAAAGGAGGGGTAGCCAAGGAAGGGGCTTGCTTCCACTGCAAGGAAGCTGGACACTGGAAGCGTAACTGCAAAGCTTACCTGGAAGATCTTAAGAAGAAAAGAAGTGAGACTTCTACTTCAGGTATAAATGTTATAGAAGTCAATCTATCTATTTCTTCATCATGGGTATTAGATACTGGATGTGCATCTCACATTTGTACCAATGTGCAGGCGCTGAGAAATAGCAGGGCATTGACAAAGGGCGAGGTGGACCTACGAGTAGGCAATGGAGCAAGGGTTGCTGCTGTTGCTGTAGGAACTTATGATCTATCTTTGCCCTCTGGGCTTGTACTAGAATTAGATGAATGTTGTTATGTGTCTGCCTTAACTAAGAACATCATTTCAGTTTCTTGTTTGGACAAGAAAGGATTTTCATTTATAATAAAGAACAAATGTTGTTCAGTTTATTTAAATGATATGTTCTATTGTAGTGCACCTCTAATGAACGGACTCTACTTTCTAGACTTAGAGAGCCCAATCTATAACATAAGTACCAAGAGGTTCAAGTCAAATGAGTTGAACCAAACTTATCTCTTGCACTGTCGCTTAGGTCACATAAATGAGAGTCGCTTATCTCAGCTCCATAAGGATGGGCTGCTAGACTCATTTGATTTTGAATCATATGAGACATGCGAGTCTTGCCTTTTAGGCAAGATGACCAAGACTCCCTTTAGTGGACACAGCGAAAGAGCAACAGATTTGTTAGGACTTATACATAGTGATGTATGTGGCCCTTTCAATGTTGCTGCTAGAGGTGGTTACAGGTACTTCATTACATTTATCGATGACTTGAGATATGGTTATGTGTATCTCATGACATAAATAATCCTTTGAAAAGTTCAAAGAATTCAAGAATGATGTACAAAACCTGCTTGGCATGAGTATTAAGATACTGATCGATCGAGGTGGAGAATACCTTAGCCATGAATTTCATGACTATCTAAGTGGGATTCTATCCCAACTCACTCCTCCCGAACACCACAAAGGGAATGGTGTATCCAAAAGGAGGAATCATACCCTATTAGATATGGTACGATCTATGATGAGTCACACAGATCTTCCTATATCCTTTTGGGGATATGCTCTAGACACAAGCCACCCCCTTAACCGTACCATCCAAGGTCGTGATAAAGACACCATATACGATATGGACAGGAGAAATCCCATGATGTCTTTCATGAGGATTTGGGGTTGTGAGGCTTACATTCGACGCCAAGTCTCGCATAAACCGGGACCCAAACTGATAGGTTCTATTTTGCTGGATATCCCAAGGATACAAAGGGATATTACTTCTACATTCCCAAGACAAAGTGTTTGTGGTAAAGACTGGAGTTTTTCTAGAAAGGGATTTTGTTTCTAGAAAACTAGTGGAGTACTTCGATCTTGAAGAAATTCAAGATAAGGACCATAACACTGAGGCCTTGATGGAGGTTGAATAGAACCACAAAGTGTTGTGGGTGATGAGGATTTTGCACAAAGAGTTGTGGAACAACCACCTGTTCATGTAGACCTACCTCTTCGCAGGTCTGATAGGGTACGTCGTCAGCCTGAGAGATACTCATTTCTCTTGTCTGACCATGATGACGTTATGCTCATTGAGAATGAGCCTACCTCCTATCAGGAAGCTGTGATGAGCCCAGATTCTGAGAAATGGCTAGAGGCCATGAGATCCGAGATGGAATCCATGTACACCAACCAAGTATGGACTTTGGTTGATCCACCTGAAGGGGTCAAACCCATTGGGTGTAAGTGGGTCTTTAGGAGAAAGACTGACATGGATGGACTTACGCATACCTATAAGGGTCGATTGGTGGCTAAATGTTTCAAGCAAATTCATGGTATTGACTATGATGAAACCTTTTCTCCAGTGGCGATGTTTAAGTCCATTCGAATCTTGCTTGCTATTGCAGCATACCACGATTATGAGATCTGGCAGATGGATGTCAAAATTGCATTTCTGAATGGAAACTTACTCGAGGATGTGTACATGACACAACCTGAGGGTTTTGTATATCCACAGCATACTGGGAAAGTATGCAAGCTGCAAAGGTCCATTTATGGGCTAAAGCAAGCTTCTCGGAGCTGGAATCTTCGATTCAATGATGCGATCAAATAGTTTGGTTTCATCAAGAATGAAGATGAACCCTGTGTCTACAAAAGGGTTAATGGGAACACAGTTGTCTTCCTTATATTGTATGTGGATGACATACTACTCATTGGGAATGACATCCCTTCGCTACAGTCTGTGAAGACTTGGCTCGGGACGTGCTTCTCAATGAAAGACTTAGGTGAAGTAGCCTGTATTCTAGGCATCAAGATATATAGAGATAGATCTAAGAGATTGCTTGGCCTAAGTCAGAGTACATAAATTGACACGGTATTACTTCGGTTTGCCATGCAGAATTCCAAGAATGAACTTCTGCCCATGTCACATGGTGTGAGTCTTTCGAAGACTCAAAGTCCCTCTTCAAGAGAGGAGAGAGACCGCATGGATAAGATCCCTTACGCATCTGCTATAGGATCTATCATGTACGCCATGCTATGTACTCGTCCTGATGTCTCGTATGCTTTGAGCATGACGAGTAGATACCAGTCAGATCTAGGTGAGCGTCACTGGATAGTAGTCAAGAATATTCTTAAGTACTTGAGAAGGACTAAAGAATATTTCTTGATATTTGGAGGCGATGAGGAGCTAGCTGTAAAGGGTTACAGCGATGCCAGCTTCCAAATTGACCAGGATGATTATAGATCGCAGTCAGGGTTCGTGTTTTGCTTTAATAGTGGCGCTGTGAGCTGGAATAGTTCCAAGCGAGACACGATTCGATTCTATAACAGAGGCCGAATATATCGGTGCTTCCATCTCATTCGAGAGATTATCAATAGAGGAGATGTGAATATTTGCAGAGTACCCACAGAGGCTAACATCGCAGATCCCTTGACCAAGGCTATGGCACAGAAAAAGCATGATGGTCACACTAGGTCATTGGGTATTAGATACTATGATGATTGACACTAGTGCTAGTGGAAGATTGTTAGTGAAAGCCCTAGAGCCAATAATGTGATGATTGTTGTATGGACTTTATTGTATCATATTCCTATTTATAAAGGCATGGTTATTATATTTACTTGTATTGGTGCCAAATAACTAAATATAATAATGTCCTTGAGTAGTAGGTTCTTATCTATATCAATCGATTGGTTGAATCGATAATGAGATGATATAGAGAACACTACTCTTAATCATTCCTAGTCAAGTATTAACATTCAGGGACAATGTTAATGCGTAGAGACTAGCATGTAGGTCAACATGATGACTTGATCTCACAAGTCATGGATATGAGATATCAAGTTGACACATGGGTATACATTAGAGAATGTATACTGAATGACCCGCCATGAGAAAGTATCATGGATCGTTATATGAGTGTCATATACTTTCTCATGTGGCTATTAGTATGACTATTAGTCCTTAGACCTGAAGTCACCATGGTTCCCTACATAAGGCGTTGCATACTTTGGCTTCGTCAAACGTCACCCGTAAATGGGTGGACTATAAAGGCGATTACTGGGTATGTAACAAATTATGCGGAGGGATGAGAGTGATGTAGATGAGATCTATCCCTCCTATATGACGGGAGTGACATCGATATTCTTGATAGAGTGAGACCACGAAGTGCATGACCATGCCCAAATGAGTCAATATGAGATGTTGAGCTCATTTGTTTAGAGTGAGTCTACTTGGAGTTCAAGATTTAGATTGTACCGAGGATGACACGGTCTATGCCTCGATTGGTCAATCTAGATGTTAAGGATAGAGGGACAATGTCACATATTGTGAGAGTCACAATTAGTAGTCACAAAGGTGATGTTGGAGCTCAACATTCTTGTAACTTGGGTAGCAATGATGTGTTGCTAGATACCGCTCATTGCTTATGTTCCTAAATCGGTTTAGGGACATTGCCAACGTTACAAGAACCTATAGGGTCACACACATAAGAGCAATTAAATGGAGATTAGGTTCATATGATGAACCATGAGGATTAGGTTCATGGGATGAACCAAATTGGATTAAGAGTAATCCAAATTAGACTAATTGAGTTAGACTCAAGTTGATTCAAGTGTTGAATGAGTCTAATTTAGATTTGATTCATCAAATAAATTTAAATTAATGAATAGAGATTCATTAAATTAAAATTGACTTGAATCAAATGGTTGGATTTGATCAACCATAGGAGATAATAGGTCAAGTTTGACTTGACTTGAGAGGGAAGATGAATGGTCAATTTTGACTTGACCAATTGCCATGTCATGATGACTTGGCATGGGGCCGGCCAATGATGATGCTCCACATCATCATGGACACATCATGGGGTGCCACCTCATGAGGGAGACCAAGAGCCATTGGCTCTTGGAGTTACATGCATGCATGTAACCCCCTTATAGTGGGTTATGGATGATGTGAAGTTAAGTTGTGTAACTTCATCTTCTTCCTCCTCTCTTCCCTCAAGCTCTCTCTTCCTCATCTAGCCATGAACGTCCAAGGGGTGCTAGCACACTCTAGGATGCTTTTCTCCACCTATTGCTTGTGTGGATACCGATAGAGGAGTGTACACTTGACACTCTCGAGTTCTGGCGAACCTTTTGGACGAGCGGGATAAGGAAGGGCGTCGCTACGAGGGTAACACTCTCACCTTCTAGGTCTAAGGTAGATCTAGGCTTTTTATATAAACACATACATGTTTTGTTTTAATACATCTTCGCACGGATCCGTGGCCGGGGCTTCTGAGGTTTCCGCAACGCAAAAAGCGGTTTTTGCGGCTCGGAAAAACCCAACAGTGGTATCAGAGCCACGTGCGAAGCATGTATGTATTTCGTTTTTGTAATTTTTGTATTAGATATAAAAATTACAGATTTATATGTTTCTGTAAATTTCCTAATTTTATATAATTTTTGGGTATTTTTCTCAAAGAGTCGAAGCAACAAGTGTTGGGACACTTGTAGGCTTCAACCGTCGAGAAAAACTCTCCGAAACGGCGAGTTCTCGCTTTAGGTTTTTTGGACAGCGACTTAAGTTGTTGTAGGATTGCAGTAGGGACACTTGCAAAGTTAATTTTGTGAGTATGGGCGCTGCCCCTATCCCCGAAAGGGGCTTTGTCCCGCGATCGCACCTGGAAACCGCTTAGCGGGACCGTTACGGAGAGGTGACTCATTAATTTGAAAAAAAAAATTAGGAAAAATTATAGAAATTTCTGTAAAAATACATAATTTAGAATTATGTATAATTCTGTGATTGTCATGGCCCAATGACCCCAATTTGATTGGATTATGTGTGTTGTAATTCATAATACGGCTTGCGTGCCGTTTTGTGGTTGTGCCTGTTGTATAGTGTATGCGACCTGCGAGTCGTACCTCTTCTTTTGATATTCTAGTTGTAAATAGTTTTGGACTCGAATGTAACTCGAGTTTCATATTTGTAATGTACAAAAATTGGAGCGGTGGAAAGTCCACTTGAAGACGAGGTTACGAGAAGGGTGACGACGACACATGGCGGTCAAAGGAAGCGCTTGGAGAAGCCGCTAGCCTTAGGTTGACCGTCCGATCTTCTCATTGGCTTGAGAAGATCGTAGTAGGGCCATGACTATATCACATTTAATTATATATATATATATATATCTTGATATATATATATATATATTTAATTGATTTTTGCTTGTATGTATGTGATGCATGCTAGTAGAATAATGTTTGTATGTATATGATGCATGCTAGGATAATTTTCTTGTATTTATATGATGCATGCTAGAATAATGAATGTATGTATGTGATGCATGCTAATATAGGATAATAAAGGCCTTAATGCATATAAGATACACATTACGATTAGATTAGATCATAATCGAATCAACTCGAAAATGCCTACCGAGCCTTGATACCCATCACTACCTCGATCATTTGTTGTTGTTGAATCTGCCAAAGCAGAGCAACGCATATTATCTTGGTAGGGTGCGGAGGGACAATCTTGGTCCCGCCTATCACGCTTGGGTTAGAGTAAGCTCAATTAGATTGAGCAAAACTAGTTAACTCAATTGGATCGAGTAGAACTATAGGCATATTCCAATCGTTGGAAAGATAGGTTAAGATTGCATTTACACTAAATCTTGGGCGATTTAGCCAAAGCTAACTCAAGGTCTTTTGTAAATGTGGGTCTTGATCCTATAAACAAGAGTTGCATAGAGATGTAATCGGTAATGTGTTACCCACCGATCGTACTAAGTCTTGGGCGATTTAGCCAAAGCTAACTCAAGGCTTAGTATGATGTGGATCTTGTCCCGCAAGAATTATAGCTAGTTTGTATGAATCTAGTAATGTGGTTTGACCACATCAATAACTCGATTCTACAAAATTCCTATAATTCAGTGGGAGCATCATTTGATTAAAGGCCTAATTAAATGATAAAAGGAAAATGATATTAATTCTCTGCATTGTATGTTGTAGATAACTATGTCGACAAACACGAACACTCTCTCTCTGCGTTCTGTCCTTGAGAAGGACAAGCTCAATGGAGCCAAATTTCTTGGTGATGCAGAACACGAGAATTGTTCTCACCCAAGAAAGGAAGTTGTACGTCTGGGCGGCCCATTCGGAGGCACCTCGCCATGCCTCGCGGTGACAAAGATGCTTACAAGAAGCATCAAGATGATGCATTAGATGTGTCATGTCTAATGCTCGCGACCATGAACTCTGAGCTTCAGAAGCAACATGAGTTCATGAATTCTTATGATATGGTTGGACATCTTCGTCAACTATATCAAGGACAAGCAAGGCATGAGAGATATGAAGTCTCTAAGGCATTGTTTGGGTCTAAAATGCAAGAAGGGACTCCCGTAGGTCAATATGTACTCAAGATGATTAGGTACGTAGAAAACCTACAAAGGCTGGGATTCCCACTTGGCCAAGAGCTGGCCACTGACCTGATCTTGCAATCTTTACCACAAGCCTTCAATCAATTTGTCATGAATTATAACATGAATGAAATTGATAAGCCATTTCCTGAAATGCTCAGCATGTTGAGAACTGCTGAGTTTAACCTTAAGAAGGGAAAATCTGACACCATTTTGATGGTGCAAAAGAAGAAAGGCAAGGGCAAGCCTAAAGGTAAGGGAAAGTCCCAAGCCAAGGGCAAAGGCAAAGAACTTAAACCCAAAGGAGGGGTGGCCAAGGAAGGGGCTTGCTTCCACTGCAAGGAAGCTGGACACTTTGGGCGTAGCTATAAGCTTACCCGGAAGATCTTAAGAAGAAAAGAAGTGAGACTTACTTGGTATAAATGTTATAGAAGTCAATCTATCTATTTCTTCATCATGGGTATTAGATCGGATGTGCATCTCACATTTGTACCAATGTGCAGGCCGAGAAATAGCAGGCATTGACAAAGGCGAGGTGGACCTACGAGTAGGCAATGGAGCAAGGGTTCTTGGAACTTATGATCTATCTTTGCCCTCACGGGCTTGTACTAGAATTAGATGAATGTTGTTATGTACTGCCTTTAACTAAGAACATCATTTGGTTTCTTGTTTGGACAAGAAAGGATTTTCATTTATAATAAAGAACAAATGTTGTTCAGTTTATTTAAATGATATGTTCTATTGTAGTGCACCTCTAATGAACGGACTCTACTTTCTAGACTTAGAGATCCCAATCTATAACATAAGTACCAAGAGGTTCAAGTCAAATGAGTTGAACCAAACTTATCTCTGGCACTGTCGCTTAGGTCACATAAATGAGAGTAAACTTATCTCGGCTCCATAAGGATGGTGCTAGACTCATTGATTTTGAATGTATGAGACATGCGAGTCTTGCCTTTTAGGCAAGATGACCAAGACTCCCTTTAGTGGACATAAATAAAGAGCAACAGATTTGTTAGGACTTATACATAGTGATGTATGTGGCCCTTTCAATGTTGCAGCTAGAGGTGGTTACAGGTACTTCATTACATTTACTGATGACTTCAGTAGATATGGTTATGTGTATCTCATGACACATAAATCAGAATCTTTTGAAAAGTTCAAAGAATTCAAGAATGAAGTATAAAACCAACTTGGCAAGAGTATTAAGATACTTCGATCAGATCGAGGTGGAGAATACCTTAGCCATGAATTTCATGACTATCTAGCTGAGTGTGGGATTCTATCCCAACTCACTCCTCCTGGAACACCACAGTGGAATGGTGTATCCAAAAGGAGGAATCATACCCTATTGGATATGGTATGATCTATGATGAGTCACACAGATCTTCCTATATCCTTTTGGGGGTATGCTCTAGATACAGCAGCCTTTACCCTTAACCGTGTACCATCCAAGGCTGTGATAAAGACACCATATACGATATGGACAGGGAGAAATCCCATGATGTCTTTCATGAGGATTTGGGGTTGTGAGGCTTACATTCGACGTCAAGTCTCAGACAAACTGGGACCCAAATCTGATAGGTTCTATTTTGTTGGATATCCCAAGGATACAAAGGGATATTACTTCTACATTCCCAGTAAGCACAAAGTGTTTGTGGCAAAGACTGGAGTTTTTCTAGAAAGTGATTTTGTTTCTAGAAAAATTAGTGGGAGTACCTTCGATCTTGAAGAAATTCAAGATAAGGACCATAACACTGAGGCCTTGATGGAGGTTGAATAGGAACCACAAAGTGTTGTGGGTGATGAGGTTATTGCACAAAGAGTTGTGGAACAACCACCTGTTCATGTAGACCTACCTCTTCGCAGATCTGATAGGGTACGTCGTCAGCCTGAGAGATACTCATTTCTCTTGTCTGACCATGATGACGTTATGCTCATTGAGAATGAGCCTACCTCCTATCAGGAAGCTGTGATGAGCCCAGATTCTGAGAAAAGGCTAGAGGCCATGAGATCCGAGATAGAATCCATGTACACCAACCAAGTATGGACTTTGGTTGATCCACCTGAAGGGGTCAAACCCATTAGGTGTAAGTGGGTCTTTAGGAGAAAGACTGACATGGATGGACTTACGCATACCTATAAGGGTCGATTGGTGGCTAAATGTTTCAAGCAAATTCATGGTATTGACTATGATGAAACCTTTTCTCCAGTGGCGATGTTTAAGTCCATTCGAATCTTGCTTGCTATTGCAGCATACCACGATTATGAGATCTGGCAGATGGATGTCAAAATTGCATTTCTGAATGGAAACTTACTCGAGGATGTGTACATGACACAACCTGAGGGTTTTGTATATCCACAGCATACTGGGAAAGTATGCAAGCTGCAAAGGTCCATTTATGGGCTAAAGCAAGCTTCTCGGAGCTGGAATCTTCGATTCAATGATGCGATCAAATAGTTTGGTTTCATCAAGAATGAAGATGAACCCTGTGTCTACAAAAGGGTTAATGGGAACACAATTGTCTTCCTTATATTGTATGTGGATGACATACTACTCATTGGGAATGACATCCCTTCGCTACAGTCTGTGAAGACTTGGCTCGGGACGTGCTTCTCAATGAAAGACTTAGGTGAAGTAGCCTGTATTCTAGGCATCAAGATATATAGAGATAGATCTAAGAGTAGTACATAAATTGACACTAGATATTACTTTGCCATGCAGAATTCCAAGAATGAACTTCTGCCCATGTCACATGGTGTGAGTCTTTCGAAGACTCAAAGTCCCTCTTCAAGAGAGGAGAGAGACCGCATGGATAAGATCCCTTACGCATCTGCTATAGGATCTATCATGTACGCCATGCTATGTACTCGTCCTGATGTCTCGTATGCTTTGAGCATGACGAGTAGATACCAGTCAGATCTAGGTGAGCATCACTGGATAGTAGTCAAGAATATTCTTAAGTACTTGAGAAGAACTAAAGAATATTTCTTGATATTTGGAGGCGATGAGGAGCTAGCTGTAAAGGGTTACAGCGATGCCAGCTTCCAAATTGACCAGGATGATTATAGATCGCAGTCAGGGTTCGTGTTTTGCTTTAATAGTGGCGCTGTGAGCTGGAATAGTTCCAAGCAGGACACAGTTGCTGATTCTACAACAGAGGCCGAATATATCGGTGCTTCCATCTCATTCGAGAGATTATCAATAGAGGAGATGTGAATATTTGCAGAGTACCCACAGAGGCTAACATCGCAGATCCCTTGACCAAGGCTATGGCACAGAAAAAGCATGATGGTCACACTAGGTCATTGGGTATTAGATACTATGATGATTGACACTAGTGCTAGTGGAAGATTGTTAGTGAAAGCCCTAGAGCCAATAATGTGATGATTGTTGTATGGACTTTATTGTATCATATTCCTATTTATAAAGGCATGGTTATTATATTTACTTGTATTGGTGCCAAATAACTAAATATAATAATGTCCTTGAGTAGTAGGTTCTTATCTATATCAATCGATTGGTTGAATCGATAATGAGATGATATAGAGAACACTACTCTTAATCATTCCTAGTCAAGTATTAACATTCAGGGACAATGTTAATGCGTAGAGACTAGCATGTAGGTCAACATGATGACTTGATCTCACAAGTCATGGATATGAGATATCGAGTTGACACATGGGTATACATTAGAGAATGTATACTGAATGACCCGCCATGAGAAAGTATCATGGATCGTTATATGAGTGTCATATACTTTCTCATGTGGCTATTAGTATGACTATTAGTCCTTAGACCTGAAGTCACCATGGTTCCCTACATAAGGCGTTGCATACTTTGGCTTCGTCAAACGTCACCCGTAAATGGGTGGACTATAAAGGCGATTACTGGGTATGTAACAAATTATGCGGAGGGATGGGAGTGATGTAGATGGGATCTATCCCTCCTATATGACGGGAGTGACATCGATATTCTTGATAGAGTGAGACCACGAAGTGCATGGCCATGCCCAAATGAGTCAATATGAGATGTTGAGCTCATTTGTTTAGAGTGAGTCTACTTGGAGTTCAAGATTTAGATTGTACCGAGGATGACACGGTCTATGCCTCGATTGGTCAATCTAGATGTCAAGGATAGAGGGACAATGTCACATATTGTGAGAGTCACAATTAGTAGTCACAAAGGTGATGTTGGAGCTCAACATTCTTGTAACTTGGGTAGCAATGATGTGTTGCTAGATACCGCTCATTGCTTATGTTCCTAAATCGGTTTAGGGACATTGCCAACGTTACAAGAACCTATAGGGTCACACACATAAGAGCAATTAAATGGAGATTAGGTTCATATGATGAACCATGAGGATTAGGTTCATGGGATGAACCAAATTGGATTAAGAGTAATCCAAATTAGACTAATTGAGTTAGACTCAAGTTGATTCAAGTGTTGAATGAGTCTAATTTAGATTTGATTCATCAAATCAATTTAAATTAATGAATAGAGATTCATTAAATTAAAATTGACTTGAATCAAATGGTTGGATTTGATCAACCATAGGAGATAATAGGTCAAGTTTGACTTGACTTGAGAGGGAAGATGAATGGTCAATTTTGACTTGACCAATTGCCATGTCATGATGACTTGGCATGGGGCCGGCCAATGATGATGCTCCACATCATCATGGACACATCATGGGGTGCCACCTCATGAGGGAGACCAAGAGCCATTGGCTCTTGGAGTTACATGCATGCATGTAACCCCCTTATAGTGGGTTATGGATGATGTGAAGTTAAGTTGTGTAACTTCATCTTCTTCCTCCTCTCTTCCCTCAAGCTCTCTCTTCCTCATCTAGCCATGAACGTCCACACTCTAGGATGCTTTTCTCCACCTATTGCTTGTGTGGATACCGATAGAGGAGTGTATACTTGACACTCGAGTTCCGGCGAACCTTTTGGACGAGCGGGATAAGCGAAGGACGTCGCTACGAGGGTAACACTCTCACCTTCTAGGTCTAAGGTAGATCTAGGGTTTTTATATAAACACATACATATTTTGTTTTAATACATCTTCCCACGGATCTGTGGCCGGGGCTTCCGAGGTTTCCGCAACGCAAAAAGCGGTTTTTGCGGCTCGGAAAAACCCAACAGTCATGACATCATTTTCATTTTTATTTATAAAAATGTCATGATCATGTTTTAGACCTATCTTTATATGTCATGTATGCTTAAATGTCATTCACATGTCATGACATCATGATTTTGGCACATGCTTAGTTAAATTATATTTATGCCATAATCATCATCATGCATATAACTAAAAATGGATTTAAGGACTATGGCATGGTTTGATGGGAATCAAATAATATTGCATAGAAATATGCATGAAACCATTAAAAGGACAAAAACTCACATCTCACTAAAAACTTGACTTGTATGTGTTTTACACATCTAGATATAAGTGAGATATTTAGAAAAAAGAAATTAAAGGTTTCAAAAACATTTTGAAAAACCTTGGTGAAGCTTATCTTTTGATAGCTATCACTATTGAATGGGATGATACAAAGAGGGCTCTTTATTGAAGCTTTTCTCAACTTTTGGACTTTGTATCAATCTCTTAATTTAGTGGGTAAAATAATTTTCAAATATTTTTTACCCATAGTGTTTATGATAAGTAATATACATACCAAATTTCAAGATTTTTAAACCTATATATATTTACTTATAAATTTCGGAAAGTCATTTCTGAAATTCAGAGAACTAGAATGTACGATTATCGATCGCCAAGGAGGCCACGATGATGGAGGTGGCACCGATTACGAATTGATCCAAGCGCCAAGCTGATTTCGGGTAAATCTTATTGGTTAGGCCCATGTTCAGTTAGGTTAAGGTTCCCTAACCACTCCTAACCCTAGGATATGCTTGGGAGAGCATTAGAAAGGGTGGAAATCCATTGGACATGGATTAGGAGATGGGTTTAGGGAGAATATTAATTTTAAGGTGGAAGAGAGTTCATTGTAGAACTTTGCCTTAATTTTGATGTGGTTAATATTCTTATTGTCTTAGGGACTCTCCAAGGATATTGTTGGTGCAATGGTCAAGGGGGAGAAAGCCTCTAGGGGGAGGTATCCATCATGGGAGATGGATATGTATTTCCTCATGGGAGGAAATTGGGTTGCCTCTCTTTAAGTGATATAGGATCACTAGAAAGATTGTAGGCATGTGTTCCTCCAAGGGAGAGATTGTAAGATCTCATTGGGATATGAGACATTCATACCCTTAGAGAGGACCTTTTTGATGTAATGTCAAAAAGGGGGAGAAGTTACCAAGTTACTAATTAGGTTTGGAATTCTCATTTGGGATATGAGAATTGCCAATATGGGAGAATTGGTAGACTTGAGATGATAGTTTTGTCAATCATCAAAAAGAGGGAGATTGTTGGTGCAATCGGCCCAGGTTGACTCGAGCAGTACCTTGATAGTATTTTGATGATAGACAAAACTCATGACATGGGATTGTCATGGGAAAATCCAACATGGTGTTGGCATGGAAAATCCAAGCATGGAGCTTGGTGTTGAAAAGTCCAAAGCATTGCGAAGCCGTGCGCTTGGTGCTTGGTGAGAAATTCATTTCGAAGCCGTGCACTTGGTGCATATGGAAAGTCTTGAGGACTTGGTAAGTTCACTAGGCTCGGGGTCCTTGAGTAGGTGAAGGATGTCATTGCGAAGTCTTGCGCTTGGTGCATCTGAGGGACCGTCGGACGGGGAGTAAATGGAGTAAGGCCTAAGGGAAGAATACTTCGAGGGCATGAGACGTGAAGGATGGCGTTGCGAAGCCGTGCACTTGGCGCATCCGAGGGACGTAGGCCGAGGGAAGAGAGCTTCGATGGGGAACTCCATGAGGGATGATGTGGACTTAGCCAAGTGGCTAAGACTGAGTGTCAGAGGATTAAACTTGATGTTTGAGGGTTTACCCGACGGTTGAATGCTCAAACAACTTGGTGTTTGAGGTTTTGCCCGACAGCAGTCGACTGACATAGGTGGCAGTCGACTGATCCAAGTCGACTAGGGTTCGACTGGTGTTAGACTTGCGATTTTGTGCTTGGCAATCGACTGCCATGGACTGGCAATCGACTGTCGAGGGATGATAGTCGACTGATGGGAGTGTCGCGAGCACAGAACGCTCCATAGCCGATTGGGCAATTGACTACTAGGTCACCAGTCGACTTCCATGGACTGGCAGTCGACTGGTAGGTGATCCGTTGGAACTTATCCAACGTGGATCTAGCCGTTGTGAGACAACGGCTACAGGGGCAATCGACTAGGGCCTTTTGGAAGTCGATTACTGGGCGCGAAAACAACATGATGCAAGTTATAAATGGAGCTCAAGTGGAAGGATTTCACCAAGACTTTTGTGAAGCTATTGGAGGGGAATTGTTGCTGCATTCCAGACCTTCAAGAGCCATCTAAAGCAAGCAACAAGAAAGGGTTCAAAGCTAAGAGTTGTAAAGCGTTCTTTACTTGTATTTCTTAGTGTCTTTGTATTTCTTATAGTATTACTGTTGTAATAGCTTGTGAGAGGTTTCTCCACCTCCGACGTGTAGTCGAGAAGGAGTTTAGTTAGTATCGTGTGCATAACTAGAGCTCGGTGAGCTCGCCCGTGGCGTAGGAATCATTCGGTTCCGAACCATGTATATCGTGTGTGTTTGCGTATGCTTATTTGTTGTTAGTATTATTATTGTTTCTATTGTTTCCGCTACGCTAACAACAATTGTAGGAAAGCAACGCAACGAGAATGAACGAATTCCACCATCGAACGATTGAGGGCTATTCACCCCCCTCTAGCCGGCCAACCACACACCGATCGATCCCCTACACCAGTAGGTATGGAAGACCATGTTTGACAAGTGATGTTCCGACATATCTAGGAGATCATACTTGGCAAGTGAATTCTTGGTAGATCTAGGAAACCGTGCTTGGAAAGGGAAGTCCCAATAGGTCAACGCGACCTTACTTGGCAAGAGAAGTCCTGGTAGGTCAAAGTGACCAAAAGCTAGGTAAGTGAAGTCCTAACGGGTCAAGGTGACCGAAAGCTAGTCAAGAGAGGTTTTGACAAGTCATGAGTGATCGTATGCTGGATGCGAAAGTCCTAGTAGGTTGAGGTCAATCGGATACTAGGATTAACCAGAGGCCACCTGAACCCACTCAGATAGCAATACGCACCGAACTTACCAATTGATCGTATTATCGCTCAAGCACTGTTGAGTTTAGAACTCGACTATGAACAGTAGTAGTCAACTACTATAGTAAAATGCTACAATAGTCAACCGTTGCAATAAAATGCTATCATAGTCGATCGCTACAATAAAATATTATAGTACAGTTGACAAAACTTGACTGTGAACAGTAGCAATCGATTGCTACTGTTCACTAGTTGACTGCTATAATAGTCGACTGTGAAATGTGTTTTTAGCCTACAGAATATTTTCAACTCAACTAGCCAGTTCAATCGGACCTTACCAATCGACTGGTGACTTATACCAGTCGACTAGTGCACTGTGGTAGGTTAAAATACAACATGGATTTAGTCGTTGAAGAGTAATAGTCGATTGACCAATTGATTGGGGGTAAGACCAATCGAATGGTAGGTCGAAATCAGCTCGATGAAGACTTTATAAAAGAGGGTTTCGTGGAGATTTCGAGATGCCAGTTCTTGGAGACTTTGAAGGGGATTTGCTACTGCATTCCATACATTCCAAGGCATTCCAAAGCAACCAAGCTACAAACAAGCAAGATCACAATTGTGTAAAGTGTTTTTATTCTTGTTTTTCATTTCACTTGTATATTTTGTATTTAGTTGCATTCTTTGTACAAACTTTAAGTTGTAAGAGGTTTCTCCACCTCCGGAAGGTTTTTGAGAAGAAGGAAGTGATAGTGGGACTATCGGTAGGAGCTACGCCATGGAGTAGGAATCGGAGGTTCCGAACCACGTAAAATTTGATGTGTTGTGTTTTGTCTCTACTGCATTAATGTTTTGTAGATGAGCACATGAACGCAATCGATGATTGTGTTCGAATCACTATTCACCCCCTCTAGCAACCCAA
The DNA here is from genome assembly GCA_025175895.1 of Wurfbainia villosa. Lineage (NCBI taxonomy): Eukaryota > Viridiplantae > Streptophyta > Magnoliopsida > Zingiberales > Zingiberaceae > Wurfbainia > Wurfbainia villosa. Next base: position 122,638,031 of record CM045989.1, on the reverse strand, counting down.
GGTCCTAACATAATGCTTCATTAAAATCTTTCATTTTAAATTTACCCAATAGAAATGACTTAGTTTCATGCAATAATTATTTATAATTACTTGCCAACAAGATGTCATCCATATACAGGACAAATATTATAAACTTGCTCCAACTAAACTTAACATATATACATTGATCAACTGAATTCTCTTTGAAGTCAAATATGGTAACCACTTGATCAAATTTCTTGTACCATTGACAGGATATTTGCTTTAAGCTATAAATAGACTTTTTTAACTTACATACTAGGTACCTTGAATCATTAGATTCAAAGTTCTCTAGTTGTACCATATATATAGTCTCCTCAATGTCCTTAGTAAGGAATGTAGTCTTGATGTCCATTTGATGTAGTTCCAAATAATAATGAGCTACAAGTGTCATGATTGTCCTTAAGGAGTCTTTCATGGATACAGGTGAGAAAGTCTCCTTGTAATCAATATCCACCTTCTGAGTGAATCCCTTGGCTACAAGGCGTGCCTTATACTTCTTGACATTGCCCAATGAATCTTGTTTTATTTTAAATGTCCATTTGCAACTAACACTAATAGGCTTCACTCCTTCAAGAAATTCGATAAACTCCTATACACCATTATCTTCCATGGACTTCATCTCATCCTTCATGGCTTCAATCCATTTTTCAACATTAGAGCACTATTTGATTTTCTGAAAAGAGATAGGATCATTTTCCATATGTCAAATTCATGCTCCTTAAGATAAACATAATCACTTGAAATCGTGGATCTCCTTTCCCTAGTGGATTGTCTTAAAGGTACTTGTGTTTGAGGCACTTGAGGAACCCTCTCAACCATAGGAGGGAGTGCCTCAACCTAAGCAGATAGTTCCTCTATTTGTATAAGAGAGAACATAGGGATATCATGAGGTACTACTCCCACTAGATGTGCAACACCAACAACATAGGATATAAAAATCATTCCACTATTGGTTGTTGAGATAGGATAACCAATGCTATCATCCTCAAAAGGTACATCATTGAATTTAGTGCTCCCACTATCCTCAATGAACTAGACATTTTCTATCTTGAAAAAACACTTATTTGAGGGGTCATAAAACTTAAAATCCCTTGATTTTTTAAAATACCCTACAAAATGGCAGTTTAAAAATACCTACAATAGTCTTTAAATCCAGTTTTCTTTCATTATGCCTATAAGGCCTAGCCTAAGCTAGATAACCCCAAGCATGTAAATGCCTAATGCTAGGCTTCTTATCCATCCATAGCTCATATGAGGTTTTACTCATTGCCTTATTGGGTACTCTATTGAGTAAGTAAATTGTAGTCTTGAGTGCTTTACCCTATAAGGACTCCGGTAAAGAAGTGTTTTACACCATACTTTTCACCATGTCCTTTAAGGTTCAGTTCCTTCACTCAGCTACACCATTTTGTTGCGGAGTACCATACATGGTGTATTAAGCCACAATCTCACACTCAGAAAGGTAATTGATAAAAGGTACTGGATGTTGTTTACTAAATTCATCATAATGGTTATAATATTCACCTCCACAGTCAGATTTGATAGCTTTAATGTTCCTATCTAATTGACTTTAACTTCGACTTTGAAGACCTTGAACATAGGACTGTAGCTTCTCATGCAAAAAGTACAAGTAGGCATATCAGAAGTAGTCATTAATAAAACTAATAAATAGGTTTGTTCATTCTAAGATGTCTTAGAAAATGATCCACATGCATATGTATGTATCAGTTCTAAAGTGTTGATATATCGACTTGCACCTTTATTCCTTTTGTTAATTGTTTTTCCTTTAACACACTCTATGCAGACATAAAAGTCTGAAATATCAAGGAAATTAAGAATTCCTTGTCACATTAATATTTCTAGGCATTGTTTGAATATATGCCATAAATGTCTATACCACAATATGGATGAATTCTCGTCAGTCAAATTGCACTTCGTACCTATACTATACATGTATCAATAAGTATTGAATTTTGAAAAATACTAAATGTTCTATTTTCAAATTAACAAGAGTATCCTGATTTGTTCAAGCAGGAAATGAAAATTAAGTTCTGCCTAAATGATACAACAAGTGTATTCTCCAAATTCAAAAATACATTGGTCCCTAGATAAAGCTGAAAAATAACTATTGCAGTCATTTTAGCCTTCTTGCCATTATTCGTATAGATGTATTTTTCACCATTAATAAATAATCAACTACTAAAACAACTATGTATAATGACACTAATATGAGTGGTAGTCTCAGTGTCGATCCACTAAGTATATATAGGTAGAGTGACAAAATTGACTTTTGAACTAGCAAAGTTGAGAAGTTCATTACTGGACATTGCAATTTTGGTATTCTTACTTTTAATCATTTCATGTTCACTGGCTTCTAAAACAAAAGTTGATGGAATGTTATGTATATCGTCAGATATCATTTTTTCTATAAGATAAAAAATAAAACAATGTTCATATTAATAATCATAAACAAGTTATGACATCTGTTAGGAATCGTTGGAATGGCTAGAGGGGGGGGTGAATAGCGTCAATGGAATTCTTTCGCGTTCTTGTCTACAATTTCGTTAGTGTACAGCGGAAATAGAAATAATACAATAACGAAATAGACAATTACACACAAACACGAGTATGTAACGTGGTTCGGAACCGCATGGTTCCTACTCCACGGATCGGGCTCAAACGAGCCCTAGCGATGCCACAAGCACACCACTATGTAATAACTCCTTCTCGGAATAATCCAGAGGTGGAGAAACCTCGTACAATGTATACAACAGTAATACAAGATGAATACAATCAATATAATGAAATACAAAGCAATACAAGTAAAGAAAACACTTTACAAATGCTCTTTGAATGCTTGATCACTTGGTTGCTTGATATCAACTTGGAGACCCTGATTTGCAACAGCAAATCGCCCCAAATCGCCTCAAAGAAACCTTGGTTTTTCCTCCATCACGAGCTCCTTATAAATCTTCAACCTGTGCTGGAAAAAGTCGATCAGTTGACTGATCGGGACCATCAGTCGACTGATCACACTGTTGCTGTGAGACAACGGTGTAATCCACGCTGGAAAAATCCAACGGCTAGGACATCAGTCGACTGATCATGAACATCAGTCGACTGATGAGCCATCACTCGACTGCCGCGCTCAGCCAAGAATGAGTGAGGCTCTATTCTGGCGGAAAATCCGAGCATCGACCAATCGATCACATGATCGATCATTGCTCGTCCATCGATCGGCTTAACATGGCCGATCGCTAGCTAAACCACTTCCCGCGATCAAACCCTAGTTGACTTGGATGCCACACATGGCCTCGGGCCGACCGACACACCTCAACCATGAGGTTTTGACCCAAGTATGGTTTCCTCATACTTGCTAGACCACCCTTAGCCTAGACCTAAGCCTTCTAACTACCTCCATCAGCCTCACGCCTCTCAGATCCCTCCAAGTCGTCCATGACTTGTTCATCCATCGCGCTAGCCTTCAGGTGCTTCCATCGGCTATGTCATGCTAACGGTGTCTACACCGCCAAGGCACATTGGACTTACGCCGCCAAGACTCCGCTTGGACTTTACGCCGCCAACCATTGGACTTATGCTGCCAAGACTATCGCTTGGACTTTACGCCACCAATATCAATCCCCTTGGACTTCTAATGCCAACCCATGTTGGACTTTCCATGCCAAGACCATGCTTGGACTTTCCCAAATGCCAAGACCATGCTTGGACTTTCCCTTGCCAACCCATGTTGGACTTTTACATTGCCAAGACCATGCTTGGACTTTTCATGCCAAGAACTCAAGACTTGGACTTACCATGACAATTACATTGTCATATGTTTTTGTCGAAACATCAAAACACATCAAAATATCACTCGAGCCAAACTCGAGTCCTGGTCAATCGTGACCTGGGCCGATTGCACCAACAACATCTAGAAGTTTCCTACATCAACTATGCTCAATCTCATCCACTTCAGTACTAGTTAATTGATGTACATCAGTCGAATGTCATAGTTGATTTGAAAATATTTTTTGGATGACTTTATAAGCACTAGTCGACTAGTGTCTAATAATAGTCGATTGACACAATCAGTCGAGTGTACTAGGAATCTTGTGCTAGGCTGGGGGGGGGGGAGGGGGTTGAATAACACTTCTTAAATTTCTACACAACTTGTTAGTGGAAGCAATAATAATGAAGTGAAAGCTAGAATGAAAATCAAGTAAAGACAATGCTAACAAAGGATTTAACATGGTTCAGAGATCCACTCCTACCCCATGGCAATCCTTGAGGCGGATCACTCCTTCAAGACCTCACTAAAACTTCTCCTTTTGATGAGCACACCAAGGTGGAGAAACCTTCTGTCCAAGACAATCTCTTCTTCTTACAATGATGGTGGAAGTAAGCTTAGGAAGAAGAGATTTATAGCTTAAAGACTTAGGAGAAAGCTTGGGAGCTTAGAAGACAAGAATTTTGTATGAAAGCATTAGCCTCATCAAGCCCCCAAAGCCCTCCTTAAATAAACTTTTGGGTTTCTGTCTGTTTCTATTCATTAAGCACTTCGCTAGTCGACTGTTGCATACCAACAATCAACTAGTACAACTGTTGACTGAATCCAATGGCTTCTGACTCATCCTACTCGCGATCATCGCCACTCAATGGACACTTGATCAGTCAACTGCTCATTATGCCAACCGACTGCTAGAGCCATCGATTGACTGCCACAAGCTGATAGTCAGATTAGAAATATTCTATGCTCATGTCAACTGAAAATAATAAACTACTCAACCCTAGTAGTCGTCTGCCAATGGCCAGTCAACTGGTCCAAAGCACCAGTCGATTGCCCAAGCCACAACCTATTTTATCGAGTGCCAAGCACTCGATGAGTCGACTCTCAAAGCCAATCGACTGCTGAAAATAACAGTCGACTGCTGGATCATAACTTGGCTTCCCAAGTGCAACTCAAACTTCCCGAGTGTCGAGCACCCGAGATCAGTCGATTGGTCAAAGAGCCAATCGATTGTTAAATAATCTGCTCGATTATTTTTACCTCACTCGTCAACTGGTATACCTCAAGTATGACTATTTTGTACTTGAAACCAACACCTAAGCCTAGACTAAACCTTTAAGCTCTTCCATCAGCCTAGACACCTTCAGGATCCCTCCAAATCCATGACTTCTTCATCCTTGCACTTGCTTTCAAAAGCTTTCTTCTGCTTTATCATGTTTTAGGGTCTTCCTTTGCCAAGGTTCACTTGGAATTATGCCACCAAGACTACACACTTAGACTTATGCCACCAAGACATCATCCTTGGACTTCCTTTGCCATGATTCACTTGGACTTATGCTGCAAAGACTACACACTTTGTCTTAAGCTGCTGAGTCCTCATCTTTGGACTTTCCTTGCCAAGACTTTACCCTTAGACTTTCCTTATCAAGTCTTCACTCTTGGACTTTCTTGTTACTTAACATCCATGTTAGATCATAAATATTGCCTAACTATAAATGATTATCAAATATCAAAAGATTAATACTTGGGGCATTCTTGCACCAACAATCTCCCCCTTTTTGATGTTTGGCAATCATTTAAGTTAGGCTTTAAATATGCAATAAGAACACAATATTTCACAATATGAATTCTAACTTAAACTCTAAGGGATAGAAAAAAGAGATAGAAAAATTTCCAATAAATCATGTATGAATAATGTGTTATGCTTTGAATTAAGGAATAAAATATACTTAAGATCCCCCCTTAATCCAGACATATTCTAGCTTTAACATGTTGAGAAAAGTATGAAAAACATGGATAAAAGTATTGCCCAACTTTTCACCAACAATATAGCATGTGCACATAGGTCTTGGGTTTATATATTTGACAAATTTAAACCTCCCCCCTAACCATTGCATCAATTAGTCCTACTCCCCCTTAATCCTTAAACAAATATCATTTAATTGTTTCTCTAATCATATCATAGGGTTAGAACTTCCTAGGATTGATAGTAGATGGTAAAATCAAGCTTAAGTAACCAAAAATAGAGTTAGCAATCGACTCAGGAATTACCAGTCGATTGATACTAGACTAGTCAACTGGTATCTATTGTAGTCAACGACTATTGTCTGAAAGTTACAGTCTGGTATTTCAGCTGAGATTCTGAAATGCATAAATAAATCTAGGGGTGTCAAAAATTCATGAAATTGTACAGATACATTTATAATCCATTTCCTATCAAGGAAAAATAATTTGAAAAATATATCTTTTCCAAATATCTAGATTAATAGAAACTTAGAAACCAATAAAACTTTAATACTTTTCCAAACTTGTATCAATTTTTCTTGACTTACAAAAATTGTTTTTCCAAACATGAGAAACATAATTTGAAAAGAATTTTATTTGACATTTCCAACTATATTCTTGTTGGTGCAGAATGCACTACTTCTTAGTTTTGATGTATAAACCATAGTTAAAGTTAGGATCAGCTTGTGATATAACATACAATTAACTGTGCAGGCTTAACAGAAAGTCCTAGTAGGTTAGGTTGACCAGATACTAGGAATTGAGTGAAAGTTCTAGTAGGTCATGTTAACCGGATACTAGGCAAAAGACTTGACATATCAGAAGGATTGGACACTAGCTAGGAAGTCTAGATGAGTCAAGGAGACCAGACATCTGGCAAAAGATCAGTTAGTTAAGGAGACTAGACAACCGGCAGGAAGCTCAACTAGGTCAGGGAGATCGGACAGCTGGCATGAAGCCCTAATGGGTCAAATCGAATATTAAGTAAGGTAAGTCCAGTTGACAACAGACAGGTAAGCCTCGAATGAAAAGGTGAAGTTGAGTTCTCTATAGGGGGATAAAGCTAGGCGTCGATCCAACGGGTAGTCCGTGTGGGACTAAGAAGTCGAGATCGGGAGATGTTACTACTGCCATGCCATATTATATTGTTTATTATGCTAATCTAGTTTTGCAGGTATCCAGACGACTAGAATATTTCCAATCGACTCAGACCCAGTCGGCTAGGATGCCGAGTTGGCAAGCCAGGCTAATAATCGACCAAAGATTGTGCAACAGAGATGGCAAGAATTTCAATCGACTAGGGAGGTCCAGTCGACTAGGATAAGGCATTTCTTGAACTGTGGAGGAGCAGATCGAGATGAATTGGAGTCGACTAGACCATACCCAATCGACTGCAAAGTCGAGAATACCAAATCGACAGGATGATTTGGAGTCGACTGGAGGGTGTTCCAGTCGATTGGAAAAGCCTTATAAAAGAAATGGAGGACTAGCTCTAAGAACAACAATTCTACTACCTTGAAGTGTTGTCGTCATCCTCTATTATCTGCCAAACCTTCGATACGCCGCAACTCTGGAACTACGAGCTCAAACTTCATTCCTTAAGTGTCAGTATAAAAGTTTTTATTTACTTTCTCTTTTGCACTTAATATTCAAGAGAAGAGGTAGTTTGTTACCTTTCTCATATTCTTGTAAAAGTGAATACCCTCCAAGTTCGAGAGTTCTCGAGTCGGAGGGCTTTTTAGTGGATTTCCCATCGAGACAACTCTCGAAGAGTCATGAGCCTTGGAGTAACAACTCGGCTAGGGTTGTGAACCAAATAAAAAAGAAATTGTGCACTTCATCTTACTTTACTTCATTTATATTTACGTTACAAACTTTGATTTTGTTAAAAGAAAAGAAAAGTTTTAAAATATAAAGAAAATTTTATAACCACCGAGATTCACCCCCTCTCATGGTAGAACTCGATCCTATTAGTGAAAGCCCTAGAGTCAATCATGTGATGATTGTTGTATGGACTTTAGTGTATCATATTCCTATTTATAAAGTCATGGTTATTATATTTACTTGTATTGGTGTCAAATAACTAAGTATAATAACGTCCTTGAGTAGAAGGTTCTTATCTATATCAATCGATTAGTTGAATAGATAATGAGATGATATAGAGAACACTACTCTTAATCATTCCTAGTCAAGTATTAACATTCAGGGACAATGTTAATGCGTAGAGACTAGCATGTAGGTCAACTCGATGACTTGATCTCACAAGTCATGGATATGAGATATCAAGTTGACACATGAGTATGCATTGAAGAATATATACTGAATGACCCGCCATGAGAAAGTATCATGGATTGTTATATGAGTGTCATATACTTTCTCATGTGACTATTAGTATGACTATTAGTCCTTAAACCTGAAGTCACCATGGTTCCCTACATAAGGAGTTGCATACTTTGGCTTCGTCAAACGTCACCCATAAATGGGTGGACTATAAAGGCGATTACTGGGTATGTAATAAATTATGCGGAGGGATGTGAGTGATGTAGATGGGATCTATCCCTCCTATATGACGGGAGTGACATCGTTATTCTTGATAGAGTGAGACCACGAAATGCATGACCATGCCCAAATGAGTCAATATGAGATATTGAGCTCATTTGATTAGAGTGAGTCTACTTGGAGTTCAAGATATAGATTGTACCGATGATGACATGGTCTATGCCTCTATTGGTCAATCTAGATATCAAGGATAGAGGGACATTGTCACATATTGTGAGAGTCACAATTAGTGGTCACAAAGGTGATGTTGGATTTCAACATTCTTGTAACTTGGGTAGCAATGATGTGTTGCTAGATACCGCTCATTGCTTATGTTCCTAAATCAATTTAGGATCATTGCCAACGTTACAATAACCTATAGGGTCACACACAAAGGGCAATTAGATGGAGATTAGGTTCATATGATGGACCATGAGGATTAGGTTCATGGGATGAACCAAATTGGATTAAGAGTAGTCCAAATTAAACTAATTGAGTTAGACTCAATTTGATTCAAGTGTTGAATTAGTCTAATTTAAATTTGATTCATTGAGTCAATTTAAAATAATGAATAGAGATTCATTAAATCAAATTGACTTGAATCAAGTGGCTAGATTTGATCAACCATGGGAGATAAGAGGTCAAGTTTGACTTGACTTGAGAGGAAAGATGAATAGTCAATTTTTACTTGACCAATTGCCATGTCATGGTGACTTGGCATGGGGGTCAGCCAATGATGATGTTCCACATCATCATGGACACATCATGGAGTGCCACCTCATGAGGGAGACCAAGAGCCATTGGCTCTTGGAGTTACATGCATGCATGTAACCCCCTAATGTGGACGACCACTATGATGGTGTGCATTAGTGTGTGAAGTTAAGTTGTGTAACTTCATCATCTTCTTCCTCCTCTCCTTCTTGGTCTCTCCCAATCCTCCTTGGCCGAAAACTTCCATGAGTACTAGCACACTCTAGGTTGATTTTCTCCATTGCTTGTGTGGATACCAATAGAGGAGTGTACACTTGACACTCTCGAGTTTCGGCAAGCCATTTGGACGAGCGGGATAAGCGAAGGCCGTCGCATCAAGGGTAATGCTCTTCTCATATAGATCTAAGGTATATCTAAAGTTTTAAACATGTACATGTAATTTTTTGTTTATCTTCGCACGGATCCGTGGCCGAGCTTCCGAGGTTTTCACAACGGAAAAAATGGTTTTTGCGGCTCAAAAAGTCCAACAGTGGTATCAGAGTCACATGTGAAGCATGTATGTGGTTTAGTTTTGTAGTTTTTGTATTAGATATAAAAATTGCATATCTGTAAGTTTCTGTAAATTTCCTATTTTTATAGATTTTTTGGATATTTTTCTCGAAGAGTCGAAGCAACAAGTGTTGGGACACTTGTAGGCTTCAACCACCGAGAAAAACTCTCCGAAACTGCGAGTTCTCGCTCTAGTCTTTTGGCACAGTGATTTAAGGCACTATAAGATCTAGATGGGACACTCGCGACATTCATTTTGCGAGTAGGGGTGCTGCCTCTAACCCCGCAAGGGGCATTGTCCCGCGATCGCGCTTAGAAAATCGCTTAGCGGGACCGTTACGGAGATGTAACTCATAAAATTGAAAAAAAAATAGGAAAAATTATAGAAATTTTTGTAAAATACATAATTTAGAATTATGTATAATACTGTGATGGTCATGGCCCAAGAAACCCAATGAGATTGGATAAATGTGTTGTAATTCATAATACGGCTTGTGCGCCGTTTTTGTGATTATGCATGTTGTATAGGTTATGCGACCTGTGCGTCGTGCCTCTTCTTTTAAAATTCCAGTTGTAAATAGTTTTAGACTCGAATGTAACTCGAGTTTTATGCTTGTAATGTACAAAAATGGAGCGGTGGAAGGTCCACTAGTAGACGGAGTTACGAGGAGGGTGCCGACGACACATGACGGTCAAAGGAGACGCTTGGAGAAGCCGCTAACCCTAGGTTGACCGTCCGATCTTCTCATTGGATTGAGAAGATCATAGTAGCGCCATGACCACATCACAATTTATATATATATATACATATTTGTTTTGCTTGTATGTATGTGATGCATGCTAGTAAATTTTGCTCGTATGTATATGATGCATGCTAGTATATTGCTTGTATGTATGTGATGCATGCTAGTGTAGGGTAATAAAGGCCTAGATGCGTATATGATACACATCCACGATTAGATTAGATCTTAATCAAATCAACTCTAAAATGCCTACCAAGTTTTGATACCCATCACTACCTCGATCATTTGTTGTTGTTGAATTTGCCAAAGTAGAGCAATGCATATTATTTTGGTAGGGTGCGGAGGGACAATCTTAGTCCCACCTATCACGGTTTGGGTGAGAGTAAGCTCAATTAGATTGAGTAAAACTAGTTAACTCAATTGGATTGAGTAGAACTATAGGCATATTCTAACCGTTAGAAAGATAGGATAAGATCGCATTTACACTAAATCTTGGGCGATTTAGCCAAAGCTAACTCAAGGTCTTTTGTAAATGTGGGTCTTGATCCTATAAACAAGAGTTGCATAGAGATGTAATCGGTAATGTGTTACCTACCGATCATACTAAGTCATGGGCGATTTAGCCAAAGCTAACTCAAGACGTAGTATGATGTGGATCTTGTCCCGCAAGAATTATAGCTAATTTGTATGAATCTAGTAATGTGGTTTGATCACATCCATGACTCGATTCTATAAAAGTCCTATAATTCAGTGGGAGCATCATTTGATTAAAGGCCTAATTAAATGATAAATGGAATATGATATTAATTTTCTGCATTGTGTATGTTGTAGATTACCATGTCGACAAACACAAACACTCTCTCTCTCTCTCTCTGCGTTCTGTCCTTGAGAAGGACAAGCTCAATGGAGCTAATTTCCTAGACTGGTACAAGAACCTGAGAATCATTCTCACCCAAGAAAGGAAACTGTACGTCCTGGAGCAGCCCATTCTGGAGGCACCTCCTGCCACTGCCTCGCGAACTGACAAAGATGCTTACAAGAAGCATCAAGATGATGCATTAGATGTGTTATGTCTCATGCTTGTGACCATGAACTCTGAGCTTCAGAAGCAACACGAGTTCATGAATGCTTATGATATGGTTGAACATCTTCATCAATTATATCAAGGACTAGCAAGGCACGAGAGATATGAGATCTCTAAATCATTGTTTCAGTCCAAGATGCAAGATGGGACTCCCGTAAGTCCATATGTACTCAAGATGATTGGGTACATAGAAAACCTACAGAGGTTGGGATTCCCGCTTGGCCAAGAGCTGGCCACTGACTTGATCTTGCAATCTTTGCCACAAAGCTACAATCAATTTGTCATGAATTACAATATGAATGAAATTGATAAGTCACTGCCTGAGATGCTCAGCATGTTGAGAACTGCTGAGCTCAACCTTAAGAAGGGAAAATCTGACTCCATTTTGATGGTGCAAAAGAAGAAAGGCAAGGGCAAGCCTAAAGGTAAGGGAAAGTCCCAAGCCAAGGGCAAAGGCAAGAAACTGAAACCGAAAGGAGGGGTGGCCAAAGAAGGGACTTGCTTCCACTGCAAGGAAGCTGGACACTGGAAGCGTAATTACAAAACATACTCGGAAGATCTTAAGAAGAAGAGAAGTGAGACTTCTACTTCAGGTATAAATGTTATAGAAGTCAATCTATCTATTTCTTCATCATGGGTATTAGATATCGGATGTGCATCTCACATTTGTACCAATGTGTAGGCGTTGAGAAATAGCATGACATTGACAAAGGGCGAGGTGGACCTACGAGTAGGCAATGGAGCAAGGGTTGCTGCTGTTGCTGTAGGAACTTATGATCTATCTCTGCCCTCTGGGCTTGTACTAGAATTGGATGAATGTTATTATGTGCTTGCTTTGACAAAGAACATAATTTCAGTTTCTTGTTTGGACAAGAAAGGCTTTTCATTTATAATAAAGAACAAATGTTGTTCAGTTTATTTAAATGATATGTTCTATTGTAGTGCACCTCTAATGAACGGACTCTACATTCTAGACTTAGAGAGCCCCATCAATAACATAAGTACCAAAAGGTTCAAGTCAAATGAGTTGAACCAAACCTATCTCTGGCATTGTTGCTTAGGTCACATAAATGAGAGTTGTTTATCCCAGCTCTATAAGGATGGACTACTGGAGTCATTTGATTTTGAATCATATGAGACATGCGAGTCTTGCCTTCTAGGCAAGATGACCAAGACTCCCTTTAGTGGACATAGAGAAAGAGCAACAGACTTGTTAGGACTTATACATAGTGATGTATGCGGTCCTTTCAATGTTGCTACTAGAGGTGGTTACAGATACTTCATTACATTTACTGATGACTTTAGTAGATATGGTTATGTGTATTTGATGACACATAAATCTGAATCCTTTGAAAAGTTTAAAGAATTCAAGAATGAAGTACAAAACCAACTTGGCAAGAGTATCAAGATACTTTGATCAGATCGAGGTGGTGAATATCTTAGCCATGAGTTTCGTGACTATCTAGCTGAGTGTGAGATTCTATCCCAACTCACTCCTCCTGGAACACCACAGTGGAATGGTGTATCCGAAAGGAGGAATCGTACCCTATTATTTATGGTACGATCTATGATGAGTCACACAGATCTTCCTATATCCTTTTGAGGATATGCTCTAGACATAGCAGCCTTCACACTTAACCGTGTATCGTCCAAGGCTATGATAAAGACACCATATACGATATGGACAGGGAGAAATCCCAAGATGTCTTTCATGAGGATTTGGGGTTGTGAGGCTTACGTTCGACGTCAAGTCTCAGAAAAATTGAGATCCAAATCTGATAAGTGCTATTTTGTTGGATATCCCAAGGAAACGAAGGGATATTACTTCTACATTCCCAGTCAGCACAAAGTGTTTGTGGCAAAGACTGGGGTATTTCTAGAAAAACTAGTGGGAGTACGTTCGATCTTGAAGAAATTCAAGATAAGGATCATAGCACTAAAGCCTTAATGGAGGTTGAATAGGAACCACAAAGTGTTGTGGATGATGAGATTATTGCAAAAAGAGTTGTGGAACAATAACCTATTCAAGTAGACCTACCTCTTCACAGGTCTGATAGGGTACGTCGTCAGCTTGAGAGATACTCATTTCTCTTGTCTGACCATGATGACATTATTCTCATTGAGAATGAGCCTACCTTCTATCAGGAAGCTGTGATGAGCCTAGATTATGAGAAATGGCTAGAGGCCATGAGATCCGAGATGGAATCCATGTACACCAACCAAGTATGGACTTTGGTTGATCCACCTAAAAGCGTCAAACTCATTGGGTGTAAGTGGGTCTTTAAGAGAAAGACTGACATGGATGGACATACGCATACCTATAAGGGCTGATTGGTGGCTAAAGGTTTCAAGCAAATTCATAGTATTGACTATGATGAAACCTTTTCTCCAGTGGCGATGTTTAAGTCCATTCGGATCATGTTTGCTATTATAGCATACCACGATTATGAGATTTAACAGATGGATGTCAAAACTGCATTTCTGAATGGAAACTTGCTCAAGGATGTGTACATGACACAACCTAAGGGTTTTGTGGATCCATAACATACTGGGAAAGTATGCAAACTGCAAAGGTCCATTTATGGGCTGAAGCAAGCTTCTCGGAGCTGGAATCTTCGATTCAATGATGCGATCAAACAGTTTGGTTTCATCAAGAATGAAGATGAACCCTATGTCTACAAGAGGGTTAATGGGAACACAATTGTCTTCCTTGTATTGTATGTGGATGACATACTACTCATTGAGAATGACATCCCTTCTCTACAGTCTGTGAAGACTTGGCTGGGGACGTGCTTCTCAATGAAGGACTTAAGTGAAGTAGTCTGTATTCTAGGCATCAATATCTATAGAAATAGATCTAAGAGATTTCTTGGCCTAAGTTAGAGTACATATATTGACATGGTATTACTACGGTTTGTCATGCAGAATTCCAAGAAGGGACTTCTGCCGATGTCACATGGTGTGAGTCTTTCAAAGACTCAAAGTCCCTCTTCTAGAGAGGAGAGAGACTGCATGGATAAGATCCCTTATGCATCTGCTATAGGATCTATCATGTACCCCATGATGTGTACTCGTCCTCATGTCTCGTATGCTTTGAGCATGACGAGTAGATACTAGTCAGATCCAGGTGAGTGTCACTAGATAGCAGTCAAGAATATTCTTAAGTAATTGAGAAGGACTAAAGAATATTTCTTAATATTTGGAGGCAATGAGGAGCTATCTATAAAGGGTTATAGCGATGCCAGCTTCCAAACTGACCAGGATGATTATAGATCATAGTCAGGGTTCATGTTTTGCTTGAATGGTGGTGCTGTGAGCTGGAAGAGTTTGAAGCAGGACACAGTTGCTGATTCTACAATAGAGGTTGAGTATATCACTGCATCAGAGGCAGCAAAGGAGGCAGTTTTGATTCGAGAGTTCATTATTTAGCTTGGGGTTATTCCAAGCATAGCAGATCCTATTGAGCTCTATTGTGACAATAATGGAGCGATTACGCAGGCTAAGGAACCTCGCTCACACCAGCGGACCAAACACATACTACGCGCTTCCATCTCATTCGAGAGATTATCGATAGAGGAGATGTGAAGATTTACAGAGTACCCACAGAGGCTAACATCGCAGATCCCTTGACTAAGGCTTTGGCACAGAAAAAGCTTGATGGTCACACTAGGTCATTGGGTATTAGATACTACGGTGATTGACACTAGTGCTAGTGGGAGATTGTTAGTGAAAGTCCTAGAGTCAATCATGTGATGATTGTTGTATGGACTTTAGTGTATCATATTCCTATTTATAAAGGCATGGTTATTATATTTACTTGTATTGGTGCCAAATAACTAAGTATAATAACGTCCTTGAGTAGAAGGTTCTTATCTATATCAATCGATTGGTTGAATTGATAATGAGATGATATAGAGAACACTACTCTTAATCATTCCTAGTCAAGTATTAATATTCAGGGACAATGTTAATGCGTAGAGACTAGCATGTAGGTCAACTCGATGACTTGATCTCACAAGTCATGGATATGAGATATCAAGTTGACACATGGGTATGCATTAGAGAATGTATACTGAATGACCCGCCAAGAGAAAGTATCATGGATCGTTATATGAGTGTCATATATTTTCTCATGTGACTATTAGTATGACTATTAGTCCTTGAACCTGAAGTCACCATGGTTCCCTACATAAGGAGTTGCATACTTTAGCTTCATCAAACGTCACCCGTAAATGGGTGGACTATAAAGGCGATTACTGGGTATGTAACAAATTATACAGAGGGATGTGAGTGATGTAGATAAGATCTATCCCTCCTATATAAAGGGAGTGACATCGTTATTCTTGATAGAGTGAGACCACGAAGTGCATGGCCATGCCCAAATGAGTCAATATGAGATATTGAGCTCATTTGATTAGAGTGAGTCTTCTTGGAGTTCAAGATAAAGTTTATACCGAGGATGACACGGTCTATGCTGTTTGGATGTATACTGAAAAGTCTATCTTTTGTATGAACATCTTTATTTTGAAATAAGAATCACATGATCATTGTTTGCATATTTATGGTGATGCATATTGTCTAATACATTACATTGTAGATAACATGGTGTGTAGTGTCACACGGGAGATCATGTTATCGGCTCCTTGTAAAGTATAAGTATAGGCTCACAACCGAGATGACTTTGGACAAACCGTTGGTATGATTGTAGTGTAATTTGGTATTGGTTTGTCTTGACCATAGAATCACAGTAGTACACTTTGTGTCAATTGAGCAGGACCGACTTAGAGGTGATTTGATTTATTGCTGACTACATAATCGAATCAGACCTCAGATATTATATTATACATGCTCTTAATCCCGATATAATAACGGACACATATACTTAGTATTCATTTCTTTGTTTTACCAATGGGCGAGATTTATAGATTAAATCGATATGCTTGGTAAGTTGGAAAATGATATTATTTATATGGTGTGTCATTGATTATAGGAGGAAACCGTGTCCTATATATTAGGATGATGATGTCCCCTTGAGGAGCTCATAAGGTTCATCATGTAAACCCTGCAGGTGGACTGAGTCTGGCATGATGAAAAGGTTGAGTGGTACTACTCATGGAATTAGATGTTGAATAATTAATGGTCAGTAAATTAATTAATCGACGGACATTCGAGATCTTAAACACGGAGAGAAAATGTACAGATAATATATGGAGCCCATATTAACTTATGGGGGTTGGTGAGGTAGATCAATGATAATCCTTTAGTGGATTGGATTATCATTAATGGATCGGACTTTATGTGGGCTTGATCCATTGGGTGGCCAAGATCCAACTCCTCCTCATGGTCCCTATTGTAGCCTATTAAAACCTCATGAAGCCTAGATCCAATGGATGAAAACAAAACTCTAGATCCAAAGGTAGAGATTAAATCTTTAGATCCGACGGTTGAGATTAAATCTCTAGATCCGATGGTTGAGATTAAATCCCTAGAACCAATGGTGGAGATTAAAACAAGGCTTATCCCTAACTCTATAAAATGGGGCTTAAGGGTTGGCGTGGAGATAGAATTAGAGGCAAGGGAGATTAGGGTTGGGTGGCAAGAGGCTTGGAGTTAGGGTTTGTGCTTGGGCGGCCACAAATAAGGAAGTTTTTCCACTTTTAATTCTTCTTCCTTAAGAGTTGGCGTACCCCTTCTCCTTCCCTAGACCTTGGCCAGCATCCAAACAAGTTTCTCTCCTCTCCTTGGCCGGTGGAAAGAAGTCTAGGGTCTCTTCCCTTAGAGTCTTGGCCGGCGTTCACTCTCCTTGATCTCCTTCTTGGCCGACGGCAAGCTCCAAGCTTGGAGATTGGTGGTTGGTTGAAAGGAGAGGTGTTTTCTTTCTTAGTCTTCCTCTTGTTCGGAGCGAGCAAGGAAGGAAGATTGGTGATCTAGGAGCTTCGACTTTTGGTAGATCATCGCCCACACGACGTCCAAAAGGAGGAAGGACATACGATAAAAGATCGAGAGGTATAATACTTGTCTATTTTCTTATGTAACATGTTTATAATTGTTTTCAATTATATATGCATGATATATTCTGTTTTGTGGCTAATATAACTTGGACCCCGAACATAAATACAAAAGCCGGCGATCCGTACATCGTCTATTCCGTGGCTATTCGTAGAATAGAGGTTGGTGGCTTGAACAACAAGTTTGTTCAAGTGACCACTCTAATTGAATAGCATGACGATGAAACGGTTGCTTGGGTGATCCCTTTTGTCTAGGATTAAATTTTTTAATCCGGGGACATCGATGGGATCGCCATGAACAAGCGACCGAGTTGAAGTGGGAAGCGAAGTTTCCTACCTTCAAGTGGTATCAGAGCTTCAGTTCCAGGACAAAACCCTTCAAGTGGTATCAGAGCCATGGTTTTCGATTTTGTGTGTTTAGTATTCGGTTACTTTTATGCACTTTTCATATATTATATGTGCCGGATAATAGTAGGATATGCGTAGGTTAACTCTTTGGTTGTAGGCATAGGATCCAACTATTATGGCCATATGTGTGTATGTGTTGTATGTGTGTAATTGTATATTTTGTTGAATCCTCGGGGTTGACGAGGTTAGTATTTAATTTTTTATAAATTAGATACGACATTGTTTAGCCACTCTTTTTATTTTATTTTACTTTCAATCTAGATTTCATGTACACTCCCTCGTGGAGTATAGGATCGATGGATGTAAATTAAAATATTTTTTTCTTGGCTCGGATCTCCGGATGGCTTGTACATGGCGTAGGGAGGAGCGGACGAGATGACGATACGATGAGAGACATATTGAAGACAAAAGCCATAATAGTTGGAAAATTTTTATTTTTCATATTTATTGCTTATTGTTTGATATGCATGTCGTAGGATAGAAAAATTCCTCAATTTCAAATTACTAAGTGGGAGAGGGATATTTTTGTAAATTCCCACGGCCTCCATTACGATTTGACATGTGATGCAAACAAACTTATGCGTAAGCTCTGAGTGCCTTCCTCCCCATCAGATGGGTTTGTTTGTAGATCACAAGGTCAAATATGATTATAGGAAATTATTAAGGAGCATGTGTACTTCTCCATCGGAAGGCACATAACCCGAGATAATTACCTTGGTACCGAGTAATGGTGAACACTTAGATACAAATATAAGTATCCTCCCCATCGGAGTCACTGCTTTTATTTGTAGGGCCAAAGTGGAACCAACTATTAATTTTACTTGTCAAAAAGTTAGGTTGACAAGATAGTAAAATTAATGGGTAAAACCTCCTCTTACAAATGAAGAATTCGTATACATCCACACTATCGTGGCATATGATATTCTTGATATTTTGAGGTGTTGGTTGATTTTAAAATTTTATTGTTTGAGGAATCAATAATTTTTTGAAATCTAATGTTTTGATCTATGTGATTCTTAGGTTTTCTTTCAAAATGACTTTCAACCCACTTGTTATGATACTGAAAGAGAATAAACTTACTGGACCCAACTATGTTGATTGGAAGAGGAATCTTGACATTGTCTTAACTGCTGAGGAGTATAAATATGTACTCTTCGAAGAGTGTCCTTTTAAGTCTGCGAATGAGCTGGAAGTCCTTGGAGCTGAGATTGATGGGGAAACCCAGGTCGATATCATTCTCCAGTCGACAGAATGACTTGCTCAGGGTCAGGCCATGGTTGCTCAGAAGGTTTCTACTTCTAAGCTGAAATGAAAGAAGAAGAAGAAACAAGGTGGAGCAAAGGTAGTGGGAGGATCTCAGGGACAAGTGAAGAAGCCGAAAGGCAAGTGCTTCACTTGCAAGCAGGATGGACATTGGAAGAAGAACTATCCCAATCGGAAGAAGAACAAAGGTATATCCTTTGGTCTAGTCGTTGAAACATGGTTAGCGGTGTTATCTACCAACACCTGGTGTGTAGGTACGGGAGCCACTGATCATGTCTGTAATACTTTGCAGGGGTTCCAGGAAACCCGATGACTAGCTAATGGGGAGATTACCTTTTACTTGGGCAATGCCACAAAGGTGGCGGCTGTTGCAGTGGGAGATGTTTATTTGTCTTTTGAGAAAAATAAAGTTTTGGTTCTTAAGAATTTCCTTTATGTACCTTTATTTAGAAAGAATTTAATTTTGGTTTCTAAATTGTTTATGGATGAATACTCTATTTCTTTTAATGACAGAGTTGTTATAAAAAGAAATAGGGAGATTATCTCTTCTGGTGCATTGATAGGAAATTTATATACACTTGAACCAAAAGCTCCCACGATGCAAATAGAAGTTAATAACTCATCTTCTAATTCCAATAATAGAAAAGAACCTTCGAAGATGAACCAAACATATCTTTGGCATCTTAGGCTTGGTCATATTAACCTAAGAAGAATTCAAAGGTTGATAGCTGATGGACCTCTGGGTTCATTAGTGGTGGAAGATTTCCCAACCTGCGAATCTTACTTGGAGGGTAAAGTGACCAAGAGGCCTTTTAAGGCCAAGGGGTATAGAGCCAAAGATGTGTTAGAATTGGTTTATTCTGATTTGTGTGGTCCTATGTCTATCCAGGCTAGAGGTGGTTTTGAGTATTTCGTCTCTTTTATAGATGATTATTCGAGATATGGATACATTTACTTGATGCGCCGCAAGTCTGAATGCTTTGACAAGTTCAAAGAATTCAAGGTTGATGTGGAGAAACGTCAAGGTAAAAGTATCAAGACACTACGATCTGATCGTGGTAGTGAGTACCTCTTGGGAGAGTTTAGGAATTACTTATCAGAGGCTGGGATTCAATCCCAATTGTCTGCACCTAGTACACCCTAGCAGAATGGTGTAGCAGAGCGAAGGAATAAGACTCTTATGGAGATGGTTAGATTGATGATGAGTTATTCTGAGTTACCAGATTCGTTCTGGGGATATGCTCTAGATACGGCGGTGTACATTCTGAACTTGGTTCCATCTAAATCAGTGCCTTCTACTCCGACAGAATTGTGGACTAGGTGAAAGCCTAGTCTAAGACATATTCAGATTTGGCGGAGTCCAGCACATGAGCTGAAGGCAGATGCTGGTAAGTTGGAACCCCGTACAGAAGTACGTGTGTTCGTTGGCTATCCTAGAGGAACGAAAGGTGGTTTGTTTTATAGTCATAGAGATCAGAGGGTGATCATCAGCATGAACGCCAGATTTCTAGAGGAAGACTATGTCATGAACCACAAGCCCATGAGTAAGATTGTTCTGGAGGAATTGAAAGGGGAAGTCGCTTCTTCAGTACCACCAGTACAAGAGGACATACCACAAGTCACTGCACCGCGTGTCACAGAGGATACACAAGTGATACCTCATCATAGTGGGAGGGTTGTGAGACAACCTAATAGATTCATGTTCTTGGGAGAATCTTCTAATTTGGTCCTTGGCGAACATGAACCTGATCCCTGAACATATGACGAGGCAATTCAAGATAAAGATGCGGTATCTTGGCAAAATGTAATGAATACTGAGATTGAATCTATGGATTCGAATTAGGTCTGGGAGCTAGTAGAACCACCCAACGGTGTAAAAACCATTGGATGCAAGTGGATCTACAAAAGAAAGAGAGGAATAGACGGGAAGGTTGAGACCTTCAAAGCGAGGCTTGTTGCGAAGGGGTATACTCAGAAAGAGGGTATCGATTATGAGGAGACCTTTTCACCAGTGGCCATTCTTAAGTCTATCTGGATTCTCTTATGCATTGCAGCTCATATGGATTATGAGGTGTGGTAGATGGATGTCAAGACAGCTTTCCTTAATGGAAGTCTTGAGGAAAACATCTATATGAAGCAACCAGAGGGATTCATTGCAAAGGGTAGAGAGCATCTTGTGTGTAAGCTTAATCGGTCCATTTATGGATTGAAGCAAGCTTCGAGGTCTTGAACATCCGCTTTGATGAGGTAATCCAGTCTTATGGATTTATTCAAAGTCCGAATGAGTCTTGTGTGTACAAGAGATGTGACGGAAACGTAGTGGTATTTCTTGTACTATACATAGATGACATTTTGTTAATTTGCAACAATGTCAAGGTGTTATCGGATGTAAGGGTATGGTTGTCCAAACAGTTTGATATGAAGGACTTGGGAGAAGTGGGACACATCCTTGGGATCAAGGTTATAAGGGATCGCAGGAAAAGAATGTTGTGCTTATCTCAAGCTTCATACATAGATACTATTATGGATCGTTTTAGCATGCAAAACTCCAAGAAAGGTTTTCTACCTTTCAGGCATGGAGTTCCTTTATTTAAGGAGATGTGTCCTAGAACATCTGAGGAGATAGAGGAGATGAAGGCGGTTCCTTATGCTTCGGCGGTAGGAAGCCTCATATATGCGATGCAATGTACGAGACTAGATATCTGCTTTGTCGTGGGCATGGTCAGCAGATATTAGAGTAATCCAGGACAGGGACATTGGACTGCGGTAAAGTATATATTGAAGTACCTGAGAAGGACTAGAGATTATATGCTAGTTTACCAGGCAGGCTAATTACTCCCTGTGGGTTATACAGATTCCGACTTCCAATCAGATAGGGATAACAGTAAGTCCATCTCAGGTTTTGTGTTTACTTTGGGAGGTGGAGCCATTGTATTGAGGAGTGTCAAGCAGAAATACGTGGCGCACTCCACCATGGAAGCTAAGTATGTGGCAGCCTCTGAGGCGGCCAAAGAAGTTGTGTGGCTCAGGAACTTCCTGATGGACTTGGATGTGATTCTTGGTTTTCCCAGAACTATCACAATTTATTGTGATAATAGTGGTGTAGTTGCAAACTCGAAGGAACCACAAGCCCATAAGGCAAGTAAACACATAGAGCGCAAGTACCACCTGATACGACAAATCGTAAAGAGAGGAGAAGTTGCTGTGGCCAAGATTGCATCGGAGGATAACCTGGAAGATCCTTTAACTAAGGCCTTTCCGGCAAGAGCTTTTGATAGACATGTGGAGGGAATGGGGATCAGATGTATGGCAGTTTGAGGACAACATAGTCTTTTAGTATAAGTGGAAGATTGTTGGGATGTATACTGAAAAGTCTATCTTTTGTATGAACATCTTTATTTTGAAATAAGAATCACATGATCATTGTTTGCATATTTATGGTGATGCATATTGTTTAATACATTACATTGCAGATAACATGGTATCACACGGGAGATCATGTTATCGACTCCTTGTAAAGTATAAGTATAGGCTCACAACCAAGATGACTTTGGACAAACCATTGGTATGGTTGTAGTGTGATTTGATATTGGTTTGTCTTGACCATAGAATCATACTAGTACACTTTGTGTGTATTGAGCAGGACCGACTTAGAGGTGATTCGATTTATTGCTGACTACATAATCGAATCGAACCTCAGATATTATATTGTACATGCTCTTAATCCAGATATAATAACGGGCACATATACTTAGTATTCATTTCTTTGATTTACCAATGGGCGAGATTTATAGATTAAATCGATAGGCTCGGTAAGTTAGAAAATGATATTATTTATATGGTGTGTCATTGATTATAGGAGGAAACCGTGTCCTATATATTAGGATGATGATGTCCCCTTGAGGAGCTCATAAGGTTCGTCATGTAAACCCTGCTGGTGGACTTGGTCCGGCATGATGAAAAGGTTGAGTGGTACTACTCATGGAATTAGATGTTGATTAATTAATGGTCAGTAAATTAATTAATCGACGAACATTCGAGATCTTAAACATGGGGAGAAAATGTACAAATAATATATGGAGCCCATATTAACTTATGGGGGTTGGTGAGGTAGATCAATGATAATCCTTTAGTGGATTGGATTATCATTAATGGATCGGACTTTATGTGGGCTTGATCCATTGGGTGGCCAAGGTCCAACTCCTCCTCATGGTCCTTATTGTAGCCTATTAAAACCTCATGAAGCCTAGATCCAATGGATGAAAACAAAACTCTAGATCCAAAGGTAGAGATTAAATCTCTAGATCCGACGGTTGAGATTAAATCTCTAGATCCGACGGTTGAGATTAAATCTCTAGAGCCGACGGTTGAGATTTAATTAAGGCTTATCCCTAACTCTATAAAAAGGGGCTTAAGGGTTGGCGTGGAGATAGAATTAGAGGCAAGGGAGATTAGGGTTGGGCGGCATGAGGCTTGGAGTTAGGGTTTGTGCTTGGGCGGCCACAAATAAGGAAGTTTTTCCTCTTCTTATTCTCTATTGGGTGGCCGCACCCACAAGTCTTTTCCTCTGGTGCGATTATGTCCTTTAAGCATTCCCTCAGCTTATCGCCGTTCAAGTTTAGAAGAATGCTCCTAAACACCTGATGCGTCCTTTGGACATGTTAGTATCCATCCTAAATCTCACAGGATTTATATCACCAATGCCTCCTAAGTGTTCATTTGTATGTAACCTTAGCAATACGTAACAGATCGTCGCCCACACGATGTCCAAAAGGAGGAAGGACATACGATAGAAGATCGAGAGGTATAATACTTGTCTATTTTCTTATGTAACATGTTTATAATTGTTTTCAATTATATATGCATGATATATTCTGTTTTGTGGCTAATATAACTTGGACCCCGAACATAAACACAAAAGTCGGCGATCCGTACATCGTCTATTCTGCGGCTATTCGTAGAATAGAGGTTGGTGGCTTGAACAACAAGTTTGTTCAAGTGACCACTCTAATCGAATAGCACGACGATGAAACGGTTGCTTGCTTGGGTGATCCCTTTTGTCTAGGATTAAATTTTGTAATCCGGGGACATCGATGGGATTTCCATGAACAAGTGACCGAGTTGAAGTGGGAAGCGTAGTTTCCTACCTTCAAGTGGTATCAGAGCTTCGGTTCTAGGACAAAACCCTTCATATGCCTCAATTGGTCAATCTAGATGTCAAGGATAGAGGGACATTATCACATATTGTGAGAGTCACAATTAGTAGTCACAAAGGTGATGTTGGATCTCAACATTCTTGTAACTTGGGTAGCAATGATGTGTTGCTAGATACCGCTCATTGCTTATGTTCCTAAATCGGTTTAGGAGCATTACCAATGTTACAAGAACCTATAGGGTTACACACAAAGGGCAATTAGATGGAGATTAGGTTCATATGATGGACCATGAGGATTAGGTTCATGGGATGAACCAAATTGGATTAAGAGTAATCCAAATTATACTAATTGAGTTAGACTCAATTTGATTCATGTGTTGAATGAGTCTAATTTAGATTTGATTCATTGAGTCAATTTAAAATAATGAATAGAGATTCATTAAATCAAATTGACTTGAATCAAGTGGTTAGATTTGATCAACCATGGGAGATAAGAGGTCAAGTTTGACTTGACTTGAGAAGAAAGATGAATAATCAATTTTGACTTGACCAATTGCCATGTCATGGTGACTTGGCATGGGGCCAACCAATGATGATGTTCCATATCATCATGGACACATCATGGAGTGCCACCTAATGAGGGAGACCAAGAGCCATTGGCTCTTGGAGTTACATGCATGCATGTAACCCCCTAATGTGGCCGACCACTATGATGGTGTGCATTAGTGTGTGAAGTTAAGTTGTGTAACTTCATCATCTTCTTTCTCCTCTCCTTCTTACTCTCTCCCAATCCTCCTTGGCCGAAAACTTCCATGAGTGCTAGCACACTCTAGGTTTATTTTCTCCACCTATTGCTTGTGTGGATACCAATAGAGGAGTGTACACTTGACACTCTCGAGTTCCGGCAAGCCATTTGGACGAGCGGGATAAGCGAAGGGCATCGCATCAAGGTAATGCTCTTCTCATGTAGATCTAAGGTAGATCTAAGGTTTTAAACATGTACATGTAATTTTTTGTTTATCTTCGCACAGATCCGTGGTCGGGTTTCCGAGGTTTCTGCAACACAAAAAGTGGTTTTTACGGCTCAGAAAGTCCAACAGATCTTATAATTGGTATCAGAGTAGGGTACTCCGATTTTGGTGAAACCACCAAAGTGAACTCTAAGGATTTTCTTTATATTTGTGTCTTGCTCTAATTTTAATTTGTGCACTAAGATCAATTTTTCTAATACTTGTCCATCTTGCTTTAGTATAAGTTCAATTTTTACACTAGTGTAATCTTACTTTATTTTTTTTACTCTAGGAATATTTTTAAAGAATAATGAATATTCTATATTTTTTTAATAAAAAATGTCACACTTAGAGGGTTATATCACCGTTCGCCCTCCTCTCTTTAACGGAGAGGACTTTAGCTATTTAAAGCGGCAAATGAAGTGTTTCTTGAAAACTGACCTAGATGTTTGGTTTTCAATTAGGAAAGGGTTTACTTCTCCAGTAGATGACTCGGATGAGTTTTTAGAACGAGAGAAATGGACTGCTACATTATGAAAATAGCTCAAGTCGATTACAAGGTCCTTAATACTTTACAATGCGGACTAACCAAAGAAGAGCTCAATAGAGTTGGACCCTTCAAAGATTCTAAAGAACTTTGGGATGAACTAATAGAATTACATGAAGGTACAAATGACACTAGGATAGCTAAAAGAGATATGTTACTTAATAAGTTATTCAATTGTAAAATATTAGAAAATGAAAATGCGAGTCAACTATACACTAGGATTAAGGATATACTAAATGGACTACACTTAATAGGTCATTAAATTGAAAATCATGGCATAATTAGGTATACCCTTAAGGCATTTCCTTGGAATGCCTTATGGACATCTATCATCGATGCCTATAAGGTCTCCCGGGATCTTTCCTTAATTAGATTAGACAAATTATTTTGTAAACTTGAACTACACGAACAAGCTAACTCGGGTCAAGCCGAGAATGATATAACTCTAATTGTAGGTTCAACTAGGAGTGAAAAAGAAAAGAAAATCAAGAATAAGTTCGAAGATGAATCGGAGCCGAAACTAAATGGAGAGGAAAAAATCGTGAACATGGTCCGGAAAATGTCCAACCGAAAGAAAAGTTTCACAAAAAGAGATGCTAAAAAGGTGGCCGAAAACAAACCAAGACCTAGATTGGAAGTCACCTGCTATGAGTGCAACAGGAAGGGTCACTACAGGTCAGAGTGCACGAACCTAAAATGGAAGAATAGCCTAAAAAGGAAAAGAAGAAGAAGGCACTCAAGGCGACTTGGGATGAGTCATCATCGAAAGAATCGGACGTGGAAGAACCCAAAAGAAGCTTCATAGCATTCATGGCCGCAAACGAGTTTGAGACCGAATCAAGCTCTGAATTAGAGTCTGAGTCCATGAGAAGCCACAGATCTGCATCCTTTTCCAAAGGACTAGACGAGGTAAACTCTCCCTTAGAAGATAAATTGTACAACATCATTGCATGCCTAGGTAAGAAATTCACTAAGTCTGAGAATTGAGTCGACTCACTTCTTAAGGAAGTCCAAGTACTTAAGGAGCAAGTCAACTCGAATACTTCGACTTGCCAAGTTGAGGATAGAAACTCAACTAAAGTTGCAAAGTTTGAGGAAGAGAACTCTATCTTAAAAAGGCAAGTAGAAGATCTCACCGGAATGTTGGAAAGGTTCACCTCGGGCTCCAAGTATTCATGATGCTTGGGTCTCAATGAGCCGTATACAACAAGTCCAAACTCAGATACAAAGCTAAGTCATCATACAAATCATACATGTCTTTACTTAGCCGAAATGCTAAGAGCCAAGTCCAAGCATTGGTCCCTAAGTCTAGCTTAGACAACCAAGTTGGTCCAAACCAATTTTGGGTCCCAAAGAGTTAAATTCACTTAGTGAATAAAACTCATTTGAGCTATTACTCAGGGGGAGCTATGTAGGATATTGAAAAAATAATAATAATATAATAAAATACCCTTTGTTAATAGAGAAATTGTCTTACAAAATTTCTCAGGAGTTCACAACAATTTTTCCGGATTCAAAAGGAGTCCATACGAAGAAAATTTAAAGTCAAACGGAGGGATTGGATTAAACCTAGGTTGGTTGTGGTTGGACTTGAGTTAGCTCAAGTCGTTGACCGACCTTTAAAAGCCTCTCAAACCCGATCTGAAATTTATCGCCCGATTTTTTTTTCCTCCCTCATTTTCTCGATCGTGATTTCTTCTCTTCTTCTTCCGATTGCGAGCTCGGCGATCGTCGTCGACCATCTCGGCCGACCACGCGGTGCCAATAGCAACGTCAGTGCTGCTCAATCTCTACTCTATCCACGGGATCGATTCGTCACTGCTGTCATTTTTCGTTCGGTCGACGATCTGCCTGCAACTAGCTCCTCTGACCCCTCGGTTCTACCGACAGCAAGCTCCATTGAGCTTTTCTTGCCAAGGTGAGTACCTAGTTCAATGATGTCACTGCTCTTCTCTTCTCCAATCTTTAACTCGCCGGTTCTTCTTCCTAATCCCCACTACTCAAGCTCAGACGCTCATTGCTTTTTCTTTCTATTGATGGCCACCACCGTGTCACCGCTGGAGTTCTCCATCGCCAGCCTTGTCGGGGCTACTGTTGAGATCTAAAGTGGCAGTGGTCATTGGTGGCTCGATCAGAGGACCAGAGATTGATCTGGAAATTCCAGATCCATTTCGAGATGAGGTGGATGAATGCTACTCTTGTAGCTCAATGACAGGCTGATGGATTTGAAGATGTGTGGGTGATGGCAAGCAAGGTAAGCATAGAGTTGGCTGATTGTAGCTGATTGTAGGTAATGAGGATGATCTGAGTTATATTTTGTTTGACTTGGCTAGTTGATGCAGATCTAATACCTATATTTGGATTTGGGCAGCTGTGATTAAAGTTGCACTAGGTGAGTTATGGGATAATCGGGATTTCTAACTCGAAGACGAGGAAAGGATGCAAACATAGAAACAAAGTAGTGTTTAGTCGTGTATTTGTCTGATACTTGTACTTAATCATAGTTTTCTATTATGTGCAGGTTTGGGATACGAAGCATGTCCACGGTCATGAGGATTTCTATTACGAGCTTCGTATCAGGTGGGTAATATCTGTTGGAAGATTGTTGGTGTAATCGTCCCAGGTAGACTCCCGATGGTATTTTGATGACAGACAAAACTCATGACATGGGATTGTCATGGGAAAGTCCAACATGGGGTTGGCATGGGAAGTCCAAAGCATTGTGGAGCCGTGCGCTCGGTGCTTGGCATGGGAAATCCAAAGCATTGCGGAGCCGTGCGCTCGGTGCTTGGTGAGAAAAGCATTGCGGAGCCGTGCGCTCGGTGCTTGGTGAGAAATGCATTGCGAAGCCGTGCGCTTGGTGCATTTGGGAAGTCTTGAGGACTTGGTAAGTTCACTAGGCTCGGGGTCCTTGAGTCGGTGAAGGATGGCATTGCGAAGCCGTGCGCTTGGTGCATCCGAGGGACCGCCGGACGGGGAGCGAAGGGAGTGAGCCCAAAGGAAGCATACTTCTAGGGCATGAGACGCGAAGGATGGCGTTGCGAAGCCGTGCGCTTGGCGCATCCGAGGGACGTAGGCCGAGGGAAGAGAGCTTCGTGGGAACTCCGTGTGGACTTGGCCAAGTGGCTAAGACTGAATGTCGGAGGCTCAAACATGGTAATGTTTGAGGTTTTAGCCGACATCGATCGGTAGCAGGTGCCCGATCGACTGCTCTAGGTCGAATAGGTTCGACGGTGTTCGATCGAACCAGATCGGTGGGCGACCGCCGAGGAGGGCAATGATCGATGGATGACATCGGCCGCCAAGGGACGGTGATCGATTACACACCGCAGCACGCAGAATGAAGTCGAGCTTCGCCAAAGACTCGATCGATGGATGATCGATCGGTGATGGGTGCCATCAGTCGACTGATGTGTGATCCGTTGGAACTTGTCCGACGTGGATCCGGCCGTTGTGAGACAACGGCAACGATATCAGTCGACTGATGGTCACGATCAGTCGACTGATGGGCGCGAGATCAGCTTGATGCAGGTTATAAAAGGAGCTCAAGAGGAGGATTTCGCCCAAGCCTTTAAGGAAGCTATTGAGGATTTCTTTGCTGCATTCCAGTCCTTCAAGAGCCAATCAAAGCAAGCAACAAACAAGTGATCAAAAGCAATCGGTGAAAAGAGTTTCTTTTGTATTGTATTTGTATTCTTGTTTGTATTTCTATATTACTTTGTAATTGCTTGTGAGAGGTTTCTCCACCTCCGACGTATAGTCGATAAGGAGTATTGTTAGTGCCGTGCGCATAACACGAGCTCGAGGAGCTCACCCGTGGAGTAGGAACCATTCGGTTCCGAACCACGTATATCTTGTGTATTGCGTGTGATTGTATTTGTTGTTAGTATTGTTATTTGTATTAGTATTCCGCTGCGCTAACAACAATCGTAGACAAGCGACGCAAGAAGAACGAGCGAATTACGACGTCCAACGAACGAGGGCTATTCACCCCCCTCTAGCCGGCCAACCGATCTCCCAACAAGTGGTATCAGAGCCGAGGTCGCTCTTCAAGGACTAACCGCCGCGAGAGCACTACAAATGGCCGGCTTCATCCATCCACCAAAATTCGATGGAGATTTTTCTTGGTGGAGGAAACGGATGGAGGTATATCTCGAAACCAATTTTGATTATATGATTATTGTAGAAAATGGTTTTGAGATGCCTAGGGATAAAAACAACAAGCAAATTGAGAAGTCAAGGTGGACCCAAGACCAAATTAAGGACTTCAAGACAAATCTTGAGGTAATAAAATTACTTAGTGATTTATTACCTAACACTATTTGGTCTAGATTGGGTAACTATAGGGATGCTAAGGAATTATGGGAGAAAATAATGAAATTCCAAGAAAATTCCCAATCGGCACAAGTAGAGGAGAATGCCGAAGAAGAAGCACCCACAACATTTGAAGATGTTGATGATTTGGTGGAGACCTCCACCTCTAGCATTGAGGGGGAGGAAAGGCAATCTTCCATCCCGGAGCAAGAACAAGAAGCATCCACTTTCGGGAGAAGTGAAGATCATGAAGAGGCCTCCACCACCTCCCTAGGTAACTCAAGTGTTATTATTTTAAATAAAAAACACATAATATGCTTTGAGTGTAGGGAGAAAGGGCATTACAAGAGCAAATGCCCTAAATTGGCTAAGGAAAAGGCATCAAGACCGAAAGTCAACCCAAAGTCAAAGGATGCCGGTGTTCCCAAAATCAAGAGCAAAGAGCACATTGTGTGCTTCAAATGCAATCAAAAGGGACACTACCGAAGCCAATGCCCTAGGGGGAGGAAGAAAGGGCAAGAAGGTGCAACTCATGTAGGGGGAGCTCCTAAAGCTAACCCTAAGGTACATTTATTTAATGCACCTTTAATTCCTAAAGTCAAAAAGCATGCCAAAAGGAATTATTTTAGCTCTCTTGCTATGATTAATGAAAAGCATGCTAGTCGGAATAAACATGTTTGTTTAAGTGCTAAGCATGTTAGTTTCTCTAAGAACAAACCTAGGACTCACAATTCTAGATCAATTTTACCTATAGAGTCAATTAGGAGAGTTGAAGAAAACTTGGGTATTAATCCCAAGAAATCTAGGCACATGCCTAAAAGGAAAAATACTTCCCCTAAATCTAATGAAAATTCAAAATTGAGGAAGTTGGAGTTAGAAAACCAAGCCTTAAGGTCAAGGCTTGAAAATTGGAAGACCTAGCATTAATATCAAATTCGGTTAAAGGGCCTAACATACAAAAATCAAAACCTAGAAAACAAGAAATGTCTAAGGGCAAGAAGGGTTTGGGTCACAAACCTATGTCCTACCATAATGTTCCATTTGATTATGGAACTATTTCTAGGTCTAGACAAACCAAGGCCAATAGGGAAGTTATCCCTAAGTCTAGCCATGGTATGTGTTTAGTGGCCAAGGACTTAAGAAAAACTAAGAAAGCCACTAAGAAGGTCAATGGAGGAGTCACCTCTAGAGTTGACCCAAGTAAGACCCATTTGACTAAGGCTTCAAAGCCTAAAAGGGTCATTAGGAAGGTATCTAGGGAAGTTATCCCTAGGGAATACCTTGTTAACCCAAGGAGCTCCAATAGGTATTGGGTTCCTAAAAGCGTGATCGATTCACGCTAAATGGGTTAGGGTGTGTCAACCCTAGGTGGATGGGTAGTTAACCTAACCATAGTAGAGTTGACACATTAGGGTGTGCCAATATGCTTGAGAAGTTTAAAATGATTTAAATTGGCACAATTAGGTCTTAGAGGTATTGGTGTGCCATTTTGGGTTTTTGGCACACTAGGGAGATGAATGGCTTTAAGGCAAATTGATTTAATCCCTAGAAATGGCAAATTGATTTTAACACTTAGGTATTCTAGACCTTAGTATATTTTTCTTGCCATGCTTTATTTGCCTTGCCATGTCATGACATCATTCTCATTTTTATTTATAAAAATGTCATGATCATGTTTAATGTTATTTTTAGATGTCATGTATGCTTAAGTTTCATTTACATGCCATGACATCATGATATTGGCATATGTTTTTATCTAAATCATATCTATGCCATAATCATCATGCATAATAAGATGAATTCAAGGACTATGGCACAATTTGATGGGAATCAAATAAATATTGCCTAGATATATGCATGAGACCAAGAAAAGAACAAAACCCACATCTCACTATGTTAATTGCCTTGAATGTGTTTTACAAATCTAGATATTAGTGAGATGTTTAGGAAAATGAAATTAAAGGTTTTGAAAACATTTTGAAAACATTTTGCAAAACCTTGGTGAAGACTATCTTGTGATAGCTATCACCATTGAATGGGATGATACAAAGAGGGCTCTTTATTGAAGCTTTTCTAAACTTTTGAACTTTGTATCAATCTCCTAATTTAATGGGTAAAATAATTTTCCAATAATTTTCACCCATAATGATTGTAATAAGTATTATGCATACCAAATTTCAAGATTTATCTATGTATGTATATTTACTTATGGATTTCGGAAATTCATTTCAAATCAAAACTGAATTCAGTTATCGATCGCCAGTGAATGATACGATCGATGGTAAGCCCAAATGAGATAATTAGGCCCATCTTCATCTAGGATAAGGTCCCCAAACCACTCCTAACCCTAGGATAAGCTTCGGATAGCATTAGAGAGGTGGAAATCCATTGGATATGGATTAGGAGTTGGGTTGAGGATGAGTATCAATTTTAAGGTGGAAGAAAGTTCATTGTTGAACTTTGCCTTAATTTTGATTGGTAAATGTTCCTATTGGCTTAGGGACTCTCCAAGGACATTGTTGGTGCAATGGTCAAGGGGGAGCAAGCCTCTAGGGGGAGGAATCCATCATGGGAGGATGGATTTGTATTTCCTCATGGGAGGAAATTGGAGTGCCTCTCTTTAAGTGATATGGGATCACTTGGAAGATTGTAGGCATGTGTTCCTCCAAGGGAGAGATTGTAAGATCTCATTGGGATATGAGACATTCATACCCTTGGGGAGGACCTTTTTGATGTAATGTCAAAAAGGGAGAGAAGTTACCAAGTTACCAATTAGGGTTCGTTGGAATTCTCATTGGGATATGAGAATTGCCAATATGGGAGAATTGGTAGACTTGAGATGGTAGTTTTGTCAATCATCAAAAAGGGGGAGATTGTTGGAAGATTGTTGGTGCAATCGTCCCAGGTAGACTCCCGATGGTATTTTGATGACAGACAAAACTCATGACATGGGATTGTCATGGGAAAGTCCAACATGGGGTTGGCATGGGAAGTCCAAAGCATCATGGAGCCGCGGCGCTAGGTGCTTGGCATGGGAAATCCAAAGCATTATGAGCCGTGCGCCGTGCTTGGTGAGAAAAGCATTGCGGAGCCGCGTGCGCTCGGT
Source organism: Wurfbainia villosa (assembly GCA_025175895.1). Classification (NCBI taxonomy): domain Eukaryota; kingdom Viridiplantae; phylum Streptophyta; class Magnoliopsida; order Zingiberales; family Zingiberaceae; genus Wurfbainia; species Wurfbainia villosa. The sequence goes on along the minus strand of CM045989.1, from coordinate 122,604,783 downwards.
GCTTGGTGAGAAATGCATTGCGGCCGCGGCGCATTTGGTGCATTTGGGAAGTCTTGAGGACTTGGTAAGTTCACTAGGCTCGGGGTCCTTGAGTCGGTGAAGGATGGCATTGCGGCCGCGGCGCTTGGTGCATCCGAGGGATCACGGACGGGGAGCGAAGGAGTGAGCCCAAAGGAAGCATACTTAGGGCATGAGACGCGAAGGATGGCGTTGCGGCCGCGGCGCTTGGCGATCCGAGGACGAGGCCGAGGGAAGAGAGCTTCGTGGTGAACTCCGTGTGGACTTGGCCAAGTGGCTAAGACTGAATGTCGGAGGCTCAAACATTGTAATGTTTGAGGTTTTAGCTGACATCAGTCGACTGGCATAGGTGCCAGTCGACTGCTCTAGGTCGAATAGGTTCGACCAGTGTTCGATCAACCAGATCGGCCGATCGCATCGCCGAGGAGGGCAATGATCGATGATGGGATCGATCGCCAAGGGACGGCGATCGATGACACTGCGGCACGCGGCAGACGAAGTCGAGCTCGCCAAGACTCGATCGATGGATGATCACGATCGATGGGTGCCATCACGATCGATGTGATCCGTTGGAACTTGTCCGACGTGGATCCGGCCGTTGTGAGACAACGGCAACGATATCAGTCGACTGATGGTCACGATCAGTCGACTGATGGGCGCGAGATCAGCTTGATGCAGGTTATAAAAGGAGCTCAAGAGGAGGATTTCGCCCAAGCCTTTAAGGAAGCTATTGGAGGGGATTTGCTGTTGCATTCCAGTCCTTCAAGAGCCAATCAAAGCAAGCAACAAACAAGTGATCAAAAGCAATCGGTGAAAAGAGTTTCTTTTGTATTGTATTTGTATTCTTGTTTTTATTTCTATATTACTTTGTAATTGCTTGTGAGAGGTTTCTCCACCTCCGACGTATAGTCGATAAGGAGTATTGTTAGTGCCGTGCGCATAACACGAGCTCGAGGAGCTCACCCGTGGAGTAGGAACCATTCGGTTTCGAACCACGTATATCTTGTGTATTGTGTGTGATTGTATTTGTTGTTAGTATTGTTATTTGTATTAGTATTCCGCTGCGCTAACAACAATCGTAGACAAGCGACGCAAGAAGAACGAGCGAATTACGACGTCCAACGAACGAGGGCTATTCACCCCCCTCTAGCCGGCCAACCGATCCCCCAACAATATCTACTCTGGTCAGGTAGTTTTGACTAATTCCGGTGCATGAATTTGGATTTATGCTGAATTCTTTTACCTTGACTCCACTCTTATTTAATAATGTGCCTGTACTTAGCCTTGACCTTTGAGATATATTGTAGGGGATCGATCGGTGTGTATATGTGGTTGGCCGGCTAGAGGGGGGTGAATAGCCCTCAATCGTTCGATGGTGGAATTTGCTCGTCTACAAAAAATATTAGCGCAAAGGAAACAAAACAAGATAAGAAAATAAAAATAAGAATACAAACGCTAACAAGAGAATATAACGTGGTTCACGGCTGCGCCGCTAGTCCACGGTCTGATTGGTCCACGGTGAATCACTCCGCAAGCTTTCACTATTCTCTCCTTTGCACAAAGCTAGGTGGAGGTAACCTTTTCTTACAAAATCACTCCTCTTGCAATAAGATGAATATAAGCACAAGGAAGAGGAGGAAATTTGTTTGGGCACTTTGGGAGATGTTTAGAATAGAAGCATTAGCCTCCCAAAAGCCCACACCCTCTCTTTTTATAGAGAGGGCTGATTTCTTCCTGTTGGCCGCCACCAACTCGCCTTCGCGATCAGCCGCCACTACAGCGGCCTTGAACATGTCGATCCCGATTCGTAGTCCAACGAAACCCTTTGGCGGTCGGTGATGCCTCGTAGTCGATCGCCCTCGGCTACGAGAGGTTACGTGGCCCAAACCCTCTCGACCGATCGCTTCCATCGGCATCGATCGATGGTCTTAGGCACGATCGCCAACATATGGCGATCGTTGGGTCAAAAACCCTCGATCGGATACCTCGAACCCGTTCAACTCGGAGCGATCGATCATTCCATGGCGCGATTGGATGTCGGGAAATCTCATCCGACACTTAGCCAAATGTCCAAGTTTCACCTAAGAGCACTACCCCTTCCCGGGTTACATTCGCTCACTCTCATCCCTTGGAGTCCCTCGCCTTCGAAGTTGTCTTCGTCCAGCCACGTCCCTCGGATGCGCCAACCGCACGGCTCTGCAGCGCCATCCTTCGCATCTCGCCCTGAAGTCTACTTCCTCCAGCTTCACTCCAAGCTCCTCGTCCGGCAGTCCCTCGGATGCTCCAAGCGCACGACTTTCGCAAAGCCATCCTTCACCGACTCAAGGACCGAGTCATGAGATGTGAAACTCACCAAGGCTCCATGTGCAAATTACTAAGTCCTGCAAGACTCCAACGCACATATCAAATCACAATAACAACCTAACTTAAACCCTTTGTCACACACATCAAAACCATATCACGGGTTGATTGCCCTAACAATCTCCCTTTTTTTTATGTATGACAATCCGTTTAAGTTAGGTAAAAACATTTGATAAAATATTAAAAAAAGAAAGCATGTGAATAACATGATTAACAACTCTCCCCCTTAATACATGAAACTCCCCCTAAATACATTCCCCCTTACTTAAACATATATCTTTCTCCCCCTTTGACAGCATCAAAAAGATTAAACAGGGTTTATATGACATGACATCAAGTCTAGAGAGAAGCAAAAATAAAAAACACTTAAAATACTGATAAAATCAAGCTCATTCGTACGCGATACATCGATCGATTGCTATCTATCAGTATGGCGATCGGCAGCACAAGGAAATTAGAATTTCTGATTTTCTAGACGAATTTCAGAAATGCACTATAAATTCTAAAAAATTAGAAAAATAGTGAAATTTTGGGAACACATTTCTTTTAGGATTCTTTATCAATGAAAAATAGTTTTCCATGAAAAAATATTATATTTTCAAAGGTTTTCCAAAAATTCAAAAGCTTTAAAAACAACTAGTGTTTTGATCAAGTTTGTATCCATTTTAACACCTAGTTTTGCTTTGGATTGTTTCAAAACATGAACACTCAGATTTTAAAGTAAGAAATTGTTTTGATAACATATGAAATATCCAACCATGATCTTTGGGCAATATGTCTATGAATTAAACATAAGCCTTCCCCATGATTGGTCTATTATTGCTATTTTGATACTTTAAATGACCATCTAAATGTCATAGGCATTAGTGGATATTTGTATCATCCTAACATCTCACTCATGCTAAGTTTTCAATCATGGTAGCCTATGGTGAGTGTGAGATGTATCCTAAAGGTATTTGTATATACTTAACCATTATTCCCATGCAATTCTATCAAGGTTAAGTATCATCCTAACATACCACATGATCATGAAGATATATATGAATTAATTTCACATTATGATCATGAGACAAATGTATTCATCAAATTGTAATCATGCATTAGGTATTACATCATGATAACAAATAAAAGCATGATTTATCTAGTTATGGGTGAATTATCATCACCCAACACTATCTCAAAAGTTTGTCCCACCATCCTAAGTCAACCAAACATATGATATAGATGAAATCCTTATGGTTGACTATCCTAGGGTTTTCCTAATTCTTTAGGATGGATTTAGAAACCCAAAATAAGTTCTTTCCTATGGGGTTCACTAAAAATTACTTAGGGATCCATTTTCTAGCTATTGTTTTCTTTTTATCTTGACCCCTAGCAATTAGACATTTATAGGTCTTTTCATTTCTATTTTCCTTATATCCTAGGCCTTTCTTATTAAAGCTAGCCCTTTGGCTCCCAATTATCATGTTCAATGTATTTGAGCCAATTGTAAACTTTTCTAGGGCCTTGGTCAAATGATCTACCTTTTCCCTTAGGACCCTATTTTCTTCAATACATACATCATTAACATCAAATGGTATATAGTCATGTGAGCATGCATTATTTAGGCTAGAAGAAATATCATCATTAATATTTAAGCATGTTTTTTCTAATTTTTCTTCTAAGTCCTTAATTTGATCTAGCATGCATTTATTTTTCTTCTTTGCCCTAAACAAGTCCTTAGTGAGGCTAGAAATAATTGACATAACTTTCTTGTGGGAAAGATTGGTTACCTCACTTACCAAATCCTCTTCCGATGATGAGGATGTAGAAGAGGCTCCCTCTTCACTCAAGCTCTCCTCACTTGAACTTGCTTCTTCATTTTCGGAGGAGGAGGAGTCTAAGTCATCAAATGTCATTAATGCCAAATTTGTGACAAAGGCATTTTCTTCCTCAGATGATGATGATGATGAGGAAGAAGGGTCATCCCAAGTCCTTGCTTTTAGTGCCTTTGCCTTTCCCTTTTCTTTGGCTTTCTTCTCTTCTTCCTTCTTCTTGCTCCCCTTTTTCTTCTTCTTTTCTTCCTTCTTTCTCTTCTACTCTTTGCTCTTGTTCAAGAGGGGACAATTATCCCTTATATGTCCCTCTCCTTGGAAATTATAGTAGATCACCTTCCCCCTTGGTCTTCTCCTCCTATCATTAGATTTATTAAATTTAAAATTTTTCAAAGTGTTGGATCGAGAAGCGTCGCTAGAGGGGGGGGTGAATAGCGAGCGTAGAATTTCTTTTCGTTCGTTAAAACACGAGTAGACACAGCAGAAAAATAAGAAGACAAGTTTATTTTTACTTGGTTCACAACCCAACGGTTGCTACTTCAAGGCCCTAATGGTCCTAGACCGCGTACGGAGGGCAAAACACTATAACGTCTCCTCCTCGTTGGAGGTAGGAGACAAAGATCACAAAACCGGAAGTGCGAGGATGAGGCAACAAGCCTACCTCACCTCGTTATGAATAAAAACAAAGAATATAATAATAAAAGTAATTACTTGCTACTGTTGCCGACGAAGAGGATTAGAACTTGTTGTCGCATTGGTGTTATGACGGTGTTAGAGCTTTGGCGTTGTAGAAGCACTTGAGAATAATCTTGATGATCTTTGGAGTTGGAATCCTCCCCTCCTTTTATGGATTTTGGCCTCTGAATATGTCTCCTAATGTTTTAGAACAGATCCCGAAGTTTTACAAAATTTTATCACGAAGTGGTCGTGTCAAACGTTATCCATTTTGACCAAGCGCAAAGGCTGATTCATCGCCATCAGTCGACTGATGCCTCCCATCACGATCGATGATGAGCATCGATCGGCCCCATGTCCAAAGAATCATTGTCACCGACCACTTCCCTGCAGTAAGAGCTTAGCACAGAAAATGGTAAATACAACGGTTTCTAACTGTCCGATCTCGACCTAGACCTTCCACAGGAAGTCTTAGTCGGATCGCCGCCTACGGTCGTCCCCGTAAAGAGGAAACGACCTTACCATCTCTCACTCACATGAGCTTACCTCGATACTTACTTTATAGTTCTCGCTTCCGACCTTCTACTCGATTCCTTTGGCTCCCTCCGAAGTCACTCGAGTGTCACCCGACCACCGCGGCTTCCTCCAGGTGTCGCTAGCCTTCAGCTCTAGCTTTAGTACTTTTCTGCACACTCGATTTAGCTCGTGAGATAATGATGTAAACTTAACTTTGTGTCTTTGCCATAATCAAAACACAGGTTCGATTATCTAGTACCCCTGCACCAATAATCTCTCCCTTTTTTATCTATGGCAAACCAACACAAAGTTAAGGAAAATTAAAGCATAAAACAAGTATAGTAAATGATGAATGTCATTTTCAAAAACTCCCCCTTAACCCTAGGTGAGTTTTGAAAGAGATACTTTAGTTTTCAAAATTAAATAAATTTTGTGTTACTCCCCCTTAACTCCCCCTTAACTTTCGCTCTTCTCCCCCTTTTTCCATAAATCAAAACAAATGTTGGGGTTTGTTATGTAAAATTGGAGTTTGTTATATAAAATATGGGTTTAAAAACAATATGGTATATGCATGCATCAAGATAAATTAGCTATGAGTCCAAGCATAATGTCTAGTAGTAGTCAGATAGATTGGTTCGAGGGGTGACCCTCTGCACCAATAATCTAAAGGTTTGTAATATAACCCTTAGGATTAGTTTGCTCTCCCCCTTAGTCAAATATATGAAGTATAAGAGATGTAGGGGGCGCTAAACTTTGGCCTAATAGTTGTTTAGTACAATAATAGTTGAGAAAGTAAGTAGTATTTTGAAGAGGTTGTTTTAAGTATATTTCAATTATCCTTAACATCTCACCCATTCTATGTGTCTCAGAATTTTTTCACCTTATATGTTTTGTGAGATGATTTTAAATTGATTAAAGATAGTCAACCTTGGGTTAGATTCGGATTTAACCTTTAGATCGTTAAGTAACTTTTCGAGAAACTAGCTTCCAGGTCGTGGCGAGGCACAGGGGCCTTCTTTGATCGGAACAATGACCACTTCCTTAGACAAAGCCAAATTCAAGAAAATATCACTTAAGTCACTTAGGGTTACTTCCTGGTCTAACTAGTTTAGGATACGGTGAGGTAGCTTCAGCTAGTTCCACTCGGTCAAGTGCATCAAGCTAGATACGCCTTATCTAGCTCGAATACACGAGACTTTGTTTCCCTAACGTACTATCATCTCGTTGCGTCTTGATACTATGTTCTCAAGAGTTGACTAACTATTTTCCCTATCTAGCCATTCTAAAAATTAAAATAAAATATGCAATGGTTTTGCTAAGTAAGCGGGTATACTATTTTAGTGTTAGCTCCCCCTAGACCATTAAACCAATATGGTCTATTCAAATAATGAACTTGATCCTGGGGAATCCAAAACTTATTAGTCCTTATATGTGAATTCAATAAAACCTTTGGGACCCATGCTTGGACTCTTTGATGACTACGATTTACGATAGACATATATGACCTATTCGTAGTTGTTGACCTAAATTCGAGTTCAGCTTTGTTGTACAAGGCTCTTTGGGTTCCAAGTAGTCGGTTAAGATTCTTAGATCCCAACGTGAACCTTTCCAACGTAGCCTCAACCTCTTGAACTCGGTCTTTCAATAGAGAATTCTCCTCCTCAAGTTTTTCAATTTGGGTTGAGTTTCCCTCTTGAACTTGACTAGTTGAAGAGGTTAGAGTAGCCTCTTGCTTGAGGGTTTCAACCTCCTCAAGTAACGACTCAACCCTAGACTTGGACTTAGTTAATTTCCTAGTAAGCATTTTAATTGTATTGTAAAGTGTATGAATTAGTGAGTGGCTAACCTTAATTTTCTCTTTTGGTCCAGCTTTGAGTTGCTTCTCGAAGTAGTCCTCGAGTTCGGAGTCGGTGTTGTAATTGGATTCGGATTCGAATTCTGACTCGGACTCCTCCGGTCTTGCCATGTAAGTTATGTCTTCTCTATTGTCCCAAGTTGCATGGAAGGCCTTCTTTTGCTTTGATTTGAATTATGCCCTCTTTTGGTTCTTTAGTAGCCTCCTTTCCCTCCGAACGATCTTCCGCACTACGTTCACTATTGCTTCCACCTCTTCGGATTCAGACTCTGACTCGTCTTTGGGTTCGAGTCCATCTTCTTGCCTGGTAGGTGGCTTGCTTCTTTGTCCTGCAAGTAGAGCAATACCTCTCTCGGCCTAGACCACGTTAGTTTGCTCGTGAAGTTCAAACTCGGAAAATAATTCGTCTAACCTAAGCTTCGAAAGGTCCTTAGAGACCTTATAGGCATCAACCATGGATGCCCACAAGGTAATCCTAGGAAATGAATTAAGAACGTACCATAGTAGGTCGCAGTTTTCGAACTTGTGTCCGATGGTGTGTAGGCCGTTGACAATGTCCTGGACGCGGGCGTGTAGTTGCGTCGCCGTCTCGTGTTCCTGCATCTTAAGGTTATACAACTTATTGGAAAGAAGGTCACATTTACATACCTTAGCATCGGACGTTCCTTCATGTAGCTCGATTAATCTGTTCCATAGGTCCTTGGTGCTAATGAATGGTCCGATGCAGTTAAGTTCCTCCTTGGACAAGCCGCATTGCAATATTTGGGTTGCTCTTGCATCAACTTCGATTTGCCTCTTGGTTGCATTTGTCCACTTGTTGAAATCCAAGGGCTCTCCTTAATCATTGGTGGGTAGAGCAAAGCCAGTTTGGATTATTATTCAAGTCTCGACTTGTGTTTTCAAGAAACACTCCATCCGACCTTTCCAATAACAGAAATCATCTCCGTTAAAGAACGGAGGTCGGGTGGTGCTATACCCCTCAATGTGAGCCATTAAGTATCTTGCAAAATACGAATAAAAACCAAAGGGAATTCCAAGACTTGGTCTTGGATTAGTAATGCGGGAAATAAATAGGAAATAAATAGAATTAAATGAGAAAAATAAGAAACTAACAAAAGCTAACAACTTACGACCTTCGATGTCCCCAAAAGGGTACCAGACGTTGGATTTTGGGGCTGGAAATAGCTTGTTACGAGGGTAAACCCTCATAAGAAAATGTAGATCTCTCAGAGAGCTTCGATTTGGTAGGTAGATCGTTATGTGAGTCCACTTGTGCGAAAAGTTATGACCGTTTTACCGTCGGCTACTCCAAGAGAGAATACTTGCAAGCACACAATCAAAAGAAATGTACCAAGACTTCGTCTTGGATTAGTAGTGCGGGAGGAAAAAGACCTAAAAAAAATACGAATCAAAAAATATGAACAGAAAACCAAAATGTGCTAGATCGGTGGTTTCACCAAATCTTAGCGCCCCCGCTCTGATACCAATTGTTGGATCGAGAAGCGTCGCTAGAGGGGGGGGTGAATAGCGAGCGTAGAATTTCTTTTCGTTCGTTAAAACACGAGTAGACACAATGGAAAAATAAGAAGACAAGTTTATTTTTACTTGGTTCACAACCCAACGGTTGCTACTCCAAGGCCCTAACAGTCCTAGACTGCGTACGGAGGGCAAAGCACTATAACGTCTCCTCCTCGTTGGAGGTAGGAGACAACGATCACAAAATCGGAAGTACGAGGATGAGGCAACAAGCCTACCTCACCTCGTTATGAATAAAAACAAAGAATATAATAATACAAGTAATTACTTGCTACTGTTGCCGACGAAGAGGATTAGAACTTGTTGTCGCGTCGGCGTTATGACGGTGTTGGAGCTTTGGCATTGTAGGAGCACTTGAGAATAATCTTGATGATCTTTGGAGTTGGAATCCTCCCCTCCTTTTATAGATTTTGGCCTCTGAATATGTCTCCTAATGTTTTTGTAACATATCCCGAAGTTGTACAAAATTTTATCGCGAAGTGGTCGCGTCAAACGTTATCCATTTTGACCAAGCGCAAAGGCTGATTAAATCGCCATCGGATCGTGATGCCTCCCATCGGATCGATGATGAGCATCCGATCGCCCCATGTCCAGCGATCATTGCTAGCCTAGCCACTTCCCTGTAGTAAGAGGTTAGCATGGAAAATGGTAAATACAACGGTTTCTAACCGTCCGATCTCGACCTAGACCTTCCACAGGAAGTCTTAGTCGGATCGCCACCTACGGTCGTCCCCGTAAAGAGGACACGACCTTACCATCTCTCACTCACACGAGCTTACCTCGATACTTACTTTGTAGCTCTCGCTTCCGGCCTTCCACTCGATTCCTTTGGCTCCCTCCGAAGTCACTCGAGTGTCACCCGACCACCACGGCTTCCTCCGGGTGTCGCTAGCCTTCAGCTCTAGCTTTAGTACTTTTCTGCACACTCGATTTAGCTCGTGAGATAACGATGTAAACTTAACTTTGTGTCTTTGCCAAAATCAAAACACAGGTTCGATTATTTAGTGCCCCTGCACCAACACAAAGTACGCCTTACCTTCCTTACCATGTATGCTTCTTCTGTGCTATCCATGGAGGAGGAGGAGGATGCTTCATCGGAGGAGGAGGGGTTCTCCATCTTCTTCTTCCCTTTGTTGGCTAATAGTGCCACTCCCCTTGATGGCTTGATACTTGATTCTTCAATTACTTCCTCAAGCCTTGTTTCATGGAGCTCCATGGTTGGGAAGAACTCCTTTAAGGTGCTCACTTCCAAATTCTTGGAGATGTAGAATGAGTCCACCATAGAGATCCATCTTGAGGACCGGGGAAAGACATCTATAGCCTTCATGAGCATGTCCCTATTTAAAAGCTTCTCCCCTACACTAGATAAATCGGTTATTATCTCTTTAAATCTAGAGTGTAGTGAGGTTACCTTTTCTCCCTTTTCTAATTTGATGTTTAATAGTTGGGAGCGGAGGAGCTCTCTTCTTGCAAGCTTGGCCTCCGAGGTACCTTCATAAAGCTCTACTAGCTTCTCCCACATCTCCTTGGCGCTAGCACACTCCCCTATCCTATTCACTTCTTGTTGGGGGAGTACGTTGTAGAGATGATGTTTGGCTTTTGAGTTTGCCAAGTACTCTTCCCTTTGCCTCTTGCTCCACCTTGATTTTTCCAATGGCTCCCCTTCTTCATCCCTAGGCATTTCGAAACCATTTTTCATAATTAAAAGAATTTCGAAATCGGTTTCGAAAAATACCTCCATTCTCTTTTTCCACCAAGAAAATTCTCCTTCAAACTTTGGTGGATGAATGTTTGAGTTGCCATTCTTGAATGTACTTGTTGTGGCAGTTAGTCCTCGACAAGCTTTCCTTGGCTTTGATACCACTTGTAGAGGATCGATCGGTGTGTGTATATGGTTGGCCGGCTAGTGGGGGGTGAATAGCCCTCAATCGTTCGATGGTGGAATTTGCTCGTCTACAAAGAATATTAGCGCAACGGAAACAAAACAAGACAAGCAAATAGAAATAAGAATACAAACACTAACAAGAGAATATAACATGGTTCATGGTTGCGCCGCTAGTCCACGGTCCGATTCGTCCACGGTGAATCACTCCGCAAGCTTTCACTATTCTCTCCTTTGCACAAAGCTAGGTGGAGGTAACCTTTTCTTACAAAATCACTCCTCTTGCAATAAGATGAATATAAGCACAAGGAAGAGGAGGAAATTTGTTTAAGCACTTTGGGAGATGTTTAGAATAGAAGCATTAGCCTCCCAAAAGCCCACACCCTCTCTTTTTATAGAGAGGGCTGATTTCTTCCCGTTGGCCGCCACCAGTCGACTGCTTCCCTTGGCAGTCGACTGTCACCACTACAACGGCCTCCGAACACGTTAGATCTCGACTGTTGTAGTCCAATGGAACTCTTAGCAGTCGACTGATGTATCCATCAGTCGACTAATGCCTCGTAGTCGACTGCCCAATCAGCTACGAGAGGTTATGTGGCCCAAACCCTCTCGACCAGTCGACTGCTTCCATCAGCAGTCAATTGATGGTCTTTGCAGTCAACTACTAACATATGACGATCATTCTTTGGGCCAAAACCCTCGATCGGATACGGTCAAACCTGTTCGACTCGGGCGATCATTGCCATTCCATGGCAGTCGATTGATGTCGAGAAATCTCATCCAACACTTAGCCAAATGGCCAAGTTTCACCTAAGAGCACTACCCCTTCCTGGGTTACATTCTCTCACTCTCATCCCTTGGAGTCCCTCGCCTTCGAAGTTGTCTTCGTCCGGCCACGTCCCTCGGATGCGCCAAGTGCACGGCTTTGCAGCGCCATCCTTTGCGTCTCGCCCTGAAGTCTACTTCCTCCGACTTCACTCCAAGCTCCTCGTCCTACGGTCCCTCAGATGCTCCAAGCGCACGACTTCCGCAAAGCCATCCTTCACCGACTCAAGGACCGAGTCATGAGATGTGAAACTCGCCAAAGCTCCATATGCGAATTACTAAGTCCTGCAAGACTCCAACGCCCATATCAAATCACAATAACAACCTAACTTAAGCCCTTTTCCACACACATCAAAACCATATCACGGGTTGATTGCCAATATATTACTATTACTTCATCATTTATCTATCACAGATATGAACTACAAACCCTATTGTGTGTTAGCTGATGGATGTTCAGTTAAGTACATGTAGTTAGGGTTTTCTTTGTGACTGTAGATTGGGTTACTGTGTTACATCACTAGGGTTAGGTGATGGATTAGATTATGGAGTCGATTGTTATATCATACACATATCAGTGGTGCATCTATGGTGGATCTAGTTTTCTGTGCCTAGGTAGGTGTGTGGTTGTTAGTATGTGGCTATGGACTGGAGGTCCTAGCGTAATTGTATATCCATTATGGATCGTGTATCTGGGTATGGTTATATGGATTGTCGATAGTATATCGCTATGGATTGGAGGTCTTAGCGTGGTTGACTGTCAATTGTATATGACTCTTTGTGTTGTAGAGAGAGTGTCTTGTGGATTAGTGGTCCTTGCATAGTTGACTTTTGGTTGACCAGGACTCCCCATGGGATAGGGAGTGTTGCGAGGATACATATGTGAAGCTATGCATCATTACATTGCATGCATGCTGTCGACTGGGGTCTCCCTTGTGGTTGAGATGGGTCGTCAGTCATCCTGCCTCCCCGACCACTCGGGGTAGTGGTAGCAGGGTTGAGGGCAGAGCATTGGATGTGCCACGCTCGGCCACTATAGACGGTGGTAGCTAGAGATGCACACTTGTCCACTGTGCAGAGTGGTAGTTAGCGCACTCGCCCACTATAGACGGTGGTTACGTGATGTGCAGTTGTCCTATATGCGGCGCTTGTCTACTCATGGGTAGGGATTACGTGGCTAGCAGCAAGGACCCCTAGGAGTAGTTAGCTCTTTACGCTTGTATGCTACTCAGTCATACTACCCAACTCGCCACTCGAGAGTAGTAGTAGCTGGAGTCGTAATAGTAGTCATGTTGTGCCACCCTGGCCACTCTGGAGTCGTGGTTGGACGGGTCCGCATACATGGCCATGCATATGCATTGCTGATATATATGTATGCATGTATTTGATATATGTTTTACATATACCTGTGAGATACTGCATTTGATTGAGCTATGATTGCTGTATATGTTTGTACATCATGATACATGCCATTTGCATATTATATACTATTGTGTATTGAGCATGATATATGTGTTGGTCTAGACTGTTGTATGCATTTGATTAGCGTCATGTCATAGTGTAGTATGGACCGGATCGTTATTACATGTGATTATATACTGTTCATATGTCCGAGTGTTGGTCAGATATGAGATTGACCTTGTATGTTATATGGGTTATGTTATTGTATACCTGTTCAGGATGATATAGCCTATGGTGTTGCAAACTGTGAGGTACATTAGTACATTATTTTATGTTCAGTTGATCAGTTTAGTATATGCATTGAGTATGACTATTCTGGTGGTTAGTTGTCACCACAGTTAGGACTGTATGTCTGTTGGACTTTTTCTGTATACTTGTAGATCATCACATGTATACTTGTAGATCTTTATATCCCTATATGTTGTTCATGCACTTTCTATAAATTACCCCTGAGTTTATACTCACCACCCCGGACCCTGGGTTTCCTGTCACCCAAGTAACAGATAGAAGATTCCTTGGATGTTCGGAGCTCCGCCAGTTGATCCCATCTCACACCGAACTGATGGAGGTTTATTACGATTTATAGTATTCTGTTGGATTATCGTTTTGGGATTTTATCCTGTATCATTTATGTATTTGTGGTTACGGATGTGTTGTATGTATTTGATTTCTGATGTGGTTTCTATTATGGTTCTTGTTGTGTCAAGTCACTCCGGAGTGCATAGTTGAGTCGTTGTGTATTTATTATTTGGTAGTATCTTCCGCTGTGTTTGTATGGATTATGTCTATATATTTGTTATGTGATTGTGGCCGAAAGGCTTTATGTATATCAGAAAATTGTATCACGTACAGGGGAGATACTGTCCGATTATTTTCGGCTCGGCATACTCTCGGGGCGTGACAAGCTAAATCCTTACTTGTTTCTACACTTAGTTAAACTCTTGCATAGTTTTACTTGCTTAATTTAGAATAGACTGGATAGGAAACAAAGTAGTTTAAACTTGAACAACCTAGTACTAAGACGAAGTGAATTGATACTAAGTTAGGGAAGCTCTCTAAAGTGTATGTCTAGGAAGTGGTCCACCTGATATCCAAGAAGGTCATATATCTCGCCACTACCTGGTGCACTAAGTTAAGTGGAACTGATCGAAGCTAACTCACTAAGTCTTTAACTAGTTAGACCAAAGTGAGTTAAGTATTTGATTCCTTGATCAACTTTGTCTTAGGAAGTAGTCCACCTGATAACCAAGAAGGTCATATACCTCACCATTGCCTGGAAGTCGATCTTAGAAAAACTTACTTGATTAGCCCAAGCTAAACTTGAATCTAACACAAGTTTAAATACTTTCAATTTTCATTAAAATTAATCAAAATAAGAATGAACCATCATCTTACAAAACATATAAGGGTAACATGTTTTGAAAATCTAGGTTGGGTGAGATGATTAAGGCTAATTAATCTATTTGTTTTCAAGAACATTCAAGGGGGAATCTTGTAACGCCCGTAAAATTCCTAGCAATTTTACAAGAATTTTTGGCTTGATGATCATGGGCTTTATGTGGGCCTTTTCAAAAATAAAAGAAAATAAGCCAAAAAGGGGTGCAATACCTAGGAATTGAACTCCAAACCTCTAGAGATAGCCAAACCCTATAGATGCACCCACTAACCAGAAGCCCAATAGGATTACATCATTAGAGGAAGGGGGGGATTATAGATAAGTGTGATAAAGGTAAATGAAGAGGCATGGAAGAAGAGAAGAGAAACTTCTCTTCCTCCCTTTATAAAGAAGAGGGAAGGTTCTAATTTGCCACTTCCTCTCTTCTTCTTCTTCTTCTCACCGAATTCTAGCTCCCTCTCCACCTTTGGCCGAACCCCATCCAAGCAAGAGAAGGCTAGGTTTTGGTCTTCCTTAGGTCATCTTCCCCACCCAAAGCAAAGCGAAGGATGTAAGTATCCCTCACCTGCATACGGGTAGCTTCGATTGCTATTTTGTAAAAGAAACTCATATGATATATTCGGCCAAAAATGAAGTTTTGGGTGTTTTATTGAATTTCTATGTCATGTTTGTAAGAAGAAGATGTCGTTAGGAAGTAGATGATGATGTTAGGGTGGAAAAAGGGTTTAGGTTAAAAGCTAACCCTAATAACCACTAAGGTTAATTCGGCCAAGCTATGATTTAGGGTTTCCATGAAGTTATATGCTATGTTTTAGTAACTATATGATGATGTTAGGATTTAAAATGAATTAGGACAAAAGCTAACCCTATTAGCTACTAAGGTTCATTCGGCCAACCTAGGTTTTGGGTGAATAAATGAAGTTTTAATCCATATGTTATATGCAAATGAAGTTGTTGTTATATGAAATGAATTAGGTTAAAGGTTAACCCTAAAAACCCTACTTGAACCATTCGGCCAACCTAGGTTTTGGGTGAACAAATGAAGTTTTAATCCATATGTTATATGCAAATGAAGTAGTTGTTATATGAAATGAATTGGTTGTTGTTATATGAAATGAATTAGGTTAAAGGTTAACCCTAAAAACCCTACTTGGACCATTCGGCCAACCTAGGTTTTGGGTGAACAAATGAAGTTTTAATCCATATGTTATATGCAAATGAAGTTGTTGTTATATGAAATGAATTAGGTTGTTGTTATATGAAATGAATTAGGTTAAAGGTTAACCCAAAAAAAAAAAACCCCTACTTGGACCATTCGGCCAACCTAGGGTTTGGGTGAATAAATGAAGTTTTAATCCATATGTTATATGCAAATGAAGTTGTTGTTATATGAAATGAATTAGGTTAAAAGATAACCCTAGAAGACCCTATGGACCATTCGGCCATCATGCATTTTGGGGATTAGATGAAGTTTTAATATAAGTCTTATGTGCATATGAAGTTGTTGTTAAGTTAAATGAATAGGTTAACATGTGTTTTATGTTGGGTGAATTCATGTTGACTTGTGATATTAAATAATGCTAGATGAAGATAACATGCCTTAGGTTAGTGTTTACTTACTTTTGATGCCATGCCTTTTTGCCATGTCTATGTGTATGCGATATTTAAAATATGTTATGAAATGGAAGAAGATAAGATTATGAAATGAAACAAAACGATATGTTCACGACATGAATATGACATGATGATGAAATGAAGAATGATATATTATGAAATGAAGAATGGCATGTTTACGAAATGAAAGATGATATGTCCATGAAGGGAAGCATGATGTGTTATGAAATGAAGTATGCTATGTTTGCAAAATGAAATAAGCTATGTTATAAAATAAGCATATAAGTATTTTACCTTCTGCATGGCTTGTACCAAGACCCCAACAGGGTCCAAGAAGGGATGGGCTCCTAAGATTCCCTAGGTCGATGGAATAAGACTCGGGCCTAGGATGGGATTCTATGTATAATTGCCGCTAGGTCGATGGAATAAGACTCGGGCCTAGTACGGGATGGGCTCCAAGATGCCTTAGGTCGATGGAGTAAGACTCAGGCCTAGGATGGGCTTCTACGCTATGACGATTGCCCTAGGTCGACGGACTAAGATCGGGCCTAGTAACCTATTAGGTTCGAGACTTGCTACCTCAGGCCTATTTAGGGATGCGCGCTATGATAATGAAGAAGTGGTACAATGCCGAACCCAAATATGTTGAGATTTATATTTATGTACCTATAATATATGTTTTCAAAAGCATCCTGCATATGTTACCTGATTAGATTGTTATGTTACATGCTATGTTTGATATGTCATGTTTATGCCCCTATGTTACACATGAAGTATGTTATGTTGATATGCCATGTTTATGTCACTATGCTACATATGATGCATGTTATGTTTGATATGTCATGTTTATGTCACTATGCTACATATGATGCATGTTATGTTGATATGCCATGTTTATGTCACTATGCTACATATGATGCATGTTACGTTTGATATGCCATGTTATGTCACTATGCTACATATGATGTATGTTATGTTTGATAGGTCATACCTATATGTTTTATGTTATGTTGATTTGCTACGTCACATATGTTATATGTTATGTTTAAGTAAGTCCTAGATGTACATGACATGATGCTATGTTATAGATGATACATGTTATGCTGCCATGTTATGGATGAGATATGTTATGTTTACTCACGTTATTTATGCTACATGTTAAGTTGATTACGCCATGTATGTTGCATGTTATGTGGCTTATATGTTATGAATGTTACATGCTTATATGTTATGAATGGTACATGCTATAATTAATGTCGATATATGGTTTTTGTGAGTAGGACTGGATCTTACTAAGCCTATGTGCTTATAGTTTATCTTTCCTAAATCTATGAGATAAGGGTAAGGGATGGATAAACTAAAGGGAGCGCGCAGGAGGGCCAAATGTATGTAAGCGTGGCATGGTGGAGAGGATCCGTTAGGTTTATATATATATGTTTACCTATGATGATGATGTTTATGGATGTCCTTACTTATGTCTCCGTATGACGACGATGGTTATGAACCTGAACTAAGCACTAGGTATCTATATACGTTATGATGCATGCTCCATGTTAATAAGAAGAAGTAAAGAAGAAGTAAGAAGAAGTATCTATATGTCAATGCATGTTTATGTTTTAAAGAAGAAAAAAATATATATAGGTCTAAAGTCTTCCGCTGTAAGAATTAAGAAGTATGTATAAAGTCTTCCGCTGTATGTAATGTATGTATGTACGGTCGCGTCACGCGCCGCCCCTCCCGAATTCTGGGTCCGAAAAGGGCGGGCGTGACAAATCTAAGAACAATTAACTTATTTTTATTAAAACTATTTTCCAAGAAAAATTAAAATACAAATTCAAAATCAATAAAGTGTATCACTATTCCTATTAAAGTTTAATTATTTTTCAAAATCTTAAACATCTAAAATTCATGAAACACTTAAATAAAAATTTGTTTACCACAATACTTTAAAGAAGCTAAAAAACAATAACCTTTAAAATTAAAAGTCTAAAATTATTTTCAAGATAAAGATTAGGAATTCTCAACAAATAACAATAATTAGAGTATATCGTAAGTTGAAATAACCCTTAAATCTATTATTAAATAACTTTTTGAAAAAACCAAAGTTTATAAAACAATTAAATAATAATTCGGATAAATAACTTATCCATTCGACTGATTGATTTCCCGTCGACTGGAATACGAATAATCGACTAGATCACGCCCACTTGACTAAAAAACTCAAAACTCATCGCAGCGATAAAAAAATCGTAACTCTAGTCGATTGGAACCAACACGGTTGACTGGAATAGAATCATCATGTGACAAACCTAGTTGAATGTGTAAAAATAGTCACCTGGGATGGAGGTGTAGTAAATGGTAAAACCAACTAAGTGGACTGGGCTAAGTCCAGTCGACCCAAACCAAGTCGACTAAAATGTTTCCAGTTGATTGAATTCCCATTATAAAATTAGCAAGAAGGTAGCACGGGTCAACTCAACCTACTCTAAAATCTCCGAAATAAACCAATTTTTAGTCCTTTTACGCGCTTAGGTCGTCAAATCTACTATATAATTACGTCTACGATGCCTAGGTAATGATTCTAAATATTTTTTCAATTAATTTTGAATTAATATTAATGATTTTCAATATAATTAGCGGTAAGAGAAGAGCAATTGAGGATGAGACATCCTTCGACCCAAGTTTGGATATTAAGTTTCCCACCAAGCATTACAAAAATTAGCAAATTTGGCAACGAATTTTGCAATGAATTTTGAAAAAAAAAATCATTACAAAAATTTTTTGCAACGAAAAAAATTTCATTGCAAATAATTCACCGCCAAATTCTGCAATGAAAAATAAAAATTCATCTCCTGATGCACACGAATGCGACCTCAAATCTCACGATGGAGGTCGTCGATGACTCGAAGTGCGCGCTCACGCTCAACGCTCGCAAGTGCACGGATGTCGTCAAGTAATAAAAGATTATCGATCCCACAGGGACTAGGATTCGAATATCGATATGTTCAATGGTTGAAATTGTTCGGAAGTAAAATCAAAAAGGGTTTCGATTGCGAGGGTTATCAGTGGACTAAACTCTAATACGATGTCACACGGAGGAAGAAAGGAGCGTGCCGAGATCTTTAAAAGGGATTCTAGGACTTCGATTTCGCTTGTATGTCGCAAAACATGTTGTCAACTGGGCATTGTCTAAACATCTAGCTATGGTTTTGTGGAAGGGACATCATACACTCTCCCGATGAGCCACCGCATCTACCGAGAGTTATCTCTACCTTACAAGGATGGGATAGACGGTAGGAGGATGCCAAATCAATCCCTGTGACGAACCATTTTCGGTTCCATCGCATCCTTCTACCCACGGTTACAGGAGATCAGGTTTACCCCTAGGTTCCTTGTATAAAATCCTCTAAATCTTAGATACGAGGGCTGGCACCCCTTGTATCGCCTAAGCACAGTAGGTAGAAAACTAAATACACATAGATATGGGTATAAACAATTTTCAATTGCAAATTCAAACTAAAAAATAGAATTTAATTTGAACTAACATGTCATGCGCACACAAGCTACTCCCTAATCCTAGAATCGAAGGAACTACTGTTGGGATGTATACTGAAAAGTCTATCTTTTGTATGAACATCTTTATTTTTGAAGTAAGAATCACATGATCATTGTTTGCATATTTATGGTTATGCATATCGTCTAATACATTACATTATAGATAATATGGTGTGTGGTGTCACACGGGAGATCATGTTATCAGTTCCTTATAAGGTATAAGTAAAGGCTCACAACCGAGATGGTTATGGACAAACCATTGGAATGGTTGTAGTGTGATTTGGTATTGGTTTGTCTTGACCATAGAATTACACTAGTACACTTTGTGTGTATTGAGCAGGACCGACATAGAGGTGATTCGATTTATTGCTGACTACATAATCGAATCGTACCTCAGATATTATATTGTACATGCTCTTAATCCTGATATAATAATGGGCACATATACTTAGTATTCATTTCTTTGATTTACCAATGGGCGAGATTTATAGAGTAAATCGATAGGCTCGGTAAGTTGGAAAATGATATTATTTATATGGTGTGTCATTGATTATAGGAGGAAACCGTGTCCTATATATTAGGATGATGATATCCCCTTGAGGAGCTCATAAGGTTCATCATGTAAACCCTGCAGGTGGATTTGGTCCGACATGATGATAAGGTTGAGTGGTACTACTCATGGAGTTAGATGTTGATTAATTAATTGTGAGTAAATTAATTAATCGACGGACATTCGAGATCTTAAACATGGAAAGAAAAATGTACAAATAATATATGGAGCCCATATTAACTTATGGGGGTTGGTGAGGTAGATCAATGATAATCATCTAATGGAATGGATTATCATTAATGGATCGGACTTTATGTGGGCTTGATCCATTGGGTGGCCAAGATCCAACTCCTCCTCATGGTCCCTATTGTAGCCTATTAAAACCTCATGAAGCCTAGATCCAATGATGGAAAACAAAACTCTAGATCCAACGGTAGAGATTAAATCTCTAGATTCGACGGTTGAGATTAAATCTCTAGATCCGACGGTTGAGATTAAATCCCTAGAATCAATGGTGGAGATTAAAACAAGGCTTAAACCTAACTCTATAAAAGGAGGGATTAGGGTGGGCGGCAAGAGAAATTAGAAGTAAGATAGGATTAAGGTTGGGCGGCAAGAGCTTGAAAGTTTTGGGCGTCCACAATTAAGGAAATTTTTTCCTTTCTTCTCTTCTTCCTTAGGTGGTCGGCGCCCATCATCTTCCCCTCCCTCTTTGGCCGGCATTCAAAGCCTTCCTTCTCTTCTCCTTGGCCGGTGGAAACAAGGGTTAGGGTGATTCCTTGGAGCTCTTGGCCGGCGCCCACCTTTCCCTCTCTTTAGGTCGGCGGCAAGCTTCAAGTTGGGAGCTTGTTGGTTGGTCCTAGATAGAGGTGAGTTTTGTTTCTTATTCTTCCTTTTGTTTGGAGAGAGCTAAGAAAAGAAGATTAGTGATCTAGGAGGCTTCGACTTTTGGAAGATCGTGGGAATAGGACATACAATAGAAGATCGAGAGGTATAACGCTTGTTTATATTCTTTTGTAACATGTCTATAATTGTTTTTCAATCATATACATGTTGTATGTTCTGTTTTTATGGTTAAATATACTTGGACCCCGAATACAAACACAAAAGTCAGCGATCCGTACATCGTCTATTCCGCGGCTATTCGTAGAATAGAGGTTGGTGGCTTGAACAACAAGTTTGTTTAAGTGACTACTCTAATCGAATAGCACGACGATGAAACGGTAGCTTGGGTGATTCCTCCTTGTCAAGGATAAATTTTTTTCTATCCGGGGACGTAGAAGGGATCACCATGAACAAGCGACCGAGTTGAAGTGGGAAGCAAAGTTTCCCGCCTTCAACTACTCCATATATAAAAGATGAGAATCACAAGGCATATACATGTTCGAATATATCAGAAATAAAATGCAAGAACAAGAATTACAATGCCTATGTGTCCTTCTCTCCGGCGTTGAAGTGAAGAATGTGGATCTCCGGTGGCGTTCTTCTTCCCCATTGCAAGTTCCCGAAGCTTTTTAGGGCTTCGGTGTGCCGTCCCAGCCGTCGTGCCTCCCCCCTAGGATTTGGGTGGAGCCATCCTTATATAGACATCACATCGGATCACTGTGAAATTTGAAAAAAACCCTAGCTGCGTCAATCTGCTAGGCCGCCACACGGGCGTGTGTTTCCACACGGTCAGGCCATGTGCGGCCCTAGGGTGGCTGATCTCACCCATTGGACATGGTCGTGTGTATCCACACACCCTGGCCGTGTCTCATGCTGTGTCTAGCTACAAAATGACTTTCATTTGCTCCAAAAGTGCGCCTTTTCCCCCGAAATACTATCATGCACGCAAAAGTACAAAGAGCAAACCTCCGAACCAGAAAATAGGAAATGCATGAAAAACAGAGTAGCATATGCATGAAACCAACATAAAATGTAATGAGATGTGAGCAAAAACTACTCCTAAAACCCTTTATGTTTCGCTCACATCACTTCTGTCACGCCCCGGGAGTATGCCGTGCCGAAAAGCAAACGGACGGCATCTCCCCTGTACGTGGCAACATATCGGGTTAATACAAGGCCCGTAGGCCCACAATAACAATATGATATACACAGATATCAACATATCAAACATACTAAACACAGCGGAAACAATACAAACAGATCAACAGTATACAAAGACCAACTGTGCACTCCGGAGTGACTTGACATGACAAGAATCATAACAGAAATCGAATCAAAGACCAAATATATACAACACATCCGTATGTCGCAAATACGGAAACAATACAAACTAAAACCCAAAACAACAATATGGAATACATCAATCCACAAGAATACAACAAAGCGTAAATACACCTTCATCCGTTCGTCCGGTGTGAGATGTGTTAGTAATATATGAGAGATGTCCTAAGGCAATCGCCTTATGTATGAACCATTTATATGATAAATGAAGATTCACTATTTGAGTATACATGTTTAATGTATTTGATTGGATCTTAAACTCATTTACTGAATGTCCACGATACGATTCACAGCATGAGAGAATTTGTGATTGGATCACAACTAGTGAGTATCTCTACATGTATAATTGTGATGTATCGGAATTATCCCTAGTCGATGAATTGATGGATTTGGACACCATCAATTCTGTCGAGACTAGCACGAGGTATACTCCTTGGTGTATCCAAGCAGCTGATTCTCACTGGCTGGAGACATTGTGATGTCCGGAGTTAATCGTGGATGCTAGTTATGGTAACTAGTTCATTGGAGTGAATAGCCGTAAGACTTCATATGGTTCTCTGCATATATAGATATGTCAATGAAGTTCTTACTGTGGCTTAAGTGCGATGTTCCTTTGACTTGCGGTATTCAAGTCATCTTGATCATGGAGACTTATGCTTTGACATCTTAAGCAAACATCTCGAGGAGATGTGGACAGAGATGATTGGGTATAAGTCGAAGTGATCGAAGGTGTTTGAATAGCCTATAAAGGATTCACCACTCCTTGCGAGGAGATGTATACCAATAACCTCTCGTCGTATTGTTACTAAAGTATTTTGACAAAGCATTACATGTTTAGAGTAAGGTGCTCTTGATACATGTGGAGTAACTAGAATCCGTGGGGCGAGAAATGATACTTGGGCTAGGTGTGGCGTGAGTCGACCTAGTGAGGCTGACACAATAGACCATGTCTGAACCAAGTGGGTATAAGATGAGTGAAGGGAATGGGGCACGATTCATTGAACTCTTGAAGGGTTTAGAAATAGTTACGGATCAGCAGTTGATCTTTTTAGGTTAATTGAGGATCATGATGTACTACTAGGTGCCACTCATGATGGATTCTATAATTAATGGTTAATTATAGATGGCGGTCAGCATAAACCGAGAACCTGTTTGGTCACGCTGCTTGAGTGTAATCCAAAGTTTAAAAGCGAAGCTTGATAATCAAGATTCTCGGGCCAAGGAAGAAACTTTGGTTGGACCAAACATAAGCGAGCATGAAATTGTTTGATCGCAATGGGCGTGGATGGGCCGTGTCTTATGAAGACATAATGGATGGACCAAAATGGTTTGGTTCTAATCAATGGATGAGAATAAACCAAAGGGTTTGGTTTATATTAAGCGAATGAACCAAAGGTTGGTTGGTTCGTTTTAACTTAAAATAAACCATCATGGTTTGGTTTATTTTAACTTATCTTAATGGAGGCGGGTTAGGGCTTTATGGATATGATCCATTAACCATTAAGAGAATTAGTTCTCTATAAAGAGGGCTTAATGGATAATTAAGCCCTAATCCAAACCCTAGCCCTTGGAGTTGCCGCCCACCCCTTGAAGAAGGTTTTGGCGCCAACCTAGAGTGCCGCCCGCCCAACCTTCTTGTGCCGCCCGTCCAACTTGTTGCCGGCGACCAAGCTTCAGCCGGTGAACCTCCGGCGACCCTCCGGTAATCTCCTATAGGTTTGGCATCAAGGTGAGCCTTTTCTTTCCTTGGTTGGCCGGCGCCTATATCCTCCACCAAGCTGTCCAGTTTTCTGGACAGCTTCTCCTCCTCTCGTCGGAGCGTCGTTTGGGCGGCGGTTGAGTGCTCGACAGCGGCTAACTACGGGGATTTGATCTCTCGGTAATCCTCTGAGTGGGGGCGAAGGATTCGTCAAGCGGTTGTGAATACCTCTCGGAGAAGCGAGTTTTGAGAACTTCGTTTAGGATCGAATTTGGATTCGGATCGTGATCATCTCTCGATCGTCGTCTTCAACACGAGGCTAGTAACCCGTCACGAAGCGAAGCTCGTGACTTAGCGAAGTCATCCCGAGGAGCTCGGCGTGGATACGGATAGAGACGATTCTTACGAGGATCGTTCCGGTTGATGCCGTTCCCGCTACACGTCATACGAAAGGTATAACGTAGATAATTTCTTTTATTGCAAATTTTAATTTACGGTTATATCTACACTTGTTGTAATATGCATGTGTGTGTTGTGTGTGTTGTGATAAATGTAGATTTATTATTTTAATTGCTTCCGCTGTGCTCATGTTTACGAAACATGATCGAACACACACACGCCGCGGTGCCGGAAACCCAACAAGATGGGATCAGCTAGCAGAGCTCCGAACGTCCAAGGAATCTTCTACCTGTTATCTGGGCGACAGGAAGCCCAGGGTCCAGGGGTGGTGAGTATAAACTCAGGGGTAATATATAGAAAGTGCATGAACAACATATAAGGATAGATCTACAAGTATACATGTGAAGATCTACAGGTATACAGCATGAGTCCAATAGACATACAGTCATATCCATATCTAATAACAAGTAACTACAGTAAAGTCATACTCAATGTATATACTAAACTGATCAACTGAACAGGAAATAATGTACCAATGTACCCGACGGTCTGCAACACCATAAGTTATATCATCCTGACAGATATACAATAACATAACTCATAGAATGTATCAAGTCAATCCCATACCTGACTAATACTCCAACATATGAACAATATATGATCACCTGTAATAACAACTCAGTCCGTACCACACAATGACATGATGCTAATCAAATGCATATAACAGTCTGAATCAACGCATGTATCATGCTCAACACATAGCAGTAAATAAAAATGCAAATGACATGTATCATGATGAACAAGCATGTGCAACAATCATAGCTCAATCAAATGCAGCATCTCACAAGCATATGTAAAACATATATCAAATACATGCATACATATATATCAGCAATGCATATGCATGGTCATGCCTGCGCACCCCACTCGCTACCACGACCCCAGTGTGGCCTAGGTGGCAAGACATGACAACTATCCCGACTCCAGCCGTCACCACTCTCGAGTGACCGAGTTGGGTAGTATGAAACAGTAGCTAGCCCGCCATAGAGCTATTTGCTGCTCCGCCTCTACCCATGAGTAGACGAGCACCGCACCCAGGACAATTGCACATCACACGACCACTGTTTATAGTGGGTGAGTGCGCTAACTATCACTCCGCACAGTGGCCAAGTGCGCATCTCTAGCTACCACCATCCATAGTGGCCGAGAACGGCACGCACAACAATGCTCTGCCCTCAACCCTCCAACCACTACCCCGAGTGGCCGGGGAGGCAGGATGACTGACAACTCCTCTCAACCACAAGGCAGACCTAGTCGTCAGCATGCATGAAATGTAATGATACATAGCTCACACACAAATCCTCGCGACACTCCCTAACTCAGAGGGAGACCTAATCAACCAAAAGTCAACCATGCAAGGACTTTAATCCATAAGACTCTCTCTATCACACAGAGTCATACACACCTGACAGTCAACCATGCTAAGACCTCTAGTCAGTAGCGAGATCCCATCAACCGTCCATATAACCATACTCAGACACACAATCCATAATGGATATACCATCACACTAGGACCTCTAGTCCCTGGTCACATACTGACAACCATACACTTATCTATACACAGACAACTAGATCTATCATAAATGCACCACTAATACTGATATGATATAACAATCGCCTCCATAATCAAACCCATCACCTAACCCTAGTGATGTAATATAGTAATCCCATCTGAAGTCACAAAGATAACCCTAACCACATGTACTTACTGAACATCTATCAGCTAATACATAATAGGGTTTATAGTTCCTATCCGTACTAGATAATCAATGAGTAACAGAGTATATATCTCAAAGGTCAAGGCAGTACAAGCATATGATCAAATAAGAGTGGATTTAAGGTAAACAGGTATAAATATAAATCCAAGATCATGCACTGGAATTGATCAAAACTACCGGACCAGGTAGATATTACCCACCTGATACGAAGCTCGGAATAATCCACACGATCGTGGAACTGCTTCGTATCCCAAACCTGCACAATAATAGCAACAATGATTAAGTACAAGTATCCAACAAACGTAGGAACTAAACATTACATCGTTCCTATACTCGTATCCTTTCCTCGTCTACAAATTAAAAACCCCGGTTATCCCAATCCGATCCACCATAACCCACTCACAATAAATCACCGACATCCACAAGATTGATTTAGGTGAATATATTTAACCACAATAAGCTCTCGTACAATAGATTATATTCATCTAGCTTTCACCAACTCACAACCTATCTGGGAGATAAACCCACTATCAATCTAACATAAACACAACAACATATAGGCTGCATCAACAATCTGTTGTTATAAGATGAAGGAACTCATATATCAATCAATCTACCACATTTATCCATATCAAATCCAAATTCACCTACCTCACTAATCTAAATAACAGATCCATCGACATCCACTGCTTTCTTCCCAAGGATCACCATCATCCAGCCTCACTCTCATCCCTGCACAGCTTCATACACCTTGCATACACAGAATATCAACTGAAACCATCAAAGCAACACTGGATAATACCTACAACAATCGGATACACTCAAATCTCAACTGCCAAACACCAATCCATTGCCAGAAACTCATCGGATCCCCAAATACATGGACACACCCCAAATTCATATCAATTTACATATGAAACAAAAAGGATAAATACACTTACCGACCAAATCTTCACCGACAGTCACCTTCCCTGTTCACCGGAGTAATCCCAACTCCAAACACTGATCAAACCACAATCCATCGGCAAAATCAACAATTAACATTGAAACTGAAAGAGGGTATCAAGGCTTACCGAACCAACTCACTACCGACAGCCATCCCCTTCATCGTTCCCCCAACTGCAAGCTCTGCGGTAACAGAGGATGAAACTACCCAATCTCACGGTGAGAAACACATAAGCCCTATTGCTACTTCTGTGAACACAAATCACAATCAATACTCACCTGTAACACTATACAGCGCAATCCAACCACACCAATCCCTTCTTCCCGATCGCTTGCTCGCTCAGCATTCTTGCCCTCTCCACTCAACGATCGGAGCTAAAAGGGATAGAGATTTCAGATGAAAGTAGATCTCATCCGAGATCGAGGAAATGGATCACTGACCTACCTAACTCCGGCGACACCTTTGTCGGCAGCTCATTGTCGCGGCGACCGCGTCAACGTCAGCGCCGCGAGATCGGAGACCTAAGAAGAAAAGGATTAGGTGATCACGATCGGAAAGACCAGCGAAGCGGCGGCGTCGCCGAGCTCTCTCACGAGGAGATCGGCGACTGAGAAACGATGGTCGGAGCGAGCGAGGCGATCGAGAGGCTATATCGCGATTTGTGATCTGATTTGGGGACTTTAAAAGAGGTTCGCCGACTTGATTCAACCCCTATTTAACCGTTGTTCCTTCGGTTTGGTTCAAGCCAAACCAAAAACCAATAAAATCCAGTTCAAGCCAACCCGGATCCAACTCGATTCCAGCCCAACAACTTTGGCCCAATAGAGAGAGTCCAACAGCCCAAGCCCAATCAGCCCAAGCCCAATTTCAACCCAATAAGATAATTAACCCCATTAGCCCATTTAGCTAATCAACCCAATTAGTCTACTAATTAAACCCAATTAATTAAAGGGGTTAAACCAAATTTTTTTTTTTTTCGTATTTTACATTCTCCCCCACTTATAAAAATTTGGTCCCCAAATTTTCGACTCATGCACAAGTACGAGATGTCACAATAATCATCTCAAGTATCTGGTGCAAAGTCACATCTCAAGTGACTAAGTGGGTACTGAGCTCGAATATTATATTCCAGCTCCTATATACACTCTCAATCGACCTATTAAAAGGTAAATAACTGTACCATAGTGGAGCTCTATACCCATAACCGGTGGGAGACTTTGCCAGAATCGTAAGGTGAATCATGAATCACTATCATAAATGATACCCAAGGATACTCCATGGATATAATTCCATCAAGCGATCCAACGGAGTCCATCTTACGGCTCGAAAGAAAATGAGCAGACCTAGCTAATCGATCATCGACTATCCAAATCTGATCAAGTCCTTTCCGAATTCTAGATAATCTCCCAACCCAGTCTAACGTACTAGGCTCCCACTTCATCACGGTACATAACCCTACCGATCACAATATTCCACTTTTGCTTGTTGGCATACCCAACATCAAACTACGAAATCAACCGTGTTCTATACATCGTTTCACCAACATGAACATCTCAATACTCACTATTTTCGGATACATTCCGAATAAATCATTACTCTCGAATGAAGAGTCTCCTAAAACAACTCTTCCTAAATCGAAATACAACTTTGAATCCCACTATTCTCTTCGGAGATGGAGAATTTCTTTCTCACAAGAGAAATCAATCCAATGTCCAAAATTCACTCTGTCACACAGAACTGAAAGTAACTAGGAGACTATAATGACTGCTCTCGCTAGTTTCTCAACTAGAATACACATAATATACGTCTCATTTAACTGCATCGGGATCGCTCCTAATCCCTGCAATATTGCATCTATGTGCAGTACCCTTCCATCCATATCAGACGGATTAACTAACATTGACACAAAAGTCAGCCCCCTTCTAGGCCTTGAAACCTAGCTTCCCAAACATTCGACCAAGTGATTTCCATCACCTTCCTGGTCTAACAAATCAGTGGTATAGTATCGCTAGAACATCCTATCCACATTTATGGTGAACCCCAAATCAATCTAGGGAAACCACAACTTCCCTCAAAATTGGGAATATATCCATAAATATATCCTCCACAGATATCATGACAATCGATCTTAGATACTCCAAGAGTACTTGATTCCTCAAATCCATGAACGACTAAATCGTCGATAAGTTTAACAACATTATCAATCAGCTCTATACACCTGCATCCTTTTTCTCCACGCTAATAATAGCTCAATCATCACACCGACAATGATAATTGTATGACACTAAGTCACTATAATATCAAACCTCCAGTCGTAGACCAACCCTAGGATATACACAGGTGTCAGTTAGCTTATCTAAACAAATCATCTATCCCCAACGAAGGATATTCATTCATAACAACTACTGCATTCCATCATCGATAATCGATGCATAACTCAAGGTCTGACTCTCTTCTAACAAAGAGTTACAAGTCTTCTCAAGAAGAAACACTGAGGCAGATAAATCTCCCATAGTGTTTAGCAACACTGATACCCATAAAATCATCTCCCGGTATGAGGTCCCCAATATCAGGACTATTCTCGAAATCACCTCAATCGCTTACTCTACTTGCCCATGCAGTGGCAAGCTCGAGAGTTTATCCAAACTATATCCGAATACTCTCGAATTATACGTACATCCGAGAGTCCTAGTATACCAACGCTCCAACAATCCAACTATCCGTAAGGATATGTCTATAGTAGAGGTAAGTCTAGCAAAGGCTAAGGGTATCCCTTGACTTTGATTGTTGATCAACATCTCAACTGACGGTAGAGAAAAAATCACCAACCCACAAGTCGATAGGAACCCTTCAACCCTATCCAAGAATGTTCTAGACAAAGATACCGTAAACTCGGTATCTCTCGATATATCCGCAAATAGGATAACCTAATGTAATACCCCGAAGGACCGATCCTTCGGTCTTCTATATTTTTTTTTCTCGAGTAATCATGTAAACTCATCCAACATCTGTTCTGGACGACTGAGCTCAAGTAGCTACGAAAATCCGCCATGGAGGAAATGAAAAACGGAGGTACAAACTGAAACAACTACACAGAGATGATAACCACTGTTGTACTGGCAAAAGATACACATCCGACTGTAAAATACTGAAGAATTGTCGACATCGTAGCATGCTCCAACTCTGCGAATAATGCAATACAAGAATGAAAGAATACCGCATAGATCGACCATCATCGTAGATACTCTCTCTCCTCTGAACAAATCATCACCACGCCGGGAAGATACTTGATTGTTGTTGCAGGAAGGTAACAATTGTTGTCCGAGCGTCGAGTCTTCGAGATGTCTTGGTATCTCCGAGTAACTTACTTCTTAGGATGAAAGTATCAAAGAACTCCAACTATATCGGGGTAGTAGATCGGCCGATGTGATAACCTAATCTTCTGTAATAATCTCGGCTTTCGAGGTTGTGGATCGTCCGCTCGAAAGCATCATCCATAGTCTTCAACTGAGTCTTCAAAATACATACTCTCCTCGTAGATACCGACTGCTTATAGTAGAAACAGATACAATGGTCCATCGGATAATCTGACTCTGGTGTCGTCGTGACCCGCACTGCACACACATAATCTCTATTCGGAGTCTTTCCTCTGAGTTCGCTGATAAACATGAGAAGTTGCTGACAATCTGCAATCGGTCTTCTATGATCGAAAACTCTCCAATAGTCGCCCATGACTCACGACTTTAATCTCGCTCCTTTTTATCCAAGATACGAATACTTCTGATTCCAATAATTTGACTTGCAATATATGCTTATCAAATCTCAAACTCTTAAAACACTTGCTACGGAGTCATTTCTATACACATGACTCGGTCTAAGGACTTCCGGTAGGATCTAGTAGGAGATCCAAACATCCTGATCAAGATGTCAACCGATAATCCGTGGGTGGTCAAAACCAACCCAATCACATTCTTGGGCTATTAAATAGTCGTAACCTTCGCAAGTCTAACAACTCTGCATGGTACCTTTGTAATCAAATGATCACCCTACTCGATGCCCAAGAATTCCTTGACAATGAGTCAAAGAAGATGACGGGGGAAAATACTATCTCACAACATCACTGAACTGTGACCAAGTGATACATTATTTCCTGTAGGTTACTTCCCATTTCTTCTACCAACTACCGGCTAGATCCGGATAATGGTATTCCACTAACACTACTATCTTCGTATAACCCGAGTCAAGTACTCCAAAAGTACTCCCAATGTTATACGACCTAGAACGATCAGTCCGAGGATCAAAATCCCCATGAATATCATCCACTAATTTTCTACTATCTGCATCCGCAATAGTATACTCGCGTAGTTCATTACCCCATAGGTAATGATCTGACTAACATAATTAGTGAAAATATTAGGACCGTAATCCTTGATCTCCACAAGAGATGTGACTACCAAACTCCTGCTTTCCGACTCGGTATCAGTCGGCTCTCAAAGGTAATTACCTTTTCGATAGCAGATACATGTCTAATAACCTCAACATATCATTCCCGTGGTCAAACTAAAACCACAGTTACGTATAATAACCAATATCCTACAAGTCATGCACTGTTATAAGCAACTAAATGCATAGCCAACAGAAGGATATGTAATAACAGTTAACATACCTTAATCCTTGTAGCTCGGAGATGTCCGCAACAGCCAGATCCCAGAACTCACAAAACCAAGACCGAGTAAAGCAAAACTCGATGTCCGAACGAAATCAAATCCGAAAATGGACTTCGCAACCTAGGGCTCTGATACCAATAAAATTGTCGCGCCCCGGGAGTATGCCGTGCCGAAAAGCAAACGGACGGCATCTCCTCTGTACGTGGCAACATATCGGGTTAATACAATGCCCGTAGGCCCACAATAACAATATGATATACACAGATATCAACATAACAAACATACTAAATACAGCGGAAACAATACAAACAGATCAACAGTATACAAAGACCAACTGTGCACTCCGGAGTGACTTGACATGACAAGAATCATAACAGAAATCGAATCAAAGACCAAATATATACAACACATCCGTATGTCGCAAATACGGAAACAATACAAACTAAAACCCAAAACAACAATATGGAATACATCAATCCACCATCCATTCGTGTGAGATGGGATCACCATGAGTCTAACGCCCAAGGAATCTTCTACCGTTATCTGGCGACAGAAGCCTGTGGTCCAGGTGGTGAGTATAAACTCAGTGGGTAATATATAGAAAGTGCATGAACAATATATATGATAGAGATCTACAAGTATACATGTGAAGATCTACAGGTATCTGACATGAGTCCAATAGACATACGATCATATCCATATCTAATAACAAGTAACTACTGATGAAAGTCATACTCAATGTATATACTAAAGCGATCAATTGAGCGAAATAATGTACCAAGCGTGCGTGACGCAACACCATAAGTTATATCATCCTGACAGATATACAATAACATAACTCATAGAATGTATCAAGTCAATCCCATACCTGACTAATACTCCAACATATGAACAATATATGATCACCTGTAATAACAACTCAGTCCGTACCACACAATGACATGATGCTAATCAAATGCATATAATGCGAATCAGCGCATGTATCATGCTCAACACATAGCGAAATAAAAATGCAAATGACATGTATCATGATTAACAATCATGTGCAAAAATCATAGCTCAATAATATGCAGAATATAACATGCATATGTAAATCATATATCAAATTCATGCATACATATATATCATCACTTCATATGCATTGTCATTCCTTCGCACCCAACTCGCTACCACGACCCCAGTGTGGCCTAGGTGGCAAGACATGACAACTATCCAGGCTCGTAGTCACCACTCTCGAGTGGCCGAGGGTTGGGTAGTATAAAACGATGCTAGCCGCCATAGAGCTATATGCTACCCACACGGGGTCCTGCTTGCTATTGCTCGCCTCTACCCATGAGTAGGCGAGCACGCACCCGGACAAGCGCACATCACCGACTCTTTATAGTGGGTGAGTCGCTAACTACCACTACTCACAGTGGCCAAGTGCGCATCTCTAGCTACCACCATCCATAGTGGCGAGCGGCGCACAACAATGCTCGCCTCAACCTCCAACTACTACAGTGGCGGGAGGCGGGATGTTGACGACTCGTCTCAACCACAAAGCCGGACCGATCGTCGGCATATGTAATGATGCATAGCTCACACACAAATCCTCGCGACACTCCCTAACTCACAGGGAGACCTAATCAACCAAAAGTCAACCATCTAAGGACTTTAATCCATAAGACTCTCTCTATCACACAGAGTCATACACACCTGACAGTCAACCATGCTAAGACCTCTAGTCAGTAGCGAGATCCCATCAACCGTCCATATAACCATACTCAGACACACAATCCATAATGGATATACCATCACACTAGGACCTCTAGTCCCTGGTCACATACTGACAACCATACACTTATCTATACACAGACAACTAGATCTATCATAAATGCACCACTAATACTGATATGATATAACAATCGCCTCCATAATCCAACCCATCACCTAACCCTAGTGATGTAATATAGTAATCCCATCTGAAGTCACAAAGATAACCCTAACCACATGTACTTACTGAACATCTATCAGCTAATACATAATAGGGTTTATAGTTCCTATCCGTGCTAGATAATCAATGAGTAACAGAGTATATATCTCAAAGGTCAAGGCAGTACAAGCATATGATCAAATAAGAGTGGATTTAAGGTAAACAGGTATAAATATAAATCCAAGATCATGCACTGGAATTGATCAAAACTACCGGACCAGGTAGATATTACCCACCTGATACGAAGCTCGGAATAATCCATACGATCGTGGAACTGCTTCGTATCCCAAACCTGCACAATAATAGCAACAATGATTAAGTACAAGTATCCAACAAATGTAGGAACTAAACATTACATCGTTCCTATACTCGTATCCTTTCCTCGTCTACGAATTAAAAACCCCGGTTATCCCAATCCGATCCACCATAACCCACTCACAATAAATCACCGACATCCACAAGATTGATTTAGGTGAATATATTTAACCACAATAAGCTCTCATCCAATAGATTATATTCATCTAGCTTTCACCAACTCACAACCTATCTGGGAGATAAACCCACTGTCAATCTAACATAAACACAACAACATATAGGCTGCATCAACAATCTGTTGTTATAAGATGAAGGAACTCATATATCAATCAATCTACCACATTTATCCATATCAAATCCAAATTCACCTACCTCACTAATCTAAATAACAGATCCATCGACATCCACTGCTTTCTTCCCAAGGATCACCATCATCCAGCCTCACTCTCATCCCTGCACAACTTCATACACCTTGCATACACAAAATATCAACTGAAACCATCAAAGCAACACTGGATAATACCTACAACAATCGGATACACTCAAATCTCAACTGCCAAACACCAATCCATTTCCAGAAACTCATCGGATCCCCAAATACATGGACACACCCCAAATTCATATCAATTTACATATGAAACAAAAAGGATAAATACACTTACCGACCAAATCTTCACCGACAGTCACCTTCCTTGTTCACCGGAGTAATCCCAACTCCAAACACTGATCAAACCACAATCCATCGGCAAAATCAACAATTAACATTGAAACTGAAAGAGGGTATCAAGGCTTACTGAACCAACTCACTATCGGCAGCCATCCCCTTCATCGTTCCCCCAACTGCAAGCTCTGCGGTAACAGAGGATGAAACTACCCAATCTCACGGTGAGAAACACATAAGCCCTATTGCTACTTCTGTGAACACAAATCACAATCAATACCTATACACCGGCCAAGGCGCAATCCAACCACACCAATCCCTTCTTCCCCGATCTGCTTGCTCTGCTCAACAGCTGCTGCCCCTCTCCACTCAACGATCAGAGCTAAAAGGGATAGAGATTTCAGATGAAAGTAGATCTCATCCGAGATCGAGGAAATGGATCACTGACCTACCTAACTCCGGCGACACCTTTGTCGGTAGCTCATTGTCGCGGCGAAGACGCGTCAGCGATACGCCTCTGCGAGGGGTTCGCTGAGACCTAAGAAGAAAAGGATTAGGCTGATCCCCGACCGGAAAGACCAACCGAAGTGGCGACGTCGCCGAGCTCTCTCACGAGGAGATCGGCGACCTGAGAGAGAACGATGGTCGGAGCAGAGGCGCAGAGACAGTCGAGAGAACAGCGATCACGATTTGTGATCTGATTTGGGGACTTTAAAAGAGGTTCGCCGACTTGATTCAGCCCCTATTTAACCGTTGTTCCTTCGGTTTGGTTCAAGCCAAACCAAAAACCAATAAAATCCAGTTCAAGCCAACCCGGATCCAACTCGATTCCAGCCCAACAACTTTGGCCCAATAGAGAGAGTCCAACAGCCCAAGCCCAATCAGCCCAAGCCCAATTTCAACCCAATAAGATAATTAACCCCATTAGCCCATTTAGCTAATCAACCCAATTAGTCAACTAATTAAACCCAATTAATTAAAGGGGTTAAACCAAATTTTTTTTTTTCGTATTTTACAACTTCCCCCAGACTTAATTCTTTGCTTGTCCTCAAGAAAACCTCAGTGCCATGAAATTTTAAAAAGATATTGTTCCATACTTAGCATGTTAACTAAATTTATCAAATGATATTTGCAATTAAAGCAAAATAAATATGTTCTAGAAATTCACTAAGTTATCTCCTCATGCTCGTGCTAAGTGAATCATTCTTAGGGGATACCCGTTCCATGGTGAGTTAAGTCATCATCCTATAGCTTTCCTAAAGTCTTTGGCTCTTAGGCACTTACTTGCCCAAAGCGAGGGTCGTTCCCTAGATCTAGCATAAAGTCTCAAAGGCGTGTTCGGTATTGAGAGAAATTGATAGGTGTTTCTCCAGTAACCTAACTCGGTCTCAAAGGGGCACCTCACCATTTCTACCCACGACAACTACTTTTTTATCTCTCATATATATATATATATATATATATATATATATATATATATATATTTCATTTCTCTCTCTCTTTTTTTTTCTCTTTTATTTTTCTATTCATTGGGATTTTGATTTTTTTCGAATGGGCTTACACAATTCGAGCATCTCTAGTAACTAAAATGCTAGTCCCAAGGTCACCTGTGGATTCCAAAGTACTAGACTACTGAGATGAATCATAACTAGGTATGTACTAGATTTTCCCTTTCAGAGTGTTCGACATGTGTAGGTGTGGAAATAAAAGCTAACCAGTGTAAGTCTAGAACATTCATTAGAGCAAATAAAATAAAATACTACGAGATAAATGAAGTTACACTATTCATGGAAACAACTCATGAAGAAGACTTTTTTTAAAAAAAATACTACTGAGGTAGCTTTACAGATAACAAAAACTAAGTGCTGAAAGAAACTCAACAACCTATGCATGAATAAATGAATGCTAATGCTAATGAAAAATACCAGGAAAGAAACTACTGCTAGAAACAAAATAAAATTTAGGGTCCCCCCAGACTTAAATGAAAGTATACCTCTAGTATGGTGGACGAGGTGGAAAGTCTAGAAGTCTCGGCATCTCAGGATCCTGAGAGAACCTGCTACTGAGCCGCTGATGCCACATGTACATGTGGTCAATCTAGGAGTTGGTGGATGCAGCGATTGCTCAGTGCTCCTCCTCCCTGCTGGGCATGCATGTGCTGCCGCATCTCCTGGCGGTAGGTGGCCTCATCCTGGCGATGAGCAGCCTCCTCCTGGAAGTAGATATGGGCCTCGTCGTAGAACTCCTTAGCCCATTAGAAGTGCTCTCGAAAACCCTAGAACTCTTCCTGCGTGTAGGCGCTCTGCTCCTCCCATCGCTGCCTCTGCGTCTGCTGCTCGATGCATATGTCGTCAAGGCACGATCGAAACTTCAAGAAATCATAGGCCGATGTACCTGCATCTTGCTCAAAAGTAGAAAAAGGTGGTGGTGCAGGTGCAGGCTCATGTCGGCATGGACTAGGTGGGCTCCTATGCATGTGTGGACTGGAGGGAGATTGATGTAAAGGGGGAGAGATGGGTGCCGATGTGGGTGGTCCCTCATATGGAGGGGATTCCACTATCAGGTCCAAACGCCAATTGGTGCGTGTAGTGATGGTGGTACGATCAGGGTTGGGGAGCCTAAGGGCAGTCAGGTTTTTCCTTACAAAGCATAAGAAGTGTTCCTCTCTTACAATCATTTTCATCACCATGCACACTCCTAGGTCGATCCTAGGGCTCCCCTCTATACTCTCTAATGCAGTGTAATCGTTTCCCATCCTATGGCAAATGTGGGTAAGTAGGCCCCCCCACATTAATCTCTCCTCGTGCTGCTTTGCCCATCTTCACTAAGTGTCTGATGAAGTGGAACCCTACATCGATGATACTCCTTTCTTGTAGCATGTCCCAAAGGCAAAGCAGCTCGCTAGCTCTAACTACAGCGTCACTCTCCCCACGACGAAATATAGTACTGGCCATGATGCGGTGGATGTCACCCCCCGAGGTAGACTCTGTCCGGCCAACGGGCGGCACCCTCTTATGACAATTCCAATATATAACCAAAAAGGCGCAGCCAACACGACACAAATGGAAATATACAACATCAACAGCGGAAGACAAATACAAATAAAGATATAAACCCAACGGTAGTGCATACCGATATATCCATCCACAAATAAACCAAATTCCACAATGAATTCGTAACTGAAAACACAATTATTACAAGTAACCCACAATACGTTCAACAATAGAAACAGAGTCTATATCAAGATACATACGATATGAAAACAAGATCCTCGGAAAAGTGATGGGATGGGATCACGTGGAGATGCTCCAAGTCTGTGCCGAAATCTTCTATCTACCACCTGGGCGACAAGAAACCCAGGGTCCGTGGTTGTGAGTATAAAACTCAGGGGTAATATGTAGAAAGTGCATAAACAACATATAGGGTATAGAGATCTACAAGTATACATGTGAAGATCTACAGGTATGCAGCAAGAGTCCGTCAGACATATAGTACTAAATGTAGTAACCAGTAACCACAAATACGGTCATACTCATAGCATACACTAAAGATAACCCACTCATAATCAACCGAAAGTCCTAGCCAACCGAAAGTCAACCATGCAAGGTCTACTACTCCATAATCACCACCTACTTATCTATGTATAGATAAATAGATCCACTAAAGATAACCCACTCATATGTATATGGTACGACAACTGACTCCATAAATTGGACCCATCACCCAACTTATTGATGCAACCCGGTAACCCAATCTGAGTTCACACTGGTAACCTTAACCACATGCACTTAACTGAACACCTATCAGCTAACACACAATAAGATTTGTAATTCATATCCAAGATGAAGGAACGATGAATTAACAGCAATATCTCAAAGATCAAAGACTAAGTACAAGCACATGATTAAACATTAGTGTATTTAAGGTAAATAGGTATAAACATATAAATCCAAATTCATGCACTGGAATTCGATCAAACTACCGGACTAGGTAGAT
This sequence comes from Wurfbainia villosa, assembly GCA_025175895.1. Classification (NCBI taxonomy): domain Eukaryota; kingdom Viridiplantae; phylum Streptophyta; class Magnoliopsida; order Zingiberales; family Zingiberaceae; genus Wurfbainia; species Wurfbainia villosa. Next base: position 122,566,066 of record CM045989.1, on the reverse strand, counting down.
ATTACCCACCTGATACGAAGCTCGAACTAATCCTCACGGTCGTGGACCTGCTTCATATCCCAAACCTGCACAATAATAACAAATTATGGTTAAGTACAAGTCTCCGATAATTATATGAACTAAATACTAATTCGTTCCATATTCGCATCCTTTCCTTATCTACGAGTTAAAAACCCCGATTATCCCGATCCAATCCATCATAACCCAACTCATAATAAATCACCGACATCCTCAAGATCAATTAATGTAAATAGACCTAAACACCCTTACTTAAACCATCACAACTCTCTAATAGCACATAATCAAACATAATCCAATATACTACAATCTCAAAACACCGAACATCCACACTCCAAATCATCCACAGAACCAATCAAAGGAAAACCCAATTAACAACTTCAATCCACTGTCCGGGCAGCCTACCACCAGATTAACCACCACCTATCCCTGTTCTAATTCAGATCCAACACCTGCCCAGAACCGATCAAGGAAAACAGAGATTATCTGAATCACACTCCACTATCGCATCAACACAAACGCATAACAAACACATAGCAACTACTAATCCTCGAATCAATCATAACAATTACAGATGAACAATAAGAATAACAAAGCTTACCGATTCTATACTTCCACCGACAATCCACTACAACCACAATCACTAATTACCCCTACTGGTTACTCCCAAATCACATCTACCAATCTCTAAAAACTGAACACAAGCAGCTTCGATTCCCAATCCATCGCATCAATCGACAAACACCACAATTTCGTAGTGATTACAGACAGCACAGGGAAAAGAAGGAATAGATCGAACTTACCAACACCGACAATCCTCTAACATTGCTCCTCCCCTAATCCCATGCTCACCGAAGCCAATCCAAGCTCGCACACTGTTCAAAACTCAGATTGACACTCAACCGGTGAATCCACAGCAAGATCTAAGGAACCCACAATAAAATCTAACCCTAGACAAACGTATTACCTCGATTGGCAGCTCGCTGCCACAACAACAACACTACAATCCCGTCAAGCGAAGAAATTGCTGACACCCCCAAAGCTAAGCACCTACTGACCTTCGGTCGGAGATCAGCTAATGCTGCGGAACCGTCGAACTGCTCTCACCGAAATGCCGACGGGCTGAGGAGAAAGTGATGTGATTGCGGCGAAAGAGAGGAGCGATGTGGAGAAAAAGAGAAACATAAATCAGCATTGAGAAAGATGCGATCGTTTTTCGGCTTTTAAACGTCGTTCAGAAACTGGTTCGATTGAACCGGTCTAAGCCAATTTCTGAAGGTAGGGGAAACTTTTCTTCCCACTTCAACTTGGTTGCTTGTTCATGGCGATCCCTTCTACGTCCCCGGATAAAAAATTTATCCTTGACAAAGAGAGATTACCCAGGCTACTGTTTCATCGTCGTGCTATTCGATTAGAGTGGTCACTTGAACAAACTTGTTATTCAAGCAACCTACCTCTATTCTCCGAATAGCCACGGAATAGATGATGTACGGATCGCCGATTTTTGTGTTTGTATTCGGGGTCCAAGTAAATTAG